>CM077877.1:99822479-100442479 GCA_039720435.1 Amazona ochrocephala | reverse complement strand
CCTCCTTTCTGACCTGGGAGGCAGCTCTGGCAAGGAAGAGGAGGAGGAGGACGAGGAGGAAAGGGGAGTTTTGCATCTCTGATCGCGGAGGATCTGTTTTTTTCTCTGAAGACGGAGGCAGGCTCCTTTGTGTGTGCTGGGATTTCTCCAGCAGGTGGAGATCTCAAAACAGCGTTGTGGACTCCAGGAGAATACTTGCCAAACAAAGCAAAACTGAAAAATTCTGGCAATTCTGGCAATAAAAACTTTAAGGAAGATGGCTAGGAAGAAAGCACCTGCAGATGCTGTCATTTTTCCAACGCCTACCTAAGCATCCCCTTCCTAGGCAATAGGCAAGTGAGGGCATACCTTCTGCTAGCAGAGAGATACATTGTGTGGAGGAATGAATCTTTTTCTTCTTTTTTTTCCCTTTTTTTTTTTTTTTTTTTTTTTTTTTTTTTTTTACATAGGGTGTAGTGGGCTAATGGAAGCATATAATTACCGTGTTAGTATTAGGGAGCAATATAGCTGCAATAAATTAAGACTGCTTTGCAATTAGAATGATGAACACAGCTGTGGAGACAAATGGCATATGTGCTAATTAAATAATTTGTCACTTGACTGTTAAGCAAACAATACAGCCTCTTTACATTACAAACTACCATCTCTAGGATGGCGTGATGGCCTATTAACAGAATGGAATGAACAGATTGCATTGCCATGTTTGGCTGATAGCGACTGCAAACGCAGGGTAAAGGTGGCGTATTAAAGAAACTAACATTAGTTTTTAAAATATCACGGACTTTTATATTAGAGAGCAGCAGAGTTCCTGGAAATAATCCTGTTAATGTACATATAGCTACAGTACCTATTGCTTCATTATCAGCAAGCACTGGCCTTTTGTTTCACATTAAATGAACTGGGCATTCGCCATCCAGTGAATGTCAGCTAATAGTAGAAAGTAATGACAGGCTGTGGTTGTATGAGCCCCTTTCATCCCGGGAGCTCTCAAAAGCCATTTGCAAATGTTTATAGGGGCAGGTTTTCAAAAGGGGTTCTGCATGTACCAGCCCTCCAAGTGAGTGAGTGAACCTGCACCGGGAGCATCCAGCAGGAATGACTCCATCCTCTGGGACACCGGCTCCTGCTCTTGTAAAGAAAGAGATGCTTTCAATTGCCTTTTCACCCATCCTGGTGTCCTTGTGGCCTGATGCCACAGCACCCTTTTGGCCGTGCTCCTGGGAGGGAATCGCTTTCCATGTTTCCTCATTCCACAAAAAACAGCATCCCAGACGGAGATTTTCGGCCACCTGCTGCAGTGCATCTTCCCTGCCATGCAGGCCAGCAAGCTCACAGTAAACAGGTTCTTGCAGTTTATGCTGGCTTTATATAAAACAGTGAGCTGGGGTCAAGGGCCTGGCCACATTTCCGAGTTCAGAGCAGCAGGGTTTGGGAGGGTACGGATGTCTGGGCAGCCCCTGCTGCAGGCAGGAGATGTGACTCCCTCCACAGTTCCTGCCCTCACTGAAAGCTCCCCTCACCCTGTGCAATACAGACACAGAATAAAAAAAAATCATAATTAAAAATATAAAAATAATTTTTAAAAATTAAAACAATCAATCAATAAATAAATGCATGATAACCAAGACCACAAAACTGCAAACACCACCTCTCTGGCAGGGCTCTCCTCCTTGGAGGAGGAGAAGTGAATGGCTTGCATGTAACAGATGTTTCCCATGTCCCTGAAAGCTGTACTCGAAAGTGCTTAGTTACTATGGTGCTAGAGGTGGTATTACAATTTACACAGGCTAAAAACAGCGATCTGTGAAAGTGGGAGACTTCATTTGTCTTTGAAAGCCCCCGAGTAGCTCGGTATCTGCACGTTACTCCTTTCAAGCAGAAATGCTTTTGCTGCAGAGATTTTGGGTTCATGCAATTACACATTGTTTCACTTACATACTGTAAAATCAACTGGGCTCACTCAATGCCCACTGTGAAAACTGACACAAAATCAAGATCAAGAGAAAAAGCAAGGATGACAGAAAGGTCCCAGGAGAGTTAAATGATCAAACAGGAAAACAGACAGAAGACCTCTACAAGAGAAAAATTACATAGAATTATTATAGATTCATAATAATTATAATTGTAACTATATTTATTATATAATTATAATACATATATTACAATATATAGCTAAATAATCAGTGTCCAGGGGCAAAATCCCCAAAACAGACTTTTTGCACAGGGAGTATTTTTCTGGCATGTGAACTATTTACTGATGTGGAAACCTTTGGTGTTCTGCTGCAGGGGCCAAGCTGAACAGGCTTTGGCCTTGGTGCACATCACTCGCCTACCATCCTGTTGTTTATAAGCTGGGAAGTGGAGAGAGCAAGTCAGATACCAAACCAACCCGCTGCATCGCCTTTTCTTCTGAGCAGGGAACAAGGTGAATCTCTGAGCTGTTCTCTAAATGCAGACACAAGAGACTGGATGTGACTTTTTAAAATGAAGACAAAGAGATGCTATAGTTTTTCCTGTTTGTCCTGTGATCCTACCAGTATTTTAGGAACAGATGAAAAAAGCAACAAGATTTGTTTGTTTATACTGACACTCTGTATTGCAGTGTACCACCAACTACATCCAATTTTACAGTCAACCTGCAGGGATTTTATTATGTCAGCAAAGGTTCAATGCTAAGATTTCTGGACATAGCCCCCCACAGGTTCACTATGTTTCTTCTGTGCGGTTCAGTTGTTTGTTTGTTCTTCAGCTAACTGCAATTCAGCTAATTGCAACAGGTGAGTGCACCTCTGTAACGCCTTCCTGCATATGCAAAAATCTCAAGTAATAAAATCATGGGAGTGCTGGTGGAAGCATAATTAGAAAAAACACCACCAAGGATTACATTGAAGTGCCCCATGGCATTTAGACACCAGTATTTGAGACTTGCCTGCTGCTGGCTTACAGATTGTGTGTGAGGCTGGACTCAGAGGGTTCAGGGGGTGGAGGCACAAATCCTACCATCTGTTTTTTCCAGGTTGGCTAGAGAGAGACTTGCAATCCTGCTATCAGTAAAGTCTGTTTTACCCCACACCTTGGCTTACAAGATATTTTAATACCCAGCCTGTGACACACAGCATCAAAGCTGTGCACAACCACAAGGCAGAGACAGAGGAAGAGATGGGAACCAGTATTACTCCTCGGATCAGGTACTAGCCATGATATTTCTCCAAAGCAGATGCCTGACCCCTCTGCTACTGGCATCACTGACTCCCTGAGAGGGTGGTTGGGATTTCATCCTCCCACATACCTCTGGCCACCCCAGAACCCACAGCATCAGCAACAGTCAAGGGGCCAGGTGGCTGTATGTGCTGCTGGCACTGGAGATCAGCAGTTTTAAGCACTTGGGGCCAATTTTGGAAAACCACCCTCAAGGCGGCAGCAGAAACAGTGGTATGCAGTGCGCTGTGATGCCAGGTAAAGATTCAGCTTATGACATACAGGTTTTAGGCTGTGCTGTTTGCTCTAAAATAACAGGTCGAATGTTTGAATTGTTATTTTATATTATTATAAAATTTAACCTGACTCAATGTTTCATACTTTCTGCATATTTATTTAAATCTGGCTCAGTGTTTCATACTTCCTGCATCGCTAACCACAGCTGGACATTTTTCTAGAGGTACTAATTATCAGTTGTATTCTCCTTTCTAATCACCAACACCATGTCTGTGCACTTTCACCCCCTCTGACTTTTGCAGCCACCTCTTGGAGTGGTGGGTGCTGGGGCTGTGGGAAGTCCTAGGTGTGCCCAGTGGAGATGCTCATGGGCTGAAGTTACTCAAGTGAGACACACTAGAGTAAAAGCAGGATATTAGCAAAATTTCTCTCTTCTTTATTTAAGAGGGAATGATTACAAAAGAAATTACACAACTAACTATGCATCTACATAAAATGTCATCTACCTATTATGTATGTCTACCACCATTTTTTATATAGTGTCCAAGTAAAGTAGAGAGCAAAATCCTGGCTGTGCTGGCATCTGTGGTAAAATTCCCACTGGCTTGCATAAAAACATTTCTCCCCCTGTTTCCACTGGGAATCACACTGCCTATTCAAAGCATAGCTGGAGAAAACAACAGCATTTAGACCATCTGGGGACAGCAAATCAGGCCTGCTACCTAGCTGGGTGGTTCTTCTGAGTGTCTCTTAGAAGCAGAAGGAGAGAGGGGCCAGCAGACAGTGTGGTGGCTGGGACCTTGTATGCCAAGGAGGAAAGTAGCCCTTATAAAGACATTTTCTGATTATTATTTTGGGAAACCTTATGGTAATCCCCGGTCAATCTGCATGCTAATGGAGGTCATTTACCAAAGCAGAATACTGGGGAAAGCTTTGCATAATAAGGACGTTAGTTTGATTTGATACTGAAACTTTTCAACTGTTCAATCTAAGCCAAAGCTGAATTTCTGGGGGGAAAAAGATGGTATTGAATGCAGAAGTGAACCTGGACACAGTGTAGGCAAACTCTTTTTGATCAATTAGACCTCTCTGTGATGTCATCTCTATTACTTATTCTAATGAGATGGGTGTTGTAAAAAGGATTGGAGGGTGAAATCCATCGATAATCTCCTTAGCACTGTGGATAATATACAAGGTTTCTCTCCCACATTGACAGCTCTAAGCTGTTCTAATATACTTTAAGACTTCACAGTATCTCCCTATTCTTAAAGGAAGATGATTTTCCTTTTTATGACAGGGTGTAGATTTGTTCACCCTCTGAATAACTCGGTTAGAGATTTACAGCTGCACTTCGTCATTTTTATTCACTGCTGTACTTTTTGTGCACAAAAGCCATGGTTTAACCCCAGATAAATGCTATCTGCTGAGGGGCTTTTTGAGTGTACTAAAGAAGTAGAAGCTAGTGCAGCTGCAAACTTCCTTCTCAAGCCTCAGAGCTATATTAAACTAATTTAAGTACCTAGGCAAATATGTTGAATCTCTTCCTCAGAGGAGCATTTAGAAAGAGAATGGAAATTCTGGTGAAGTATTTGCACAGCACTTCCTCGGTTTAAAACAAGTCTTCAAGATTATAATCAGGTTGTGCTAACCACCACTCTCTCTTGCTTGAAAGATGCATAATGAAGTGATAAAAACACTAAAAGAAACAAATTCATGACACTTGGATTGGGATGCCTTTATCCTTTGGGGTGACATCAGACCTTCCTGTGTGTCAACAGAGAAGAGAAACCTAGCAAGTTTTCCAAACCATTGAGAAAACATTGAGCAAAATAATAGACACTTATATGAAATAACTCTTCAAACTACTGAAGTACAGTTAATTTGATTGCTTGGGTGGAGAAGAGAAAGAGAAAGAGAAAGAGAAAGAGAAAGAGAAAGAGAAAGAGAAAGAGAAAGAGAAAGAGAAAGAGAAAGAGAAAGAGAAAGAGAAAGAGAAAGAGAAAGAGAAAGAAAGAGGAAAAAGAAAACACTGGAAAGGGACTTTCTTTCTCTTGTTCTCTCTTGCTTTTTTCTTTTTCTTTTTTTTTTTTCTTCTTTTTCTTTTTCATTTTTTTCCTTCTTTTTTATTTTTCTTCTCATTTATTTTAGCTTGGGGACAGTAGTGGGAGTTTTGGGTGTGAATACCAGGTCTATCCTCAGTTATTATTTTGATGGTCCCCATTTCCCCCTGCCCTAAAAGGTCACCCTGTGCCTCGCTTGCCATCTGCATTGAAAGTGGAATACATAGGTCAGAAAGGGGAAATATCCTATATCCTATCTCCATCCTGTAGGGAGTACTTGAAAGATAAACCAGTCAAACCACATGGGGGAGAAAACACTGCAAATTACTGCAGAAAAGAGGAGATAGGATGTAATTAGAAGCACTTTCAGAAGCTGGTTGCACAACTTGCATCAGTGAGGAAAGCTACTGAGGGAGGGTACAGAGCTGGGAAAGTTCAGCAAGGTAAAAGCACTGGGCTTTCCAGACACTTGGTATTTTCTCTGAATTTCACTCCATTATTAGGCTTAGCCATGGATCAGGCTTAGGTAGCTCTGGTACAACCCTTCAGCCTGGAGATCTTTGGGGACTCCAGGGCGGCTCCTCTGCATGGAAATCACTCAACACATCAAGGTACCATCACAAATAGTGAAACGGTAATGAACAAAGAACAGTCTGCAACAAAGCAGAGAGATTTTGTGAGAAAAGAGAGCATAGGAAATTCAAATGTTATGTCTGGAAGACGTGGACAAACACACGTTCAGTTGTTAAAGAGGGTAAATGAAGCCAAACCTACAAGAAGACATTTGTCAGAAGGTGACATCAGTCAAATGGGGGAATTACACATCATTACATCATGAGAGATCTTTTAAAGTTGAATTAGTGAAACAAAAACCTCACATTTCTACGGTGGTGTCATTAAGCCATTCTTATTCACAACTAACCCAACACTATGCAAACTAGCCAGCTGGGGAGATCTTGGTCACATCTCGGTGGTAGATGGCTGCTGACACAGCTCAGCTGGGAAGGTGACTGCCTGCTCCCTCCTGGCAGGTACCCCCACACCCTGGAGGAGACAGATGAGAAGACTTTGCTCCTCAGGCTCATCGCTGAGATGAAACTATCACAACATGACAGGTCTCATATCTTCTTCTAGACATCGCCTCGGTCCCCACCTTGGGGAGCCGAGTCCTACACCTCTGGTGGAAGAGCGGGGACAGCCCGGCCTGACGGGGGTTCTCCCCTTGCCGCTGCAGCTCCGGCTCCCTCCGGAGAGCGCAGACGCCAAGCCAGGTGGGCTCTCCCGAGGGCCCGCCATCGCCATCTCATTTGCATCCAGCACTTGGCAGGGAAGCCGAGCAGCACACGGCACACAGGGATGACATGATGTCCTGACCCTGTCTTACACAAATGTCAAGCTGTCCCAGTTTGTACCCCCTGCAGCTTGACGGGACTTGCTTTCCACCCTCCAATGAGGAACAAGACAGTACTCATGCCTGAAGATCTACCGGATAGAAATGCAGTTCCTCGGGCAGCCAGACCTGGCTATAACCAGGCTGATTGCTTTTCTATTCAGGCCCCTGGGGGGCAGCTTTCCTCTGCACTCTCTCTCCGGTCACTGGGGTTGATAGCAAGTGAATACCATGGAGACGTCAGCCCTGGGGTAGACTTAGCAATATTATCATGGAGTGTGCTTCCTAGTTCCAGCCACATCACACAGCCTGGGTAGCTGAGCAAGGATATACGGCAGTGGAGGGATCTCCAGCCCCACTATGAGCCCTCTTTCACTTTGTTTTGTGTGGGGCCATGTGCTTCAGCTTCCTACTCAGTCACATAAGAAGGAGTTTTTATATTGTTGCTGGGAGATGCACACAAACTTGCAGAACACCAGCACTGTACACAGTACTGCAGGTGGGGTTTTAGAGCAGAGTAGAGGCGCAGGATCACCTCCTTCGACCTGCTGGTCAAGCTTCTTTTGATGCAGCCCAGGATACAGTTGGCTTTCTGGGCTGCAATTGCACACTGCTGGCTCATGTTCAGTTTCTTGTCAACCAACATGCTCCAACACACGGGCTAGACCCATGTTTCATTCTTCAAATATCTTCAAAAGCATGTCCCAGGAGTTTTCCATGATCAGACTGGAGTCAAAAGCCACCTTTCTTATGATAAGGATGCTCACTGGTGCCAGCTCTGGTCATCTCCAACAGCACTGAGGCAGGGCATGTCTTTGCTGGTCCCCATTGCCACATCCAGCCGCACAGCAGAAGTCCCCTGTGTCCACACACATAGACTGCCTCACTTCTGCCTGGCCATGCTTCCAGCCCCAGACAATGCTCCCGCAGTCACCCCTCACCGCACGGACAACTCATGCAAGGACAACAAAACTATCGATTATTAAGAGCTGTCAGATGTTGGCCAAGCTCATGGGCCCAGTTGGCAACCCAACTGTCACCATGGTGGGCAGTGAGAAGAGGCAAGAGCTCTCAATCAGTTTAGGGGCTTAAAAGCAGTGACTCACCAATAGACAACCATTTATTTTTATTGCTGACCAATAATTATAGCATTGTCCACTGGATATAAATGCCACACTGTTTCATGACAGTGGCTTTGCTTTGTCCTCTTTTCAAATGATTTCTACCAAATGAAGAAGATAAATCTGATTTATCTTCTTTTTGCAAACTCTGCAAAGTGCACGAGGCAGCCCCAGAAGTAAAATCTGCCTTGTGGAGAGTGAGCCAAATCCTGGGATCTTCTGCAGCCAAAGCACCCAGGAGACCAACCTGGAACACACGCGGCTTTTTATAAAGAGGTTACAGTCTGTGTGACAAGAGTAAAAACTCTGACATCCTCTATATGTTCACTGAGCTGGTGTGGCTGGAATGAAATTTATGTAGTGGGAATGATCTCCCACATCAATAAAACAAGATGAGAGAAGCAGTGCCTGTATGCCAAGCAAGGAGCCTCAGCCAGAGTTCCACAGGCGCACAAATATCCCTGCGCTCCAGCAAGGACTTTGCCTTAGCAGGAACACGGGGGATCTGGCTGATCCCAGCAATCTTTGGTAGGTGTTTTGGAGGTGCCTACATAGCAAGTGGTGAGTACTGCTCTTTGAGAAGTTGGCTGACACCTCTGCAAGGAGTCCCACTACATCTAGAATAAAATATTGATGGGATAGGGCAAAAAGCTTGGTAAGTCAGGCTTGATTTTCTCTCATTTTGTATTAAACATGCATTTTAGTTTCAGCATGGTTTATTTACATGTTTTTCCATAAGAAATTATAGCTAATGTCAGTCCACCTGACAATGGGTAGCCATGTGCCAGGTCAGAGAGCCACAGCAAGTGGCCAGAGGGAGTAAGCATGGGAGCTGATATGATCCCTGCAATGCCTCCAACAGCAGCAGGTGGGAAGGACGCTGCCTGGGATCATTCAGGGATCCCAGTCCAGGGATGCGACCCTTCTGAAATGTCAGAGCAGCCCTCACAGGGAGGATGGGAGAGCAGATGGGGACGCCGCAGGCTTTGTGCTGCCAGGAGCTGCCTCTGTCCCTCTGACCCCACTACTTGCAGCCCCTGGGCCAATCCATGCCTGGCATTGCCAATAGCTTCCCAAGGCCAACATACCGGTGGATCCTGGGAAGTGCTGTTTCTTTTGGGAATGACCAGATATGAAGGCTCCATTATATGACAAACACTGATATCCTGCATCTGCCAAACCCAGCACATTTCCTCCACCTCTCCCCAGCACCCCTCCCCACAGTTAGGGACCCTTGTGGCTTTTTCAATAGCTGTTTTCTTTCTGCTTAAAACAGGGCTGCTTCTCTGCAGGGAGAAAGGCCCTGTTTGTGGGGTGCAGCTGCATTTCAAAGGTACATTGTTGGTGAGTTATGAATTTGCATGCCTTTACTAATGTGTGGAAACAGGAGAATTCTTTTGCTTTTTAAACGAAATTGATGTTATTCCTCTGCCAGTGGTACCCAAGGAACTGTTTTGTTCCATTTCCTCTCCTTTCATGCAGCCCTATTTATGTTTAGATCTGGTTTGCTGCCACCAAGAATCATTGTCATTACCACCAGTGTCTAAGGGCTGGCCAAGTCCAGCAGCTGTGTGTTTAATGCCTACCCTCGCTAAGGTTTATTTCCTTGACAACACAGTCTTGTTTGAAGCAACTTGCCTCCCCAAAGAAAGAAAGAAAGTCCCTTTCCAGTGTTTCTTGTTCTTTTTCTTTTCTTTTTTTTTTTTCCCTTTCTTTCTTTTTTATTTTTTCTTTGATTTTTTCAGCCTGGGGACAGCAGTGGGAGTTTTGGGTGTGAACACCAGCGCTACCCCCAGTTATTATTTTGCTGGTCCCCATTTCCCCCCACCCCAAAAGTTCTCCCTGAGCCCCACTTACCCTCTGCATTTAAAATGGAATACCTAGGTGGCCAACCGGGACCCACTGACCTCTATATCCTGTTCCTTTCTCCGCTCTTTGCTGCCTGTTTCCTCGATAAAAGGAGAGAGTGAGAGATAATTAACAAAAAACATGGCCCCTGGACAATGAAACAACTGGCCTTGGCCAGCCAGAAATTTATCCTGGTTTTCTAGGTGAACTTTCTCCCATCAATCTTTCCTTTAACCTCAGTGTTAGTGGAAGCAATAGGAACACCCCCTCCCCTCCCCCGAGCAAATGCTTTCTTTTGAGGGGGAACAAAACCCTGGATCGGAGAAGGCCGAGGTAAAATCTGGGTGGTATCGTGCCGCCGCACAATGCCCCCACTGTTCCCCGGGCCGGTGCTGGTGTTTTACAACAGGGGAGGGGAGAGAATGAATGGCCCGATGATGTGAAACAATCCTCCCGATTCAGGGTGACAAACCCATCTTCTGTTCCGCTTGGAGGGGAACTAAAAAAAAGGGGAGAGTGGGAAGGGAAGGAATTAAACCCAAACCAATTCATCTGAGAAAAATCCCTCCGATCCTGGAAATACTTCTGGGAGATGCTGGGGCAAAGCCTGGGATGTTCTTCCTCCAGCTTTTGGTTATCGATGCCATTCCAGGGGCTGGTGGAGGAGGGCCTGGGGAAGTTTTGTCCAAGGCAGAAAGTACAATAGCCCCTAAGTGCTGTCATCTCTTGAGCTGCCCCGTGCTCGCTCCCTCGTGGGCGCCGAAAACCCCAGCAGTTGCAAGAAAAAGTGATTGGCAGTGGGGTTGGGAGCACATGGGACAATGCGGGTCCACTTCAGGTCCCCTTAAGAGGGTATTATGGTGAGGGAAAATATTTGTGCTCTGAAGATGACACTCTCCATTTTGTTAATGGCTCTCATCCGGCGCTGATAATCACACCCACCGCACTCCTGTCAGTTGTCTGCTGGTTCCCAATTAATGGGGCATACTCAGAGAAAGCATCCCTTTTTCTGCAACCAAGACAATTCCATTGTGTTCACCTACTCGAGAAGAGGGAAAGGTGAATATGAGGGCATTCAGCATTGTAAATTACCAATAAAACACAAACTGAAAGAGCACCCCTCCAATAAATTAGGAGTCTTTACTCCTATGGGGTCACATGCTGGAAAAGGCACATTAAAGCTTGCAGCGGGAGAATTTTGCGCAGAAACTGATGCAGTTTGATCAGTTTTTAGCTTGGCCTTAGCAAAAACCTCAAACTGTTTCCTTAAAAATATGTATCAGGTTTATGTTTCATGCACTGACAATATGGTGCAAGAGTCCGAACATGTGCATTAACACAGGCTCCTGACAACAGCAAAAAGGTGATTAAACGATGTATTAAATAGTAAGAGCTGCTAGAAGTGCCTTTTTTAAAAGATTCCATGTTTTGCTATGAGAGACTAGTAACAAGCTCTGTAAGGAGTTCCGCACATCCAGAGAAGACATCAGGCCACTGATTTTCACTCTTCCCCAAGGACAAAACAAAAAAAACAAAATCCAGCACTCTGCAGAAGGATATCATTATCTGGATTTAAAATTGAACACCTTTGGTACAAAGCCCTCTTGACTAATACACATGCAATATTAAATACAAGGGCAATACAAGGGTGTCCCCTTCCCAACAGCTGACCACTTTATTTTTTGCTATTGCTCATATAAAGCCTATCACATTTACCTTGCATTGGGCATTATAAAAACCATGAAAGTGTAACTCATGCCTTTTGTTTCATCTCAAATATGAGCTGCGTGAGGCAGCGAGGATGGTAGGTGAGCAGATATCAACCAGAATGGGGAGAGCTCTGTGAAGCCAAGCACAGAAAAATTCCATTTGCTCAAGATGAGGAAGTTACAACCCCAGTTAGCAAGTCAGATCCATAGCTGGGATAAATTAGCTTACATTCTTCACACCTAAATGATTTAATTTCATTTATGTGCTTCCTGATGACATTCGCACTTCTGTGATGCACCGGTTCACTAGTGCAGTTTTACAGGGAGTACAGAGATTTTAATACACACAGAGGTGCCAAGGAAGAGAACTTGCACCAGTGTATAAAGCTTAGAAAATTAAACTGATTTTCAGTACTTCCCTTGAAAAATTAAAGAAGCTATTTTAGATCACAGGGTATCATCTTCTGCTGGCAACTGACAAGTACCAGGTAAATACATCCCTGAATGCTTTTCTAAAAGGTGCTCGCATGTCATCACCATTACATAAAATTGCTCTGTTGACTTCACTGGGGTTAGTCCAATTTCCAGCTCCAGAGCAGTAATGACGGCATCATTGCAATTACATATTTTGCCTGCAGTAGGCCTGTAACAGTCGCATTTTATTATGAATACCAAAAGTTCCCCCAGTGCACTATGCTGACACTGCTGGTACTGCCATCATGAATTCCTTTGGCTTCCCTTTCTGCTCCATGCTTGCCAACCCTAACAAATAAAACTGAAAAAAGAAGATGGATTGCTTTTCTAGTGATGCTCCAAGCAGGGAAAAAATGTTCTCCCAGGTCCCCTGAAGCTGTGGCTCTTCCCTGGAGGAAGCTCTGCTTCATTCCCATGTTAGCAGGACAGGCCGCACCACATTAGTAGAACTGGTGACAGTACTGTAGACATATTAGAGTCTGCAGCTCGAGCTGTTGCTGGAGGAGGCTAACTTTGCTGATTCAAAGGAGGACATATAACACTGATTATTGGTCTACACTGTGCACTCAACTGCAGTCTGGCTTTGCCCGCTACATATATCTATTACAAAAACCCTCGCTAATCAGCTGTACTTTACTCAAAAAGCTCCTTTAGGTCTTCTGCTAGAGAAATAAAGTTTCCTCCCAGCTCCTGGACCACACACAGAAAGCCCATGGGAGTTTTTCTCAAAGAAAGCACCCTCCATGTGTCTCCAAAGCATAACAGTGGACAAAAGTCCAGCCTTTCTTGCCTGCATCTGGGGAGCTGCCATGGGGCTAGTGTCTCGAATTATTGACTTGCAGGGAAAAGCCCAAAGAAGACAACAAGGCTGTGGCAGCATTACCTGGAGATGCAGAGTCCTGAGAGACAGAGTGTGTTCAGATGATTACACTGGTTGCTCACTTTAAACCCATGGTTACTTGGTATTTATGCCCTATGGCCAACATCTCATCAACTTGGGAGTGGGCACTTTGCCATCTTAACAGACGGGCCTGAGCGATTTCAGCTAAGAGACTATGTATGTCCATCCAATACATTTGTTTAGGGAACCGTTGCCAGCCTGGAAACACAGGACCTATAATGTGGTGTCCAGAAAGATAACACTATCAGCTTTGGATCTCATCTGCCCATAAGTAAGCACAGACCTCAAGTCTTTCTCTCCTCTTTTATTCCTGCTGCCCCACAGAAGTGAATGCCATCACTGCACCCTGCAGCGACACAGACATGCCCATACCCAGGCTGTCATGGCCCCTCATCTAGACGCGTGTGGCTATCATGCACAGCATCTGTGAGACAAGGCAAATGGCAATGTCCAGAAAGGGGAAAGCCTTCAGCCCTATTATACCTCAACACATCTCTCCTTGAACAACACCTGGAACCAAACACCACCCAGCTGGAGGCCAAACCAAAGAATGTGTAAGCAGAGAACAGAGCAAGGTCCTCATCCCCAAAAGAGGACAATAGGGCTGAGACACTGCCCACAGGAGAGGAGACAGAGGGGTAGGGGATTTTAAAACCCTTGGATCACAGCTAAGGCACAAGACTCTGACTTGCGCATGCCATACTAATGTGGGCATCACCAGTGTGAATGCAAGGCAGTGAGCTGTCCCATAGCAGCAGGATCTGGAGCTGCCAGGCATGAGAACAACAAGGTGAGCTCCACCTGACGCTTGCAGATTTGCTCCTTAAGCTGCTGTAAGCAAATATTACTGCATTCTTTAATTTTCTTTTTCCTTTTTTTGGTCAAGTTTCTCACAATGTATGCACGTTTTAATAGGCACCTAGGTTTGCAGCCTCAAATCACCACTACTGGCAAGAGGCCATGGAGCAGAATGGTCCCTCCTTCATGCACCTTCCAGGGACAAACATCAATACAAAGAGGTGCATTTGCTGTCTCTCAGATGCCTGTAATGGCTATGTGAGTGATGCTCTGTGCTTCTGTAGTCTGTCTTGCCCTGAACAATCTGCCCAGGCCATCCTCTGTGGAGGGGCTCTTGCTGCTTCAGACCTAGCTGGGTCTGAGGGACTGTGTGCCACCCCTGTGAGCCCAGGCTGTCTTCAGCCTCCTGCTAGTCATGTCAATGCTCTTCAGTACCATAGTTTTGGCCATTCTGTGCTCTATCCTCAACCCCTCTGGATGGGATACCCCTGACTATGCAGGAGCATCCTGAATCCCACCTTGGGAAGAGATCTGGGGAGTGGACATCAGACAAGGAAATGGAACCTGCCTACATACTAGAAGAATGACAGTGGGGAAGGAATCAGGAAGAAGCATATGGATTTACAAGACTGCCAGTGTGCAGTATGCCATGGTCTAAGCAGAGCTGCACATCCCCTCCTTCTCTCTTCAGGCAAGAGCTACCAGGGTGGGAATCAGGAGACAGCTAGGCAAGCTGTCAGTGCAGGGACAGAAACCGGTGAGGAGTTATGGTCCCAGCCAAACACTCACCCCATCAAGATGCAGGATGCTACAGCCTGGCCTCCTGGTGTGAGCAACCTTGGCTGTCTGACACAGAGCACATCCAAGGCCCAAATCCACTGGAATTTCCAGACAGAAGTGGAGGGTACTTCCGGGGATATCGAAATGTATGGTGGCCTTGGACAGGCTGGCGGAAGAATCCAAAGGCAACCACTGGAACATTCAGCTCAGGGGAGAGCCTGAGGTGCAGAGAGGAGAGCATCAGTTATATACAGGCGCTCCCAGATGTGACCAACTCAACATGGCAAAGCAGCCCCTTCTCAATGAGAAGTATATAAAAAGTCCACGGGGGATATAATAAGTGCTAGATTGTCAGTCACTTTTTTTACCTGAGAGATACATGGCTGCAAAAAATGAGACCAAAAGTTTGTCCCAATCTTCAGAAGTCATCTCATTCAGAGTGAATCCAGATGAAAAACACCAAAAAGTGAGAAATTCTCCTCCAAATTCATACTTCATAATTTTCCAACAGATCTGCAAAAGGGATCTGTTTGATCCTTTCAGTTGTGCATGTTTTCTCAGGATGCAAAAAGCCTTATTTGATACTAAATAGTGCACACCGGATCTTTAAACTTCCCATGTGAGAATACTTGCCTGCATACCCTTCCCTACCCAAGGAATAGTTTTAACAAAGCTACTAACTTGTCATGGGATAGTTCTGTTGAGCTAAGGATTTTCTTTTGATTTTTCCTTCCCTCTTGGAAGCCCACTCCTGCCCAACATTGCACATGTGCAAACATGTAGAGACAAACATTTGCTTTTCCCTTCTCCCCCGCACCAGCATCTTCTACCCATATGGGACAGATAATCCCTTTTCATATCGGCTCATCTTCTTTCAACACAATTTCCTTGACATCCCAAATTACAACCAAATGGAGGAATGGAGGAATGAGCCTGAAATCAATTTCAGATCACTCAAAAGAAATAGATTTATAGCAAAGATAAATCAACAAAACCTTTGAGGGTAGATCCCTAAATTCTTTCTTCAGTCCTTGACATATTTAGTACCTGTTGATAGAGGCTAAGACAGCACACGGTCACTGAGGCGAGGGGCTGGAAGCAGGACAAGCATCCCTGGCAGGTTGGGAGTGGCCAGCTTTGGGTCAAGAGGTTTGGATCCAAACGCCTGCTGGGACAGATAAGACACTTAACCTCCGTGCCCTGGCACAGCCCCACTTAGAAAGGGAGTGTAACATTGTCTGCCCCACGCAGACCAACTGGGACCGAGTGAGGGTCATCCAGCCCCTCGCCTGTAGTGCACTGAAGCAGATGTAAATAATAGTACCCTGGTCATCCAAATGGTGTTTTGTCCCTGCACTGCTAACAGGAGGTTGGAGAACCCAATATATGCCCTGTACCTTGGTTTAAAGCATGAGAAAGGCTACGCAGCATTTAAGCTGTGATTACATGGGATACAACATGGTGTTACCCAAATGGTAAGAAACAGCACAAATGACAAATAAACTGCCTTAAACTCAAAGTCAAAGCAAGCCAGTGGCACACGGAAGCAAATCCAAGCCACTACAGATGCTAATACTGCGGTGCAGATACAGGAGCTGACTTTGGGAAGTCAAGAGGGTTTGAGATTAATGTGGGAAGTCAAGGCGAGAGGTTGCCCTGAGGTCAGGCTCTGCACCTCCAGCGTGCCCACATGGGGGTCAACACAGACAGCCAGGGATGGTACTGCAAATTTGGTTGTTAATTTGGATACGGACTCAAATGGGAAGAAAACTGTTTGTTGGCAGAGAAGAGGGAGCCCAATCTCCTCTGCAGAGTTTGATGGCAAATGCCTACTGAGGTCAGCAGGAGTAGGTGGTTTCCAATTTTAGAAAAGGGAACAGAGATTTTAAGCCTCAATTTTTTAATACATTTTCTTTCTTTCTAGAAACATTAAAAGCTTTTCTCTTCATTAATGCTAAAGTTTAGATATTTTGTGAAAGTGATACCTAATGAAAAAAAATTACCTTATTATGTGCTCACATCAAAGGTCCTGATTTTGATTCATTTACTGTGGAAAAATTAACAAATTACAGTCCTAAGTACTGGAGCATATTGCCAGTTTTGTTCCCCTCTCTTTCAAGAGATTTAATTTGGCTTTGAAATCAACAGGACTACTTCAGGAAGGAGGTACTCTTCAGCATGGGGAAGGGTAATAAAGCCTGGCCTTTTGGTTTTAATTTAACTGCTGGTATAATTTGTATCCCTGTTGCAACATGCTCCAAGGGTCCTTTAAAAGATATCACAGGGTGCGTGCTAACAGGTCAGCAGGTGAATGCTTCCCTTACGTGCTAGAAAGATGCTAGTTTCCCACTTTGATCATGAACATTATGCACAGGGCAGGGAAGATGGGCTGGTATCAGGTATGAAAGGAAAACATTTTCTCATTTTTGAAAGCAGAGACCATATTTTGGGGATCCCTGGACATTTGTAGGCTGTGCGGGTTTTCAATTTTTTCTTTTGGAGTGGCATATGCAGGAGTTTCAGGTCATCACAGAAGTGTCCATGTTCATGTTGTCTGTTTATGAAATAAGTAACATATATCCCCTACCGTAGTATTTTTACTTTGGGAAATAGGGGTAGACCTGGCAGCTGTGAGCAGAGGCACTAGCTGCTGAGGAGAGGGATAGCCAAGTGTCCCTTGCTGTGGCAGCCAGCAGCAAAGGCAATGCCTCCATAAAACATCAGGGAAGGGAATGGGAAGTTGGATAAACTGACTTCTCAAGTAGGAAGCCCATAAAAACAAATCCAGTGATGAGTACTGAGGACCACCTCAGGGGATGCATGGGGAGCACCACCACCCTGAGACACCAGTGGATCACTGTTTCCCCCAGCAGTCAGGGCAGCACTTTCACCCAGTCTTCAGCCAGTAGGTGATGGCTTGAATGTTCTGTTTCCTACAGGGATCATGCTGTCACAGCCTTACAGCTCCAGCACCTGCCCCAGCTCACTCAGGTAACACGTGGGGGACCCCAAGTCCCAGCGATGGGCTTCTCCTCTCCTCAGGGCTGCTAGCAGTCAAACGCAGCAAGCATGCCAGGACTGGCCACATAGGTAAGAGGTTTCTTTTTGCCTTATGGTTCATGCTCCATGATGGCTTACAGTACTAGCTGGAACTGGGCATAAAACCATTTGTCATGTTATTGCTGAACAAACAGTTTGCAAAGAGCTGCCTCGGGAAAGGCACAATGTATTGAGGTTGCTGGTGCTGCTGATTAGATTGAAGACTTGAAGCATGATCCTTCATCCCCACACTGGCAGCGGTATGGAGATTTAGCTCTTAGTATTCATTTTCCAGTTCCTAAAAGTTTCAGGTTCACATCTGGCTGCAATCTATATTATGGAGGCCTAGTTCAGATCTCCACTCTGAATACCTCAGAGGCTGCTCCAGTTCTGATGCAAGGCAGAGGCTGCCAGCGATATGCAGGCATCCTGGGAAGTGCAGCATGTGTGGTGGCTCACAGAGACAGCTTTTCAGTCACTTGTGTCCCTAACTGATGGGCAAGCGCAGCGGTGTCCTACCTCTGCACTGACTGATTTCATTAGGTCTCATTTTCCCCTTCAAAGCTCTAGGAAGTTTCAAAGCATCCAGAGTGTCAACACGAGTCTCAAGTCATCGCAACAATATCGCAGCTAATGAGATCAAAGAAGAAGTTGTTATCTCATCCCTCCTGCCAAAAGCTGCAGGCAGCCAGTGGGACAGCTGACTGGGAGCATCCCGATTTCGCCTGGTACTGGCTCCCTGTCTGATGAACATACTATGAAAGCCAGGAGAGAAGTGGTGCACAGGAGGAAAGGCAATAATTCCTTGGAGCAGAATTTGGAAATTGAAAGTAGCATCTATTCAGCTCCTCCAAGCATTTTCAAAGGACTCACAAGGCTCCAGTTGCCATTGTGCTGCTGGTAATTCTGTGTCACAACTAATTACTGCCTAATAGCCGTTGTGGGGACAAAGTCTCCAGTTTGAAAGAGAAGTCTATTTCGTCTCGCATTCAGGCCTAATCTGACCCTGAATAGCAGAGATTACATGAGGTAATACAGCAGTTATTTCTACCTGCTGTAGTTCATAAGCTCCATCTCCAGCTGAGGCAAAAACCCCCTCCCCCTTTGCAAAGATTATTTGTCATTAAAATGCTCAGTAGCTTTTTTCTTCCTTTTTTTTTTTTTTTTTTTAAATCTGGATGTTGCCTACACTTTCAGAAAGGTTTTTGAAGGAAGATTAGCAGGATTAGGAAAGGTTCACATATGTTCGGCTTCACTATTGGTATTCAAGACATCACAACTCCACCACCACCCAGGAAGCTCAAGAAAACTGAGAGTGGAGACCAAGAAGCAGAAAGAAAAAGGCCTCCTGGCCAGAGAAAGCGAAAACCACTCCAGCAAGTAAAACAGACGAGTCAGACACAGGGCTGCAGAGGCTGTCACACCACAGAAATCCTTGCCTTTCACACCAGCACAGCACAGCTCTTACTCAGCACCTGCTAACTGTGCATGCCTGCAGTCCTGCTTGAGACCCAGCCTTGCTCCTCTGCTAACAGCCCAAGCATATGCTGTGTGAGAGATTTGCAGCCGAAGAGGAGATTTCCACAGGCAGATACAAGCCTTGAAATACTTCAGCTCTAGGCACAAATGTGCACAACAAATCCAGAGGGAAATGCATGCAACCCACTCGAGAGGTGTCTGGCCTCGACCTGGTAGCATCGGGTGGTCTGCACAGAGCAGACACTGAACGGCAAACAGGTGAAACCACACGTGTATCCACAAAGGATGGGAAAAGCAGTGCAGGTGTACAGCTCCCTGTAGCCCTACAGGCCACCCTCAGGTTCCTCAGCACTTTTTCCAGTGCCCAGAGGAACACAGAGTTGACATGAAAGTGCCTTGCTCTGTCCTGCCGGACACTTGGCAAGAAGTTGTGAAACTAGAGTATGTCCATAAGGAGCCACTTGTTCCCTTGGAGGCATTTAACCTTGGCAAGGGCACATCAGGATGTGTCCTATGCCCAGGACAACACTACATATTGGTTGGATTTCTTCAGAGTTATGATGGGAGGAAAAAGGGTTGGAAATATAGTGTGGGAGAAGCCTTTGGGGCAACCAGCATAAACTATGTCCTTGCTGGTAGAGCTTAATATTACATTTCCATTCTTTTCATGTTTTGAGAATGAGTATACTTTTCTCCTTGTTTTGGATTTTTGAGAGCCTCCAAGCTAACCTCAGTGTTTTTTCTCCTACCTTGACCATTCTTCCTCACCAACGCCTTTGCCCCTCCTCCTTACTCCTTGTGAAGCTCACTCCTAAAACTGTATCACTTCGCACCTTTCCTCCATTCTCCATCCCCAGAAACACCCCTTGCTCACTGCACCTTTCCCAGTCCCTTTCCTCTTCCAAGAGCTTGCATTTCTGCCCTCTTTCAGTAAATGCTCCTGGTCCTTCCCAAACTTTTCCCTCAAAAGTTGCTTGACCTGAGCCTCCTTGCTGCCTTGTAGGTCAGGCTCCATCCCAAGCCCTCCCGGTTTCTCTGCCCCAGCCCCTCCTTGCACCTCTATGCTAAGCATCCCAGCAGCTAACGCGAGATGTGGCCATCAGCAACAGAGCCTCAGCTGCTGTGGGGTTTTGGCAATGAAACCCTTCCAGTTCCTTTGGGAGCCTCACCCTCGGAGGCAGCTCTGGAGGATGTGCGTCTCTGGCAAAGCACACCAGGCATCATCCATGGATTGACAGGGGGAGGCTTCATGTGGAACTGTTAAAGCAAACAATGTTATTTAAGGCATCTGTATTTTCACTTGTGAACATTTTCTTCAAGCAGTTCCAAAGGAACATGTGCTTTAAATCGCAGCGCCTCGATGAAGCAAGCCCCAGGCGCACGTGGGAGTGGGTTAGGGCCGCCACTCCAGCCGGGCAAGCACAGCTCCCCACACGACTCGGCAAAGGGAGGAACAGTGTGAAGAACCCGAGGTAATAAATTCAGCATGTTACACAAAAGATCAAAACTCCTGCCAGTGTGTTACCAAAAGCGAGGAATCTTTCCTCCTTTTTTTCCTTCAGCAAGTACGTAAAACCCCGGTCAACTGAAGAACATATTTTTGTAGCTCCACAGCTTGGGGAGGCACTGTCTATGAAGGATCTTTCAAATAGGAAAGGGAGGGGGGCAACTGCAGCGCCTACATTTGCACAGTGTGTCAAGCATCAAAATGGGGAGGCTGTTCTCATTAAGCAAAGAGGTGCTCTTCAAGCACAGCACGGGGAGAGAGGGCCACCAAGTATTGTGAAATGCTATCATATGTGAGTCTGCAAAAGTACTTCCTCCAAGTTCCAAGTGGTCTGGCTGGCGCATCGGCTCCTGTGAATATAAATCCCTTCTGGATGGTTTGCGTTTTAGGAGAGGAGAGAGGAAGAGGCCACAGGAACTCCAGGTCCAAAGCATCAAACTTGTACTTTCAGATAACCTTCATCTGAGTTTTGCATTTGAGACAATATTAAAAATCCTGGGTGATATGGCGTTTGCACAGCATTTAGTTTTGGATAATACCTTTCTTTTTACTTCTATCATGGTGCTACACAGGTTTTATCTTTTTCAGGCAGATGACTGCCAGTTCATGCTTGCAGAGGGTACTGATTCAGAGTTTCATTTGGAAAAGCACATATACAGTGACTCCTGTAAAGTCATTTTTCTAGAAAAGGGAATCAAACTTCACTTCCAGTTTAGGTTTGATTAATTCCCCTGGAGATTCTCACTCCTTTGGGATCATCAAGAGTTTTATCACAGCGAGAGTTCATCTATTGCTTCAGATCTTATTACTATTGCTCAGTTGAATGCTGAAAAACAGCATGTGCAAAACTCAATGCTGCTCTCCTACTTCAGGATCTCTCCCACACCTGGAAGGGCACATCTTAGACAGCAACAAGGGATGACCTGCCATAATCTGAACAGCAGGAAACCCAATATGAGTGTGGTTTTACTTCGTGTTCTGTTTTCCTCCTTGTTCTTAACAGGAAAAATACAAAAGGAAAAAGAGGGGGACCCAAACCACTGTGAATAACTTCTGCTCAAGTGTTTCACACAGGCAGTGGCAGGGGGCCAGGTCCTGCAGCCCATCTCCACATCCATTCCCAGGATGCCGGGGGAAGAGCACAAGTGCATATTCATGAGTAGGAGGAGGCCTTGCCTGCACGATATCGAATGTGTTGGCTGAGTTGTGTGAAAAAAGCAGCTATTTTCTGTTTCTTCTGTTAGTAGTAGCATCCCTTCCCCGCAGCAATGGGTTAATGCACAGAGGCGAGGCAAGCATCGCTGTGGGCCACTGTGTGTGTGTGCAGCCCTGCTCCCAGCCTCGGCAGTGCACATTTCCCCAGGACTTCAGGGGATATGCTGCATTTTTTATGGTCTTAAAAATCAGTGGCAAATCCCCATCTTGCCTCAGCTGCATCCCTGAAGCCAGCCCATGGGAGCTGCAGTGGGGTAAATTCCTGGACTACCTTAGCATGTCACTAAAGGCTTCCCTGCTGTTACCAAGGGATAGCTGGCAGGAGGTGGCAGGAGGCCTCCTCAGATGGTGTCACATCTTCAGCTCCACAGTCAGCTGGTGAAGCTGGGACCCCCACTGTGAGCAGGTCCAGTGGGCATCGCTCTTCAAAGGTAAAGAAGGCCTGTATAAAACGCAACACACTGCCTTTCTGTGTTGTCCAGCCAGGAGTAATCCCCAATCCCAGCTAAATATCTCAAGGATGGATCTTGTAAATATGACCAAATAGCTAGAAAATAGCTATTGCCTGGCTGGCCCAGCAAAGTTGGGAAGAGTCGATGAAGACATATGGTCCCAGCACTCCCTAAAAAAATATAATTGCCATCTTCAGGTGGCCGCACATCCTCTCCTTCTAATGAGTAAGATATTTAAAATCCTGAACTGTTTATGTGACATTTCAATAAATAATGTGGAGATTTGACAACATTTCCATATTCCTCCTTTAATGTGTGAATGTCTCTGACTTAATCCCAGTTCCTTGGCATTTATTACTGTTTGTTACACTAACAAGTGAGATTATGAGAATTCTAATGAAGCCTTCCAGTGAAAAACTCTGTGATTAAAATGCCATAATAACAGTTGCATGCATTTATGTGCCTGATTATCATAATCTATTTAGCACAAGTAAACATACAAACAGAAGGAGAAAAGTGAGCCCACTGACACTTCAGCTAAAGGAGAATTGGAAATGAGGGAGGAACAATGTAAATATGTAAATGTCTTTGTGTATTCTTTTTATCTTTTTTTCTCATCCTTGCTTTTCCCCCCCCTGTTTGCTAATGAGATATCTATGGTTCGTCACATGTGGTCCCCCTTTGCTTGGCCGAGGTGCAGTTTTTGGGCCATCTGCTGGGGCCACTGTCCTGGATGATGCCACCCAGAAAGCAAGGGAGACCTTCACTTCAAACTTTGACATCATAGGGGAGAAGAGATGGTGTTGTACAGGCTCTGGGCTTTGATATGTTCATTCCAAATGCTTAGTTCAGCTGTTACTCCATTAATGCAAGTCCGCGTACGACACGGGAAGGTGACAGCCCCCCAAAACTCTCAACAAATTGAGAAGAATTCTCACCAAATTTCTAGTATAGACTTCTGCTACCCAGCCATTTTTCAGTCCTCTTTTTTTACCACATTAAAGAACAGATCAGATGAGAACTTCTCCATCCCAAGGGTCAAGGCTCTCCTGTGACACTGCCAGTGAGTGGTTTAGCATAAGCCCTACTGTTGTTGCCACTGTATGAAACCCATTCTGAAGGGCACCAACACCTTCAGGTGGTGGATCATTTCCATGACGAGTACAGCAACAAAATTCTTGGGGCTCAGTCAGGCAGATACATTAACCTATTAGCATCAGGATTTTTCAAGCATTTTTTCTTCTGAGAACAGGGTAGGGACAGGACAAAGGGATAAAGTGAGGAAAAATTTGTTTCCAGTGAGTGTTTGCCTGGGAAGCGAAACATACCGACATTTTCACATTCAGCTCATCACTAGAACTGTATGTACCAGGACTCTCTCCTTTCTCAATCAAGATAAAGCTGTGGAGAGTGGAAAAGGGATGAGGGGTAGTGTAAGAGTGCCATGTACACACAGACAGTGAAATGTGGAAAACAAAAACTAATAATAAAGCTGCCCAGGAAAATCAAAATGAGAACTAAAAGTCCATGCTGTATTATACGGGAATTTCCAGAGGGGTGGGGGGAGGGGAAACTAAAAGGAGAGTAAAATATGATTTTCTATACTAAATTGAGCCCTAACAAGGACACTTTGTTTTTTTTTCAGAGGAGATACACTCAGGTGTGCTGGGGCTTTCTTTCCCCTTTTATGTATATGACACACTTCTCTTTCCCAAATTCAGGCCCTGCTGCAGGGACCATGGGATGAAAGCAGTTCAGATCACTCACTGGGTTGAGCATGTAGGTGATCTAATCCCATTGGTGTCCAGCTTGGCCAGTGCAGAGCAAAAGCCCCCACTGGAGGAGACTCCTAGTTCTGTCTCCTGTGAAACCAAAACCTGTGTGTGGCTGGGCAAATCACAGCACAGGTATGTAATGCCAGCTCTGTTTCCTTGCCTCTGTCCATCTAAAAGCCAATCTTAGCAGTTGCATTGATTTATTTTGGATGTCCCCACTCCTCCTTCCCCATTATTGCAGCTCAGTTTGGGAGGATTTGCATATGAGGGACAACACCAAGCCTGGGGAAAGTTAAACACATCATTTTTCACCGGTATTGTAACAGAGCTGTACATTGACTGACCAACAGCCAAGACTGGCTGGTTTTCACCTCCCTTCTTTGGGTCCAAGGAAAGGCATGATGCACAGCAGACCTCTGTTTGGGGAGGTGGCATTTCTGCAGACTGGCAATGCTTTGCCAGACACATAGAAACAGCATCACACAAATATTTCTCTGCACAGCGTTGAAAAACAAACCTCAGCATGAAGCTGATCCTGAGAAGAGCTTGAAACTTTATGACATGGCAATCAATGGGTTCCTGCCCAGGATGCCCAGGACAGGAAATGAAAGCAGGGCAGCGCATGGATCTACCAATGCAGCACTTTCTTTGTGTTTCAGTCTCTCCTCATTTGCCCATAGGTGATGGTATTGTCAATGAGAAGTGAAATTGATGGTGACACATAGCAGCTGTTAAAATTAAATAGCAATCATAGACTCATAGAATGGTTTGGACTGGAAAGGACCTGAAAGATCATCTAGTTCCAATGCCGCTGCCATGGGCAGGGGCACCTTCCACTGGACCAGGTTGCTCAAAGTCCCATTCAGCCTGGACTTGGTATATAAGCTTTAGGAATTGTCTTTCATTAAGGCAATATAACGATGGGATGGAGTTATCTGTTGCATCTTAAGTTTTTGCCCCAGCAACATCTTAATTGAAATCCTACTGTATCTTTTAAAAAAGCCCGCACAGCATCTTGCATTAAGCAAAACAAATGGTGATCGGATAGTTTCTATGTCTTACACCTGCACTGAGGAATTAAAAGGAGTCTACATGAAGGTCAGACAAAGTCCCCGTTACTTTCATGGGCGTGAGATTTGTGCAAGTAAATGGCCATGCTTGAGAGGAGGGATGAATGAGCCTGGAAGATGCAAGACACAGAATCTAGCCTGGGTTTTAAATAGTGATCTAATTATTTTGTCATGGATGACAGCAGGGTCATAAGTGACAAAAGTTTATTTATAAAGAGAGGTTTTTTTTTTGTGTGAGATGAGAATAGGAGATGGCCTGTTTCCTGCATATTTTTAATCCTGAAAGTATCACAGACATCAGCTCTGGTATTGCTGAGACTTCCCCTTGGGTGACTCCTATGAAGCTTTTCCAGTCTGAGATTGAATGGGAAGACATGCTGAGATTTTGGCAAAGGCATGGGTCTCCAACATTTCAACCAAACAAGTGTTCACAAAAAACAATTCCAGCATTGGAAAAAGAACCCTAAGGGGATAGAAATGACTGCCCTGCTCTATGAACTCGAGTCCCTGTCTTAGACATCACAGGTATTAGATGTGTTAGCTAGGCAGGTGGACTTCACTTGTAAGTCCAGAACAACAAAAAAAGTATTTGAAGCTCATTGAGATACAACGGGGGGGGGGGGGGGCGGGGAAGGGGGGATAAATAAATAAATAATTGAGGAAAAACAAAAAAACAAAAGGAAGAAAAGGGTCAAACCTGAACCTTCAAGAAGTTATTCCCTGCCCTGACCTCCCCTCATACCTTTAGGCAGTGGGCACAGAGCTTGCAGGCAACCCCCACATTCTCATATCTTCAGTGTCAGATGCTGAGATTTCTGGTCCCGAGCTGTTAGTGAGGAGAGGTGGCAACTGTGACCCCTGCGAACTCCCTGAAGACCACACTCCACTCTCAACTGCAAAGTTTAAAAGGCTGTGGAGCTGCAAAGCCCAGTTCGGATCCCATGGCCCTTCTAACAGATGGGAGGCAGACAGCACTGGGGATCAGGCTTTACAGTTTCCGAGGCATCATTGAAACTGTTTTCAGCTGCCAATCCTCAAGAAGCCGTGGTCACACACAGGCTCTTCATCCTTCGGATGCCTTAGATTCCTTACAGACGGGCTGGGGTAGTTTTGGCTTGGCTGTGTGGTATCCATGAGGAAAGGACCCCGGGCCATAGGCCTTGGGGAAAAAGAGGTAATAACAATCCCAAATAATAACCTAATGACATTCCGAGTGATTTTCAACATGAAAGCAGCAGTCTGGTTTTTATTAAGTTATCACTTCATCATGTTCCCTGATTGCCTTCGTTCATGCCTGAGCTGCCTGCGGTCCCGATAAAAAAAAGAAAAAAAAAAAAAGGTGCAAAATACATATTTATAGGTAAGCAAATAGGCTCTGCTCCACATTTGAGCGTCAAAAGCAACTTGAGGTGAAGAGCCCTCCCGGGCTGCTTTCCTGGGAAGCGCCTACAACGAAAAGCAGTTTCCAATACTGAGTCTCATTGAACCGAGGGGAGGACGTGTGACAATTTGACATCTCAAGGCAAAGATCACCCCTTGCACCCCCTTCTCCTTCCGACGAGGACGGCAGAGAAGCACCACCTCTCTGTCACCGCGCCGCACGGCATCAGCCTCGGCCCTGGGCAAGCCCCGCGGGCTGCAGGCGGGACAGAGTTCACATCCAGACAGATGGACGGTGACCACCCAAGGCATCACTCGCCCCGTTACGGACATAAACCCCAGTTTCTCCGAGGCTGTGGCAGGGGCTTCCTTCTGTGTGGGGAGGGAGAAGGGAGCAAAGGAAACAATGGAAAAAGGGGGGAAGGAAGAAAAGAAAAGGAAAAAAGAGGGAAAACAGAAGGAAGTAAATGGAAACAAGAGGAAGAAAGTAAAAGGAAAAAAGTGGGGAAAGGAAAAAAAAGGAAGGAAAACAAAAAGTAAAAAGAAAAACAAAAAAAAAGGAAACGAAAAAATGAAAAGGAAAAAAGGGGGAAAAGAGGAAAAAGGAAAGGGAAAGGAAAAAGGACAGGAAAAGGAACAGGAACAGGAACAGGAAAAGGAAAAGGAAAAGGAAAAGGAAAAGGAAAAGGAAAAGGAAAAGGAAAAGGAAAAGGAAAAGGAAGGAGTCTGCTGCGCAATTCTCCTTCCCTAGGACTCCCGAGGTGCTCCGGCAGCGGCCGGCCTCTGCCCATCCCCATGCAACCGGGGCAGGGGCCGGCGGTTTTATCGCGGCAGGTACCCCCCACCTCTGCTCCAGCCACAGGCCTCCCTCGCCAGCCTCCGCCCTGGCTCCCGGCGCCTCGGGGGCTCCTGCCCGGCAAAGCCGGAGCCCTCAGGTCTTGGTAGGGAGCTGCCTGCCCGTTCCCTTGCCCAGGATGATGAAGAGGCTGGTGACACCCCGTCCCCCGGAGCTGAGCCCCCGCGGCGGCCCTGCGGGGTTGCAGCAAACTCGACGGGGAGGACGGGCGCACCATCGTTTGGGGTGCGGAGGAAAGACGGGTTCGACCGTTTAAGAAAGAAAGGTCGCAGATTTTGAAGCAGGAGAATTACCAAGCCCTAAGAGGCAGAAAGGGGGGCGAGAGTTGCCGGGATTTTCCTGATTTTTGCCCCAGCACCGCGTCCCCGGTGTGCCCCCCTCTCCTATCCCGCCTCCCCGCCTGGCAGGCCCGGGGCCTGTTCCGTCTTCCTGGGCCAGGGCTGCCGGGGAAATGCGACGAGGCTTAATTAGTTGTGCTCGTTGCTGCCGTGTTTTATGCGGCTCCAACAATGCGCCGTATAGAGCCATCAGTCAAAAGGCAGAGGCAGGCTTCCTGCTGCCGCCTCGCCGCTCCTCGACCATGAAATAAATGCAAAGTTTGCACAGACGTGTGTGTGTCCCCCCTCCCCACCCCGCTGTTCACCCACCTCTGGGGCTCAGCCCCAGCTACCCCCCCCGTACCCCTTCCCATCCCCGGGAGGAGGAGGAGGGGGTGTTCCTCCGCCTCCCCCGTCCGGGCTCCGCAGTCCCGCGGCCAGGTGCGGGTACCGAGGGCCAAAGGTAGCCCTGGGCACGTTCCGAGTGGCAGGGCACCGAGCGCCGGTCGGGCGGCAGCGGGACACACGCCGGGCGGCGGGCAGCGAGCGGCGGCAGCGGGCCCGGCTGTCGCTGGGACAGATTTTCCCTAATTGACCTGTTACGGATCATCCCCGCAACCGTTGGGAAACACTTTTCCACGCTTCACTTCTTAACGTTTTAAATACATATTTAACGGATGGTTGAGGCTTGCCGGGCCAGCTGGGAAACACACGGGTGTAAAAATAATACAACAAAGGCAAAGGGACCGGGGGGAGGGGGATACAGGGGGGATTTACCCCGGTGGGAGGAAGCCCCGATCCTGTTGCACGGAGCAGCCGGGGCAAGAGAGATCGTCGGGAGCCGGGCGAGGCGCGGAGGGAGGAGTGAGACATTTCCGAAGGTCGTTTGTTTATTAATGTCCTTTCTGCTTTCTTTCTCCCCCCTATCCCGCTACGGACTAGCTGGAGAGCACTTTGGAGACAGGGTTTGGTGGCCACTCGGGCTGCTTCTCCCGGTCGCTGCGGGGCAGGGGCCGGATCCGGGGGTCCCCGCTGGGACTGCCCTGCACCGCCCGGCGGCCTCCGCGGGGAAATCCGTTTGTGGAGAACGGAGTGGCCAAAATCGCTTTTCTTCTCCCCCTTCGACTCCTTTTGCAGCGCTTAACGGGAGGCGGGAGGGGGAAGAGAGAACGACCAGGCTGGGGGCAGGAGGAGGTACCCGCCAGAGGAAGAGGGCCGGCTGCCCGGTGCGTGTAGCGGGGCCGGGGCTCAGCGCTCCCCGGCGGGACGGGAAGGGGAACAGGGAAACACGGACGTGCTGGCGGGAGCCGGGCAGCGCTGCCGCCCCGAGGGTGCTGCGGCGGTAGGGCCAGGGGGTGTTTGTCCCGTGTCCGTCCCCGTCCCCGTACCGCCCCCCAACAGCTGTTCCCGGCTCTGTCATTGTTGCATTTTATTATGGATTTGACAAAAGTCCCTCTCCCCCGCCGCGCCCCCCCGCCGGGCTCCCCGCGCCGCGGCCGCCCGTCTCCCCCCCGCCCGCCCGCCCCATCGAGCCGGACCAGCCCCGGTGACATCAGCCGCTCTCCCCCGGTCGCCTTTACCCCCCCTCCGCTGCCGCCGCCGATTGGCGCAGCCCCCCTCCCGCCCGGTGACATCGTCCCTCCCCGGCGCGGCTATAAAGCCGCCGCCGCCGCCGCCGCAAGGTGCGCGCTGCTGCCGTGCTCGCCCGTCACGGCGCGCCGCTCCCTACGGCCGCCCCGCGCACGGTAAGTGCCCCCCGCGACCTCGCCCCCCGGCGCGGTAACCCCGAGCCTCCTGCCCGGTGGAGAAGCGCTGAGGGAGGGAGGGACGGGACGGGACCTGGAGGGAGGGGACGGGACAGGACGGGAGGAACCCCCCCGAGGGCTGGAGGCGGGCTGGCAGAGAGACCTGACTCGCCGCGGGCCCTGGTCCCCGGCCCCTCGGAGCAGAGGAGGAGCGGGCTCACCGACGTGTCGGGCGGGAGGCGGCGGAGCCTCGCTAAGTTTCAGAGGGCGCTGACCCCGGCCGCCTGCGGGCTCTTTCCCTCCCCGCAGGCAGCCCTGCGCGCGCCGCCGTCCCGCCCGGCGGGCCATGGACTCGGACGCCAGCCTGGTCTCCAGCCGCCCGTCCTCCCCGGAGCCCGATGACCTCTTCCTCACGGCCAGGAATAAAGGCAGCGGCGGGGGATTCACGGGCGGCACCGTGTCCAGCTCCACGCAGAGCGACTCCCCGCCGGAGCTGAGCGCCGAGCTGCGCAGCGCCATGAGCGCTGCCGGGGTGGTGGTGGTGGACAAGCTGGGCTTCAAGTCCTCGTCTTCGTCCTCCTCCTCGTCCTCCTCGTCGTCCTCCAAGAAGGACAAGAAGCAGATGACGGAGCCGGAGCTGCAGCAGCTGCGGCTGAAGATCAACAGCCGGGAGCGCAAGCGGATGCACGATCTGAACATCGCCATGGACGGGCTGCGGGAGGTGATGCCCTATGCCCACGGCCCGTCGGTGCGCAAGCTCTCCAAGATCGCCACGCTCCTCCTGGCGCGCAACTACATCCTCATGCTCACCAACTCCCTGGAGGAGATGAAGCGCCTGGTCAGCGAGATTTACGGCGGGCACCACGCCGGCTTCCACCCCGCCGCCTGCCCCGGCGGCATGGGCGCCCACTCCGCCCCGCTGCCCGGCCACCCGGGCCACCCGGCCTCGCACCCCGTGCACCACCCTATCCTACCCCCCGCCGCCGTCTCCAGCGCTTCCCTGCCGGGCTCCGGCCTCTCGGCCGTCAGTTCCATCCGGTCCCCCCACGGGCTCCTCAAGTCTCCCTCGGCCGCCGCCGCTGCCGCCCCGCTGGGCAGTGGCTTCCAGCACTGGGGGGGGATGCCCTGCCCCTGCAGCATGTGTCAGGTGTCGGCCCCACCGCACCACCACGTCTCCGGCATGGGCACCGCCAGCCTCCCCAGATTAGCCACCGACACCAAATGAGCCCCTCGGCGGGGCCGCCCCGGTCCGCCCCAGCACTTCCAGGACCTACAAATGCGGCCGCCCATCCGTCCGTCAGCCCCCTCCGCTCCCGGGGCCGCCGGAGGGGCGGTGGAAGGAGATGGAGCCGGCCCGGGGTCTGCCTTGCTACCCAGAAGCGGGGAACGCCAGCCCGACACAGGCAAACACCCGCGCATCCTCCTTATTTTGATTTTACCTTGTTGTCGGTTTCTTCGCTGGGAGGGGAAAACAGTCCTAGGCTCGTCGCAAGTGGAGGAACCAAAACTGCAGAGGGGTTTCTGCTCGTTTGTTTATTCGGTTGTTTGTTCGTTCCCCCCTTCCCGGTTTCGTTTCTACACGCGGAGACTTTGGAGCCATTCCCGGGTCGCAGCCTGACCCGGAAAGCCAGTCTCTTATGTACCCGGCCGCCGCTCCGTGTCCGCCTGGCACAGGCGGGGAGCAGCAGGGCTCCGGGAGGACGTGCGGCCGGAGAAGTCGGTTTATCCCTCCTCTTTCCTCTGCTCCCGCGGGTTTCTTTCTGGTTCTGGCTATGTAAATATACCGTTCAACGGCAGCGGCGCGAGTCCGCTCTGCTTGAGCTTGCCGTCCGTGCGCTTGTCCTGTGTGAGCCTCATGGGTGAGGAGGGGTCGGTCTGCCGTGAATTCGTTCATTTGGGTTCTCGGGGGGTGTTGGTTTTGGGGGATGGTTTATTGTTATTTTTTTTTAAGTGTATAACATGGTTTCGTTTGGGGGTTGTTTTGGGTTTGTTTTTCGTTCCTGCCGCCTTTAACAAAGTTTGAATAATGCTCTTTATGTGTAGGAACTTTCATCCTTGTCCGTGTTGCAATACTGAGAACTTGGGCTTGTTTCTGAAATAACAACTTTTCTTATCGCTGCCCCTTGCAGAGATTTTATCATCTGTTTATTTTTGTAAAAAAAGAAAAAAAAAAAGAAAAAAAGGGAAAAAAGAAAAAAAAAGTTGCTAAATAATATTTATTTCTTGTTCGGTTGCAAAAAAAAAAAAAGATTCAATGTCGAGATTTTAAATAATAAAAAAAAAAAAAGGCATTTTAAATAAAGGGCTTTATCCTCTTCCTTGCTGCTCCGAGGCGCCGGTAGCGGCCGGGGTGCGGGGCAGCGGCGCCGACCGGCCGCGGAGCGGGGAGGGGATGGGGACGTCTGAGACGCATCCTTGCCTCTTCCCGGAGTTTTTTGTTACTTTGTTTCGCCGGATAATCGAGACCGTTTGAAGGGTTTCTTCCCCTCATTTGTTCCTCGCAGAGTAAGCGTGGCAAGGAAACAAACGACGGTTCCTGGGTTCGGAATGTGAATATTTTTCTGACTACCGAATCCAACGCTTTGGCAAGAGCTAAATATTTATTAGGGGGAAGGAAACGTTCAACTTGGCGGTGGGGTGTTTGCTCGCTGCAATGGCTTCTGAGCACTTGACCTTCAACCAAAATCCAACCAAACAAAAACACACGAAACGAAAATCATTTGGGGGCAATCTTCTATTTTCAGTTATTATTATTATTATTATTCCTCCCGAAGCTGACACCATCTCTCGCCCGTGTGTACTTGAGTAGTTCTGTACTCAGGTGTCATTTGAGCACGAAATACCTCGCCCTCTCTCGAACTCCAAGGAAAGGGCTTTCTTCACGCACTCAGAGTGCGGGGCTTCCCCTTTTTCTGCAGGGACAAGAAGAACAGCCCAAGCTAATCCCGGTTTCTGAGGACAAGCAGCTCGACAGACCCGGCGACGGCTGGTTCTCGGGGGGCCGGGGCAGGCAGTGGGGCTCCCCAACGGTGGGTCCCACCTTCCCGCCGCTGCCCGCCCCGAGGAGGGGGCATGGACACCGAGAATCCCGCGTCCTTGCGCAAGTAAACCCTAACACCTCTCTCTCTATTTCTCTCTCTCTCGATAAATGGCTAGACAGCGATTTAAAATAACTAGTTGGCTACATACTCATGAATACAACATAGCGCGCACACACACATACATATATACATATATAACAAGCCATGAGGAGTTTTGGGCTCACAGACCCGCGGGGAAATGAGAGCGAGGCAGGACCCATAGGACTTCTTATTTTACTGTGTAAAGAGAAGCGGTTCCCTGGCGGGCTGAGGCCCCCCCTCGGGTGTGAGGCGGTCCCGATCCCATTCCGACAGCCCCGCCGGGCTCCTGCCTTGCTAAGTTTGCTCCTTGATTCAGCGGCTTGCACCAAGCCAACCATTTCAGGGAAGGGAAACGGGGATCGAAAAGGAGTGTCCCCCATCCTAGCATCCCCCCAGTGATGATAAATAGTCCTCCCACTCCCCTTCTCCAGGGAGTCCCATCCCAACCTCTCTCGGCCTCTGGAGAGGAGCCCCCCTTCCAAGCGCCCTCCGTACGGTTTCTGATAAACAAAACCCGTTTAAAGCTGGAAGGGACGAAGCCGCGGGGACCGACACCGAGCATCTCGCGGATCAGTCGAGGGCCTTTCTCATCAGGAGAGATGGCCCTGACGCCGGTAGCCAGGAGGGCGCCGGCGCTGCCCCTCGCTTTAAGGCCACCTGAAGGTGCTAGCCCTGTGACAGTCTGTGGCTCTGAAGGCGATCTTGGCCATACAAGACCCTCTGCTTCTGCCTTCTCCGCTGATGGAAAGGGATAAAGTGGTGCAAACCCGGGGCTAACAGCCAGATGTCTGACAGAGGTTTGAAACTGTCTCCCCGACGGCCGCCTCCCTGCCAGGCTCTGCTGAGCGCCAAAGGCCGGGCCGCAGAAGGGACAGAGGACACCCCAGTCCCCGTCGGAGCGCGGAGGCAAAGGCCGCTCTTCCGCCGAGCCTGGGGGAGCTGAATCCCGCAGCGTCCGGGCGAGGACAGAGGCCTCCCGTCAAGCCAGCCCCGCTTGGGGAGTAGCCCCCTTCTCCCCTGGTTGTGCTTCTGGAGCCCTGCTACCGGTGCCCTACACCCCAGCCCTACTATCGTGTGCCATGTCTTCCCCGCCTTTCCCATGTGTAGGGAGCCCGCAATAACCAGAGCAGCTTTCCCAATTAGCGGTGCTCCGGCGAGGGAGTGCTGCTGCGGAAGGGCAGGAGCAGGTGAGAATTAGAGGGAGCATCATTAGGAGCTGCTCTTTGTCTCTATTAAAGGCAACAATTAGAACCCTGACAGATGCAAAAGTCGGCAGTGGCCAGAAGCTGGTAAATCCTGCTCGGCTGCCTCCCTGACCGCGATTCCTTCCCCCCGGAGAGCCTTTCGTTTCCCGTTCCTAACAGGTGGCTCCAGGGAATCCCGATGGGCATCACCTCCCGAGGTGGGATGAGGGTGGTGTCGTGGAGATCCGGTTCTTCTGTGGGGGTATTTTAGCTCCCCCGGTGGCAAAGGCAGCGAGGGCAACTTGCTCCCTGCTTGTCCGCTGCTACTGCGGTTGTGGCTGCTGTGGAGGGAGCCTTGGGGTTGGTGTTAGCCCCTCGGCCGGGCCGTGCCTGGCCGGGCAGCCAGCTGTGAGCCCCTTCCTACTGGGTTACCAGCAAATGAAATTATCCTCCCCGCCGCCCTCCCGCCTGCCTTGTTCCCCATATGCTCCCCTGCACGAAGGAGTGCCTCGTAGGGCTCCCTGATTGCATCCCCGGCAGCTGAAGCCGCTACTCCAGGCAGATAGAGTTACGGTGACGGGGGGTAGTCCATATGCTCAGAGTACACCGGTGGTGCTGCCGCGGGTCACCTGAGCCTCGGGCCGGGCCGCATCTCTCCCGCAGGCAGACCCAGCTGCTGCTGCGCCCCCACTCCCGAGCTGGAGTGGCCCCCTAATTTTCAGGTGCCCACCCGTTAATCTCCGTTGCACAGAATTTAACTTTGCCTTCCTTGCAAACCGGACAGACCCCTCCCCTCACGTCCCTCCTGCTTTTTTAGGCGGTCTCATGCCTACCGTGACTTGTCCCGACGGAAGGAGGGAGCCCCTTCCCACATAATGTGGGCCAGACGGCTCCCTTCGATGGCCCCACTCACACCCTCACCCCGGCCCTTTCCTCTTCCTCAACCTCCTCACTTTCTCCTTCTCTTTCCCTCCTTCCCCGCTTTCCCTTTCTCCCTTTCCTGCCTCCCCAACCTTCCCAAGTGCAGCACAGAAAGCAGGGAGAGGGTAGCCAGAGGTTGGTTACACATTTTAGGCAGAAACCACAGTGCCTCACAGAAGCCCAGGGGAAGGGAAAGGTTGGCCATATCAGGGTACCCAGGCAGCTCCTCCACTCTCACGCCCATGATGTTCTCATCTCATTTCAACAGGGGATTTCTTTGGCCTCTGCCTGGAAAATTTTAAGCCAAGTATCCCAAAATCCGCTGCAAAACCCTGTCCGAGGCCTGCTGCCCCCTCCAGGCCCATGGCTCCTGCGAGGCGCATGTGCCCCTTCTGCAGGAAAGTACCAGGGCGCCAGCTGTGCCTGCCATTGGTGTAGTTCCGTGGGATGAGATCTGTCAGAGCCCCCTGCATGAGGCTGCAGACCCCCTTCCCTTTCACTTGAAAGAATGTTAGGAGTAAGTATTCAAATCCCCCTCAACAGTTTTCCAAATATGAGTCTTTCAAATAAAAATGTACTTTTTTATCTACAAACCTCTCCCCAGTAACAGCAGTTAGGGCCTGCTCGGAGCAGGAGCTGCTTGCAGGGTGAGGTACACAATCACAGGTTGCATGCGTTTAGTTTTAAGTTGGAGAGGAAAAAATCCTTCTTTTTTTTTTTCCTTGAGAACCTTGCCATGCTGATATTCTGGGGCCAAACTCCCCTCGGACATCACTGCAACCTCCCCATGCCAAGTCAGGGTGCTGGACATGTCCTCTGATAACTGGGGTATCGTTCCAGATACAAAAGCTAGATCTGAGGCACAGCCTCAGGATGCTGTTTTCACTGTTGTAAAGGTGAAAGACTGATGCCTCGTGTACCTGGCAACCTGCAAACTGTCTGAACCATGCCCCAGAGGATACCCTGCAGGCCACAGGAGTGACAGGAGCCAAAGAGCCTCTGATGATGCCACCAAGCCAGCAGCTCTCACTGGGCTTTGCATGATGATGCTTGCAGCATAGCTCTGATTTCCCTATGTCATGGTGGTGTTTCCATCTCTGTGTGGGATGGGGACCTCCATGCATGTAACTCGATGTCACCTAAATAATTTCTGAGTGCTCAGGTGTTTATGAATGTGCAGCTGAGGGCCAGATTTTCAGAAGAGTTATCAGCATCTTTGCAGATGCTCAACACCCATACCCAGCCTTATGCTTCTGAAATGCTGCCTGCATAGGGGTTGAGATGGGAAGGGAGGTTTTCCAAAAAGCCTGGCTCCAGCCATGACAGCTGGTCCTTTCCAACCTTCCAGCCCAGGTGGATGTAGGTTAAAAATAAGCCTTGGGCACACTGCAGTCTGCCAGCCCTCTGTGGATCACAACATCAGCAAAATTGAATTTCCCACCACAGGCATTTGTATCTAATACATATAGATATTTCTACTAAAATTGTTACAGGATACAGTAATTATAATGATGGCAACAGGGCCATGAGACTGTACCAGCTCCACCTCTGTGAAAGGGCATTGGAGTAGTTGCGGGTTCAGCCTTTGAAAGCTCAAACAGACTCTCATCTTACTGCCCTCACTCCTTGGATGGTGCTTCTGAAAGAGAAAGAGGTTTGGCATTGCTTTCAGTGCTCACACGGCCGGACCCAACAGTTTTTTACAGTCCATCCGCTTGAGAACAAGAAAGCAAGAGGTGAATGTGCAGCCCGTTCACCACACACACGCCTGAATAACCCCGGGGATGCTCAAACCTCTCAGAAGTTAAACAGCCCAGGGTTGAGATTCTCCAAAAGCAGAGCACTTACCCCAGGGCTTTTACCCTAAAAGATGGATGTAAATGCAAAAGAGTGTTTTCCTTTCTCATTCATCCCCATTCTTAAGATTAGCTTTAGAAGTTTTGTTCTGCCATTTATCTTCACTTGTTGGAGATGTCTTGACAAACTCCTGAGAATTAATTTCCCATCAGCTTTTTGCCTCCTCTTCTTGAACTGGCAGGTCAGATCTCACCATATGCATTAGAAGAGGTTATCTGGATGGGCCACCCTGCTCCATTGTCCCTTCTTATGCCTGTCCCTATCCCAGCAGGAAACCAGTGTCATGCACATGGAGAGAGCACTGAGGGAATCAGACTCCTCTTCTGAGCAGCCCTCCACTCCCCGCCTGTCATCAATCATTGCATCCTGCTGCCAAAACCAATACAATTGGATCGGGCCCAATACATGGGGTGTTTCCTGCAAGTCAGAAGTGTGCCTTTTAGTTTAATATATTCCCAATGTTGATCCTATTAGCAGGAAAAATCAATCAATCACTGTCAGCAAACATCACCAGCCTGCAGATTGATCACAGTGTCAGGATTGTTGGAGGATTCTGCAGATGCAGAAGGCATTTGTTAAATGCTATTTTCAGAGAGACATATACATATATGTATGAATGACACACATTTATACCCGTCTTTGTCTGCTTAAAAAACAGAAAAACCGCACAGTTCCTTTTTTGTGTGTGGTTGGTTGGGGCTTTTTTTCTCCCAAAAGCAGTCCCAGTGCTACTCACTTTTGAAAGAAAAACCCTCCTGAGTAGCAAACTAGCAGTTTTGGGAGGGGGGGGGGAGCTTGTTTTGCTCTTCCTGAGGGAGTCCAGCTTGCTCTGGATTCCCTCAGGAGGAGGGTTTGGCTTGCTGTGCCTAAGGAAAAGGAGGCTGGAGACATATGTGCTTCAAGGGCAGGAAAGCTACAGACTCTGGAATATCCAAAGAGCAGAGCTGGCACAGCAAAAGCCATCAGTGTGCTCTGTGGAAGAGATAACACATCCAGGTGTAAATCCAGCTATCCCCCTCCAGTGTTCAGCCTGCATCTGGGGCTGTGCTAAATAGCCTACCAAGTTCCTCTCCCCACACCCTCTGCTCCTTTCACCCACCAGAAATAATGCAACTCTTTAATGCTGCTCAAGCAACACAGAAAGGAGATTTACTCTTTGATGGGCAGCACAGGGAGCTGAGTGTACTGGGACTGCAGGAACCCTTCCCCCATCCCAAACCTGGGAAAGTTTGGTGATCCTAAGAGCCGGGCAGAAGCCAGAGTTTTCCCTTGCCAGCCCCACCTTCTCAGGGACAGTGGAAAGCAGGTTGAACTTCCAGCTCTCTGTGGTGCTGTGAGTGGCAGGGTGCACCCAGCACAAAAGACACAAAAAGAGGGGGGTGAGGGAGCCTTGCTCGGGGCTGAATGTCTCAGAAGAGATAGGGAAATCTCTTTCCTAGTCAGAGCTCCAGCCACAGTAGGCAAAAACCATGTCAGGGAAATGAGCTGCGGTGAGAAAAATATATTGAAGGGCTCTTGAGCTGAGAGATGAGAGTTAGAGAGTGTGTAACTATGGCCCCTTCCCCTGTGCTCTCTGGGATATATTTCTGGGCCTGATTTTCCCACAGGGGTTGAGTCTCTGCAAGGCAGTGGGCAGAAGTGCTGTGAGGCAGGATTTGCCTTCTTGGAATCCTCCCTGTCTGCTCCTCACTTCCCAGAATGGCCAGTTCAAACCATTTGAGGCTGAGCTTGCATGAGCCTTAAGTCAGAATACCCTGAAAGCAAGTCCCTGTTTAAGTGGATCCCTGAAGATGGCTCAGGGAGTGACCTGTCCCATATAAAACATCCCAGGTTTGCTACAGGGGAATGTGCTCCATTGTTAAACTGATCTGTGCAGTAGACGGACAGCCTGGCATGACCTGGGAATGGATCATGAAATAGGCAGCTCCAACCCGCAGCTCGGCAGCACACCCTGGCAGCAGCAGCCTCCCAGCTCCCTCTTCATTTTCTTGGAGGGTTTAACCAGAGTTGGTTTAAGGAAGGGAAGCACCCTCACAGGGGTTGAATCTTCTTCCCAGCTCTCAGTTATGCTGAAGGCAAAGATGGAAGCAAAGAGCTTTCCCCAGATTGCACAGCCCTACCCACCTGCAGGCTTTGCCCATGCAAATGCTGCACAATTTAATTATTCCCACATAGACATGCCAAAATGCCTTAATGGCAATGGAGCTTTCTGGTTGGAAGAGGAATGGGCAGCAATGCTCCAGGCAGCTTTTAGAGGAAGAATGCATCACCCATCTGAGATCCTCACAAGAAAAGCTGTACCCTGATCAGGACTTACCCCTGGGTTCTACTTGAGCAGCACCCTGTCATACAGACCTTGTAATCTGGCATCCCTGACCCAGAAGTAGGAGATAACCCCTGAAGCTGTGTGGCTTCAGGGTTACTGTCTCTTGTTCACAAAACCACAAAAAGCTGTTGAAGAAGAGGGGAGATGGGAGAAGGGGAGACAAATCCACAGTATGCATGTCCTCAGAAGGGAGAAAAGAAGCCCCTCCCGAGGTGGGGCTCTGAAGAGCGGGATTTGCTTGAGACAACACAATAAACACACGATTAAGATTCAATTTCTTCTTTCAGGTCTATGGGGGGAAAATGCTCGGTGGCTTCATTAACAAACCTGTCCCTAATCCTAACTATACAAACTGATCCTTCTGAAAAAAAACCAAAATTATATTTGCAGAAATCCACCCAGTCTCACAGTCTGTTAGTAAATGAACTTTTAATGTATTGAAAACATATTCATTATAATGTATAAAGAGGCAATTTTCATTTTGTTTGTGTTCTTAATAGTGTGACAGTGTCTTGTTTGTGACTGCCCCTGGGTATAAACTATCATTGTGTAACTTAATTAGATATTCTACATGCTAGTGTGAGGGACATATGTCTATTCACTGTAACAAACATCAAGAGTCTGCCACATGCTTTCATGTTTCTGCTACGTTGAAATAAAGGCAGAGCAAGTGCAAGCTCTCCCAAGGACCTGTGGCCCCAAACAGCTTGAACACAACCCGCCGGCATTCACCGATTGGTTACAGTTTATTAACAGCCCATAAGCTTCTCATCTGCTCCTGGGCACTCGTTAGGGTTGTCACCTGCAACTGTCAAGAGCAGCACAATCGCCTTGCAGACGTGAATCGGGGTTTCTCAGACGCTGGCTTCGCTCGCTCTCCCTTTCCTGACTCTAACGACACTTGCTTTATGCAGGGCATGAAGTTGGTTGAAGTGACCCAAAATTAAAAAGACAAAGCCCACTGGTGGAGGCTTGGGAGAGCAGTAGCAGCAGAGAGGCTACAGCGCTGCCTCATCCTTTCAGCTCGCAAGCACACACTGAGACACCGATGTGCTCAGGTTTCCAAATCCCAGCCTGAGGATCACAGGTGAGCTGGCATCGCCTGTTTCATGTGCTCAGCACCCAGCTCTTGCCTATGTTTTCCCTCAATAGAAAAGCCAAAGCACAATTTTGGCAAAATTAAGGGATTTAAGAAGATGTGAGTGCCTGACAGTGAGTCAGATCAGTTAGACCAGGGTCTCTGACCAGAGGCAGCAATGGAAGTTTAGAGACAGGGTATGAGGACAGAGCATGGAGAGAATGGTATTTCCCCCATGTACTGTCTGAGCATTTGGACATCTGTACATACCATTAAATACTTCAGGAAAAATAGTCTTTGCCTTCTCTGTGTAGTCAATATAGACAGCAGAACCACACCGAACCAGGCAGCACATCCAGTTTGGCTACAAGCCTGAAAAATCCAGCTGTACATTCCCTTTCAAGTATCTCAGCAGCTTCATTTCCTGTGGCACTGTGTGTTGGGTGCTTCATCTGAAAGCAGATCATGCCAAGCCTTTCCAACCATGACTTCACATGAGACCAGAACAAGACCTTACCAACTAGGAGAAGCTGGGGAGCGATATCAGCTCCCCCTCCATCATGCTAGGTAATTGTGCACAGGTACCTGGCTGGGGAAATTGGGTGGGATAATTAGTGGGAATTAATGACCTGCTTGCCTGCTGCAGAGACTCATAGTCTGGATACAGCAGCTTAGAGCAGGTAGAAACAAGCCCAAGGTCTTCATTTTTCTCTGCAATTTCCCCTTGCTGTTTCAGCGCACCCTGAACTGGCTGCCCAGCATCTGACTGCCTTTTGCTCACATGGAGGGAGGAGTCCGCCATGGCAGCTGAATGTCTCTGCCCATCCCACAGTCACAGCCAAGACACATGAGCCACGGGCCAGCTAAGGGACAGTTTACAGCAGCAGCTTGTAGTTTTGTCATCCCAGAAGTGCTGGGCAGTGAAAGAGGGAGAAAACCCTGCTAGCAGTGACTGTCTTGGAAATACCACATTCGACAAAGGCTTTCCAAGGCTGTTCAACTGGGTTTGTCCAGGACTTCTAGTTTTATGATTATAATAATACTTCTGTATTGTTTTAAAGAGGAGAAAAGCTACAGCGCTAGAACGTCTTTTTTGAAGCATAGAGCTACACACACACACGTGATCTTTCCCAAGCAGTAAGCGCAGGAACCCCAAAGTCCAGAGGAGCTCTCTAAGGCACTGGGTGTGGACCCGTATTTCACAGAAACCACGGACGTTTCTGCACTGGAACAAGCACCACTCCGGTGCCTGGAAGGCAGTTGGGTTTTGTCACTGAGACTTCATTTCTAGTGTCCCTGCTTTTGCTTCTCATCAGTGGCATGCCCAGAAGGACAAGGAATGACCTGGTGTCCTCAGCCCAACTAAATGCTTGTTTCATTTCCTCCAGCATGAATTTCCAGCAGTGACCTCCAAGCTGGGGTGCTGCTTGAGGTCATGGCAAAGTTAGGGTCCGGCCAACAACTGGACTCCAAGGTTACTGGTTAAAATTATCCCTTACTCTCTCTGCCTACCTCTGTTGTCTGGGCATAGTTGTGAGCCATGTGAGGTGAAGAATCATAGAATCATAAGACGTTTTGGCCTGGAAAGGACCTTAAGATCATCCAGTTCCAGCCCCTCAGCCATGGACAGGAACACTTTCCACTAGACCAGGTTGCTCAAAGCCCTGTCCAACCTGGCCTTGAGCACTGCCAGGGATGGAGCATTCGCAAGTTCCTTGGGCAACCTGTTCCAGTGCCTCACCACCCTCACTGTAAAGAATTTCTTCCTTATATCTAGCCTAAATCTCACCTGTTTAATTTTTAACCCATTACCCCTTGTCCCGCCACTACACTTTCTGATGAAGAGTCCCTCTCCAAGTATCCTTGTAGGCCCTCTTCAGATACTGGAAGTTTGATGCGAGAACTCCATGCAGCCTTCTCTTAGAAGATGCTGTGTATCCCAGAGCACAGGTAGCTCTGGGAAGCTAAGCAGGCAAGGAGGCAAGTGAATGTTTTGACACATATTTTTAGTGCCATTTTAGTATCTTTAAATTAGGAGTAGCCGAAAAGACTAGATTATAAACAGTGTGAGCATGGGTGCCATGTGTGTCAGCATGTGAACACAGCAAACTTAGAGACTTTTTATTTGTATTTTTTGTTTCCCACTCACATGTGCACACACATGCATCAAGAATGCCTAACACTCCAGACACCTCTATCAAAAGGCCAAAACATGCTTCTTCCAGGTTTGCTCTATAAGGAAACAAAATTATTCTGTTTATCTTCACAAAGGCTCATGCAAGGCAGGCTAGACTGTGAGCTAATCCCCACCGCCTGCCATCCTGGGACCATCCGGCCCATCCTTGGCCGAACATCCCCCCCAGAGCAACAGGGAGGGGATTCATTTTTATGGGAGCGGTCTCAGCCTGACATGAGCAGGGGAGCTAATAATGGACTGCGCACTGCTCTGTATGCAGAGGGAGGTTTTGGCAGTGCACCCTGCCATGCTGTCCTGGCCATTGTTCACTGTGCGCATCAACCATCTGGAAAAAAGCAAGCTGCAATAGCACCCTGCTCGCTTCAGCAAGCTCCCGCACACTGTCTGTGAGAGGGATCCACCGGCAGCCAAGGAGAAGGCCATGGCCATGCTATGGCTCCACATGCGAGAATGAGGATGGGTCTTTCACAGTGTGCCACCAGGGAGCCCCTACAGCAGCTGTGTCTGCCCTGGGCGACTCTAGCCCCAGCATTAGCATACAACATCTGTTGTGGCTGAGCCGTGGCACTGTACGGTGGAGGGTTCAGCGCTGTCCTGTGATAAAATCAGCACATGTGTGTGGCTTTCATGTCACCACACGCACAAAGTCAACACACAGGGAGAGCCTGCAGTGGGTGCCAATGAAGCCATAAGGTCTGTGCCATGCCAGGGGTGTGCATGCCTTCTCTCCCTGCACGTATACGCTCTCTTTATACACCCACCCAAGGAATAAAATTACTTTAAAAGTTCAGAGTAAGTTTTATTTCATTTTTTGAGGTGATTATTTGAAGATGTTTGTAAGTGAGATCTGTTTTGCTTTTAGCTTTACTTGCAAAGAAATAAGTCAAGCTTGCTGGCTGTACTGATGTCTCCGCTTGCTTTCTTCAAAGGCTGCTTTGGCAATATGTGCTTGGTGAAGGCAGGTTTGTCCAGGCCAGGATGAGCAAGCAACTTTTCTGTAACAGCAGCATCTTTTGTAGCTAAATGTACCCTGGACTCGCTGTGAGGACACTGCATCTTCGCGAGCGCTAACAAGTTGGCTAATGGAAAAAGCATGAGGGAAATTATAACAAGCAAACTATTACAGTGCTCTTTGCAGCAACCTGAGGCGGATCATTCCCACTATTTGGTGTGTTTACTTTCCGTGTTCTGCTAAATCTTCCTCACCAAACGGGAATCATTTTATTGACTGTTTTATGAGGCAAAGGATGTGGTGTCTGCCTTGCTTCTCCACGTTATTCCTCCAGTGGGATTCTCAGCAGGGTTTTGCTTCCCCATGCCACCAAATAACCAGGTATGGGACAGATGTATAGGGCATCATTCCATTCAGCATGCAAAACCTAAGAAACTTAGATAGCTAAATCCTACTTAACAGTGTCTCAAGCTTTTCACTAAGCATGCAGGTACTGTCTCTACTGGAAACCTCACACATAACCAGAGATGCAATGTGCAGCACTGTAGTTACCACACACCAGACCACCATGTGAATTCCTTTCACCATACTGGCTTCCTGTTGTAGACAGCCTTTAGATCCCACACACCTGTCTTGCTCTCCACTGTGGCCACCTAAGCCACCTACACCTTTGACCCCTGGTGAAGCAATGCCTGTGCAGCACCGTGGATCTGGACCCAAAGCCACGTGTTTAAGCATCCCCCTCCATCACTAGGGGAGTCCTGAAAGAAAAAAACGTAGTCAAGACCTACTGCTGGAAAGATTGCTCTGCCTGAAGTAACAGGAATCCCACATGGTCAGCACTGCAGGACAGGTTAGGAACACAAGCCATGCAGCACAGAACGCGGGGTTTCAACTTCCCCCTTCCTCAGGCATTCAGTCCACACTGGGCTGGAGCTGTGATGGTGGTGGTCAGTCCTTAAGCTCACTGGTGGAAAAGGTTTGTCTCATGGCTTTTCTCAAATTTAAGCAAACCCGAACTTTGCTGAGACAACAAAAAGGCACATCTCTGTCCCAGGAGGAGGGCAGGAGCGGGAAGTGGACTGGGAGCTGGAAAAGCATTGGGAAGATGGGATGTAGTGAGAGGACTCAGCATTGTCCCACAGACTCAGAAGGTTATTAAATCATATTTTTCAAATTTACTAGCTTGCTGTCAAAACCAAAGAGACACTCAAACAAATTGCTTTTATCCTAATTTAGGGGTCACCAGGCACTTTACTCCTTACCATATATGACTTATATTTCAGTTTAGCAGATTCTTCTGTGCTTTGCTGAATCCTTAGGGCAGGTTGGGATTTTCGAAGGTGCCTAAGGGAGTCAAACAGCCAGTCTCTGCTTAACTGCAGTGGGATCTGTGGCTAATTCTCTTCAGGGTACTCTGAAAACCCCATCTTTACTACCTATGTGTGCAGCGGCCTTGTGCACTGGCTGTCAGGCTACACAAAGACGAAAAGGGCTGACATCTTAGATTTGCATCCTCTGGTCTCAGGACCAGATGCCAGACAGCCCCCATTCCCTTTTGGCATCTGGGAACACCCAGCTTCCTTTCTCTGTAGACAGGGGCTTTTGCTTCCTACATATAGCAAGTGGACATAGAAATCAGCTGCACTGCAAGGAGGTTGTGCCAGCAGAAAGCAGATCAGGTGAAGGGGGAACAGTACCCCTCTGTGCTCTTCATAAAGGGGGAGAGCAGCTTTGTCTTCCGTTGCCTCCTGTTTTCGCAGGTGCTCTAGGAACTTGGCTGCAGGACGCCGGCCCACCACATATATTACCTTTTGGATGCCTATAATTAATCATTCATCCCTTTCAGGGCAGGGAGAATGGGAGTTCTGCCTGGTGCGGCCCCAGCCCTGGCTGCCTCCCCACCAGCCCATTCGGCCAGTTTGTTCCCTTTCAGCCCTGCTCTTCCTGCCGCTTTCTGCCCCCTCAATGGGGAAGGAGCGAAACCGGATGGCTGGCTTCAGCACAGGGAAATGACTTCAGAGCCACCTTTGTTTCCCCCCTTGTTTCTTTGCCCGCACTTGGCCGTGTGTCGCTATGAAAAGGCTCATTTGAAGCTGTCTGGGACATCCAACAAGTGGTGCAGCTTCAGCCAGAAACACTAGCATCTTTTCGGGCCGAGGGAGAGGCTGAGCCAAGCTGCCAACTTTCTGCAGCACAACTGACCATGACACTGGGCATTGTGTTCAAAATTAGCCACAGGCTTCCAAGCAAATTGTCCTTTTGGATTGTATCGGTGTAAGCCCTCTATAGTGTTTGGCTTTGGCTGCTGACTCCAGAAAGCCTCCAAGAATATTTCTTGCCCTCGTGAGGAAAGCCAAGGCTTTCAAAGGGGTTTTATACACTAGCACATGTGATTTCACTGCTTGCCGGCATGACTTTGTCTTGTGAAAACTAGATACTATTTTGTATGCACCTTCTATCATGTAACACCATTAAAGTGGGCATTCAATTGCCTATTTGAAGTCGTGTGACAAAGAAAAATATATCTAATTTTTTTTCCCCTCATTTATTTTCAGTGAGTTAAAACTGTGTGTAACTATACATCATGCATTAACGCGTTTTGGGTTAACAGAGTACAGCCAACTACTACAAAGTGATATACTTGTACTTCTATTATTCTATTATTATTATTATGTAGTTTTTACTGAAGCATTCAAGAAGCTACTGATGTCCACAGCAAAATATACATATTCACTCAACCAAATTATTTGCTACTGAGATTTGAATTTGTTTTTTGAGTGGCCATGTTTTAACAGAATTGTTTCAAGCAGACAATTCTAGACCTATATATATCCAAGAGGCATGAGGAAGAAACCTTAGGTATAGTTCAGGCTGGCTGAATCTGGACATAACTCAACATAACTCTTCTTCAGTATCTAAACCCCATTGTGTGCAGTTCTGGTGTCCTCAACATAAAAAGGACATGGAACTGTTAGAACAAGTGCAGAGGAGGGCCACGAGGACGATCAGGGGACTGGAGCACCTCTCGTATGAAGATAGGCTGAGAAAATTGGGGCTGTTCAGCCTGCAGAAGAGAAGGCTGCGTGGAGACCTCATAGCAGCCTTCCAGTACCTGAAGGGGGACTATAGGGATGCTGGGGAGGGACTCTTCATTAGGGACTGTAGTGAGAGGACAAGGGGTAATGGGTTCAAACTTAAACAGGGGAAGTTTAGATTGGATATGAGGAAAAAATTCTTTACTGTGAGGGTGGTGAGGCCCTGGAATGGGTTGCCCAGGGAAGTTGTGAATGCTTCATCCCTGACGGCGTTCAAGGTGGGATTGGACATAGCCTTGGATGGCATGGTTTAGTGGGAGGTGTCCCTGGCCATGGCAGGGGGGTTGGAACTCGATGATCTTGAGGTCCTTTCCAACACTAACTATTCTATGATTCTAAGTGTGTTTGAATTAGAAATGACTTTCAATCCTTTCAATCCATCCTTTGCATAGTTACTATACTTATCTGCCTGTGTTTTGAAAATGGATTATTAGTATGAAAACAAAAGAAAAGCAAGAATTTGCCACAGCTACCACATATATCACCCTCTTTACTAACCCCACAGAGTGTGTGAGCTCAGGTACACACTTGTCCTGGTGACATGCTGAATTCCCACCTCTTCCCCAACACAGTATAAAAGAAAGGCTTGAATTTATGTATTACATTAAGAGTGTGTGTGCAATACCCACAGAGGTGCAGGTGCCACATCCCCCATGGTGGTCCCAGCAGGACCCACTGGTGAGGGAGCAGGGCAGCCAGGCTTATCACAGCTTTATGAGCATCCAGAGAACACCAGGCAAGAGCTGACTTATAAATAGGAGGCAGACGGTATTGCTTCCTCCCTGGGTGTTGTTCTCCCCTCTCCACGAAACACTAATTTGCCTGTTTCTTTCCTGTTTTTTCTCCTTCTGCCTTCTGTCTAGTAGGGTGGCCAATTCAGTCACCCACCACAAACGCCTTTTTTTGCTGTAATCAAGAAGGTGACTTGAACACAATGAGTAAGGCCAGCTCTGGCCCAGGTTTGCCAAGTCTGTGCCGACAGACGAGGCTGTGTGCCATGCCTATAAGCGTGCCAGGAGCTAGCCTGCGAGCGTGAGAGTCTGAGAGGAGACCCCTGCTTTCTTTTGGAGGGTTTTTCTTTCTTTCATTCATTCTTTCTTTTCCTCCTGGGGATCTGGGAAATGCAAAGAAGGGGATGGATGGTGGCGACCAGGGTTGAACTCTTGCAACAATAGCTCAAACCTGCTGGATTTTAATGAACTTTTCTTCCAGGGATGAAAAATACCCTTCTAGGAGAAAACAAAAACAAAACCCTGTAATGGAACAGAAGTCTAAGCAGTAATTTTTCAGTTTTGAGCCTGGTGCAGTATACTGAGCAGTAAATGTGGTCCTGTAATTCTCTTGGGGGAGGAGAAGGCAAAATTGTGTATGCATGCTCAGAGCTTCTATCCCACAGCAAAGAGACCCCACTCCCTGCCCAAGACCCTCAGGGTGCTCCCACCAGAGAAATGGTTGTGAGCAGGGTGTGAAACAGAGAAATGGGAAAAGAGGATGAAGGAAGCCTGATAAGCTTAGTCCTCACCGCCTCTCTGGCTTCACTTGTTACAAGGAGGAAAAGGATCCCATTTCACCACAGGTCCTAATACTTCCTCTGGCCAGCGACTCCTGAAGGGACAAGTTGGTTCCCTATTAGGTCCTCACGTACCCCAAAGCCCTTCTACTTTGGTCAAAGGGAAGTTTGCACACATGATGGACAGTTTGTTCAGAAAAAGATCATCCTTGGGAACTCCAGTCACAGCATCTTCTTGGCGAGATTCTCCTTGTATTTTCTACTGTCTGCAGGACGCTTTGTAGTTTTTTTTCCTCTGCACTGAATTTCTGCACAGGTTTTGGTGAGGATCCCCAGGAGAATGTAGAGTATGTTACTGCTTTCAAAACAAGCTCTGAGCACTGGAAGCACAATTCCCTGGCGCGTGAGATGTGCTCTCCCTTTGGCTACCTGCAGTGGGAGCAAAGTTGCTGTTCATGGGTCTTGCCAGTGCAACCAGCAGTTAAAAACCACTGGGTAAAAAGTCAAAGTGCTTCTGAGGGAAGAGTCTCCAATGTACCGTTTGGCAGAGCATGAGAGTGTTTTGGAAGTAGGAAAGGGATGCTGAAGAGTGCCCTGAGAGACACAATCTCACCCATGTGTTTTTCAAGATTCATTAGCAGCTCTTTTCTCAGCCCCACCAGCAACACATTTGCTTCTCAGAAAGACTTTCTACGTTATGAGCCCAAACCATTGCTGGACACGAAATGATCCCCCATTTGCTTAAACTGTCAGACAGGAGCATAGAGAAGAGTCCCCCAAAACCCACCTGCGTGCTGAAAAACCTTGCCTGTAGCATATCGGGAGCTCATTTCGCTTAGGCACTGTGTACTAGAGCAACTACACGCTCTCACTGTCGGTACACACGTACCCATGACCTGCCGATACATGCGTACCCCTGTGCTATCTTTGCACGCTCCTTCCGCAGCTTGCTTCATCCCAGGAGTGGGCTCTACGCAGGGACAAGAAGCAAGGGGAGCTCTTCATGCACCCTCAGCCTGGCGAGCCGCCCTCCCAACGGGGCTCCTACCTCCCCTCCCCATGGCTCAATGGACAACGAAACACAGTGGAAAGCAAAGCCCAGCCAAAGCCCCAGCGGCCGAAGAACGCAAGCCGCCACTACTCAGCCCCGGGAAGGAAGCTCCGAACGCCGCGCCCACCACAAGCCACAGCCAATGAGCACCCCGCTCCTCGCCGCGCCCGCCCTCCCATTGGCCAGAGCCGAGCGGCCGCGCCGGGTTTAAAGAGGGGGCGGCGCCGCTCTTCTCCCTCTGTCGGCGGCGTGGCCCGAGCGCACCGGGTGGGCTCGCTGGGAAGAGTGGCCTTGGGATGCTGGTGGTGCTCCGAGCGTGCTTAAGCTTCTCCGTGGGGTTGTAACTCCGCGGCGCTTCGCCAGCAACGGGGATTGTGCAGTCACAGCAGAAAAAAACACCCCGGTTACTCACACATCCTGTCCTACGTGAGCAGTGGCTTGGGGGTCTGAACTCTGTAATAGTTAATAACTATATAATGAACTTTAACAATATTTAACAGCTAAAGGTGCAGTGCCTTATTTTTGTCAGTCCCCAGGCACCCTGTAATCAGCCTTGCCCTCATCAGGCAGAGCATGTGAGTAACTTGTGGCTATGAGCTGCCAGAGAAAGGTGGCAGGGGAGCATGGTGCCCTTGCGTGCCTGAATCTGTGAGGCTAAATAAAGCTTGCACCGGAGCCCAGAAGAGAAAGGATGCATTCTCCAAGAACAGCTTGGAGATCAAATAAATCAGGATGTCCTTCCTCCCACACCACTGCTGGCATGGCCAGCGTTTGTGAAAAAGAACCAGTGACTTTGTCTGCTGCGTGAATGAAGCTTCAAGGCTAGTCCAGGTGGTTACTGTACAACTTGGGTGGTGGCAGGATCCAAGATGCAGGTTGGCCAGCTTGAACAACTTCAGGGAAAGTCTTGCCAAGCATTCATCACCTGTCTGGGCACACTTGCTGGCACCATTGGTATGGGCAGGACATCACTGGGCACTCAGAAAGCTCCATGTGCTTTCAGAATTGTGCACACATTTACAGTACTTCTAGGAATAAAAGGTCTTTGGAACTGATCTTGCTGCTGTAGGAGTAAAAGACTCCAGGAACACAGTCTCTGAATGTGAAATGAAAGGCAGCTCCTCAAAGCCCAACTTACTAGAAGCCTCTTTCTTGCAGTCATGTTGCTGCTCAGGTCATCTCACAGCTGTTTCTGCCTCAACAGGCTCTGTTTGTTACAGTTCTCATTTCTCCACTTTCACAATGGAATTAGCAATGCTTTTTCTTATTAAAATGTTTCAAACATTTGCTAATAAGAAGAGAGCAGCAAGATGAAATTGTTGCATACTTCGTATACAGGGATTTCAAAGTCGTTTTTAAATTGGTGCATTTTTTTTCTGTGCTCCTACAAGTGAGTTAGTGGGTAAGAAGTACTTAAAGGAGACATCTGAAATGGCTTGGGCCAGGGATTGCCATCAGCCTCATGTATCATTCTAAGAACAAATCCAGAGCAATTGCTAGGCAGCCTGCGAGAAGTTCAAAACCTAAAGTAGTCTTTAAACACAGGAAGGATAAATATGATTAATTTTAAATTTATTTGGGACTCTATTGCTACCAGTTTTGCTGCTGGATACACGCTTCATTGTAAGCTTTCTTAGTTTGTTCAGAACTAAAAGCACATGAAGCAACTTTCTGTGGTTGTTTTGGTTTTGAGACAAACCTCTAGATCAATTTTCTGTGTGTCTCTCCCAAACCACCAGCACCCACACTGCTTCTTGTTGGTATTTAACCTGGGTAATTTCTAATGGAAATAGAAAAAGAGCTTGAAACCTAAGGCAGCCTTTCCTAGGCTAGCGTCAGGCTAGCTCTGTTGCTCTGTCTGATCCAAAGTAAACATAAGTCTAATTCTGTGGCATTATTGATTTATTAAACAGCATTCTATATTTGGGGGCTGTGGGAGTTCTGAAGGCTTCATTGCAATACAAGTCACTTCTTAGACAAAACTAGCAGGTTTCTTTCCTGTTCCTTTAATTAGAACATTAATCTCATTCACTGCCAGTTTCCCTTAGAGTGGTCCTTGGAAACCACCAGGACAAAATCCTTTGCTTTCGCAGAGTCAGATTCCTGCTTTAAGAGCAGAGCCTCCAGTCCCCATGTAGCCACTTCCTTGCCTGTGGCAAGATTACAGTGTGCAGCAGGACACCATCATTTTATAAAGTAAATAAAGTGAGTTTCGTCAAAGGCAGTGTGAGGCAACCTAGCAAAGTAAATTAATCAATTAAAATGCCTCACAGAAGTCATGTAACTACTCGCAAAAGAGGCAGCTGAAACAAGAAATAAATAAAAAGCATCTGTGCAGTGTTTTAGGGACACTGATTTGGAAGGACTAATGAAAATCACTGGGAAGGTTCACTCTGAATAAATCATTCAACTCCAAGCATATGTGTGCTCCTGGTTATGGAAATACACTGTAGCGGGCTCTAAACTGCAGGAATCATAGGAGACTCTGGGGGAAGATGGCAGAAATACAAGACACAACTTTTGGAGCTGCATCTACATTTTAAAAAAAGACCTTCTTCTGTTTGTGCTTGATGTAGACAAAAATTTATGGCCCTCTGGGTCACAGTAGCTTTGTCCTTTCTAGAAGTCATAGAATCATAGAATCATAGAATAGTAAGGGTTGGAAAGGACCTCAAGATCATCGAGTTCCAAACCCCCTGCCATGGGCAGGGACACCTCCCACTCCTGGCAAAGGGAAACATAAAAGCTTTCACTCACCACAGAGAAAGAGAAGGTCTGAGGCAAATCTAAGCCCAGCAGAGAATGAATTCCACAGTTTCAGCCGGAACTCTGAGAGAGGTCTGCTGCCCACATGGAAAATGTACCTCCAGAGAGGAATTGTCCCTAACTCATGAAGAGCAGGGCTGTCATTTGCAGACTTTGTGCTGAAGCAGGAAACAGTCTTTCTGTCAACCTAAGCTTGGGCCTTTGTGAAAATATAGGGCAAGACCTTGTGCCCAGCACAGTAGATTCAGAGAAGCCAGTTCAGAATGCAGATAACAAATAAGATGGATTTGCGGAAGATGTGCTGCAGCCTTTGGCGTCAGCCACCACCAGCTGATGGCTTCCTGGCCTGAGGTATAACACACTCTAGTGGACCAGCCACAAGTATTGAAGCATCTGCCAGGTCAGGAAAATATCTTGTAGCTAGCTCACAGTAAAAAGCCTGCACTGAATGAAGGTTAGGAAGGGTATGTGCAGGAGGTCAGGGAGGCTCCCCAGCTCCAGCTGTGAATGCACACAGGGAGTTTTCACAGGAGCAGCAAAATTTTCTGTTTGGTTCTACCTACCCATCATTATCACTTTCACTTTGCTCACATTCAGCAGTAGTGTCTTCCTTTCATCCATGAAGGAGCTCACTAAGGTTAGAAGATGTCTCAACTGTGGCAAGGCGACCATGTATGGTGTACAAGAGGCAGGGCTGCATGCACCTGAATATGGCTGCTACTTGACTCTGTTGTGACTGACAAAGCCACATTCAGGGCTTGTGGATGCTTTTATATGGCCAGAGGTTAAATGAATCCTTATGGGACAGGGATCTGGATTTGTTTAGCCTGGAGAAGGAAAGCATGAGGAGACACTAATAAGCAGCTTCCTGCTGCCTACCTGGAGGCTACAGAAAAGATGGAACCAAATTCATCTCAGGGGCATGCAGCAAAAGGACAAGGGGCAGTGAACCAGAATCACTCTGATATAACTTCAAAGTTAGAGCAAGAGGTCGAACCACACACCTCTCTAGGTCCCATTGCACCTCAGTTTTTTATGGTTCTGTGACTACAAATGATAGTGTGCAGCCATGTCCTTTAAACCCATGCTGGTTAGCAGTTAACTTCTGCTGTAATGCATGATGGATTTTAGCTTTTCCAAATCAGTGACTGTTAAAAAAAAGGTAATTGCTGTTAAACTTCAGATTTCCTTACTGTCCGCATGGCCTGAATCAGTACTTCAGAAACTTTGAATGACAGCTTAGGAAGATCTATTTTAATACAGTCAACACAATGAAAACTAATTGGAGTGAAGAAATGCCATACGCTACTGCAACACTTTGAATATGAATAACTCGTGACAGTCACTCATCTAATAACATGCAGTTGCAGTCCCTGCTCAGCAGCTATATAAAGTATTATAACACGACTAGAGGTGGAAATAAGTAAGACCCTGTTTATATGTGGGTTTCACTATATCAGTCTATTTCTTCTGTGATGGAAAAGCCTATGGGTCCATTAAATACAGGCTTTTGGTATATGAAAGGAAACCCTAACTGCTGGTATTAGCCAGTTTGAGTGTCTCTTTCAATCCGTCTCCCTGCAGGAATCTGTGCCAAGGTGGTTTTGGTAAAATAATGAAAAAGTCTGAGGCTTAATTCAGCAATTATGAATTAGGGTCATCTTATGGGAAGGAAAACTAAACAGAAAACAGACACCACTACCACTCCGAAACCTAGCTTTCTGAATTGAATATGCTTGGAAAAAAAATCTGCATGGGCTTCCACATTCAAGAAAATGAAGACAACTTCCAAACACTTGGTCTTTTTTCCAAAGAAATTTCGTGACTGACATATGTAAGATCAATGAACCAACACCACGGTAATAATACAATTGATCCTGCTGCAGTAATGAAATTGTAAGTAGAAAGACAGCAGGCAGAAGACCTCAGACTTTCACTTGAAACAAAATATTCAGCCTTATTTAGCCTGGGTTGGGAGTTTTTTTCCTATGTCAGGTTTTTGAGTGGAAAAGTAGCCCCACTTGTCAATCAGCTAACTTGCAGCCCTAATAGATTCTGGTGTTTAGGGGGTCAGCGCAGAATTTAATTTAACAACTTACAATACGCCCACATGCCCAGAAAATGTGGACAGCTTGATAGGGTTCACTGAGCCAAAGAAGTAAGACCAAAACAGTGCATTAATGTATAGGGGAAGAATAGTTGCAATCAGTTCCCTTGTGAATTGGACAGAGAACTTGGAGATGAAGCAATTATCAGCCATCGGGGATTAATAGTAAAGTGTGAATGCCAAGCTGTATATGTTAGGGGCAGAATATGTTGCCTATAGAAAACAACAAAGAGCGTTTCTTACTATTAAGTGAGATTAAACGTAATGGCCTGATTTAATCACAAAGGCAGAATTAAATTCAGATGGCAACTTCAAAGTGGACACATGCACAGAGCCTACTGCATACATTTACATATAGCTGGCATAGCTTGGCTTGCATCACAATGGAAGAAAGTTTCTTTGGCCACTTAAACAATTTTCTATTCTTGGCTTTTTGTTAACATTCACTGTATTTAGCCCCAAATTGCTTTTAGTTAATAAGATGGAGCTAAGAGTTATATTTATTCATGGAAGCCGTATTTTTTAATTCCTTCAAGTAAAAAAAAAATCCACAAAAAAAAACAACAAAACAAAACAACAACAAAAAAAAACAACCCACGGCAAAGGGTCAGCAAGAACAGAAAGGCTGTAATCAGATTGCAACAAAAAGCTGCTGTCTCAACCCAACCATTTTTGCCAGCCCAAGGAGGTGTCACACGCTGCCAGGTCCGAGTGTGACGCCTGACATTGCATGCGCTTCCCTTCTTCCCTCTTCCCAGGGTTCCCATGCCAGGATCACACTGTTCAGGCATGTCCCATTTCTTTTACAAAGCCATCAAAGAGGCACTAATGAGGACATGTGGGGCCACCTTACCCAGTCTCAGGTTTCCTTCTTCACCCAGAAACCTACCACTGAAAGCTGCACGACCGTGCCTGACATTGCCAGTGCTCAACCTGCTTTGCTTGTTAAAAAAGCTTTTGTTGAACCCAATTCGCCATCCAAAGCTGTCTCCAAGCAATTCCACCACAAGGCTGGCCGAGAGCAGCAGGCCCTGATGGACCTAGTGTCTCTGGGGTAACAGTCCTGTTTACCCAGAGTTGGTCTCAGTTTGTCTGGGCTGTAGATCAAGAGAGAGCATATGCAATGCTCAAGGCTTGGACAAGACTCTTTATGTTGAACCCCCACTCATTTTTGACAGTTTTTTGTGGCTTGCTTTCCCTGGTGTTCACCCCTGGTACATGTCAGGCACCCCTTAGCCTGAATGCAAGTCCACTCTTCCACTGAGAAATAAGTTGCCTGAATTTACCACGGAGGGTTATTGCAGTGGAGCCAAAGGACTATAAAATGCCATTCTGGCCTATTTCACAGTCACGAGGTTAAAGCATGCTCAGCCTTTCGTCTGAACATGAAACATGGCTATAAGCTTTCCTTCCAAAACTCCCCTGTGACTGGCTGGCAGAGCAGCAGTGTTGTGGCACTACATCAGATATGGTACAAACAGGTATTGAACATGGGAATGACTTCAATAGCAACAGCTCTTTACAGTTGGATTGTGTTGGCATAGAGTGCCAACAGCACCCTCAGTAGAAAGAAGTAGAAGAAAAAAGATTAGGACCCATTGAGTCATGCTTAACGAGACCGAGATCACTGAGATACCTAAAACACCAGTGAGATCATAACAGGAAACTTAAAACATCAGTGCTCTATGTCGAGCCAATGCAGCTCACAAGGAGAGAAGCAGCAGCTTGGCAGAAATGCTTGTTCAAGCTCCAACCAACCTCACATGGGATGAATCTTCAAAAAAACACTTTGAAACTTCAAAGGTTCCCTCAGGCAGGTTTTTCCTTTAACACAAGGCACACGAGGCTATCCTCACAGGGCAGAGCCTAGAGTCCAGCTCCATCCCAAAAATGCTGAGAGACCAGCATGCTGTGCTCACTTGCTACCCAGGCCCACAGTCTCCCTTTCCCTGAGGATGTGAATTGAGAAAATAAAGGAGAAGATATCTTCCATCAGTACACAGCAATATCAGTGGCCAAAGACCCAATAATCATGGCCATGATCAGCCCCCCCAGAGTGACTCCTCTGGAGTCTTGTTCTCCATGTACTTCTGTCCCCTTGGGGGCCCTGTCTGAGCCCTGTTCCATGTCTTTGGCCACATCCTCGGACTTAGGCCACCCAAATCCCTGCTCCTTAGTGCTCCCAACCACAGATCGTGGATAAAGTCCAGGCCAGTTGCTGAGCCAGAGCTGGCAGTGCAGCTGACAAAAGCTTTCACACTCCAAAGACTGGCTGTAAAAGGAAAAGAGACAAAATAGGCCAGGAGGGAGAAGGTATTTCAGAAACACCGTTTTTTTTCCCCAGACAGCTGTGAGCAGTGGTGCACTGTTGGCACAACAGCATTAAGAAAAGCTAACTGCTCCTAGGAGGAGGATGGCAGAAATACAACCATTTCCCTCACCTCTTACCATCCCACTGAGTACAACCCACCCAGCTCTAACCCCAGGAAGATGATCATATAAAGGAAGTACCTATTTGCTGGCGAGGTCCAGGCCATGCATGGGAGGAGAAGGTAAAGCCACACAAAGGGCAGCTGCCCATCTCCCACACTGAGCAAGCAGAGGAGACCTTCTCCCATGAGCCACTCCAGCCATCAGGTTAACAGAGAGTACAGCATCCCCCCTGGCACAGGACGGCAAAATTTACCAAGATGCCACAGTTCGTTCAGTGGGTTTTCACAGGGTCTGTTTTGATATTCCTTCTGGGAATAGGAGGAAAGGTCCCAGTGCCTTTAAAACATGTTGTCTAGCAGGGAAGGTCTCAAATCCCTGGCTCTCCTTCCATCAGCCTTCCACATGAAATCTGCCAAGCGCACATCTAAATTCGGGAGGCACAAAGTGAAGATAAGGGAGCAGTTAATTTTCTGCCCAGTCACCCACCATCCAGGGTGAGCAGCAGAGCCCTCCACCCTCTGTCCTGGGGCCACTTTAATGCCACTGGGATGGGAACCTCTGGTTCAAAGGAGGTAAGACATTTCAGACCCTCCACCGCTCATGGAGAAACAGCTTTCACTCCTTGCTCCCTTAAGGTTGGCAGGCTCCAACGACACAGCCCAATCCTCTCACTTAGAAAAGAGGAAGGCCAATTCTCCAGGACAAAAGCCTGAAGTACTAGTGTGACAGGTCACTAAACATGATCATCTCCTGCTCTGGGTAAGAGCTTTGAAGAGGGATCCTGCTAAGTAGGGACAGAATACAGGACAAGGTCTTAACCTCCGCCTGCGCCTTCGGACACTGGGATTGGCATATAAAGCATCTCGAGTGCCAGAGGGGGGGATGCTGAGAGCAGGAGGTGTTGGCCAGGGGCTTCAGCACGTTTCTCAGGCAACTGCAGGGGGAATGTCACAGCTATAGCAACTGGCTCTCCAGTGGCCTGGAGGGGAGCGGGGCCAGCAGCAGCACAGCCATTGTAGCCTTAAGCGAAAGGTCAGGCCGTTTCTTTTTGCACTGGTCAGCTGTAAATTTCCCATCAGCAGTGATTTACGTGACTGTGCCGCTACCTGCCCTCTGGCTGGTGTCTTGGCAATGCACAGCTAAACGCATTTGTGCTGTGCCCTCCGCTGTGTGCTGCTCAGCCCCTCCAGCCCTTCACTTTTGCCTCAGGCCTTCTCTGAGCAGCCACAAGGTCTCCTTCCCACACAGCATCTTCCCCTGGACAACCATGAAGGTTGGGTAGTCATCACACCTGCTTTTAACCATGCAAAAATTAAGTGCCTGGTCCAAACTAGCTGTCCTGTCTCTTTTTTCCACTTACGGGACATACAGAGACACCCACCCTTCCTTAGGATGGATGAGGGGACACAGGAGCCCTGAAGAAGATAAATCTTGCCCTGTGTTTCCTTCCTGTCCCAGCTAATGGTGTTTCTTCACTCCACCTCTTGCCCCGAGAAGCATTCTCTTTTCTTTCATCCATCAAGATTGGGATGTGAGGATGGGTGGGATCTGAGAAAAAAGCATTCCAGCATCCCATCGTCAAGTCATCAATGTGATTTTGAGGCCTCCGTCTTCTGCTCGTGCAGTTGGTTGCTGGGGTAATTTCAGTGGCTGGGAAAACAGGTCCATAAAATCTTACCCATCCCAAACTGGTACCTCCCTCCTACCCAGATAAACTCTGACTGTAGACAACCAGAGGGGTTTTGGGCTGAGCAGCGAGGCAGTGCTCAGTGCTTCACCACACAGCTGGCCTGTGCCAAGGATAGCTTGGGAATCCCTCCTATACCCTCCCAGATTTCACATGGACCAGCCTGCGAGGGAGAACAGAAACTGAGGTGAGCCTGCATCCCCATCCCAGCTAACCGGATGTGCACATTTAGGCCTAGTGCAGTTTTCCTTCTCCTTTGCTTCTCCCTCTAATACAGAGCAAATGCTGCTTTGCCACATCAGAAAGCTCCTGCAAGGACTGGTATCAGCATTACTTCTGGGGAATGGAGGGCAGGTGGCAAATAGTCTGATATTTATATTTTTCAGGAGCAGCAGCATCTCTAGGGTGAGCACATGGGTCTCCTAGAGGAGGCAGACAGCCTTCCCACCACAGATTTACGAGGTGGAGCGAGCTGCTGTCATGGTTTCATGTGCTCAAAAAGCATGCAAAAACATAACGTTTCTATCCCACAAGTAAATAAACTTCACACCTTTTACAGTAATAATGTGGGCAGTGTGCTGAGCCAGAGCACAGACCTGATCATCCATCCTCTTCTGTAGATGTTCTGAATTTGCACCTGGAAGAAATCACAATCTCTGGTAAGCAAGACAGGCAGTCAGCAGCAAGGTTTTGCAGCATCCTGCTGTCTGTAACTGCCAAAAATAAGTTATATGGGTTTCCTTTCTTTTTAACCAAGAATAAATACTCTGCCAGCTCATTAAATATTGCCACCAGTTCAACGGGCTTTGGATCGGGTTCATAATCATGCAGACAGTAACAGCGCTGAAACTCGGAGTATTTAATTCTCCCCAGAGGTTCTGCTATATGATGGATGAGTTTTATTTATCACTGTCAAACATGCAAGTATGCCTTTAAATTATACCGAGGACATGAATATGCAGCAGAGAGAAGGGTGCTGGAATATGGAATGTATAGAGGTGATCAAAGAAAAACAACATCACTTAGAAGTTTGAAAGGGATATTCTAGCCTTCATTAAGAGATGGCTTTCAAATTATTTGAAAAACACTATGAATACTCATGAGACTAAAAAGATTTAGAGCACAATGTTCAAAGGACACTGTACAAGCTATTTGTGTAAATGATTTCTTCTAGTTCTTTGGCCAAGCATCTCTCATCCTGTATGTTTGGAAACTTGGGATTATGAATACAATTGTTTTGAGGGGAGGAATTATTTAGAAAATACCAAATCCTTCTTACATGTTACACTTTACCCTGAAGGACAGTGATAGCACAGGCTATGCACAGGTCTCAGATTTACTGCTAATATCCAGAGCCTGAAATTCCAAGCAACGAGGGAGTGGGGGGGGGGAAGAAAGCTATGCCCTTTGGGAGGGGGCAGGTGAATGAAAGAGGTGCAGCAGGGGGTCTTCAGGCTGGTGGCTTCTCAGCAGTGCTTCTTCTCCTCCTGTTTCATAAGCACTCCCAAACAAGCACCCTTTAAGCTAAAACTTACCCATTCCCTGGAGCCACTTGGTTTACTAAACCCCAGCCCCCCCTGCTCCAAGGTCTAGGTGTCTTTCTGAAACTAGCTGACCAAAAGATTCCTCTCTGTCCCCCATGCAGGGTCTCCTGCCTGCTGGCAGCAAACCGAATTCTGTCCGCAGGCTCTGTGGTGGCACTCATAAACCATGGGCAACCCAGCACGGTGCCTGCTCTTCCCACCCTGAGTACCCAGCACCTCCCCAGAACCAGTGTGGTGTTCAGTGACCATCAGCAGCCAGGACTTAATTTTTTCTAAGGTGTCACTTGGGCTCTTTCAGCTGCTGCTTACTGTAATTATCTCATTTACCCAGAGAAATCCAGGTTGTCTATGTTAAAGGGAACTAGTCAACTCAAGTGGAGACTTTCCCCCACAAGCAGTAGAAACAGCAGCAGTGAGGGTTCAGGCTCTGGCTCTCTGTGCTGCTCTCAAATGCTTTACCTCTGCCTGCACTGGAGGACTAATGCTCAAAACCTCCTGCCACCAGCAGCCCAGCCTTGCCCTCCCATCTGCTTCCCTTTTTCTTTATGAAGGCAAATATAGTGTCAGATAAAAAGAAAAAACTCACAATAAAAAAAAAAATTAAAAAGAGAAAAGTGCATTCAGACACTAGTTTTAATGACTGCATCGTTAAGTGGCAGCCGATCTCCATTTCATGCATGTTCATTAATCCGCAGCCGCGCTCCCTTTCCCATATGGCTTTGTTTCTGTACATACAGTTGGAGGGAGGCGGGAGAGAGGGTGAGCAGGGGAAAAAGAGGGGGGGAGTTGTCGAGATCTTGATGATTTCATATCGTCATAGGTTATTGCTGGTGCCTTGCCAAAGCCGTCAAGCCGAACCATCTGGGTTTGGGAAGGTTCTGCACTTCCCAGGGCTGGGCTCCATATGGGCGGCGCGGCGGGCGTCCCTGCCCTCTCCTGGCCCGCTGTGAATCACACTGATTGTTATTCAGGTGGGATGGCCCGGTCATGAACTGCACTAATCAAAAAACAAACTGCACCAAAACACTGAGGCTCACACACTAGCTCGGGCCTCCCCCTGACCTCTGTTAACCAGCCGCTTCCAATGGATGTAATGCAGGTTGTTCTTCTGGATTTTTGCACCTTCCACAGTTACCAGACATCTGTGTAAATCCCCACCCCCTCGTGTTGGGCATCAGGGTCAGTAATGTTCAACAATTCAACGTGGGAAGTCTCACTGACGAAGTACCAGGCCATAAATTTCCTTCAACAAGAGACACCTATCAAGCTAAGCCTTGTTAAGAAGCTTCCCAGATATTAATCACAATAAAGGCCGTCGCTCCTGTACCGTTGTGTCAAGAGAATGAAACAGTCGGAGCCTGCAGATAAAGGTTTCTCACTTCTTTACCCTTTAATATTGGAGCAGTTGTCATTTCACAGGCAATGCTGGCATGCGGGTGAGCAATCGCTCCTTTGCTTTAAGCTCATAACGCCATGAAAAGCTGCTCAACTCACGCTGGCAAACTCCACTGCTTTCCACAGGACAACGGTCTTGTCTGCACCAGTGCACACTGTAAAAAGTTCCCACTGCACCTCGTGGCTGTGTAAGCAGGTAAACCCAGCATGCAATTGCACTCCAAAGCCACTTTTATTTGCCAGGGTTGCAGGTTGCCACCGCTGCCACTGTGCCCCCAGCACTGCAGCTGCAATGCCATCAGTTACTCCATGTGTGTGTTTGCATGCGTGCATGTTTGTGTGTGTGTGTGCATCTGCCAATGTGCGGGAGTTCTGCAGGTCTTAGGATGCCACAGCTGAGGACAGCATTTGAGGTTTGTGCTGGTGCTGGCTCATGTCCGGAGCAGGTCTTTGCCCTCATGTTTGCAGTCTCACCCAGCAAAGCATGCCCCAGCATTTGTTATATTTGTTCCCGTCTCAGAATTCAAAAGGGGATAAACCACCTTGTTTACAAGAGACCACACTGCTGTGGGAATGTAACTTCTGATGGCTGGCTTCCTTTATTCCTGAACGAGAGGGTGTATCAGGACTGCTAGAGGCCAAAGAAAATACAGCAGAGCATTTCAGGGCTTGGAAATTTTTTATTATTTTAAAAATTATTGGCCTGGTTTGAGGACTAAAGGACTGTTCAGAAGTACACAGACTGCTGCCTGCCAGGTACAGCTAAAGAAAAGAGGTGGCTGCGGTGGAGAAGAATAAGGCAACGCACAAGCAAAACGAAGTGTTTATATGAAAAGAAACAACCTAAGCCTTACTCTTTTCCAGATAAAGCCATGGTCCTTCAAAGAGCCACATGTGCACTGTACTTGTGCGGGTGAACAGACAGACCATTGATTTCAGAGGCAGTGGACGCGCTGTGCAAAGTCAGAGCAGACCCCGGCCTTTGCAGAACTGTAGCCTAAAATGAATTTATGCTCTTTTAAAGGAGATAAAGGCAGAAGGGGAGAACATAACTCAGGGGGACAGTTCTGGTTCATCATTCCCTCCTTGGTTAAGGGCAACTTTTTTCCCTCAGATAAAAGCAGTGAAAGCTTAAGCCCTTGAAGCACTCCTAGTAAGAGCCTGATCCCTTTCCTTAGACATAGAGCAGCTGGCTGGGTAAGGAGCAGCCTCGCCAGCCTATGAAGAGGATGCTACAGTGCTCACAGAGCAGACCTGGTTTCTGAAGGAAAAGAAATAAATCATAGAATCAGCTAGGTTAGAAAAGCCCTTTAAGATCATCGAGCCCAACCGTCATTCAGGACTGTCAAGCCCACCACTAAACCATGTCATAGAATCATAGAATCATAGGATAGTTAGGGTTGGAAAGGACCTCAAGATCATCGAGTTCCAACCCCCCTGCCATGGGCAGGGACACCTCCCACTAAACCATGCCATCCAAGGTTCTGTCCAACCCAGCCTTGAACACTGCCAGCAATAGAGCATTCACAACTTCCCTGGGCAACCCATTCCAGTTCCTCCCCACCCTTACAGTAAAGAACTTCTTCCTCAGATCCAATTTAAACTTCCCCTGTTTAAGTTTGAACCCGTTACCCCTTGTCCTATCACCACAGTCCCTAATGAAGAGTCCCTCTCCAGCATCCCTATAGGCCCCCTTCAGATACTGGAAGGCTGCTAAGAGGTCTCCACGCAGCCTTCTCTTCTGCAGGCTGAACAGCCCCAACTTTCTCATCCAATCTTCATACGAGAGGTGCTCCAGTCCCCTGATCATCCTCGTGGCCCTCCTCTGGACTTGTTTCAAAAGTTCCATGTCCTTTTTATGTTGAGGACACCAGAACTGTACACAATACTCCAAATGAGGTGTCACAAGAGCAGAGTAGAGGGGCAGGAGCACCTCCCTCAACCTGCTGGTCACACTCCTTTTGATGCAGCCCAGGATACGGTTGGCTTTCTGGGCTGCAAGCGCACACTGCCGGCTCATGTTCAGTTTCTCATCAACCAACACCCCCAAGTCCTTCTCCGCAGGGCTGCTCTGAATCTCTTCTCTGCCCAACCTGTAGCTGTGCCTGGGATTGCTCCGACCCAGGTGTAGGACCTTGCACTTGGCATGGTTAAACTTCATCAAGTTGGCATCAGCCCACCTCACAAGCGTGTCAAGGTCCCTCTGGATGGCATTCCTTCCCATCAACCGAACCACGCAGCTTGGTGTCATCGGCAAACTTGCTGAGGGCGCACTCAATCCCACTGTCCATGTCACCCACAAAGATGTTGAACAAGACCGGTCCCAACACCGATCCCTGGGGGACACCACTCGTTCCTGGTCTCCAGCTGGACATTGAGCCACTGAGCACTACTCTTTGCGTGCGGCCATCCAGCCAGTTCTTTATCCACCGAGTGGTCCACCTATCAAATTGATGTCTCTCCAACTTAGAGACAAGGATGTCACTAAGAGCAAAGTGATCTCCCCTCATGGCTGCCCCTCATGATCTCCAGTCACAGCCACACTGCATCTACCCCCTCATAGTGGCCCCACATGATACAGCTGCTGCCCCTACCCCTCATGGACACCCCCCATCTCACCACAAGATCCCCCCTCATGGCCACCCCTCATGGCCTATGCCTGCCCCTGCTCTCACCTCATGATCTTCCCTCACAACCGCCCCACCTTTACCCTCATGATTTTCCCCCATGGTTGCCCCTGCTCTTCCCTCACAATCTCCCTTCATCCCTCATGACTGCCTCTCCCGTACCCTCACAATTTCTCCTCATAACTGCCCCACCTCTCACCTCACGATCTCCCCTCATGGCTGCCTCTCCTGTCCCCTCACAATATCACCTCCCAACCGCCCCACGTCCCCCCTCATGATCTTCTGCTTCTGGCATTTTTGCTTGGGGATGGGAGGTTTTTCAGATCCATGCATGCAACATGCACCCATCGGGTTCATGGTGCAGGTGCAGGGAAATTCAGGAGCCTCCAGAATGTCAGAGCTACCCTCTCTCTGTGGTGGGAGCATTTCTCTGCCAAACCCACACCTGTCCCTGACAGAAAAAAGGGGCTCTCTTTTTCATGCAGTTTGGAAAACTGCTTGATCCCCTGGGCTGACTCCAATGGGAAGGGCCACACACATGCCCCTCTGCCAAGCCACAGGGGCTTCCCAGGGCACCTCTGTGCCTACGAGACATGGGTCACACCGGCTCCCATCGCGTCTGGGGTGGTGGGTTAAGCAGTATGTCACGCTAGCCCTGGCTATGCCTGACAGTGCTGCAAAGCGAGGGTCTCCCTTCATTAGCCCGTTGAGGAATGCAGGCTGATGCCACGTCCCCTTTTTACCCCCACAGCTCTGTTTTTGTGGGGTTGGCAGAAACTGACACTTTTTCTTTTGCTTAATTAAGTTGTTCAGAAGAAGGCTGGTCAAACAGTTGCGTCTACGTGGGGAGTCTTGAAGCGAAGAGAAAGCGGTGGGCGTTGCCAACATAAAAAGGGGGATTCTGTTATTGTTTGGGTGTAGACGGGTCATTTTTTCAAAGTTACTGCTGCCTGAGTGACCACAACCCTGCAAGCAGCAGCAATGAAAGGACATTAAAGCTGCTAAATGCAGCTACCTTGGGCTCCAAAGTGTAAGGGGAAGAAAGAAAGAAACAAAAAAAAAGGCCAAAGAAAAAAAGAAACCAGAAAGCAGGAGCAGTTATTTTCTTTCTCCAGAGAAAGCATGAACTGATTTCCATACGGTGCAGTGAGAATTGCAGTGGGTCCTTCTGAGCGTCCTATTGCAGGGGAAAACATGACAAAGCTGGTGCCGGGAAAGCTCTGATAGGCACCCTACTAACTGTCCATCCGCATCCCTGCATAACAGCTCATCTGGTATTCATCCCCAGCCAAAGAAAAAGCCCTAGAAACAATTACCGACCTCTTTAAGTCCACCTGGCTTTCAGCAGAAGCCTGCCTGTGTTTCCAAGAACCATTATTATCCCAAGTCTGAGGGGTGGTTCTTGTATTTTGACAGTCCAAAGGCAGGCTTTCGGCCCTTAAAGCTCAGCATTACACATGGCTGTAGTGTCTATATGCTGCTTCATGCTCTGAAATATTTACTGACATTTTACCACACAGATTTCAAACCCAGCATGACCTGGCTTCTTCTAATACAAGTGACTGAGCAAAGTACAGAGCTTACCTCCACTGGCACAACTCTCTCCAGGCAGCCTCAAAAGCCCTGACTTAGCCATCACTGTGGTGTGAAGTTAGGCTTACGGTGCACAACATGTTGTTTAGCCACAGTTTGCCATGTGGCCAGTACCCATGGGTTATGACTTTATAGCCATGCAATTGCACCTGATAGAATCAGATACGCATGGTAAGGCCAGCACTGGCATCAGGCTAGGGATTTTTAATTGAGACCATGGATCAGAGGAGTGTGCCTGCTGCCCCACCAGCAATCAGAGCTTTTTTGAGTTGTAGTGCAGTCTCAGCAGTGAGCTCCCTGGCAGCTGGAAGGCCATGTCTCTATGCAGTCCTCAGACCCACCACCCAGACACCACAGGCTCGGGTGTTTAGCTGTATAAAACTGAGGCTGTTACGCAGCATTTGGAAGGGTCCACACCTTCCTTTTGACTAAAAGTTGGTGAGAAATATATGTCTTTGATCCATAAGCCTGTTTGCAAGACGCAGTGATTTTCCCTTGCAGGGTCTGGATTCAGGCTGAAGGTCCCAAATTTCCCTGAATTTGTAGTCCTTCCCTAAGGAGCACTCGAAAATGCCTCTCTCCATCTCCTTCCCACTGCATAGACTTAGGCAACCAAAACACCCAGTGTCCTCCATCCCCAACCCACCAGACCTTCATATCTCACTCCAGGGTCTGCTCCATGGGGGGCACACAGGAGACCCACAGCTGTTCCTGATGACTGCAGCAACCAGCATTTCTCTTTGACAACCAGTACACGGCTGACAACTTTGCTTTATTCTAGGTGTCTCTCCTTCCTTCCTTTCTTTCTTCCTTCCTTCCTTCCTCCCTCCCTCCCTCACCGGCTGGAGTCGGTCACAGGTTTTCATGCGGTGCATGCACAGCCCCTCGCAGCCCTGCGCTCCAGCTGCTGGCGAGAAAGAGCCTTTTTGTTTGGCTGAGACTCCACCAACACGATGTCTTTACTCCCAGGAAAACAGAAGGCCTTCCTTGACACGGGCAACCCCAAAAGGGTTGGGATGCTGAAGGGAAGGTCCTAAAAGACAGAAAGGAGGATTCACAAGGGCTGGATGGAAGCCATCGCACCATTCCTGGCACTGGCCCTTCCACATGGGGCTCTGCCGCCTGGCAGGACAAAGAGCGCAGTTTTCACCAGCCCCACGTTCTGCTGACGAGTGCATAATAAACTGACAGAGGGAGACGAAGCAGCATTTCAAAGCCCCACGTGCAGAGGAGGTAAGCATAGCAGGAGTAAGGATGGACACTTTCTGCAGGTGTTCGGCCAGTGTCCCCCCATTTGCATACATTTGCATACTGTCAAATAGTTGCCTGACAGACTCTCTGAGAAGGTCTGGACTGAACCCAAACCTGTCAGGGACTTTCTCCTTGCCAGTCAAGGTTGGCTTTGGTTACAATTAGAGAGAGGAAAGAAATACTTCTGACATTGCCATATAGGAAGCTATGGATAGGGTGAGTTTAAACAGAAAATGTATGTTTTCTCCAGGAAAAAAACCCTCTGAATTACTCTGCTGGGCCTGGGGGAGAAAAATGGGAAGAAAAATGAATTTGACCTCTTTGGTCCGGAGGAAAATATCATTTTCTCTCCTCTCTTGCTGGCCAGCGCTCTGTGTGTTACCAGCTAGTGGAAGAGCCACAGCCAAGGGAGAGCTTTCAGGTGTATAAAACAATAACTAACCAGAGATGGACTTGGCAATGATCTACCTGCCCAGGCACCACACCTGTACAGGGACCTACAAGCACAAAAACAAGGTGTGATGCTCCTGAACCCCACAGCCATGGGTATAGTCATGGTGGAAGATGCTCGCCAGTGAGGGGGCAGAGGATGGAGGGGACACGAGTGCTTAGCAACATTAGACAATGGCAAGGCATGAAAATACCTCACAGATATTTACTAGGAGAAAAAAAAAAAAACAGAAGGGACAATGAGGATATGTTTTGGAAGCCCACACCCCTTTCACTTGTTGTTTTACATATTCTTCCCTCAGCCGTGAAAATTTCATACTTCATCTTTACCCAGCGGTGGACACTAGAGTTTCACGAGCAGGGGACAATAGGTTCTGTTTATTCACCCACAATAAAGAGCCTGTTTAACTCTGGACTGCAAGTGGCTGAGCCATCTGGCCCATATCTTCACAGTAAAACATTGTCCATGACACAAAAAATGATTACATCCACAGGACAAACTAATGTGACCTCTAAATAAAGCCTTCCTCTGAAGCTATGATATCATACTGCAGAGGGGACACCGGCACAATTGAATCTGGTCACCCAGAGCACAAGTGAGATAGGACTATTTAAATCCAATTTTACAGGAGACTTTTTGTCCTCCGTGGCAAACCACCCAGATCCGACGACAGCATTGAAACATCTTTTTTTATGCACTCTTAAGGCAACAGAGCGGTTCTGTCTGGCTTTGGCAGTCCTCTTCAGCTTGCCCCGGGCCCAGGAAGCACCCGTCCATTTTCAGAGCCAGCACCTGCAAGCTTTTCTTCCAACAGCGTTTTACTGATGGAGCACCACCTGCACTGGCCCCCTTCTCCTTTTTTCCCCCCTCTGATAGTAGGGAAACAAGCATCTCTTTCTGCTCAGTGCCAGTTGGAAAAGTCCAAGTCTGCCACAGCCTCACAAACAGTTTCTGAGATTGAACAAGGCGCCCTCAGCCCTGCTGTACCTGAATGGCAGCTTCATGGGGCAAAACAAGGACCCCGGCAAAGGGCCCATCTCAATAGCAGGAACGTTGCTCTCTCAAAGAAGGCAGTTTATCTTTGTTGGTATGGTGCTCTTACCACTGTATCTCTTAGAGAAATGTTTGTAAAAGGGGATGACAGATCTAAGAGGTAATCCTTTTACAGGGACAATGCTACTGATGTATGGATAGTTACAGACTGTGGGAATGCTTTGCAGTAACCCCAATTATTAATATGATCAGAACACGCATTTTATGAAGCTGTATGTCTGTTTGGTTGGAAGGCGCTCTGACAGGCAGGCAGGCTAAAGGATATCGCTGCAGCGCTGCGTGCTCGCAGGCATGCACGTCCCTTCCACTTACACGAGTGCTGGCTGCTGTTCCTCTTGCTGGGGCATTGCTGGCACTGGGGCAGGATCTGATCCATGGGCTTACATGCACCAAAAGCAAAAGGTGGTCGGATAGGATAGAAATGGAGAGGAGGCCTTTGCCAGTAAATTATTTCCCTGTGATAATTTTGATAAATTTGGGGTTTCCAGAAAGGAAAGCAAACCTTGTGCAAGACACACTAACAGTGATGGCACCTGCCCGGGAAAGCACACTCTCCTCGCACAGGTCAAGCAGGCTTTGCAGGTAATTCATAGCCTTGGAACTGCAACTGCAATGAACTGAAAATAAAACCATGAGAGGCTATCTTGCCCAGTTTTATCTTGGCTCTTTGGAATTGAAATCAGGACAGATTCAAACCTCTCTTTTCAAACTAGCAGAAATTCTTTTTCTCCCCCCTCCAGCATGAAGTGCCTTTTTTATTAGCATGCTTAGCTTGAACACCTGAATACCCGAACTCTTTCTTTTCATATGAAAATACAGTTTGCAGGCCCAATAGATACAAAAAAAAAAAATTAAAACAAAATCGGTCACCAGCATAGAGTTTTCAATGGCAAAGGCTCTTAATCCGCTGTGGAATTATAAACCTCGCACCCAAAGGATTAAACTTCTCCAACACAGATCGTTAAATGGTGCCGCATTTTTGGCATGGCACTTCTGTTACCCACATAGGTTTCCAGACCCAGGCCTCTTAGCCACACAACACCTGTCATTAAAAATCCTGCAAGTTTCCGTGAAGCCCTGAAAAGTACCCTGAAAAATGCTGCAGAAGCTTTGGTCCTGGGGCTCGGTGCCAGTGCCACTGATCTGGGACCAGCAGGGAGCTCTCATTGATGCTTTCTGGTGTTGGGTCCATTGACCTACACAGGCAAGAACACAGTTCCCACTAAAAAGCAAACATTCAAATTCATCCCAAACACAGCAACTATATACATATATATATGTGTGTGTGTACAGACACATGCATGCACGAAACTCCAACATTATCAGGTTGAAAGAAGATTATTAAAGTCCAAGTGTTGGCTTCTCAGTAGAAAAATGCATTTGAATTTAAAAGACCATTTGCTGAAGGCATAATTATCAGTAGGATACAGCAAGTTCTTTTTTTTTTTTTTTTTTAGGCAAGAGGTAGATTGTTTTGCCAGAAAAAAGGCACCTTTTTGTTTTGCTGGCTCTTTACTTTCTTCTTCCTTTTCCTGTATTGAAGCAGAGATTTAAATACCTTGTTCCACCATCTCAAAGATTATCTAGTAGGAAAACTCCCTGGAGAAAGTACATAGCTCCCCAAAGACAGCGATTTTTTTGTTTCTTTCAAACTTCTTTCATTTTAGCTCTTCCCGTTCTCTCTTTCTCTCTCTTGTTTTAATCCCTTTGAACTGTAACACTGGATTTATTTGAGCCTTGCTTCTCCTCTCCTGTATGTTAGCAGTTATCTGCAGTAACTCCCACTACCTTGAGAGAGTAATAGTGAGATAACTGAAAGGGAAAATCAGCCATGACTTTGCACTGAAGTTCAATTATATTTTTAGACAGTGAAGTAGAATAAGAAACAAAATAAATAAAAAAGGGAGAAGTGCCTTTTCCTTCACAGTCCTTCCTGCCACAAGCTTCCAGACACAGAGTGGGGGCAAAGCAGGCAGCAGTTCTGCCTAGGGCCCAGGAAGATGTGCACTGTGGTTTAGCTAGCTATTAGCATACTAACCGTGTACAAACAAATAAAGCAGAGAAAGGGAAAGGGTAAATTTTGCTTCTCCTGTAAAATAATGAGCCGTTGGGATGGAGCTACCTCTCTTGCAAATTGAACTCCGCCCATACGGCATTACAAATGAAAGCAGTGGGATTCATCACACTTCAGGTGTATAATGCTTAGGCGCCCCAACCCACCACAGCATCCTTGACCACCAAAGAGAGAAGATGCTTCTCACTCCACAACAGGTTTCCCACAGAAGTGACCAGAGGAAGCTGGGGGAGAGGACTCCCTTGTGAAGATGCCTAATGCTCTCCCATGGCGTCACTGCTCCCCATACCTGTCCGGGAAGGAACTGAACGGGAGGCTGGTGGAGCCACCACATGGCTCCAGGCACTGGCCCCAGCCCACAGAGGAAGGAGGGATTCATCTACTAGAAGACATATTAGGTCACCCCTGACTTATTTCCTTCCAAGAAGTTGCTTTTCTTGCCTTCGACTCTAAGAAAGTGCTTCTTGTCAGCACAGCAGAAACTTCAGCAAAACCATTAGAGACCTGTGTAGGCAGCTCTCCAATGGAAAGGGGCCGGAGCTGGCCCTGCAGGTTGCTGCAGGACTGAGCAGGGCTAATGTAAAGGCCCTCTAGCAGGGCTCCTGAAGACCCAACCAATGAAGAAAATGCAGGAAATAGAAAAATACTGAATGCTGTAGGTATTCTAGGATCACTACTTATGTATTTCTTGTCTCTTGTACATAAATTACTGTGGGGTTTTTTTTCCCACAGGGCAAGGAAATGGACAGTTTGACCCTCCAGTCTCCCATGTTTCCTGCTGGTAAGGGATTGGGGAGAAAACAAAGATAATATTGAGAACTACAGAGTCTTATCTGCTCATTTGCAAGGTTCCTTTGCTAAATATAACAGCATCACAACACTGAAAGAGGGTGACTGAACTTGGCCAAAAAATTCCTACTGGAAAACCCACGCTAGCATCTGCAGTGGCAAGAACCCAGTCCCCATCACCGGTATTTCCTGGCTTTTGGAGGAGCTGAGATCTGGACCACATCTTTTTGCTGGGGCACATGTGTATATGGCCCAGATGTTGCAAAACTGTCCTTTCAGCCATATTTTTTGGAGGGGATAAACTGGTTAGGATTATATTACATTGAAGGTAGGCATAGACTTTCAATTTGCTCTTGTTTGACAATTTAGGAAATTCAGATGAATGAAAAAAGGCTAAAGAAAACGTTTTAATGAGATCTAGTTATGTGACTTATGGTCAAGCCTTCCAAAAAACACTGCTACTTTGAAAACTTCTGTTAGATTTTCCATTAAGAGGTCTGGATCATCTAGATCTTGGCTGGTTCTTATCTCTTAGGCACCGTGACCTGACCTAAGGGATGGTTTGTGACAGGAGGAATTTTAAAGTATCTGGTAGACAACAGGATTTATTGTGCTTATGATATAGCACCTGCACTTGGGGTGGGCTTCCAGGTGTGCTGATTTTGTAACTGGGTTTTTAAGAGGCAAAAGCTGAAAACTAGATTGCTGTAAGAAGGTAGAAAAGGAGAGTGAGACAGGGAGCGTGCATCTTACGCTAGGGAGCAGAAATAAGTGCTGTCATTACAATGTGCCAGAACTGGCAATTGCTCTGAGGCTGCAGGACACAGATAAAATCTTTCTGTGCCACACAAGAGAAAGAAGAATGACTGGAGTAGATTAAGTACTACAGAAGCACAGATAAGGTAATGCTGCTTTGAGGTTTTCTGTCACTTACATACAACCTAGCACAGACTGGCACAGTTAGGAAACACACAAGGCAGGCAGCCTAATGAAAAAGGAGAGAGGAAAAAAACCCAAACAAACAAACTTGAAAGAAATAAACTTGAAAGATATTGGCTGTGGCTTTCCACCTGCATGTATTCACCTTGGGTACCTCTTTCTGCATCTTTTATTTGCTCCAAGTCTTCTTTACCTATGGTAGTTGGACTGTGCAAACATGGATCAATATGGCTGAATCACAGAACTTGCAGAGATGGCCTCTGATCCAGCAGCCTGCACCACTGCACTCACTGATAGTCTGGAATACCCGTCAGATGCTTACTGTTACGGAAGTGTTATGGCAAAACCATCAACATCTTTCCTGGGAGCTACAGCAGCAAGCATTTACATCAGTTTCAGAAAGCCTTTAGCTAAGCTGTACTCTGTGCCCTATGAAGTATAACCAATTCAGCTTTCTTGGAGGAAAAAAGGAGATAAATTTCTGGTCTGCTTGTAGACTCCGCATATGGGAGATCTCAATGGATGTCGAGAAAGTTGCTTACAGGGGCATGTTTTGCAATATCAGGAGCCAGCATTGTGAGGCTGCTTGTAAGAACAAGAACTGTCGGTCTAAGCATTCTCAGTAATATTGTGTTAGTCAGGTATAGTGGTGATTTCTCCAAGCTTCTTGTGGTATGTTTCTTTCAGGGATATGCCCCTTTACACTACCACCAACCTATTTATTTCCATTTTAGTCAAATCCTCCCTGTCCTTAATCCCACTACAGTTTCAAAGTATAATAGGCAAATATGTAAAGCTTCTGTTTCTTTAGCTAAAAGAGCATGCATTTTATTTACAGAGCTTTCTATTTCTTTTAACATGTCACCGCAATTCTACGTAACACCTTCTCAGCTAATTTTCCTGCAATAATTTCTGGTGGTTTCAACTACCTCCACCAGAAAAATTCTCCGACTTAAACCGATACGAATCTAAAACAGCACTACTTGCCTCTAGATATGTCCATTTAATATATCCAATACAAGCAGCCAACTGCTGTTCTCAAAAGACTATCTGACAGATTCTATTCACTTTCAAAGTAGCTCTCCATGGTTTGAATAATTATCTTTCATTTCCCCCTTTCTGACACTTTTCAATGATTTGTTGACATCTGAAGAGATATGTGCAATCTCACAAGAGGCAGCTGGACTTTCTACCCAAAAGATACAAATACAAAAAGGATTCCCATACAGAATTTGAAATAACTATGTTCTTTGCAAATGGAAGACTAAATCTGCATTTTAATGGGACATGTTTTTAAAAAGCGGAATTCATGAATAACCCTATGAGTTTTAACTTTTTCACTGCCAGTGACAAATCAGAACTACCCCTGGGAAGAAATCCTACCTTCCTTTTGTCCAGTTTGCTTTCCCAGCACTTGCTGCCATAGTGGCTGGAGCTTTCCTTCACAATGCCTTCCTTGCCCTCCTGGCACAAAGCTGAAGATGAAGCTCTCGTGCCTAGCAAGCGGGTCCTTTATCAGCTATGCAGGTTTGGAAAACAAGCGTATCCCCCCTGCTGTCTGTGTGCAGCCAAAATCTCATGAAGCCCACAAACAGGTAATATTTCTAGGCAGTTATCCAACTTCCAGCACAGGGCACTCTCCAAACTCAACAGAATTTATGCTTTCACCAGCTGTGTGAATCCTTGTTTACAGGTGGAAAACAAAGGCAAAAAGAGCACAGAATTCAATGCCTCACTCTGGATCACACAACAAGCCAAAATGTGATGCCTGTTTGTGAACATGAGTCCATTACTGGATACTTTTCCCATTACTTTGCCTGCATAATTATTTTGCTTAACTTGCACTGTGACATGTTAAACTGTCCCTGTCAGGAAAGGGCTTTATCCCCTTATCCCATCTAAACAGTGTATGGAAAAAATAGCATTAAGCAACAAGTTTTGTGTTTTGCTCTTACGTTATAAAATATTGTGTTTATTCTCTTTGGCTCCCAATAGGTTAATTCCTCAGGGTACAAAAGAGGACACACAAAAGCTTTTTCTCCATATGGCCTCTCTGTCTCGGTGATGATGGCATCAAATGGGTCTCTGAGACATGTAGGAGTAATGGCCTGGGCAAGGTTGGCTGGAGGGCCCGGTGTAGCCCAGCTGCATTTTGTTCCATGGAAGTCCCCCTTTGTGGGAGGTCTGCTACTCAGCACCCTGAGCTGGTACCTTGCTTGTATGCCCCAGGCAGAGTGAGGAGTGTGCAGTGGGACTGGGGGGAGCACAACGCAGGCAACAGCTAAAAAGTAAATGCTGAAAAATGCCAGGTTGGATGGGGCTTGGAGCAGCTTGGAATGCAGGTTACTAGTGGAATGTGTCTTTGCCTGCGGTAGGGGGGCTGGAACTAAATGGGCTTTAAGATTTCTTCCAACCCAACCATTCTGTGATTCTATGAGAAAGAGGTGGGCTGAAGGAAAGAGAAGAGCCTGAGGCGTGATGGTAGGAGGAATGGAGAGGCAGAAACACAGCACTCCGTAGTTTCAAGCAGTGTTATGGGAAACCTGCTACTGTCCAGACTGCTACCCTGATGCCTCAGCGATCTGGCAGCACACAAAGCAGTAAGCAGGAGGAGAGATTCGGGGCATTCCTGGAAATTCCAGCATTGTGAAATCATATCGTATGCCACGACCCAACAAACCGCTGGGTGAAAACCCACCAGGTCTGTAGCTGTGGCGACCAAAGGTGGTGTTCCGCCTCCACGCATGTATCAGGCGCTGGTGCCATAGAGAAACAGCCTCAGCTGAGTCAACTTGCTTCCCCGGAGGAGCTCAGGGCAGCTCCGTGTCTCAGCAGGAGCTGTAGATCTGGCGGTTCTTCCCAGGGCAGCCCCGAGCACCCAGGCACCCGCAGTGACTGGGAAGGCAGGGGCGTCTTACCGGGAAGCTGGAATGGGGGAGCTTTAATCCCCTGACGCGGCGAGGGGAGCAGGAAGAGCTGCCTCAGCCGTCCCGCGCCGCAGCGCCGCCTGCCGGCCCCGCAGCTGCACGGCCCGCGGCTGAAGGAGAGCCGCGAGAGGCCGGAACGGGCCCGACGGGCAGCGGGCTCCGCCGGGCTTCTGGCTCCGTCGCCGGGCAAGGCTCAAGCGAGGGGAACAGCGCTTTCCCGGGGGAGGCGCTGCCACCCTTTGCCGTGGTGAAAACCAGCGCCCCATGTATTCAGCCACCCCTGCCAGACAGCCGATTCCGCTGCAAAGGGAGCTTGTGGCGTTAATTGAAAGGAGAAATAACCCAGCGTCCTGAAGGGACGGCGTTGAGGAGCCGAGTCATTACAGCAGTAATTGTCCGTGGCATTTACGATTTTAATACTCAGATGCTGTAAATAAAGACCGGTCTTATAAAGTGTACAGCTTTCATGTGTAACAAATGCCAGGCTACTTATTTACATACATTGAATTGTAGAGCAAGCTGAGCAAACAGACCGAGGCAGCAGATACCATGGATGCCCTCCTCCCCTCCAAAGTGGTTTCCCAGCTTCCAGGGCCACGTACAGCCCCGCGGTGCTGCTGCTCACCTGCCAGGGCCACACACCGATACACCTGCTGAATCACTCAGGTCCTTGCTTTGCTTGCTGAAGGTCATTGATTAACATCATGTACATTCCAGCCCTGACTGTTCTATGATTCTATGATTCTGTTTCTTGAGTGCCGGCATAGACTAGGGTGTACATTGATCCATGAGGAAAAAATAGAAAGAACAGAATAAAGACACATCCTATCCGAAAAGTGCAGAGATAAAAACCTGGTGTGGCATGATATTGCCATAGCTGATATCTAGTTTTGAACAAACTAATTTTCTAGGTAGCAACACGAAGTTAGACAATTACACCATTTGGCTGTAGGCACCATATACTATAATACTTGTTGTTCAGTCAATGTACACGCTAAAAGCAGCGCATTTTTAGAGCAAAAGCCAATTTTGCTTGGGCCCAGACCTAATGCCTCTGTGTGAGACCCCAGAAAACCTCAGTTTATTCCCTGCAGATGTCATCTGTCTGAAATCACCGGGAGCACTTACGAGGCTGTGCTTTCACCTCTATCTGCCCACACTGACTTCTTCAAACAATTTTGCCAAACATTTTGTTTCAGAGGCCCTCCAGCTTGCTCTGGAGATGCTGCTTGATCCATGAGAAAAATGTAAGACTTTGCTTATCCATCTCTATATTTGTGGCCTCAGCTTTGAGGCCCACTGGGACTGGGCCCAGAGCAACCAGCTCGTGCTGGCAGTGCAAAACAGGACATCTTTGCATGCTCAGTCAGCCTTTCGTTTGCAGATTAACTCCTGAGGAAAAGCGGTGTCGTGACCAGGATTTGTCAGCCCATGTTGCCTTCAGAGCCATTGACCAATTTCAGCTAAACCTGACACTGGCACTACATATAGATTCTATATTTTTGCAAGATTTTGTGAGCATCAGAAGCAGGCAGTGGACTCAGCAGGATGCCTCCTGCTGAGGGATGGGGGCAAAAGCCAGTTCTCTGCCCATGCCAGGAGGTGCCAGCTGGGCAGCACCTCCCAGATTCTGGCTGACCTTGCCTGAGGTCAAGGTGGGGTACAGGGGTGACCACTAGCAAGTACCGCTACTTGTTTTCCTCACCAGCTTCCTCAGCCCACAGCAACTAGAAAGAGACAGATAACATTGTCTTCTCCTTCAGTAAGCGTGGGACAGGTTAAGATTCATGTGTTGATTTTCCAGTTCCTCTGTCAAACTTCATGTAAAGGCATAAACATTTCCCAGAGACAGCTGATATACCACTACTGTGGAGTTAAGCATAATTCTCACCATGACAAGACAGGAGGCTAAACAGCATAAATGCTTTCATTGTGCCTAATTTTATCTCTGTGTGTGCCTCATTACTGTGTGGTAGCTTGTTTCAGGCAAGTGATTGCTGGTTTCCAGAAAAACAAGAGGACCTGTGGTGTCTGCATCAAAGGTATTCCTTAGAGAATAAGAAATCTCCAGTGGAGAAAGAGGTGGGTTCTTGTTAAGCACTGGAAATAGGCTGAAATGTAAATGTGTATTCCTCTCTGCAACATGCCTAATTGCCAATAAATGTCATTAAGTCGAGAAATGTTTTCCACCAAATTAACTTTGACTCCTCATGTTTAATTAGCTGGAGATGCTGAAAGATAACAACTTATCAGTCACTGTTTAAGAAAACATACTTAATGGTTGACTTTTTTGTTAGCAGCCATGTTGAACCAGGTATTGCAGCTGTCAAAACGGAGCATTATCAGAGCAATTAAGGACAATACCTCAGTGCAGCTTCCTATGGAGATAATTTGACAGCTCGCCCATAGGCAGGAAGCGCAGTTGAGCCTAAACTTTCTGTGAGTTGAATTTTCATCACACAGAAGCAACCACGAATTTTACTTCCCCCCCACCCCCCCATGTGTGTGTGTGCTATGTGTAAGCTTTCTTTTCCTACAATCAAGTTCTCCAAAAGCAAAGGCTTTATCATCAGTTTTCACGAGGTGATATTCAGCTCTCTAAAGTAAAGGAAGGGATGGGGAAGGGATTGTATAATCTTTTATTGTTTAAGTCTATAGAATCACAGAATCATAGAATAGTTAGGGTTGGAAAGGACCTTAAGATCGTTGATTTCCAACCCCCCTGCCATGGGCAGGGACACCTCACACTAAACTCCTATGTATAGTTGTGTACATAATTTTATCTTCTACAGAAGGTTAGCTTTTCCATGAGGAAGGTTGGTGACCACTCTGTATAAGGAGGCGGCACTGAGGATGTAAAGCCTGACTTCCTGGTACATAGCCCAGAACATATTTAACAAGATTATACTGCAAAATGGAAATCTCACATCTGAGTTCTCACAAGGAAAAAAATATCAGGCTCACAGAGCTGCCTTTATCTTAGATGCAGTCTCTCATACAAGCTTCTGGGTTGCCCTCTGCTGAGTTTATTTCGTACTGCCCTCGTGCACAGCTGTTTATTCAAACCCTTCTTACATGCCCCCTCCCATTCACTGGTTTTCTTTTCTGCCAAATAACTTTCAAGCTTTCTGAGTTCTTGCTCAGGGCTGCGTAAATCAGCACAGTTCCACCACAGCCAGTATATCTGTAATTACGCACTATAAGCACCTGCTTCTGGAAACATAGCAGTACTCTTTGATAGCTAGAAGATTATCATCCTTATCATCTATCGGATTATTATCCATTTGGAGATTTTAACACCAATTTCTGTCACTGGGTTTTTAGCCCATCATTCTGATGGTACGCAATTCTTCCCTTCCTTCTTTCCTAAAACGTGCTGAAACACATCCAGGTGCTAATAGCTCTACAGTAAAAGAACTGTCTATATTTCCCTCCAAAAAGTGATTTTAACCAAATCCCCATTTTTCTCCTTAAATTGTGCGTGGCCTTGTTCTGTTCAATACTTCTTCTAACAAGATGTGTTAAAGGAAGAATAGAAATAAAATCTATGTGAGCGGAGAAGGGAATGCGTTAATAATCTCCACAGTTAGGTTATAAATTAGAATTATATTTCTTCTAGCCTGGGAGGTTATTTTAATCTCAACACTATGAACATTTCTCATGGCCCATTGCACATATGCCACCCACCAAGGACATTGAATCCTTGTTGTAAAGAAGATGCTGACCTCCAGAAAAGGTTCCATAGTTCAAGCTTGGGATGACAATATAGGAATAGATCCTATCCAACAGAGGCAGGCCTATGACTTCCGACTATTCTTGTTTTATCCCAGTGGGTTGTACTGTAGGATATCAAAGGCTTGGGAATTGCAAAGCAATCTATGGGATGCAGACACCAGTCTGTTCGTGCAAATAGAAGGTGTGTGGCTAAACCCTTACAGGGCTGATATTCTAACTCTGAACTGTTTGGGATGAAATTAAGCACACATGTAGACACTTCAGTGTATGGTACTGTGCATTACATTGTAATATATAGCAGTTATCTACTCTCTATTAACCACTTCCTTTGAGATGGTTGCTTTACAGTACTGGGGTATGATATTACATCTTTCTGCACCAATTGCTTGTGCCTGGCAAGAGATGTCATTTAGCGGGGCATCTCCCTCTGTTCTGCTTGAGAAGGGGAGCTGAATTATTTGGTTCTGCATGCCCCAAGCCCTCCTCTGCGCAGCAGGCTTTTCTTCTAGGCAGCCTTCAGCACAACAGCCACAGGCCACCCCCAGCACCAAGTCAACAGCCCTGTGCTCCTGTGACAGTCCAGCACCGCTGCTCACTCAGCATCTTTGAAGGTTTTCCTGCTTTTGCACCCTTGCTTGACACCTGCTCATTCTGTTCATTCTGGAACCTGTTCTTCCTGATTCAGTTGGGGTTTTCTTAGCATTTTTCCCCCTCCAATGTCTCTCCTTTGCCCCCATGGCTATCCCTATGAAACACCCCCTTTCCTGCCAGCTGAGCAAGCTTTGTTCCAAGCCAGACAAAAGCTCTCCATCACTGTCCTTGTTATGTGGGGACCTACACAGTAGGTAGCTGCCACACGAAATACGAACATGTGATAAGGTTTCCATGGGGGAGTTTTCCTTTTCAGAGTCTTTCCCTCTGCTTCTCAAAAGCAGTGGTCAGCAATGTCTATCCTCCAGTATTTTCCCATGGTTATTTTAGTTTTGCACTGAATCAAAACACTCTCTTTGGTCTTGCCTAAAAGGTAAGGTAGGACATGTCAAGTGGGGAGTACCATTTTCTCCTGAAGTTAGGGCCAAATACATTTATTTATACTGGGATTATCTAAAACATATAGAGTCTTGAACCAGGATATTTATTCTATATCATCTCATTTTCCAGTCTCCGGTGATCTTTTTTGAACAGGTCCTACAGGTCACTCGGAAAATTTTGTACGTCACCTTTTTTTGTCTGCAGAACGTAAAAAGTCTTTAAGTATTTCTCTCTCATTTCCTCATATTAACTTCTCATTTACAAAAGATAACTGCGTATTCAGACATTATCTAGTGATGGTCTCAAGTAACCAGCATTTTGTTTCAAGTGGGCACATATCTACAAACTACCCTACTGCATGTACCACACAGTGCAGAAGTGGCTCCCACAGAGCAGCTGCTCGCACACCCACAGAAACAGCAAACACGACTTTGGAACAGAAAGATATAAAATAGGACTGATCAGTCTGCTCCCCCCTTCCATTTACAAGGGTAAGTTGGTTACATTAAAGCCTACCCAGGCCATCAAGGTTAACATCCCTGTGAAACCTTCACACAAACAAAAGTGCTTAAGCGCTTTTGAGACAAAAATACTCCAGAGTGCAGAATCCCCTAAAGTCGTGAGGAAATACTTGGGTTTATACTGAGTCAGCTCGCCATGCAAGATAATTTAATGGCATGCCATGTAAAGAGTAACAGCCATTGACCTGGGGCCATACAAGCTTCAACCGTTATCTCCCAGTCAAAAAACCCCACGTGCCACTTGTCAGGAGGCTGATTGAAGAAGCTGTTCAGCTCTTAACTCAACAGTGTGAAGTATCCACGTGGAAGCCAGGGAGATGGAAGTCAGAAACAAAGCATGGAAAAATTAGTTCAAAGTGACTTATAGGCACTTACAAAGCTGATATTTCCAATCGAATTATAATAAACATAACTTTCTGCTAGGGCTGGGCACTATAGAAGTTTCAGTCCAAAGTAAAATATTAACTTATGAAATACTAAAATCAAAAATCCTTTATGGGGTATTTATGATTCTCTTCTCTGACTGCAAATTGGTTCTTAATGGAGAAAGCCAAAAAATAATGAAATATACCTTGTAAAATGGCCAGGGGCTTAAGCAACACTTCCCAAACACAGCTTTTGCATTGCTTTAAAATGATCTGATTTGAAAGGCAAGCAAACTAATTCATTTTTTTTTACCTCCATTACCTTTCATATCAGTATTTTGGCAATATAGAAGGATGATATTTAAGCTTACATTGTACTGTAATCACTGCCACAGCTCTCACAAAAAAGCAGGTTAATAGGGAGGACACAGGGAAGAAAAACAGCAGCAGCCAATTTAGAAACAGGGGAAATGAAGTTCTTCCTGGCCCTCTGGCAAACAGCTCTCTTCTTCACTGACTTTCAGTGTGCAGACTTAAACCCATCACTTAATCTGACCGCGGGAGAGCTGGAAAGGCTTATTCACTCACCAATGATACCTGTTGACCAGTTTCTCTCCCTCTCAGTTTCAAATCCTCTGTTGCTGTCAGCGACACATGCTTTCCTGCTCATCTGGGGTGGCCCAGCCTCATTAGCAAAGGATTTTGTGCATGTTAGTTAATTGAGCCCCATTCCAGCCACCTGCCACTCGCAAGCCTCATCTGCGCACTAACTGCTTCTAATTGTCATCATACGGCCAGCGCACCGCAACAACTTGAGAACAGACCCATAGCAGCACGCACCAGGCAGGGCTTTCCCGTGATCGAGGGAATGGCCGTGCGGTGAGCGGTGGCGAGTGGAACAATTTACCAGGGGACCAGATGTTTTGAGGGGAAAGGCACCTTGTGCTAACATCAGGTGCTAAAGCTTTGATGTTTATTATCATGTCAGACGCTGAGGCACATCTTGCCGGTAAGGCGACTTGATAAATGGACTGGCTCTAGCTTCTCCACCGCCTTATTGACAGCAGAGATATAAACAGGGGGGAGCAAATACAATGATTTAAACATATGTGAAGTTTTGCAGCTCATTAATCTATAGTGTAAATCCCACAGCAGAAGTCCCTTCACTTGCTAAGATGAGACAGGACAAAGCACGAAGAAGAAGGTATTCCGGAGGGATGAGGCTGTAAGAAGGAGAGGACAAATTGACCTACCATGTTTTTGACATCTCCAACGTTTATGCATAAACTGGTGCTGCTGGACATTTTGTTCTGAACAAATACAAAATGGATGCAGCCTTTAATCTTGGATGATCTGGCAGCATAAGTGGGAAGTTCCTGGTTTCCACAGGACTCTTAAATATGCAGGCTGCCTACACATTGCAAAACAGTTCCCTATCCTGAGGAATGATGGTCTTGAAAAAGCAGGTAGTAAATTACAGTAGATTTTAAAACATAAATAGCAATAGTGAATAATATTAAAGAGAAAAACAGAGCAAAATTCAGGAATTTTTCTGTGCACAGCACATTAGTGTCATCAGTTTTAAAAGAGTTCTCCTGTACCACATGCTAAGATATTTCCAGATACGTTGTAAATGTATTCTGAGTTCTAATTTTTAAAGAACACACAGACATCGTAAAGAACCAGGCTATTTCTGAGCTACATCTGTGAGTGCAAGGGAATATATTCTGATGGTGTGCAAACCTGACTTAAACATTGTTAAACTCTGGCATCTGATGCTCACAGCACAGTGTCAGGCTCTGAGGTCTGTACTGAATGCACTCAACTGGGGGACACCTCATAATGATCCTGCAATGCTCCCTCCACTCATCAGGATCGATTTCTTTCCACCAGCACACCCTGTGCCTGAGCTCAGGTTTTTCCCTGACTCCTAATCCAGGATTCTCCTTGGAAACCCTGCAGCTCAGAAGACAAGGGAATTCTCCCACAAAACAGACATTAAACCAATGGTGAGACAGTTGTTCTCTTAGGAATAACCTTCCCGTAGCAGCATAGCTTGCAGTACAATTTTCTCCTTCAGATTCCTTTTCCCATGCCTCTGCTCCCTACTGCAGATAACTTTCAGGGGCTCTCTGCAGACTGCAAGGCACTCCATACACCCCCACCCGCTCCTTCCCTCCTGCCCTTAGCTATCCTTTGCTGGGTTGTGCAGGGTCCATCCTCGGCTTTCAAGATCTACCCAAGCGAAGCCCCAGGCAGCCACGTCTGATCCCAGAGCTGGCCCTGCTTGGGCAGGGGTTGGATCAGAGACATTCTGAAAATCTTCCAACTTAAGCTAAACCCTCTGATAAAACCCACGCAGGGCGTTATAAGCCAGGGAAGCCCTGTATGCAAAATTCAGTGAAGGATTCAGGGCAAAACCCCCCTGTGAGCCACCCATCTTCAGGGGAGCTGGCAGTCCTAGATATGGGGGCATGTCACCTTACTTGAGCCTCTTGAAGGTTCAGCATCTACGCTGACTGCAGCTGTCCTCTACAATCCATGGGAGAACTGGGCACCACCACATTGTGAATTGCCCTACACATCTCAAGCTCCTGACTTAAGACAGGACAAATCCCCCTCTAGCAGAGCAGGTCTTTTCCCAAGACTGCATCAAAGAGCCTATGCAGCCAGCTCAGGATGGAAGTACAGTAGGGCAAAATTGCAAGGGATTTTAGAAATGGTGCTTGGGCTCTCTCACAAGTCTTTTGCAATGGAGAACTGCAGACAAATTTTAAAAATCAATTTTGCTGTGTTATTTTATGAATAAAACTCCCCACATTTCTGAGATGATAATCAGGGAGGAAAACAGTAACAGTTGAGGATAGGGTCTGCAAAGAAGAGTGATGCTCATAAGCCATAGCTCCAGTTGACCTGGTATCTTTAAACACAGTAGTGAGTAAGAATGAACAGTGCTGGTGATCTCAAACACTATCTTCATTTCCAGATATGCTAAGGTGAAATGGAGCGTGATGTAAGTCCATCCCCCCCCACGCACACCTTGAAAAATCATGCAGCTTTTATTTAGGCACCAAAATATGAGCAACTTCAGCGCTTCATTTTGTGCACCCAGGATTAAGAAATAATGCCTGTGACAGACCACAGTTGTACAGTCACAGTGCAGACTTCCCTGGCTCACAAGAGCCCAGGTTTTCAGCAGAGGTCAGGGCTGAACGAGAACATCTCTAACTGGATAGTCTGAACATCATACTATATTAGCCTTTTTTTTTTTTTCTCCTTTTTCTTTTTACCTCAGTTTCTATAGACACTCACACCAGCAATGAAGCAATGCTCCTCCAGGCTTTAATTCATACTGATTCACAAATGCCCGCCACTGATCCCTTGGCAAATAGAACCACAGTCCCCTGAATGCAAAAGATCTAAAGAAATTGCTTTTCAAGTTGCAGACCTAAAGCTGGCCCATCACAATGCTTTTCCTTGTTGCTTTGCCTAGAATTTCTCTTTATTTTCCTTTTGTGGTTTTGTTTACTCAGTTAAAGATTATCCCAAGAAAGGAAAATAAAGAGATTTCATTTTTTAAAACATTTTATTTTATTTTAGGATAGGAAGGGATGTATTGTTTCATCCCCAAAGAGGGTACTCACTGTGTGCTGTCCTCTGGTGCAAACGCAGTGTCAAAAAAACTCCACTGGGATGTTTTTAAGCCTCCTGATGAAATTCTACAGGAGCAAGTTTTAAATTGTTGATATCAAAACCTGGTTTTATAATTCCAAGACTCTGCTCAAATGTTTAACTCTTTGCAGCGCAGTGCTTTGGTACTGCAATAAGCAACTAAAAAATCAGTATGGGTAAACTATACATCCTGCAAAATATCACAAAGTGATAATCATTATGTCATAACAAATCTGAATTTTGCCCTGTTACACTGATAGCCGCAAAGAGTTTTAGGTCAGTTTGGCTCCTGCAGGTGACAGCAATGCAGGAAAGGAATTTAACACCACAAAGTGGGTCTGTAAGAGGCAGGGCAGAACTGAATGGGGTGCCATTGACGATTAGCATCACTACACTGCCTGAAACCCTGGCAGGTTTTGCAGAACACTAACAGCTCTCTCTGAAATATTTTGATCACCTTGCAAAATAGAATTTTCTAAAAGAAATTAATGAACTGATGTACTAAGAGAGTGCTGGATAGAGGGTGTTAATTCACTCTGATTTTTCTGCTATCTCACAGAGCTCATGTTAGCAATAACAAGCCACACTTTGTATGCACTAACTCTGTAGTGCAATTATCTTTTTTTAAAAAACAGCTTTAATGAAGTCTTAAACTCCCAAAGCAGAACTCTCCCGTAACTGCAGAGCCTAGTGTAAATGCATAATTCTTGATATACATGATCTTTTTGTCCCCTGGCCTGTGAACTGAAGGCTGGGGCTTTGCTGCTCCGGAGATGTGGCAGACTTCAGAAGAAGAATGGCAGTTTGACACCGTACTGTCACAGTGAAAGCGGGTCCTTCATGTGACCCAGGCTTGGAGGCTGATGCTCTGTACCCAATAACAGCTGAAGCTGCATCTGCCACGTTTCGTGGGCCCGCCACACCATGCTGTGTGACCAGCTGCCTCTGTTTACGCTCGGCCCCTCACAGCCTTCTGTCTGGGCTGCACCCAGCCACAGCCCTGTGCTCCGGAGTGGGGCTTCAGATGTCGACGTGCACTGGTCGCGGCACTGCGGGACGCCCAGTGACTTGGGAAGGCTGGGAAAAGGTCTGCCAGCTTCGTGAGCTGCAAAGTGAAGCTGGCAAACCAGCGTCATAGCGAGTGGCCTCTTTACAAGTGGGAGGCTAAAAACTATAGCAGGAAAAAGGTTTGAGGGGCTGGAAGAGCCCTGAAGATAATCACCTTAAAACATCTTTATATTAGAAATAAATCATCTGTGCTGCTCTGCAGCACAATCTTAATTAAAAAATCAAACAACATAATCTTAATCAAATCAGATGTCATTCTGTGCCATCAAACCACCACAGCATACTACAAACAGCAACAGCTAATACCACATTTTTCAAGCCAGCTTACCCTATAGCAAGTGTATGCACAAGGTGAGGCAGAAACCCCCCTACGGCAGGGCAAGCAGTCTTATCAGAAGCACAGTAAATGCCTCCTCCCTACCTCTCTGGAGAGGAAGGGAAAGGGCCCATGCCTGCAGTTTCACTATCACAAGAAGAATATGCAGGATCAGGCCCAGGTGTCTTTACATCTACCAAGAAAACAAAGCAGTCGCACTTCATCAACCCTGTGGCTGATTGCTGCCATCACACATCACTTCCGGTTCATCCCTTAAAGATGGTCCTGGGACCACAAGCAGGAATCTCTTTGAAGAAGGGATAATTCTGAATGAAGAAAATAATGTTGTCTTCAACAAGGAGAGTTTCAAAGCAGCAATAAAATTGGTACTGTAGTAATAAAGTGCCAGAACTAACAGCACAGGGCAAGCCTCCCAGGAAGCAGGTCCCAGCACTGCTTGGCTTAGTGTGCTCTGAGTGCCCCTGGATTTGGTCAAGAGCACCAGCTGATGTGCAACTGGTACACCCTCTTGTGAAAAACACAGTGCTGCACTGTGTGTTAACTTGATCCCCGCAGCTTGGCTCCAGACACGGCTGTCTCTTGAGCCTCTGCCTCTGAAAAAAGGTTTAATTGGTCTTGATTACTGCTGTTTCCTAAATGGAAACAAAACCTCCCGAAACATAGTAGAACTTCTTTCAGGTCTTGCTTTATGCATGACAGCAAAACTTCTGACCTGGTCACAGTCACCTCGCTGACTAAAATACTGTGGACAATTTGGAGACTCCTTGACAGTGATCTGAAAAGTCTTTCTCAAAATAAAAATAGTTCTTTCAGTATGAAGTAACTACTCCCACAGTCTTTGCTCCTCCTACTGCTTTCCTACCATTTCTCAGTTTAGAAATTATTCTGATGCTGAAGAATAACAGTTGAGAGCAGGCAGAATCAGTATGCTGCCCATTTTTGCTTCCTTCTCTTGCTAGATTATTGAGAACAGCAGCCCAAGAAAGACTAAGAGGCACTGAGCTAAATTCCCATTCTCTATAGGAGAAGAGCATAGGCAAAGTGTATAAAGAAAAGGAAGCATGATCCTTGGTAATTCACCAGCATAACAGATGGTTAAGGTAAATGCTACTGTTCCTACACTGGAGATGAAATGAAGTAGGTTGTCAGTAAGAAAGCAAAGAGCAGTCAAGCACCTAAACACTTTTAAACATGTTATGGAAAGAGTTGTCACTAGAAATCCTGTTCATAGCTCTAAAGCCAGTGAGAAGGACATCCTAAGACCTGGGATGTTAGCCTTGCCTCTCTCATGTTGAATGGTGCCCACTATCAGTCTGGAGGGAGGACAACACCTCCCAGAATGAAAGCTGCCTGACTGGCGTTCCATCCACAGATAAAGCCAAAGACAGCAGCTACCGCCTTTTACCCAGAACACTTCCTCCAGACCCATGACACACTGAGACAATTCTCTTTGCAGGGGCAGGAAGGAGGACTCACTTCCTCCAGCTGCCAAGTTCAAGCTCAAGCCACCAGGCACTGCTATGTCCTGCATGATCTTCTCTGCGCTCAGAGCGGCAGATCATAGCCTGCCTGTGCAACACACACACACTGACAGGGGCAGGAACGGTGCTTTCTTGGTGCACTTACAGCATTTGAACAAGAGAAACAAGGATAACTCTCCCTGCTCTAGTTAATCTTCAAATAATTAGCATTATTTATTTTCCTCCCCAGAATACCTAACTGGTCTTTCAGTAGATGCTATTCACCTGGGGCCTGAAGTTACTGGATTCCTGTTATTCTTAGAGGGCCATATTTGTGATGTTCATGCATTGACCATTTGACACAATATGAAACAGAGATTCAGGTATTTGTTTCTACCAGAATACACTTTTAAACCACTGCTGGCCTTCTCTTCACAAAATATGCTAATGCCCACTTTTCCTTTCACATGTCTAGCCACAGGCTTGGAAGGCCTTACAGTATAGTTCTGAGGGCTTCATCTTCCACCGTCTTCATCAAAGTGGTGAAAGACCCATGTTCAAATTCCTTTGAGCACAAGTGGATGCTAAACCAAATTGCTGGCTAATAGAAAAGCAACATCCGTGAGAAAAACAGTAGCTATGCTATGAGGAAGCCAGATGAATCATGGCTAGGAAGTGAATGGCGGATTCATGAGTCTCAGCTCAGCACGTCACACTGAGCACAGAGATTTGGGGACAATATTATGTGCAAGGCACACTTCTAAGCTCCTAGATTAGGCAGCACCCTGATTATCTAAGACTGCAAGTTTGGGAGCCTATGGGAGCAATTGGTGGCCAAGCCTTCAGGTGGCACAGGCTGCCCACCCTTCACTCAGATTGGTCTCTGGCCTATTTAGTGGGACACTTTGATGAGAATGGCAGGTATACAGTTGTCAGTTGTGCTCGTGAAAACAGAGAATTACCGAGAGACCTTGTGATGAAGAAAGTAAGCTAGATATACTAACATTAATTGAGGACCTTGCCTCATTTTCACCATTAACCAACACCTTCTGAAAGAAAAAGGTATCTAGAATCATAGAACCATAGAATCAACCAGGTTGGAAGAGACCTTTAAGACCATCAGGTCAAAACCTTTACCCCAAGACTGCCAAGTCCACTACTAAACCATGTCACTAAGGGCCTCGTCTACATGACTTTTCAGGGGCAGTGACTCTACCACCGCCCTGGACAGCCTGTTCCAATGCCTGACTACCCTTTCAGGGGAGAATTTGTTCCTAATATCCAGTCTGAACCTCCTCTGGTGCAGCTCGAGTCCGTCTTTCTAAGGCTTTTTTTTCTAAGGGACCTGGTTTAGCGGTGGACTTGGCAGTGTAAGGTTTACAGTTAGACTCAATGATCTTAAGGGTCTTTTCCAACCCCTATATATTCTATAAATGATTCTATGATTCTATAATTAAATATGGTTGAAATATTTGTTGAAAGTTTTCATTGTATTCTTTGCATGATTACTGCCAAGTGTCATTCAAAACACTCCTTGAGGGTAAATCCTCAAGTAGTGTAAGCTGGCATTATTCCCTCAAGAATACGGCTGTGAATATTTAAAAACATCTAAAACTTTAAAAACATTTACAAACTCTTGAAGCCATGCACTCAAAATTGTTTCACAAAAGCTAAGCAGTGGTTTGTGAAGTCAGACATTACTATAAAGGTTGCTAGTATTTTCCTGACATCAGTCCATGTTTTGCAATGATGCTACAGCTTCCAGATGGCAAGGGAAGGCTGAACTTTGGCAATTAAATTCAGCACTGATTTCAAACATAGAAGGTCACCTTCAACCCTTCCTCCACCTAACCTTAAACTCCACTGAAGAAGAAGAATGGGGAAAGCAGTTCCGTCGTCTCAGATGTTTTGTTGGGGAAAAAATAAAATATTCACAGCCTAAGATCTCAGCAGGGCCAGAAATGGGAGCTGTGTCACAGAAACTAACAGAGATTCATCCTACAGAAACAAGGACAGCAGGAGTGCAAAATGCTGAACACTTCTGAGGATCGGATCTTAAACACAGCACACTGTCAGAGCCTGTTTCCCTCTCAGTAGGTTTCTAACATCCACAACTGCTTTCCTTCAGATTCATATTTCACACATAGCAAAGAAGCATCAGGCTGAATGAGTGCATAGAAAAGTTTGAATTTCTGGAAATCAATGCTTTTCAGCAATAAGGAGTGAAGAAAAGGGAAATTACCCAGTATATATTTTGAAGATGGAAGACGAATAATTAGAAACAGTCTGCGGAGAACTTTCCTAGAAGCAAAAACAGGTGAATGGATCTCTTGAAAATTATCCCAGTACTTTGTGACAGCTAACTATTAATATGTAAATTTGGGTTAGAGGTTAGTAGTTCTTTTCCACCTAATCATGGACTGGTTTTTCTGTTCAGAATGAGCATCATGGTTCTCCACAGTCAGCTTACACACCTTTGTGAGGATGAGCTCACCAGCACAAGCCAAACTTCCCTCAATCACACCGATGAGTGCCTAAGCTCCAAAGTCCAGCTTTACGTGAGTCACAACCCTTTTTGCTCTCAGATCGGTGGCTCTTCCATCCTCAGTAGACGTGTCATTCATGCTTCCAGTGGACAATTCACCTGTGCTTTTGGAGCTGTTGCTGACATCAAGTGTGCTGTGCTGGTGCTTCCAGCCCACGCAGGCAGATGGGATTGTCTTGTTGGAGCTCCTGTAGCTGTTTCCAACATGTAAAGCTTCCCATGGGTCTGACTTCCACAAACCAAATGCCTTCTGATCTCATGTTGCTCATTTTCAGACTTTTTTTTTTTTAAACCATTCATGCTCAGAGCTTCACTCCAGCCTTGCTGACCTCTTTCAGTTAAACTGTAATTCAGTTGCCGCTGTCTGTGAGTGGCAATGGTTGTCTGCCTGGTTTGTTTGGGATGGACTTCCGTTTTCATTTCTCTGACCAAATCTCCACCTGGACTCTTAGAATTGATTTAGCCTCCAAAGTGAGCACCCTAGAATTATAGCAACAAAACCATCTTCACTTTCTCTTTGCAATTGGATTTGAATTATGTCATTATTCACATTTACATGATCTTCTGACACATGTAAAGCATTCCATAGTTCCTCCATTCTCCCAGGTACCCAACATTTGCAGATATAGAAGGAAGCACTATTTCAAATCATTTCTTTTCAGGTGTTTCGGAAAAAGCTTTAGTTCTAAGAGGCTTTTTAACTGCTACATCCTGCTGCTCCAGGTATTTTCTTCCATTTGTTTTCTTATCTGACGCCTTGCATGGAAAAAGAAAAAAATCACTCATAAAATCTGAGAGATCTGCACCATTTGGTGCTCAGACCATTGCAGAGCACAAGAATTGTTACAACCAGATAACACAAAAACCTGCTCAAAGCTGCAGTTGCCTACAGCAAGACTGAAATCCAATACCTTTTCTCTTTTCCAAAACCAAGCTGCCGTACTATCCACAGCAAGATACTATCACAGAGAGCTTTTTTGGAGAACTTGCTTGCTTGCAGGCTGAAGGGAAGGGTTATTTGTAGTACAAGATAAATATCCACAGGGGTGGTTCCACTGCTTTCAGATTTGTACCTGCCAATGACTGAGCACCTAGATTAAAACCGAAGTGTTGAATTTGGTCTGTAAAACCTTTTGTGGATTGGGGATTCCTCTCTGAAGGACAATATGTTTTATCTGGGCCATGAAGACCCAGCTGCAATCCACAACATCATTTATATTGGAGCTATCAGGAAAGTATAAGAGTCTCTCGGCTTTACTATCTGCTTCTCACCACTTAAGTCCTACAGCTTTGAATTCTGCATGTGGCAGACACCATCTATTCAGTAAGCTTGGCTATGGGGAGAGAGGACATAAGGCCTTGTGGAGATATCTTCTAGAGGTTTACGCTGAAGGCCTATGTTAGGCTTTTTAAGACCACACTGTTTCTGTCTGGCCTTCTTAATGGTGTATAACTGTAATGAGCTACCACAGCACAGGTATCTTTGCATCTGAATCCTTGCATACTATTTTAAATCATAAATTCCTAAAACATATATGCTCCTGCCAGTTCAAGAGATTCGTTCTGACGAGGGAGGAAATATCAAGAGTCAGTAAAAACTTCAATAGCACTCCAATCACCTCACAAAATCCTGGCCCCACAGAATCCAGAACCAAATTACCTGTCTTCCTGCTGATCAGCCACACCTCAGTAAATGAGAGTCTTCACATTATATTCTATTCTGATTCTAAAAAAATTCTATTTTAATTAAACAGAAGTTTTAGAAATGACCTGTAAGCTTTGTGAAAAATCAGCAATGCTGTCCTCCAGTCCAGCAATGACTTTCATATGATGCTTCTCATCTCGTGTAATAAATTCACAGATGGACCATCCTTGTCCTTCCAATGCCTAAGAATAACTCCAAAGCACTGCTCCCAGGGGATTTGATTTAGTTTACACACATCTGCTGAGATACGTGTCTTTGAGCCCAGATTAAGTCTTTGTTTGAGTATATTTGAGCATTTGTGAAACTATTGGCAAGAATGTCTTCATTTTATTCATTCAAAACATGTGCTGATTGTTGCCAGTGTGATCTGAACACCTCCAACAGAATTGTTGTCTTTCATTTTCAACCTTTTCATGGGGAGAAGGAAACCAATTGCAGAAAATGGTCAGCTATATTAGCCCTAAAAATGTGCTTCCCCAGAGCCTCCCTTCTTAAATAATAAAAATCAAGTGTTCTATTTTTGAGCAAATGCATTTCAGGTTCAAACCTTTCCCTAAGCAGGCCAGTAATGTTTTGCTTCATTAGCTTCCTGTCTCAGTTTAATACCTGTTTTACTCATTACTCTTGGACATGTTATGTATCAGATGGGGGATGTTTCAATTAAAGTATATTATCTTTCATGGCAGAGAAAGGATTAGGAAACTGCAAAACCTAAGCTTGCAACTGCCTCTCCAGAGGAAAGGTGAGGATGCCAAGGCCATGGATGTAGCTCAAAAAAGCAAAACATGTCTTAGAAAGAGTACATGACACTTTCAGCTATGTCCTTGACTGATTCAGCAGCGTACAACTTAAACCTGCCTTTCTGAGTGTAAACCACCTAGTCTGTCAGACAGCAAGACTGCAAAGTTGACACCACTGAACCGGCAGTGCAAATCTGCGCAGGCCAGCACCTCAGGAGGACAGTGTATCAGAGTTTGAGATTTACACAATTTTGTATCAAGCAACATCATTAACGTGCTAATCTGCTGTTCTCGGAGTGTTATGACGCCACTGACCAGAGCCACCTTGCCCAGAAGAAGCAATGCCTTTGTCTTTCTATAGGAAATATGGCACATGGTTGAGCTGTGGCCGCCTTCTGGTGGCTTATCAAGTTACCGCAGGCCAGCCCAATAACCTTACTCATCCTTGGTGTGCAAGTAGTTAGCTGGTCCCTGCTGCAACACAAAATGTGCCAACTCAGATCTCTTCTAGTGAGATTATTATTACTATTATTTTCACACAGAAAAGGGGAGGATCCAGTTCTTACCCTCTCCTTCAGGAGCAGCTTGTAGTGTGAGTGGATACGAGGGAGTATTTTTGGGAAAGAGTGAAGCAGATTGCTCCACCCTGCTGTGCCCCACCTACCCACCATTCCTGACTCAGGTGGCAAAGCAGAGAAAGGAGGCTATAACAGCACTGGCAAGGGAGGCTCAAAGCAGTGGCTTCATGGCTGTCCTGTCAGATAGGGCTGGTTACTGTTCACTCTTCTCCAAGACAAGAACAACCCTCAGGCACTCTCCCACTGTGGCAACAATCCTGCTTTGGGCAGAATTATCCCATGCCTAAGGGCCTCCTCATTGCAGATCTTTCAGCAGGATCCAAGCAGCAGCTTCGAGCACAGGCATGGAACAGCACCACCACACTTGCATGAAGTGCTGCATGAGACAGATCAAAGCAGTGCCTGTTCTCCAAACAGCAAGCAGAGGATACATGCAAATAAAACCACAGGTGGTTCCTGTGCATCTACAGTCCTTCTAGAAAGCTGATGAATGTTTAGTACAAACCAATGGCTTATGGTTTATAAGTCATGCTTTTAAACGTAACACAGCTGATGCCACAAGAAACCCAGCAGAGGGAATTCAGGAGCCTTAGGACCTCACACGAATCACAAAGAGCAAGCCCAGGCTTGCTGGAGCTTGATTCACCAGACACACTCTGCTTGTCACAACTGCAGAAATGCAGCTTTGTGGGGAGAGCTCTGCCCAGAGACAGAGTTATTTTGAGCTTGAGCTGATGTGACGCTTAAGTGCAGATGCAACAAGACAGTCAGAGAAGTTTTGGGAAGCATTACCCACACAGGACTAGTCCCTTCTCAGTGCTACTTAAAATTTTAGAACTGAGACATTTTCTTTCTGTCAGCTGTGTAAGTGCAATACTGTGTATTTTTCCTTTCATGCAATATTTGGTTTGCATTTTCCTCTGCTTAGAGCACTCCTTACTTAGGAGTGCCAGTAAAGTTATTGTAGATTTGCTCCTTTGATGTTCTTGGCTACTGTGGGGAGCTTCTCATCTCCAGTTCAATCTGGAGACCACCAGTAACTTCCTCACATATTATGCTACCTTTTACTCAGAATGGAAACCAGCTTTTAAAAATGAAAAACAACTGAAAGCTCTCCCATTTCAGCATACCCTTAAGCATTCTGGCCATGAGCTATGTTGCCAGCTGTAGGTTGACAAGTCCCACACAAGACCGTCAAACAGGGGATGAAGCAAAGGTCACTGCTTTCAAAACATTGAGACGTCTTTTATTTTACTTCCCTGTCGCCTGGGGTGGCCATGTTCCCTTAGCATAAGGTAGCTGTGTTGCAACCACCCCAGCATTCCCACCTTGCGCTGGAGGAAAGAGGAGCAGTCAGTCCCCACACTCACCCAGTTTCTGTATGACTTCGACTGTTCTTAGGCTCCTCCTTATTAAGCTCCTCATTATTTTTTTAATTACTATTGGAACAAGCCCAGATATCTGGGTTCCTATCATGAAGTCAATTTTTAAACAAGAATTTGTTGCATTGAAGTCATTATTTGGCATCACTGAGTCCCCAAGCTGTTCCCCCATAAAATCCCTCTTCACCGGTGAGTGCTGCTTACAGCAGTCACAGCTGGAATGGAAGAAAGGGGCTTAGAGGGGAAATGCGGATATGCTGTGGCCTTGCAAGGCTCTCTTAAAGTGCAGTTAACAACAGTTCAGTTTTCTGATATAGTCATGATCTTTTCCAGTGTCCCAGTCACGTAAACAGAGAAACAACAAAGGTGTCTGGGACCTGGGCATTTTCTAGGCTTTGGGCAAACTGGGATCATATGCCATACACTTGTGATGAGCTGTTTATCTGCCCTTATAGTGACTCAGCTCCCAGCCCCTGAAATGGAGGAAAAAGCAGTTCTTTATACACCGGGGCAGATGCTGCAAAGATAAACCTGTAGTAGACAACAGTGACCTGTGTGTGAATACGTGTGACACACCAAGCTTACTATCACACTTGCACACCAGGTAAACATTTCCCTTCTCGGGTCCCTCTGTGGAGCACTAACAAGATGTATAGCAGAGGAGGACCAGGGTTATAATAAGGAGGTGCCCATATAGCTGCAGCCAGAGGAGAGATCAGAGAAAGCAAAGGACACAGGAGCTGCCAGAAACAGAGCAAGAGGAGTGGGTGTTTTGCAAGCATTCAGTGTGGAGTCATAGGGGAGGGTGTTACCCTGTCTTTTATACCAACACATGGCAGTCTCAGTGTGACTCCATGTTGGCCGTTGTGCCTCCAGGAAAGCGGAGAAGGAATGCAAACTGGCACACGAGACTACCCGTCCATCCTTTGGAAGAACTGATGGGAGCTTTTGTGTGCTTGCCAAAGGGAAAAAATAGCAACACAATTTACCTGGGAACAGATGGGCTTCCTAGGCAGCCAGCCTTAATTAACCAACAAGACAACTTAACAGCCTCAGGCCGCGGCACATTGCAGAGGCCTTGCTGGAGCAGCGCAGGGTAGTAGCCCAGCCAGCGAAGCAGCGCCAAGACAGGAAAAGCCCTGGACTCAGCACAGCAGCGCAGGGGCAGCCGATGAGTCAAAAGATGTCACTTGTTCTTTGCTCTCCCTGCTGCTCCTCCATATCACACTGCTGACACCGCATCCTGGGGCCAGCTCTTGGGAGGAGAGGTGGCAACCCAAAAGGCCAAGGACATTTCCCTTTCAGGACAGGGAGGGGAAATGGCACACTGCAGTGCCAAGCCTGAAAGCCTGCCAGGAAAATGCCCCCTCCCCAGCTGCTCAGAAGAGGTCACCTGCACTGCCTTGTGCCATCTATTTTCTCAGTTTTATCAGAAGTTAAGAGTTGCAAAGTTAATTCAGAAGCGCTCAAAGGCAGATGGAGAGTGGTAAAGAGAAGGAGCACAAAGGGACTGCATTTGCGATGCTGGAGGAAGCCTTCTCACTTGACCAATTAACAATATTCACTTCATTTTCCAGCCCATACATGATTCTTCCTCAGCAGCTCTTCCCACTAGGCTCAGGAGCCATTAGTGAGTCCCCATGTGCCCCTTTCATAAACGTTGCTCGTTATCAGACATGGCTGAGACAGTGCCTCCATTTCAGATTGTGCATCTGTTCGCTTTCAAACTCACATTCACATCCTTACCCTTGTCTTTAACCTTTTTTTCGACTTAAAAAAAGAAAAATAATTTTGTGGAGAGTCTCAGAAACAATCCTTACACATTTGAATTCCTAGAAAAAGAAACTAGTGCAATTTTGCCTTCGAAATGATGGCACATACTCTTTTTCTGCACACAACTCAAACCGGCTAGAACTGAAATTGTAAAGCTATGCACAGACTAAAATTGTAAGTAATGAAATCTATGTATGGGACCTGTTGGGAGTTATACAGGGTTTTCTTGCATCGGCTATTGAGAACTACAGTCCAAGAGCAACTGTAGGTTAAAGACAAGAGACCAGCATTGGTTCCCAAATAAGACAAGCTGATCTTTTATATGTATTTCTGTATCTACACATGTCTAGCTCTGTATACTCAAACATATATGGAGACTATGGATCCCACTTTTCCCTTTATTCTCTCCCCCATTTTTAAGAAGGCTTTTTTTTTTAACTGTCATTAAAAAGCCGCAGATTTGACTTAGATTATTCTGTATTTTCAGCCAGTGAATCACTGATTTCAGCACAGGGCTAGCTATAATTTAATTGATAGATAATCAAGAGAGCAAGTACAATCCTCCATCTCTAGCCTACCGCGTGTTGCCATCCTGTTTGTCTCGGTGGAGGCTATTTCTCTACACCATGTCGGGTTACTTTTGAGGGGTCACATTCCCTTTGGTATGGAACCTTTAAAAGCAGCAGGAAACCATTGTTCCCAGCACAGTAATTGTCAGAGTATATCTTTTCCTGTAGATGCTGCATCTACACAAAGTAAAACTAAGAGTAGGTACACTCATTTCTGTGATTATTGGATTCATTTCCATTACATACAAATAAGGTAATTTCGGATTCCTGCTTTTGGATGGTGCAGTTCTAGTCACCTGCACAGTCATAAATCGGTAGTCAGTTAGCTGAAGAAGTTTAAATTTTTTCTTACAGAAATCAGATTGTTGGGTTTTGAGCTAATCTTTGCATTTAAGAAAGGGTCAACTGCCTTTCAGTGGCTGGGATTTTCTGTTAAGGCAAATCAGGAAATTCCCAATATGCTGAGTAAAAGTTAATTAGCTCTGGTTTCTTTATATCATTGGGAAGACGAAAAATATTCCCTCCTCTTCTTTGTTACATGCAGCTGAACACAGCTCTCTGTTACATGATGGGCAGACAGCAGGGCAATGTGAAGACAGTCTTCCTTCCAACCTAAGCAAGTCAGGCCCTGCACTTGTAGGCCAAACTCATTCTGGTAAGTTGTAGTCAGACAAAAATACGAAGAAAATATAGCAAAAGGAGAATATATTATTTCTGAGACCCTTTCTTTTCCTCAGATTTCTATTATGGGCTTTGCATTTCAAACAAGCTCATAGCATAAGACTATGGTTAGAGCCTTTGGACAGGCTGCTCTGGGCCTGGCGATATCAAGGGCAAAGCCACTTTGAGATGAAAAAGAAATCATCTCTTAATGTTGCCCACAGCCAGCTTGATGTCCGTACCACATGGAGAAGTTTTAGCCCTCCCACTTACCTCCCTCAGGCAACTCTTAAAAAGCAAGGCACAACTCCTGATCATTAATGATTCATTATCTGTACCCCTCTCTTTCTATCTTTTGTTCTAACTGTCACAGTGTAATTCTTTGTCTATTTACTGTGTATTATTGGCCAATAACACTTTGTAGAGTCTCTAAAAAGAGCTGTTTACTCAGAGTCAATAACACATTCATCCGTGAGGAGTTAATGCTCTCACATACACTAGGGGGGACAGTTTCAGAGGGCTGCACAAATCCCACAGCATTGTTCATGGGGATTTGTGCACAAACTTCTGCTTACTTCTCCTTGGAAATCTACATTTAATTCTGTAGTGTATGGTAATGAGAGTGCAGTGAGCTAACATTTCCATGGCTGGTAACCCAAACAACAGAATATACTTTTTATGTCATTGTCCAATATTGATCAAGCAGTTGGTTGGCTTTAGTTAATAGGACAAAGGTGAAAGCCTATTTGCAGCTGAAGAATTCCTGATCAGGAAAAGTATTGGAGGAGATACAATCCAACTAGAACAATGCGCTGCAAACGACCAAAGAACATGTGCAGCAACAGCAGCAGTCCTGTGCTGGGTAGCAAAGAGAAGCCTCCAGGACTACCTGCACATTGCTTGCGTGATGGATTTGAGACATGCAATCTAATCACTGGGAATCCCCACCAAAAGAGACCTTGCACAGCAGTAAACATGAAAAGTTTGGAAGGACTTTTCAGAATCACGGGAAACAGCACATCAAAAAACTGTATAGAAGACACCACAAAGCACCATGCAAATTTTGCACCCACTGCAAAGCCAAGTACTGCCTCTACTTGGAAATGAAGCAGCAGTGCTTTGTCTACTCACTCTAAACTTCAGGAAGAATTGAGCTAACTGAAGTTACCATCTCCCTTCTTCACCATTACCACACAATATATGAATCTACAAACTCAAAAAGGGATTCAGAAGGTATGAAGGCAGATAAAGCTCAGTCACAGTTTATCAGAACACCAAGTTATTGAAATAATGACCAATACTTTCCTTCAGCTCCCTCTTTTGCAGGACAGCAAGTTTAAAACAGATCAACTCAGTAAGTCTCTCTCTGGCTCAGTAAATCCTTACCTGTTTTCAAGTTTTTTCCCTAAGTCACTGTCACTAGCCAGTGGTCTCTGGGTTTAAATGAATTATCAGGATACCCATTTTAGACAGCCTATAAAAAGAATGCCAGGATCTTTCTCACAGTTCTTAATGCCAGCTGAGGCTGCCAGCACTAACTAACCAAATGGACAGGACAGAAGGTTGTTCTGCTGCTGTCCAAAACACCTTGATGGTTGAAACTAGGGTTTGTTGGGGTTTTTTTGCTCTCTAGACACCTGGCCAATAGCTTGGGAACTGCCAGTTAACTACAGCCTGTCTACACACAGGATACACATCCTCTGAGTAGGGGTCTGTGGCAAGCTGCGCAGGAGGATTTCTGTTACTCTGCAGCTGTCTATCACTTGTCTGTGCGCTGTGGCTGGATGCTATTTTCTTGGCAAGTTGCTGGCTGTAGAGTTAATGTTACTTGTCTTTGTGAAGCACTGGGTACGATTTACTTCATAAGAAAACAACAAAGCATCATCAATGATGCTTATGTAGCCCTCTCCACAGATTTCAGAAGAGAAGGGAAGAAAAGAACAAGAGATTCTGGTTGAGATTAACAGGTATCTGACTCATATCTGACTCTCACTGACTTCTGCTGGGACCTGAGAGCCCTTTGTTATCTCCCATACACAAAACGTGTATGAAAGCTAGTTCAGAAAGGATTGTAACGTTGACTCTACTAGGGTCAACCCCCATGGGATGGGATGCTTACTCAGAGATCCTATCTATGTGATGCACCTGCTTTATACACCACCTGTATTGCAGATGTTCAGTCTCAGCTAGGATCTTCAAACTGCATCTTACAAAGCTAACAAGAGAGACAAACCTCTGGTTCAAAAGTCTTCTGTTCTGAAAATCTTTCAGGATTCAAAACTAAGGCTCAATAGATAGAGTTTGCTAGCTGGTTTCTATTCTCAGTAAAGCCCAGCAGTAAAAAGGTTGCCTTGTCCCCCAGACAGCCAGAACTATAACCATCCATGGGGAAAATTTGGAGAGCATCTCAAGTCCTGATGGCAAGCAAGAGACAGGAACTGCAAGTAAGTCATTCCCCAGGAGGCTGAGGGAGCACAAACTCACACAGGAGCTTGTGACAGCCACTCAATGCAGCATTCACTTCTGTCATGTCTCCCGGGCAGATCTTATTGTCACGTTCAGGGGGACTGGGCCACCTCCTTCAGGAAGGAGGCAAGAGAGAGGTGCAGCTGAGGGACAGCAGGTTGTTTAACTGAAGCTGATCCTTCTCCTTTTCCTGAGGTGTCCTGGGAGCCCGTTGCACAAGGAGCTGCTTCCCCCAGCCCTCAATGAGAAGAAAGTACAGAGAGTTCAAGTACAAACATCAGCAGACTCTATCAGGCCCTTGAATATACTCAGGTGCCTACTTCTTTTGAAAGAAATGCAATTTTTTTGCCCCTAAGCAGTTTTAAGAGGCAGAGCTGCACAGGACTACATTTCCTTTTCTTGTGTTTTGTTTCAATTCCTCTTTACTGAGAGTCTATGTCTGCCTATGTAGAAGATATGTATCAAAGCACCCTATGTTTGCCAGAAACAGAAGAGAGATCATTTCTTACATGCGAAAATCAAGGGAAATACCATCAGGAAATGGCTCACACCCACCACGCCACTCACTGGTATCTTGATGTTTCCTGTGCCATCATGCAAAGAGACAGAACTACCTCTGCTTAGCACAAAGCAACTACCGAAAGTTAAAATAATTCCCTACACAGAGAGTACATGTTTCTTTCATCTAATTAGACAACATGCCCATGTGTTTAGCACTAAGTCATCTACTCCTTAATTGGAAAAAGTCAAGGATAGAAACTAATCAGCAGCATTAATCAAAAGCAGAGGTCTAACGATAATTAACAACACATCCCTGCTACAAACCCAGTCACTTTATTATAAGGTGCTCTAAATTGTAAAATTAAATTAATGGAGTTTTACAGTAAGTGTTTCCAATTGCCATCTTCTGGCAAGACTATGCATTATTTCCTCAGAATCAAGAACACTAATCAGACTAAATATGTCTTTTTTCACAAAAAAAAGAAAAATGAAATTCCTAGGTAACTCTCCATAATATTGCAGCCACAGAGTGCCCAGTGGCCAGACTGGTCTGTGCTCTTGCTGGGGCAAAATGTTATGTAGCATAATTAGGGAACTGCTCACACTAGAAAAAAAACCCATACAAGGGGAGAGGAAATGCAGTGACTCTTGCTAAGGTGGTAGTACTGCTGCTCGCCACAAGCATTGGAGGCTACAGGTCTTAAAAACACTGTCAAAGACCTCAAACTTTTGTGAAATAAAGGATTAATGAGCCGCGGAAAAAAACATCGGGTGCACTGCTCTCCTGTAGAAGCGTCTGGAGAAGGCAGGGCTGGAGGGGAAGTTTCCCCTCTGCATCGACCCTCTTCAGCCCTGCCATTTAGGAAATCTTGCTGTTTTCCAAGAGCGTCAACACATTCAGACACATCCCAGAGTACAATTTAAATTTGACTGCTAGGGGTTTTAGGTTCACTGATGTTCAGTAACCTGAGGCTGCGCTGGATTTGCAATAGGAAGAAACCGATTGATTGTCACAGTAACTACACTCCCCTCTTCCTTGGGACTCTCCAGGGTTACTCCTTCCGTTCTCTCTTCACACTTTAATTTAGCCTTCTATTTTAACTGTGTCCTGTTTTGGGCTTCCCATTACAGAGCTAATAGAGATACATCTTCATGGCAAGGTAAAAATTATCATCCCATGTAGAAACATAGTCTGCAGTTGGTTACTGCCAGCTGAGCTGCAAATTGCGCTATTATAATATTAACAATGATTTTCCTAGGCTCTGACATGCCATTAAGTGATTACTTCCAAGAAGGAAAGCATCGAGGGAGGGAAAACATTTAAACAGTGAGGCTCAGTGTTTGAGACTCCAAGAATTATGCTTTCAAGAACAATATACCCACAGAAAGAGAAATCTCTGCCCACACCTGTGAAGCCTACTTCTCAGGTACACCACCGCACATTTTGCCCATGGGGCCTGCAGCCCTTCACTAGCTGGGTAATTTCTAATCCCATTCACTTGCTCTTTTCCCTGAAGCTACTCAAACACTCTTGTGAGGCAAAAAAAAAAAAAAATTACCTGATTCAAAACTTAAAAGGAATATTCAAAACCCAAGGAGAAGAGCAGAAATCTTTGCACCAGACTAACATGTAGGCCAGCCGTTTGCAAGCAACTGACGCTGACAGCTCTTGTAGGCTGAAAATCCCACTGCTGGGCAATGGAAGGTTTTACACTATTTCTTTACCATTTAAGGCCTTTTACTTACATGCACTCATGTAAGGATTTAAGAGTCTCATTTATTTCACTGACACAATTTGTGAGAGTAAGACCACAGATGTAAGTAAGTGCTTGTACGGCTACAGTAATACCTACATTTCATCACCTCTGTTTAGCAACCATGCTGTGGTTTGCATGCATTTCCTGTTAGGTACAGTGCCTGTCAAATACTGAGGAAAATCTTTAAAGGGCTCTAAGCCGGCAGCTTTCCAGATACTGAAGTTACAGAAGGGAAAACAGAAATAAACCTCCCCCAAGGTACAATGTTCACGTGTACGTCAAATCAAGGATGTTGGGATTTTTCATTCTTTTGCACTGAAGAGATCTGTTACGCATCGTCGTTCTCCCACAGGACTAAGGCAATGGAGATTGTTACAGAGCAACACCTGATACAAAATAAATTTAACTACTCTGTCAGCCTTCTGCAGCTCTAACAATCTTTTTATTATTTTGGTATTTCTATGTCAGTGTTAGTGAATGAGCAAAGCAAAACAATTAAAATAAAAGTGCTCATTTCATTTAGTGTGTAGACTAAGAATAGTCACCATCAATACTGATTAACCCTTGGGGACACCACTGAATTTAAAACCTGCAGACAGTGAAGTCACAGCTGATGCATGCTCTGCCTTGAATAACACTTATTACATGTTTCTGTGTTTATATTTATCTAAGAAAACTGTGAAACTAATGGTCCCACACTGGGAATAATATGTTATCATATGCTCCAGGATTGTGCAGCTTCTGCAGCTCTCTACCCCCACCAGGTGCTAATCAATGACAGGCTGATAACAGTTCTTCCAAAACTGAGTATTCTGAAAATAAATAAATAAATAAATTAAAACCACTTCTGAGTGTTTAGCAGCCACATAAAGCATTTGATAGTCTCCTATCTCAGTGCTGGTTTTTAATGAATACAAATCACTGGGGACCAGACTCTGTATCACCCTACTTCAACCCCTAGTAGGTTAATCGACTTCACTGCGGTGGCATGAGTTCATGCAGAATGTGGCTTAACAAGTCATGTCTATATTGGTTTTACTTCTTGCCCCAAGGGCAGTGGAAACTATTGGCCAGGTACCAAATTCACTGCTGGTGCGATACCAAATCCAATTCCGTCTCAGTTATGGGACATGACAAGGCACCAAAGGCTAGCAGAATCATTTGGATAAATATGACAAGTTGTTAGTGATACTAGCCAGGCAAATTAATTCTCTCTAATCTATCTTCCAATTAATAAGTATTAAACCAGAATTTTCTCACATGTATTTTATATTTAAACTGTACAACGATTTAATCCATAGTTTACTCTGTGTCTAGAAATGGATGTTTCCCTGGGGCTTTGTAGGAGGGTTCCCATGGTTGTTTTCATTATACTCAGCGCTGTTATGTGATGACACAGTATTGTGTTAAGTCACTGGAAGTACTCATTATAGGAGACATTTTAAATGTAAGAAAATATTTAGTAAATGTCTTGATTTTGTGTTGTTTGTTCTAACTTAAAAACAGTTTTCTGCATTATAACTACCTCACATTCAGGATAATGTGTTTAATTAATAGGATGAAAAAGGGCATACTGCATTCAATCAAGTGATTGCACAGTAATGTTGTTTTAAATTAAGACATTAAAGCTAAAACTACTGATCTGTGCACCCGGCTTGCAATCAGCCTTGTCCAAAGCACAGAGATGTAAACTTGCACAGAAATGCAACTAAACTTTGAAGACTACGTAATAAGTGATAAGCTTCCAATACTGATTATCCAGTCAGAAAAAAAACGACTTATTCAGATGCCAATTTTCAAACGCAAACCATATTTTAGAGGGCACATGAAAGTCACTAGAAGACTGAGAAAATGCTTCCCATCTTTAATTCTTTTCTTCCAGGAGCATGTAACAGATTTTGGGGTGAAAAGTGTTGCTAGACAGCAGGGAGTCACCATTTGTTCTTCTACATCTCCCTAATCCAAGGAGGGAAGTGCAGCATCATGTTTCCAGTTGTGATTCTCTACACAACAAACCATGTAGAGATCAAATTATATTTTGCAGGTCACGGTAAGCAAGGATTCAGTTTAGCACCTGCATATCCCCTGAGAACATGATCAAGGTTACTTAAGGAAGCAGTTTTCAGAGAAAAGTTAACAGGTTCCTCAGAACAGTGTTGAAACATAGTGTTTGTCATTGCTCTTACAAAAGTGTCCAAAATCCCAGCCAAAGATCAGAAATTAGCAGTAGTCATCTTTTATATGCACATGATAGCCTGACAGCTATCTTTACCCAGAGAGAGATCATTATCTACATGACCCAAAATGCAACACAGGCAGAGTGCAGTGCAAGGCATGTAAGACAGAAGCAGCAAGGACCTCCACAACCCAAGTGTGGAGGGTCAAGCAAGGACAAGATCTGATGGACAATCCATTTTCTGCAGACATGAAACAGAATCTTTCCCTGTGCAGCCAATGCCACCAAGTCTACGCAATTTTAAGTTTCACATGTCTTGGCATGCCTGCAGATTGTATTTTTTTTGCATGGCAGTTGTATGTAGGAACTCAGCTATATTCCTGGAGCCATTATGCCTATCAAGTTTACTTGGAGTTAGGGGCCTTTACAGTACCGGAAACTCTGCAAGGAACATCTAGGAGTTCACAGGCACTGAAACAACCCATGTTCACAAAATCCTGTTATCCTAGGCTTGGACATTCTGCAGTGTGAGTCTGTTCTCATTCTGCATCTATACAGACATATGCTCAGACTTCATCATACCCAAAATTCAGCTATACCCACGTCTTGTCTCATGCAGTAGTCAGCAGCACAGACCTCAGGAATGATGTAAAAATGAGTTAAATGTCTAGTCATACCTTAACATTTAATTTCATCAGTCACATTAAACTATCCAGTATCCCAGTGACAGCTGGGAAGTATTGCAAAATATTTCTACCCTGCATAGTTTCACTCTGGCAGTAAACTTTGTCTACCTGCTCCCTTTTCCAGGTGATTTCTGAATGTACTGAACAGTGGAACATATGCTTATGCAGAAGAAAAACATCCTGTGCCCACTGTCTAACCTATCCTATAGTCCTACACTCAAAGAATAACAGAATGGTTGAGGTTGGAAGGGACTGCCAGCGACCATCTAACCCAAGCTCCCTGCTTAAGCAGGCTCACCTAGATTACTCAGGATTGTGTCCAGACAGCTCTGGAATATCTCCAGGGAAGGAGACTCCACACCCTCTCTGAGCAACCTATTCCAGTGCTCAGTCACCCTCACAGTAAGTAGTTCTTCCTCATGTTCAACTGGAACTGCCTGTGTTTTAGTTTATGCCCATTACCTCTCGTCCTATTGCCTGGCACCACCAAGAAGAGCCCCATCCTCTTGACACCACCCCCCTTCAGTTACTTATATACATTGAACAGATCCCCCGCTCCCAAGCCTTCTCTTATCTAGGCTGAACAGACCCAGCTCCACCAGACTTTCATCACAGCAGAGATGCTCCACAACCTTAATCCTTCCCCCATATTCAAGAAATAATCATGAGCTGTGCTTGGCATCCCACCAGAAATGTATGGCAACTCAGGCCCCACCACCAAAGGCAGCAGGTGATACCTTTCTCCACCCAAGTTGAAGATAAGGCAAGCTCTCTCCCTCATCTGGATTAATTTGCCTGCAAAGTAAGACAGAGGGGTGACACAGGTGACACCTGAAGGTGACAGGCAACATCCCAGAGATATCTAAAACTGAAACTGAATTTTAAGTAATCTTTCAAGGAACATAAGATTTCTTAGTAAAAAGTGGAAAAATCTCACCAGTTTGCTAAGACTACGAAAGGACAAGGAAGTTGGGCCAAAATTCAAACATTTGCCCATATACTACAATTTAACACAAAACACAAGGGTGGCAAAAACTGAGTCAGTTCTGAGGCACTGAAGTAGTACCCAAAACTCACAGCTTTGCCCAATTTAATTTCTCAAAACAAATATTCATATGCATCTTTCATGGGAACTCGCACAGAAACCACACCTCTCCCACAGCAACAGGTCTGAAATCATGTCAGAACACACGGCCAACACAAGAAGACACATGAAAGGTATGCATGAATAATAAAAGAAAAATCAAAGTGGCTCCTATTTTTAGCGTGCTGGTCCATGATATACTGGAAGGTTTAATAAAGTACACTTGAATTCTGCTGAGAGAGGTCTCGGTCTTCCAAAATGCTGATGAAATCTTACACAAAGTTGACGAAGTCTTACTTACACAGAGTTGAAGAGCATAAATAGGTGTATATCCAGTTTTAATGCAAGTACTTTCTACAAGATTTTCAAAGTACTCCTCTTCAATATCTTTTCCAATGTTTTTTCCTAGAGAAACAGCATCACCTCCAGGCCAAAAAAAAGATCACATTCCAATTTCTTTGTTCAGGAAATACTATAAATTACTTCTTAAAATCTTGCACATCTTTCATTTCTTTCTGATTCTAGATTGCAAATTATGAACATACACAAAAAAAAAAAAAAAACTATAAGGCTGTAAAATAAAAAAAAATTAAAAAAAAAGATAATTAAAAAGCTATCTCTCCTAGTTTTGGATCCATGGAAGTTTCAGAACAGTACACAGAGTTGAGCTCAGAACAAAATGAAGACAGCAGAAACAGAAATAAGATTTCATAGAAGGAGAAGTGTCGGAAGTAAATAATCAGAGAAAGTTATATAAATATATATTCCTACATCTGGAAATCATATGAATGTGCTCCCTAACACTAATATTAAATCAGTTGCACTGGTGCTAATGCTGACAGTAAGCATAGCAATTGGAAGACAAGCTTGAAACACTTCAAACTACTTTTTAAACACCCAGCATTTATATGCTCAGTGAAACCCTGCCTTTAAAATAGTGGGCTGGGGGGTTGGAACTAGATGATCATAAGGTCCTTTCCAACCGTAACTATTCTATGATTCTATGATTGGCTCTTACTAGAGGTATCAGCAGTGGAAAAACAAAAGGATGTAAGGAGAAGAAATGAAATAATGTAGGACATGGAAAAGTTGAAGGTATCTCATTTGGACGAAATGCGTGCCCCATGAATTCACACAGAGCACCTCAGTTCTGTCCTTCTGCATCTTTCTTTAGTCTCTCTTTCTTGGCAGTGGGCCAGTTTTACCAACAAACTTATCAGTAGCCAGCTATTGTAGCAATTATTTTGCAACCTGAAATCCACAGTAACAATAATACAGTTGGAAAGGTCAACACAGTGTGTCAAAGGCAGAAAACAGGATGCGTCAGTGTGCAAGCAGATGAAGCTAGCAGCAGAAATTAGGTCAAACCAAATAAGACGTGCACACAAGGAATTTCCTTCATATCAGAGAAAGAAACAGAGGTACCAGTGCACAACTTCAAGACAAATACCAACTTGTTGAGCTATTCTGAAATGATCATTCAGATTATTTTCATGCTGCTGCCAGTCCTGGGGTATGGCATACACACAGGACTATCTTTGATAGTAAAAACTATTGAGCACAACTAGGCTGAGCAGCCACAAGACAGGAGGTGTGGCAATGGTGCATTATTCCAAAAAGGCTGGAAACTACCATTCTGCGCAGCATAGCATGGGAACCACCATATGTGCTTAGGACAGCAGCTTACTCCTCCAGTTCTACAGCAGCAGTTGCACCCACAGACCTGCCTGCAGCTGGCAATTCTTTGGCTTGTCTAGGTAACACAGTAGCTCCAGAGAGGAGTTGAATGGTCTTTCTGTCATGTCGCAAGCTGACTGGTTGCGATACTGTGAATACTTTGGACCTCTGAACAACCTTTACACGCTTTAGCTTTTGCAGACAGCGACAGTCTGGCCTTGTGTCAGTTTAGACTGATGAGGCTTTCCTTCCAGACAGCCCTGCATTCAAAACCTGAACAGCAAAGTTGCAGCTGGGAAGAGAGGGTGCTTACTTTATCAGTGTTAAAATCTAACTTTTAACCCAGGCATGGTATGCTAAGATTCCTGCCCCAAACTCAGACTTCAGCACACAAATGGATATTTACGTATAAACACACACATGCGCACATACACACACACACATTAACAGAACTAACAAAAGAATTGGGTATGATACCAAAAAAGTATGTGTCTGTGCAATTACTTCCCAATTTTCTTTGAAGAATACTGTCAGTGCTTACTACGGCAGAGCCCAGGGTGAGGCTCCCCATTTCACTTACAAATTCTACAGGCAATTTTTCACATGAAGTGCAACAGATGGAGCTATTCTTTACATTAAAACCCAAAAGCAAATGGAGAAAAAAAAAAAGGAAAACAAAAAAACCAAAACAAACCAACAAAACACACACAAAGAAAAAATAGAAAAAGACTGGAGTTTGAGCACTCTTGTGGCTTCAGCACATTTTTCCTTTCACGGGAAATGCAAGCTGAGTTGCCAAAATAGAGAGGCTTTATATTTTGCACTAGCCACATCTTCACTGCTCCTTGCTCACAGTCCTACCCTCCTCCCTGTCTGCACTAGGTCATGACCTGAGTGAGAGTACTTTGCTGAGTACTAGAATCAGGAACAGCTATGAGTGGAAGTAGCATTTCGGCATTCACAGATACGTTTACCTCTAAGTCATGGTCACATTATGGGAGGCAGTTTAGATTGGTAATAGCTGTGACCTGCTGACTTGACCAAAATTTGCAAAAACTGAGTTCTAGACCTCCTTCACCCTTCACTACAGGTGCTTTATCCCTCCTATACATAAGTCAGACAGAAGATTCACTGGACTCACTGACTGCTGAGTGACCACAAGAGCCAGTGAATTTGTCTGACAGGCAGGCAGGAAGTTTGTGGGAGCTTCTGCAAAAATGGCAGGAAATTAGATATTTTTGTAAAAATAATTCTTTAAAAAAAACAACAAAACAAACAAAAAACCACACACACACACAAAAAAAAAAAAAAAAAAAAAAAAAAAACAAACACAACGACACAAAAAAAAATTCAACCCAAAACAGTTAACAAAAATTAGAAAGGCCTCACAGGTAAAGCAGCCTTAAACAGAAACTGGAAAACGGAAATCTCAGGTTTGCTTTTCTTTGTATGGCTTAAGGAGGTGCAGCATCACCCCATGTCCAGCTGCCAAACAACTCCTAAACTTACACGTCTCCGTCAGTGAACAAATGGAGGCCAAAGGACAAGGAGGTGTAGTCGGTGGGCTGCAGGTCCAGTGGAACATGGCTACTAGCCAGACCTGGTTTCTTACCCCTTGCTCAGCTCAGGTAGGTACCAAGATGCTCTCATGAGGATCCCTCACGTTACGTGATACAGGCTGTATTCAATACCACATAATGCTGTTTCCACTGTCAGAAAACACTATGGCAGAAAACGCCTTACCCATTTCGGCCCCCTTTAAGGCAAGTATTTACAAAACCCCTATCAGCAGCACCTCGCTTCCTCAACATTAAGGAGCAAGGAGATCAGCAAGCACTTTCGCACCCTTCCGCAGAGACTTCCTTCACGACAACACGTATCGAACACGAGAGGATGGAAGTAAAAGAGAAACAAGGCTAGAAAGCTCTCTCCGCGGGTGCGGGCAGCTGCGCTTCATCAGGGGAACTTCCTGCCAACGGCGAAGCGCGGACCCCGCTCCTGAAGAAGCGGCGCCCTGAAGCCGGCACCCAACGGCCCCGTTAGTGACCCAGCACCGACCCCACCGTGAGCTGCCGTACCCCCTCTTCGGAAGGACGGCGGGGTGGGGCCACCCGCCCGCCGCAACGCCCCCTCCGCCATTTCCAAGGCGGCGAGTCCCTCGGCCTGACAGGACAGCCAGCGCGGCGCCGAGCCGAGCCGCCGGGATGCCGCCTGCTGCGAGGTACGGTTGGGAGGTGGCGGGGTGTCCTGTGTCCCATCCCCATCTCTCCTAGTGGGTCGCTGTCTGTTGCGCGGGAGTGCTCGTCTGTGTTGTGAAGGTTGGAGATGTTCCGTTAGAGCAACCGGAGCGAGGGCCGGGGCGGACCGCAACCCCCCTCAGGGCCCAGGCCGGCCGCGCTTGGCGGAGCTCCGCGGTGTGCTCCGCGCCCTCTCTCAGCGAGGGGGGGATGTATGTGAGCCATGTTCGGCGTACCCACCTGCGGGGGTTTCCTGGAAAGGCCGCTGGTTTCTGTCAGCGCTTCGGCGGGTGCGTAGCGGAGGCCGCTGTTGGCTGGAACCGGTGGCACCGCAGCACGGTTTGGTGTAATACCAACGGAATCGCACTTAAAAACAGCGGGTATTGTGGGAGGTGTCCCTGCCCATGGCAGGGGGTTGGAACTCGATGATCTTGAGGTCCTTTCCAACCCTAACTATTCTATGATTCTATGACTGTGCCTTCGGCGGTGTCACTGGCTGCAAAACCGACCTTAGTGATAGCCTGTGGGTTGCGTTGTAGGTAATCGTGTAGCCCAGGGACAGATATTTGTGAGGAAAAATGGGCAGCGGTAGAGTCTGAGGGGGTTTGTTGGCACCAATGCTGTTTCATTGTGTCCTCCCCACCGCTCTGAAGCGACACACCACAGCCGAGGAGTCTGTCTGTCCATCCCTCTGTTTCAATGCTGCATGTCCCGCACTGGCCCTTCCAGGGACATGTCTGGCTCACCAGGAGCGCTGCTGGCAGTATATGCAAGACGGACTTGTGGTTAACGGACTTGGATTATTAAGGTTAAATTATTTCAATTTTCTTAGAAGCAGCTTGTCCAAAGTCCCTCAGGAAAGCCAGGAATAGACCATGGGCATAATACTACAACTCACAGTGTGATTCCGTAGTTCACATGGTTTCAGTAGTAAAGTTAGTCTGTACATTGTACTACCTGTGTGTAGATTAAGAACAATTCTCTGCTGACTTCTCTGCCTGAAACATCTTCTTTAGTTTCTGTCTCTCTCTCTGTTTCTCACTCAATGTTCCAATAAGTAATATATATAAATTAATACACCCATCTGATTATTTTGAAGAATAAGGTGTGTTTCCTGCTTTACTGATGTGGAGCTTTTCTGAAATACACGTCAGTGTCTTTCAAAACCTGCTTTGTCTGATTGGAGGCAAATACAAAGCAACCCGGCCTGACCTCCAGGACTCAGCGAAGTTGAGTTTTGATAGCACTGAGGGCTTCAAGCAGCTCTGAGGGGAGTGACTGTGGGCCCAGGCTGATGAGGTGAGTGAGGGCTGGACTCACTAGTATGTCTATGGCTTCTCTCCAGGGATTGCTGGGGCTCTGAAGAGGAAGAGTAACAAAAGCTAATCGGAGTTCTGACAGAAATGATTTCCCCCTGGAATTTCCTCTGGAATTTACCTGGCATTGATAGATCTGCGGATGGCATCCAGGTTTAAATGACAGTGCAAAGTCAGAGATAACCTTAGTTTTTTCCACTTTCTATATATATATATATTCTATGGTGCTAAACACATAACCTGGCTATGGACATGAATCATTTAAGATGCATGCGGTGTTCAGCATACAGAATCATACAGGAGTCACTTTAGATTCCAAGACTGGGATAGTTGTTATTCATGACAGCATGTACAGCAAGGATCAAAGGTATGCAAATACATCTATTGCATAATACCGTATATGGAGGGGTTTGAGCATGGTTTGTGATTAATTGTGAGGATTAAGACATAAAGGAAAAATTCTACGTGAATTTGGGATCCTCAAAATTTTTCCCCTTAAGAGAAAATTCTGAACAGCCTGAAAATTCAGATACCAGGGCTGTAACTGCTCTCTAAAGTGACTGTGAAAGTAGTGTTTTTTGGCACTATGTTTCTGTGTGACTTCTGAACAAAGCTGATAACCTTGTTGAAGTAAAAATATTATCTTTTATATATATATACACACATATGTATGCGTGCACACACACACTGTATAATCTGTAAACTTGATCCGTATGAGAAAGTCAAATGATTTTTTTCTGTCACATTCACTAGTGCCAAGGCTAAATGGACTTGATAGATATGTGACTTAATTGCTTTCTAGTTTGCTGTATTAGTGATAAACTGTAAGTTTTTGTGACTAGTAAATTTTATCTTCTTATCCATAGTTTTTAATTTTGATTGAAAAGAGGAAGACTGGTATTTTATAGCTCCTAAATATTCCTTGTGCTTGAATGAATTAATAAATGAACCAAATTGAAAGGTAAAGAACATTCTCTTTGTCTGTGAAATGATGATTATCAGTTGCACAGATACAGGTTCTCAACATTTATCTAGTGGCTTCCTATAGTCATGCTAAAACTTTGAATAGAGGAAGATTGACATCTCCAATCAGATTTTAACATACTGTGCTAAGTTTGGCCATAGTATGCTTTGCCATGATTTTAAATTTTAAGCTGTAGTTTGTTTGGTTGTTATTTTCCAGAGAAAATAATAATTTTTAAATTGTATTTAAAAACTATTTTTAAGTGTAAAAAAAACCACTTTTTGGATTAAACCTGAGGAGGAGATTCTTTGGAAATAGTTGTACCTTTGCCCAGCCATCTATAGATTCACAGTTGTTCCATAATACTTTGCCTGTAATTCAAAACCGGATCCTGCAAACAGTAATGCTATGTGGATAATAAATAAAATAAAAATACAACATCAAGGAGAGGAAATATTTTAATGGATCATCTGTATTAAAAAATTATAACAGAAACTTCGTAACTAATAATTTTATATTTTTTTTTCTACTTTCCCTCTTAATCTGCTCTCTTTCTGGAAACAATTTTTACAACAATGACGAGTTCTTGTAATATTTGAAATAAAGCCAAGTAGTGTTTCTTTTCATTGTATTATACAGTGTTTTCTGTGCCCATTTAAAACGGTAAAAGACCTTTCCACAGAGAAAAAGGGAAGTGCTATTGTCATGAAGTTGCCTGCCTGATCTGAGAATCCTGGCCCCACCCCCCAATAGCAGTAACTGTTTCAGAATCTCTGCCTCCCCCTAGACGTTGAAGAGGTTAAAGTAACTCTAGGCCTGTTTTTCTTGCAGGTAATTTACGAGGGTGATTTGATGAATGCGGTTGTTTTTTATCTATTTGCAGGTACAGAAGCAAAATGTTTGTTTTGCAATCAGTAGGTTATATTTCTTGATTGCTGTGGAAGCACTGATGGATGTACTGATGGATGTACTGATGCATTTTCATCAACTCGGTAAGTTGCCTGTACCTTTATATTGTAAGAGGAGTAATAATGCTAATTTTTCACTAACACTCCTCCTGAGTTAGTGAGGTAAGATACCATCATCTTATAGAGCTTTCCCTGGAATAATTCACAGTATCGAGAGTCTGGTATATTACATTCTACACACTCCATTGTAAACATAAACGGGGCTTTTTCACATAATAAAGAAGTGGTTTGACACAGCATACTGCATTCTGCCTATAAACATCCAATGAACTCTTAGTTGGATATGTTGTTTTTCATCTCTTATTCTAACTTTTTTCAGGATTCCTTAGTTTCTGAATTAGCAGGCGCAACAGACCTAGCCTGTTAGCTAGGTTAGTAGATATAGCGAGAAACTGCTTTGCTAGGAACATTTAATTCTGTAAAAAAGACACGATGGTAAAAAAGTTCCACATTTGATTTGCAAACCATCTTTATCTCTTCAGTCTTAATTTTCCCTGTTACCTGGTCTAAGATTTTTTTTTCTTGTCTGTGTCTTTTATGTAAGAGCGTAACCTACAAAATTTTGCAACTCTCCAACTATATTTGCTAAGCATGTTTGTTGAATCAAAGTTCTGAGGCAGCTTGAATTGTTGATGAATGGAATTTGGCTTTGAGAGCAGAGATGCATTTAAAAATCACAAATATTGACATAAAATTGTTGTTATAAAATTGCCCGTCTAATCTGAGGATCCTTGAATAGAAAAATGTTATGTAGGCAGGAAATATGTAGTCAAGATGGCTGACACATGTGAGGTGGCTGGTGTTAGAGAGAGCGACAACAAACTATTTACATCCCCTAATTTGAAAGGCTTGCTCTAAAGAAGTGTGTCATTACTAGAGTCTGTACCCTGAAACTACCTGTTTCTATAATGGGATTAGTCTTGATGTGGTAAAGGCTGTGTGCCTTTACCAAATGATCACAAATCTGAGCTTGTGTTCAGGTAAAGGATAATAACTGTTAAAGTATCGCTTTGTTATTCATACCCATTGGATGTTTTTTCCAGATAGGTGATCTGTTACCATACGGCAGGAAATCAGTTGTTCTACTTTTGACTGCACTTCTCTAAGGGCATGTTTATTACTCAGTAATAATGTATAAGAACAAGTACTTTTTTGCATGTCTTCCTTCAGTATGTCTGTGGTTTGGGTGGCAAAATGAAGCGTGAGAGATGAGTTTTCTCTTGTGAGTTGCACATGCAGCAAATTTATATTTCCACAAGTGAGCTGCTTAATCTCTTTGCATCTAATTTCAGAAGAGATGCTGGTAGCATAGTTTAATGTCTGTGAGACAGATATCTGAAGAGCCGGATTTATAAGAGCTACTTGGCTAAGTATCCATCCCAAATGACTTCCACCAACTTAGTCCCCAAGTGGGTTTGTGCGTACTTCTGTGTGTGCCCACTGCTAATTAAAGGTCATCTTTGAAGACACTTCTCTGCATCCATAAAGATTTGGTGCAGGTATTTCTAATTAACTAAGCAGGAATTTTTTCCTTTCCTCTTCCAGTCCTCTCTGCAAAACTAGACAAGGATTGTAAAATAATTGCATTAATGCATTAGGAAATTCTCCCAGTGTCTCCGGGACACGACAGTTCCCACTGACCTGCTACTATTCTGAATCCCCTCTACTTGACCAGGAATATGTATTCTGCTGCTATGATTCACATCACAGTGTCGCGCCTGAGAACCTTAGTTGTGGACCAGAGTGCTGCTGTGTTAGTTGCTGTATAAATGTAAAGTCAAAGACATTTGTCATGCTACAGAAAATACCATTCTAAGTGAGATTAGGAAAATAAAATAAAACATGAAGGTAGTATTAATCAGCACAGTTCATCAGACACAGCAGGCCAACGGTGTTTGGGGAGTTGTCATATTTTTGGGTAGAGGGTTTAGGTGTTAAGACAACAGAGAGTTCATAGAGAAGAATTTTAGGGAAAATAATGAAGTAATTTTGCAGATATTTCTGTGGAACTAACCTGTAGCATGAGAACAAGCATGTATGTTTGAAATTAAACTAACTTCTTTGGCCAACTAAATATGGGAGTTGGCATCTCATCAGTGGAAGGATAGACCACAAAATGCCTTTAAAATGGGGACAGGAATTTCATTTTTGTTGCAGTCAGAAAGCAGAAGGGAAATGAAGGATCCTGAGGAAAGAAGTTAGAAAGGTCGGAACAATTATTTCTAGAGTGTCTTGAAACACTGTGCTGAAAATATATGAATGATGTAAGACTGGGGTGGTCAAAGAAAAGAATTCTGGATACAGTGAGAATGTGGGTGAGCAAACAGTCTCTTACAGAGGTTGTACAAGAAGATGTGGGACCTCTAAAATGCCAGGATCTGCAAGAAGGCTGGATTCAAGAGTTTACTTGGATAGTGAGGCTTGACTGACAGTCCAAATGTGTTCTTAACCATGTTTTGTGGCAGAAGCTTTGTGGCATCTGTTGGTGGCGTTCTTCCTGTTCTTTTGCAGGCAGAGAATAGAGCGCTGTAGAGTTGAACACCACAGGGAAATGTTACTTCTGTAACATTTCAGGACACAAAATAGAGAGGGAGTTACAAAATAGAGCCCGAAATAGGGAGTTACAAGTGTTAGCTGACTGGAGACAGTGGGTGATACCCCAAAGTTGTTAAACTACAGCTTTGAGAACTCTCAACATTTAGCAAAGAGTAGCATCTATGAAGTTGAGTCAATAATGTTTTTCAAGCAGTAATAGTTTTTTTTTTTCGCAGGCCAGCTTTAAAATTCTTTTTATGACTTAAAACAGTGTTTAATAGGCAGAGTGAGCTACCTGAAATATAGTCAGAATCTTCTAAGACGATATTTGATAAGAACATCCTAAGAACATTTATTCACACTGAGTCATGAACCTCATCTTGCAGGGATCAGCATAAGCCTGAAGCACAGTGTAGTTATCAAAGAACTAGTTCCTGGGGGCTTCCAATTAATGACAGAGGTTGGAAGGGGTCATCCCATACTCTAAGGAAGGAGGGAAGGGTAGGGGAAAGTCATAGGAAGAATATGTGAAAGAAAGAAACAGTTCCACTGAGGGAATACTGAATATTGTCTCTAATTGTTGGAAATTAATATTGCAATAGTAGGCTAGTAATCAGATATTGTAGACATACAAATGCATTAATACACAGTTTTATTTTCCAGTGTTAATCAGCATTCTGTCTACGGCCTGTCACAGCTTGCCTGGTAAGAGGCTTTTATTGTCTTTCAAATGTTTTTCTTAACACAGTTAAAAAAACTTGCATCATCTTAAAATTCCATGCTTTTTGAAGGAAGAACTTAATAAAGGAGGTCAGTCCTTTGCATTGTTGTTTCTGTTGTGCTGAACTCTATTCTATGGTTGCTTTATTTTGGGGTAAATATTGGGCTGCTCTAGTTGGGTTTATTTATTAGAATTGTTGCAATCTCACATTTGTTTGCCATTCATATGGCAAACAATATGCCAAATATACTGATTGTTTCTGTGGTTTGTTTTTTTTTTTCCCCTTTCTAGAAAGATTTCTGGGGGAGCCACCTCAAAACCTACAAATAGAATCTTACAATTTTCAGCACATTTTGTCCTGGCAGGCAAAAAGTGATCCAGCTATGCCAACATACTATCGTGTGCTGTACACGGACCGCAGGCAAGTCATATTTTATGCCACAATTTTTACTTTTAATGTTTATCAACTCAAAATATTAAGACTAGAGGGGGTTTTATTTGTCTGGTTTTCCACTCAGAAATGCTTCCTCCCCTCTCCACCCCACCCCACCCCTACTTTTTAATATCAGGTTATTTTGATCTTCTTTTAACTTGTCTTGATTTACAGGAACTGGAAGACTGCTAAACAATGTTCAAATATTACGCAACTCTCCTGTAATTTGACAGATGATTTTAAACAAGTGAACACTCAGTATTCTGCATTGGTTCAGAGCTTTGTAGGAAACAAAGAATTCAATTCTTCTGTACTTCATTTTGTGCCACTTACTGACAGTAAGTTCTCTGCATTTGCTCATTTTAGTAGTCTTTATTCGTAGCTCATGTGTAAATGATATTCTGCTAGCTTTACATAAAAATACGACAAACTAACTGGGTCGGTAGCTTATTCTTTCATGTAAGAGAAGATGGGTTTGTAACTTATATGTCCTAGATTATATACAAGACCTGGAATATATAGATAGCTTTCCAAAATTAGTGGCTACAGTAGTAGCACTGGTAAATGACAAGGCTCTGGTTTCCAAATAAAATACATGTGTAGATATAGAGCAAATAGGGTCATATGAAGCATTGACAAGCAAAAATCTCTAAATGCTTAAGACACATAACCCACAAAACATTTCTTTTATGTCTTCAAGTAGTCAGTGTTGAGAGTTACAGAAATACTGTGCCTGCACTAAGTGTAGGAGAAGAGATTTACTTGTTTGCTCATCAGTGTGCTCTTTTCCCTTTCCTTACTGAAAGATGTTTATTAGCTGTGACATCTTCTAATGCCAGAGGCAGCTTCAGCCTTAGTTGTGTTTAGTATTCAGTTTCGAAATAACAGAGAGAGATTGAGGAACAATTGGAGGACTATGGAGGAGAATTTGTAGGTCATATTATCCCTAAATTCGGCACAGTGTTAGCCACTGCTGTGTCCACTTACAGTCTCAGAAATGATGGAAAATTGGAGGGAATGGGGAGAATAATCACAAGGATAACTGAAGGATTTGAGAACATTCCTCTAAGGTGGAGGTCTTCAGTCTTTCAGCGATTAGTTTATTGAAAGTGTAAGATCAGAAGATGCATTGACCAGTAGTTAACATGGTGGCAAGCTTCTTCAGTCTCAAAACCAAAGCATAACAGCATGCCCTGACTGGAAGCTGAAGCTAGATTGAATTTTAGCTAGGAACAAAAGCGTATTTTAAATTGACCACTGGAACAAACTGTCAGGTGCTTTGACTGGTTGTCCATTACTGGCAATTTGTAATTTGAAACTGGATGCTTTGCTAGTAGTTCTCTAGTTCAAACCATAAGCAATTGAGTAAAGTCATGTTTTCCAGGGCACAGGACTTAGATGAACCCTGTAGCATTTTCTTCTTTTACAATGCCTGAATAGGAAAGAATCAATATTCTGAGATATTTTCCTACTGATCATAGTTGATGACTTCCTTCAAATACCTATGGTGGATTCTCACTCCCGTTGACAGATGGATTTGAGCAAAGACAGAAAAGCTTCATAGCAAAGACAGAAAGGCTTCATGGCAAAGAGCCAGGAATAAAAAACACTTCTGGCTGTAACCGGATTTAAGTTAATATTTATTTGTAACTTAAAGCAAAAGATGAGAAAGGAAGAAGTGTGTAACCGTTTGACTAGGACATGCCTTCCTGTTTGGGAGTAGATGAAAGCTCACATTAGTTCTGAGTACTAAACTTGTCTGGGGTTTGGTTTCTGGGTTTGGCTGTTGTTTGTTTGTTTCTGTTTCTGCTTTCTACGTTATTTCAGGAACAGAAGTAGTTAGCAAATGTGTGTTGCTTTTTTGAATTTTGCAGAGGTTGGCAAGCCAGTCTTTACCTTAATCAAAATGCACGTGCCTCTGGAAAAGACAAAGTAGAATCACAGAATCATAGAATAGTTAGGGTTGGAAAGGACCTTATGATCATCTAGTTCCAAACCCCCTGCCATGTGCAGGGACACCTCCCACTAAACCATGCCACCCAAGGCTAAGTCTAACCCCACCTTGAACGCCGCCAGGGATGAAGCATTCACAACTTCCCTGGGCAGCCCATTCCAGGGCCTCACCACCCTTACAGTAAAGAATATTTTCCTCATATCCAATCTAAATTTCCCCTGTTTAAATTTAAACCCATTACCCCTTGTCCTCTCACCACAGTCCCTAATGAAGAGTCCCTCCCCAGCATCCCTGTAGTCCCCCTTCAGGTATTGGAAGGCTGCTATGAGGTCTCCACACAGCTTTCTCTTCTGCAGGCTGAACAGCCCCAATTTTCTCAGCCTATCTTCATATGGGAGGTGCTCCAGTCCCCTGATCATCCTCATGGCCCTCCTCTGCACTTGTTCTAACAGTTCCATGTCCTTTTTATGTTGAGGACACCAGAACTGTACACAATACTTCAAGTGAGGTCTCACAAGAGCAGAGTAGAGGGGCAGGATCACCTCCCTCAACCTGCTGGTCACGCTCCTTTTGATGCAGCCCGGGATATGGTTGGCTTTCTGGGCTGCAAGCACACACTGCCGGCTCATGTTCATTTTCTTATCGACCAACACCCCCAAGTCCTTCTCCTCAGGACTGCTCTGAATCTCTTCCCTGCCCAACCTGTAGCTGCACCTGGGATTGCTCTGACCCAGGTGTAGGACCTCTAAATTTTGATGTTTCCCCCTGACCCTCCCAGTGAACTACACAGAAATGGAGGTTTATGAACATAGTTTGTTCTCCTGATATTTTCCAACATTCCTTCTCCTTTACTGTGTAAAGATCTCAGGCTTGATTTACCATGGAATTTCCTCCAATATTGATGGATATGTAGTTTTGGAGAAAGGAGGCAAACAGTGTGCGTGGCTCTTGGAAAACATGCATGTTCAGTGGAAGTTTCACAGAAGTGTAGCTATGTTTCACTATGTTCTCTGCCCCACTCTCAGTAGAGTTTCAGCATTTGGAGCTCAGCTGTGAAGTTTAGCCCTATTGTCTTCCTTGCAACTAGCATGAATATGTGCAGGGCTACACACCACTGAATTTCTGCAAAAATTTATTCCAGAGAGTGACTAGAATATGATGATGAGCAAGAAAGTAGGCAATTTTTTCCTATATGTTAACCTCGGCTTTCCTCTCAAATAGATATAAAGCTCACATCTCTGTGGAGCTGAAGCAAAGCCTTTGTCACCTTTCTGATTCTTCCCTCTTCTCCACTGCTTTCTGTTTTCCAAATCTAGGCATGTGGGAAAAGGTTCTTTGACTGTGGAACTTCAATGTTGCAAGGCCTGTGGTTTTATAGCAGTGAAATACTCTGGAATCTGATTAGTCAGCTACATGTCTGTCACCAAAATAGAAGTGGTGCTGAATACACAGTGTATATTTTTTCCACCTTTTCATTTTTTCTTTTTCTTTTTTTCTTTTCCTTTTTTTTTTTTTTTTCTTCAATAGCATTCCTGGGACCACCAGAAGTTAATATCAGTTCCTGTATAAACTGCATAAATGTCACCATAAAGCTGCCAGCCACTTACTTCAGAGAAAATGAAAAGCTACTGTCTTTAATTGATATATATCAAGAGCTTGATTATGATATAACACTGAAAACACTTGATGGCGAGCATAAGGTGAAGAATTTTTTGTTTTATTTATGCATTACAGGAGAAATATAGAAAACATAGAATGGCTGTGATGGTTAGCAGATTCACAGAAGCAAATATGTGAATATATGAACAGAAGATACTTAGAAGGAAACAAAGAGAATGGCCGTCATAACCTCAGTTTCCTTTTACCACATAGTAGCAGGCCTAGAAGAGGAATACTAATTGTCCTGTATCCTTACTTGAAATAAAACACAGAGCACTGATTATTCCTTGAGAAGGCAAGGGAAAGACATTTTAGCAGAAACTGCAAGCAGGTATAGGCACACTAGCAGGTGTAGAGCATGGAGTGTCTGTACTGGAAGTTGTGAACAACAGGTCAGAAGGATATGTGTTGGGAATCGAATCTAACTCATCTTTCCAGGAGGCACAGAATAAGGATCACAGCTTTCCCTCCATAGATTTTCTTTTTTTCTCCTGATTTCTGAATCAGAATATCACTTGCAGTTTCAAATCTGTAGCATCTATCTGAGGCTACTTTGAGGGGACATACAGTGACCAACTGTTGGGGACAATAGGCAATTTATCTTTGATAATACTATGTTTACAAACAGATGTAAGGTGGGCATCTTGACATCAGCTACAAATAGAGATGAAGCAGCTGTCTAGGTAAACCACTGAGTTACTGTGTCAGTCTTTGCAGTTTCACCAGTCCCTGCGGATCTCTTTTTAGGTGCACAGCTAACTTGTAAACATTGTCTTTCATGGCAGAGGCCCAATGAGAAAACCACTGAAGACGTTTTTTATGCTGTCATTGAAGAATTGTATCCAAATAGAAATTACTGTGTGTCTGTTATGGTCACTGCATCTCTAAACAAACATTCCATCCCATCAGCCTGGAAATGTATAGCTGCTGACTCTCTAGCTCAACAAGGTAACTGTCCTGTGGGGCAGGAATGGACTGTATGACTTAACTAGGTGCATGTGGGTTTGTTTTTGTTTTTTGATATGGAAAGAACTACAAGTCGATTAATCCTTAAAGTAGTAAGAGAGAAAGTACCTTTTGAATGATAAACATTGTGGGGATTTTTAAGTGAAACATAAACCCGCATCTGCTCTGGGGCTATAGATTGATTCTTAATCCTACAAGCCATACAAATCTCCACTAACTGCCTTTATCTGCAGTTATCAATGATGCTGTAATTTCTTTTTTAATTCCTGAATCTGAGATTTGGTCTTGTTTTGACTTGTTTTGACCAGATGACTTCTGATCACAGAGGTTCTGTGATTCTAAATAGCTGTTCTGAATGTGAAATATGAAATGTGGTTACCGGAAACTTCATTTACGTGTGTTAATTGGTTTTGGTTTTTTCACTTCAGATTATCATACAGTTGTTATCACATGTGCTGTATGTTTTTCACTGATGTTAGCTGGTGCCCTGAAGTGTATGCATGCAGGAGGCTATATTCTTCAAAATAAATCACTTCCACGTACTTTGGTATGTATTAATTCTCGTATTTAACCTTCCTGGTTGGGAGGAGGAAGTTTTACCCTCTGAAATTTCTAGTCCTGTGCATTAGGTACAAGTTATATAAGTACATATGGTTTAATTTGCAGTTTACATGTGCCAAAGATTGAATAGACAAGATTCAGCAGCCTGTAGACTATGGAACAAATCAGGCTTTTTCGAAACCATTTCTTGCTACTTCTGTGACAAGTTACTAACAGATAGAGATCATCCCACCCTACTCAGCATTGGTCAGGCCACACCTGAAGTATATCTGTTTCCGGTCACCACAGTGCAGGACAGATGTGTACAGAAACGGGAGTCTGCTCAGTAACATCATCAGTAGCTTCTCAGTCAAAGGAAAAATGCTACTAGAAAAATCTACTGAAAGCAGATATACTCTGCAAGTCCTCAACCTTCCAGTTTCACAGGTGTCTTGTACTGTAGATTGGGATGCAGTTATGTGCAGGTATGTCCCTGCCAGAAAAGAATCCTACTTGTTGCTTCCGGAAGTGTTACTGGAAAGTTCAGGATCAGTTCTCTGGGTCACCTGTCTTCTTTTTATCATCTCAGTAATGTTTTTTTACTGTATTCTGATATACACAGGCTGTAGTGAAAAGGATGCGTGATTAGCAGAACACTTAGTAGGAAAAAAAGGGTATTCATATGCAAGTTACCTCTGCTGGAATCTAGAGCTAGGCATAGCACCTTAGAAACTAACTCCTGGACCAGGCTGTTGGGATCTACCCAAATAGTGGAGTTGGAAGAAAATAAAAAGCAAAGGAAAAGAAACAATGTGGCTCTGGAAGAAAACATACTTGAGCTGGGGGTTGGGGGAAGGAGGTGTGTGTGCAAGCAGATTGGTATCAGCTCCTTGTGTTTCTGTCGTTTGCTATGTCCTTACCTTCACATCCGTAAGATTGCTGAACATGACTTTGCCAAGTAATGTTTAAGTTTATTTTTTTAATTATTGTTGACATTTTCCCCCAGTGCTTTGACCATTCAGTAATCTGGGAAGGTGCAGAGTAAATCTGAGCCCTGAAATCTGCAGAAAAAGCCAAAAATATGGCACAGAGGGAATAATTTGTTTGACAACCTTGTGACTGAGGGTATTTTTTTAGATTTTGCATATGTGCAAATTTGGCTGATCTTTTATTTATTCACTTTGTTCTTTTAGATATTCATCAGGAGGTTAGCCTATCCGCCTTGGACATTTGAATCTGAAAAAATAGCCTCTATAGAGATCATTTACAAAGAGGTTAAAAAAACGGCAAATAATTCCAGTGGTTGTGTCAGTGATGAAGATGAGAGTGATGACAGCGATGCCATAAGTAATCATGACTATACAAGGCGTGATATCTTAAATGGAGTACCTCATTCCTCTGACGTACCAGGTGCATCCGTGCAGTACTCTACAAATAGCACGTGTGATGACAGCAGCAGCCAGGCAAGCGAAAATCCAGACACTGAGCCAGAAGATGTTGAAGACCAGGAGTTGGACATTGAAGAAGACAAAGACACAAGCTGTGAGTTACTTAAGCCTTTCTCTGAGGCAAGTTGCAACTATTCTTTGAGGCCAAAGGACAGTGCTTGTTTTACCATTAACTTAAAAACTGTGCTGTTGGGAACCTCTGAAGAGAATGTGGATAGTTCTGCAGCTCTTCTTTCTTCCCAAGAAGATGCAGCTGATTGGCAATGTACTCATGCTGTTGAAGCAAAACCCCTGGATGACGCAGGAAGTGTGCAGAAACCCCACTGTCATAACAACTCTCACGAGTGGCAAAACTCTTCTGCTGATGAAGAAAGTGACTCATCAGATTCAGATATGTACCAAAAAAGTGAATACATAAGAAGATGAACAAATAAAAAACACTATTTTATGACATACAAATCAATGTTGTCCAACAGCATTGGTTTATGGACTTGGCATACTGATCTTCTTTTTGGCTTTTTTAACATTCTGTGAGTATATGCCTGAACACTGAAAATACACAGCATTCGTTTTTAACAGCTATTATTCGGATCTCAGCAGGTTGCTGCAGGTATGGTTCAGGTTGGATGAGCCACAGAGGAACAAAACTGAGTGTTCAGATGCAGCAGAAAGATTAGTTACTTCATTTTGCAGTTGGATAGTGAACTAGACCTTTAGCTGTTCCAAAGCCAGTATTTCCTGTAACTCAAGTGAGATGCTGGTTTGCACTACAGGGGCTGTGAGTTGCTGGTCCCTCGACCAGGCCACTTCTTCTTTTTTTTCTTTTTTTTCTTTTTTTTCTTTTTTTTTTTTTTTTTCTTTTTTTTGTGTTATCTCTGTTGCTGGATTACTCTGGAACCTGCTTTGCTGGATGGATTGCTGTGTTTGAGTCAGAGAACTGAGTTCTGCGTTTGTGCAGAGAAACCTGATTAAGTGAAATAATGGGGACAGAGATAAGGATATTCAATCTTACAGAAGAGTCTTCCTTACTGTGAATCAATGCATTAAATAGACCTTTTTATCATTTTTTTTAGTATAATTATGTGCAGTTATTGAGTACTACACTTTTAAAATATTTTTATGATGCTTGAAAGTTACTACAGTGTACAGTTTAACATTTGTGCTTCATAAAAACTTTTCATATCCCTGTCTGAACTTTTACTGTGGCTCTTGCACGCTACATGAGTATGAGCATGTACTCCTTATATCTTTAGGTATCACACCGTTGGAAGAAAGAACAATCCAGCTTTTCTCACCTGGTGTTGGTCTGGTTCGGTACTAGTTTCCTTGCCCCAGTTTAGTAACCACAGCAGTCAGTTATTCTTTGGGACAGGATAGCTGAAGCTACTTTCAGAGGCACTGGAATGTATGCTGCTGCTGCACCTACTTAGTAGGTTTGAGTACCTGGCATCCTGAATCTTGACTAGCTAATTATTTACAGAATTACACATCTGTAGCGTCAGCAGGTGAAACATGCACTGACGCTTGCCCTGTGCCACTGGGTGCAGCTGGTGTTCATATCTCCACAGTGGTTGGTGCCAGGGAAATTGTTCACAGGTAAGTGAAGGCTGTGGGACTGTGTGCAGCCCCATTTAATGGCAGGAGGTGGCAGATGGGCTGGAAAAAAGTATTAAACCCTTGCAAAGAATTGGCATTTTCTGTCTGTGACATTAATCAGTTGAGAAACAACCAGTTTTACTCTGTGATTAATAAAAATGTTCCCTCCTTCCCCCAAGTTTACACTGGTTTTGATCAGGGATGCTAAATGTTCTGGTAGAAGTACTAGTTTTGGCATCTGGGGTGGGCCAGATCCTGGAGATAAAAGACAAACCTTTCCTCAGGTAACATTTGTATTGACTGCAGAGGGAATTTCAGTCAAGATCAGGTTTGATGCTATGCATAGTCTGGCCTCTGTTTATGTGTTATTTATCTATTTATCAACTTTGTACCGAGCTCCCACCTCCTGCCTTCTCAGCTGCCAGCCTGAAGATGCTCTTTAGCGATCACAAGTATCCGAGCAGCCAGCATCGCCGAGATACTTTAAAGCACAGCGCCCATAAGCCCGCAGGGAAGGTTTTAGGCGCTGGGTGTACTTCTGCTGGAGAGGCTTGTAACCGGTGGGGTGAGCCGGTCGCCGTGCTGGCCGTGTACCCCGTCGCTCGGAGGCGATCAGCCCCGCTGGCGGAGGGTTGAGCTCCGCAGCCGGGGGCGGCAGCGGAGCCGCACACCGCCCCGCCCCGCAACGGGAAGACGGAAGGGTTTCGGGGCGGCCCCGCTCTCCGCCGGAGAGGGCAGCGCCCGGTGCCATGGCGCGACTGCGCTGGCAGCCCCGCTGCTGAGGGAACCCCGCGCCGGGAACCGCCATGGCCACCGCCCTCCGGTCCGCCCTCTGTAGCTGCCTCCTACTCTGCGGTGAGTCCGCCCCAGGCCTGGCGGGGACAGCGGTGGGTTGCGGCCCCCCCGAAAAAGTGACCGTCCTCCCGCGGGCAGCAAAAGGGGAGGCTGCGGCGGGGGTCGCTAGAAGCGGCCGGCTTCGTTCTCCAGGGCCGCGCTGCCTCGAGAGCCCCGGGACCGGCGCCAGCGCGGAGGGCGCCTAGGCGTCGGCGGGCACCCAGGTCCCGCTGCCGGCGGGCTTTCCCCCCGCTCAAAGGTTGTATCTGTGCAGGGAAACGGAAATTGTCCTTTGGACGCTTGTGCAAGTCTGGTGGTGAAACGCGTGTGTGGAAGAGAAACCGCGCTCCTGCGGGCACAACGAGCGTGGCGCGGGAGCAGCAGCGCCTGCGCGGCAGGCACGGGCTGGGCTGCTCCGGCCGCGGACACTCAGCGGTGCCGGCCGCACGTTCCCCAGACAGGCCGTGTCTGAGACTGCGGTGTGCTATGAGCAGTGTACAAACCTCCCACTTACAAAGCACAAACCCACGGAAGTATATTCTCATCAATTTGGGTCCACAGTGCCGAGTAAAAAATTGAGCTGGAGGATTTTCAAGTAGGAAAAACCATCTGGGAAGAGAACCTTCCAGGGCATCACTCTTACTCGGGATTTACCATCCCACCTCAAAGCTTCGGAGGGAGCTTCCTCAAAATGTAGGCAGCGCCCTAGCAAGTGTTCTTCATAGCAAGGACCACATCGTGCGGGACAGGAAAAATCAGATTCCTTGTACTAACCGGATTTTTCTTTAGCTGTATTGTTCACGCTGAGGTTTTACAGTCCATTGTTACCTGTGCCCCTCTTCCTTAGCGTCCTGCACACCTGGGGTTTTGCACGGAGGAGGCCATGTGGGAGCAGGAGGCTGGAGGTGCCTGCAGAGGGGCACAGTGTGTGCTCGGGCAGAGATCTCTGAAAGAGATTGGCATGGGCGAGGGCATGTTTGCACAGGGATGGCATCTCTCAAGAAGGCTGGGGTGCAGGGGAGCAGGCGACTTCTGCTTTTATAATCTGAAGTGCATTCGAGTTGACTTGTTGGATGCAAGGGGAACATTGTAGGAATTGAGTATGTGAAGTAGTTTTTATTTAAGCAGGGTTTAGATTCAAAACTCTTGTCTGCTAAAGGTGGGTAAGGGACATAATTAATTTCACATATTTATGCATCAACTTTAGACGTACAAGTTATTATCAAGTTATTTAACACGTGTCATTAGGTTTTATTCCTTAGACTTTTAAACACTAGTCTGACCTGATGGGGTTTCTTTGTATTTGCAAGAATGGGCCAAAATCCTTTTGATTTTAGTTTCAATATCAACAACTGTTTTAAAATAATTAAATCATAATAGTAATGGTCTGTTCATCAATACTGCCTTAGGGCTTCCTTTATTCAGTTTCAGTCAAGCAAGACAATTGTGTTTCCATCACTTGTGAAGTGTGCCAATTAACGATACATGGTGTATTTAATAGCTCTCTTGCCTTCCAAGGTAGTTTGTGTTTATGTCTTTTTCAAAAGGGCAGCTGAATAACACCATGTGTAAGGCATTTAAAATGGCAATGCTAATCATGCAGTGATGACATAAACACGCTTATGGTGGGTGGATTTTCTGAATTATTTCAGTCTTATACACAGGTCTATGTATAAAGACTGTTCATGTTCCTCTTCGAAATAAAACCAAAGCCAAAACCAGCGCATCAATCCCCACAGCCGTGTTATTTCCATAGTGCTAGTGAAAACAACTGATTCTGGCAATCTCAGTGAGAGTTCATCCATGTAGCTTTATGGGCCCTGAGTCTTAGGCAGTAACAAGTTAGTCATGCATAATAAACGATGATATCATAAAGACTGTACTTACTGGAAATCACTAATGCTGGCTAACTTGTTTTTGTTGCACAAGCTCACAAGGAAGGATAGGCATCAGGATTAAAATCAATTATATTAAAGTCTGTTTTAAAAATGTTTCTGAGGCAAGGTAGAGAAATGAGGCTGTATTTAAGTTATGGATGATTGAGAAGTGGCTGGAGGAACACATGCTAAAACCTTTATTTGGTTTTGATTGCTCCCACAGTATCTGGAATAGTGCCAAAACCCCAAAACACAAGGATTACTTCAGTTAATCTTCGTAGCATTTTACGATGGGATGCACCTAGGTTTTACAAAGGGAATATAAGTTACACTGTCCAATCTAAGAGGTAAGTCTGGGAAGTTTGCTTTCTTTAGTCCATGTTTTACAGCTGCATGTGTTTGTGATTTGTTTCCTTTTTTTTTTTTATAGGAAGGTCAGTAGTTGTCCCTTTCTTTTAGGTGGTAAGAGGTTTATCTTCGGAGCTAAATAATAGGGCAGGGACATTTCCTACACATTTCACACCCAAGGTGTTACCTGTTTGAAAGAGAACTCTCAAAACACAGTTTAGAGAGGAGACATTGTTTATTCTGCGGGGTGCTCAGTGGTGCATTTCCACAAATCAAGCACACCCGATGAGGCTTCTTCATTACATTTACACACAGAAGTTCCAAGGTAGTACACTCCCAGTTATAGTGATTGGTCAGTAACCTACAATCATTGGCTGTTAGATTCTCTGTCTCTGTTTAAAGGCACAATATAGATTTCTTTCACTACACATTTGTGAGTGAAGGTCTCCCTGGCAAGGGTCTCTTATCTCAAGGGGGTGTGATTTTTAGTATTATAATGAAGGCAACTGCCTTCAGTTTCATTGCCAACTTTTCGTTAATGAGATATGTCATTGGTCAGAGGACGTTACCCTCCTCCGGGTCCTTTGGCCTTTGTTTACTCAGTCATTATCTACTCAAAACAGGACAGTTCTTCTAAACCTTGACAGATATTCACATAGTTTCTCCAGAGGTAAGGATCGATCTTCCTACTGCAAACCCAGCATCAAAGGCAGCTTTGCTCTTGCTTCTTTTGGAACCAGAAACACATTTTAATGTTGGCTGTTATTAGCTGTCTGTGTGGTTTTTTTCTCTATCATGAAGCTGTTACCTGTGATTCAAAGACTTGGTCCTGCAGAGTGTTTAGGACCTTATCTGACCTCTCACTCCAGTAGCAGTTTGTTCTCTGCCACCAATGCAGCCAGCTTGCCTGTGCCCTTCACAGAAATGCCTGATGAACTGCAGGCTGGTGGCTCATCCATTCAGTACCTTAAACTTGGGACACATTCCCTGAGGTCTCTTTTAGTCATTTTTGGTAGGTTGATTTAGCTTTGATTTGGTTTTGACACTGTGTCATTCCGAGTTGGTCTTTCCTGTTGGGGAAAGTGGTCTGTGCAGCTGTACCAAAGAAGGTAGCCACTTCCCCAGCCCAGTGGTGGGTTGCCTACCTGCCTCTGTGCTTGGCAACAAAACAATGTGGTGGAACAGAAGCCTTGTGTTCCTGCCAAAAGTTGAATTCTTTGGCCAAGACAAGGTAAAAGCCAAGACAGGGTGTAAAGTGGAGATGGTGGCACCCACAAGCAGGTGCCTTCTGAGGAGAAATTCCCATCTTACTTAAAAGAAGATTTTTCTGGTTTCTGGTAGCAAATACCTTTTGATCGCTACATTCCTGCATAGGATTTTCATACAAACCAGAAATAGTATCACGTGCTGAATGGTTGCAGTGAGTTTTCAGGCTCTGCTTTCTCGGTCTATTCCTTATATGCGTATCTAAAATTTTCTCTGTCTTTTCCTTACACACATATCTTAAAGACAGTTCTGAACAAAGTCCAAGTTAGACAGCAAAGCCATGCGTAGCAATATTGTCTTGATATTTGCAGACTTGTCTGATAACTACTGCCTGTTGAATCAAGTTTTGTTACTAATGTCAATAAAAGGGCACCTATTTACTGAATCATAATTTTAATCTCTAACTTTATCGTGGCTTTATAGATACATATAAAATGCTCAATGTGTGTGTACACACTAGTAATGATGTTTCTTATACACTGGATCTCAATTTTCTTCTTCATGAGTCATAACTGGTTGTATTAACAAACAGATATTCCACTTTTTCAGTTAAGAGGAAATACACTTAGTCATATATAATTTAAACATCACAGACATGTTGTTTCTCTTCCATACAGCATCAATTTACCTGGAGACACATATGAAAATGTGAGCACAAATTTGAGACTCACAGAGTGTGATGTCTCTTCTCTGTCTGCGTATGGAGATTACATTTTACAGGTCCGAGCGGAGTCAGAAAATGACCATTCAGACTGGACGACCATCAGATTTAAGCCAATGGATGACAGTAAGCACTTTTTTAATCTTCAGAAAAACCCACCATATTGGATGCTATTAATGCACCTTTACGATTTGACTCCATAAGAAAACCTATAGCATGCAGATCATTTTTAAATGTGATTACATTGAACAATAAAACATTAGTTGTAACATTTTCAGGTTTTGAAGGCAGAAGTTGCTGTCGGAAGGCACTGTAGATCCACTGTTATAGCTAGATGTTAGTATTGGTACTTGAAACCTCTTTTGAGGAGGTTTTCAAGAATGTATGTCTTTCTCTTAAAACTAGGGTCATAAAAAACCAAGGGTCATATGTATTTTTCTGTCAGAGGGAGCTTTTCTTCAAGGATTCAGATGTCCTGTATATCTCAATAAGTTCAATTGCTTTGTTTTTCATTGCTATGCCAAGCAAAAAGCTTTCTTTCATTTTTTTATTAAAAAAGTCCCAGAGAAAGATTGATTTTTAGTTAAGAAATCTTCATGACACAATATTGCCATTCTTTTAGAGAGGCTTGACAGTCTTTCGTGAGAGGTGGTTTAGGCATTGCCTTGCATTAGAGCATACAACAGAGATGTTAATCATGTTGCTGTCACCTGAGTTTGGGAATGAGAGGGTGGTTTTTACCAAGTCTTTTGTTTTTTACATTCTTACTCCACTCATAAGCAAAAATAAAATTCTTTTAGATTACGTAGTTAATGTTACCCAAGGCTTTTTTCCCTCTGCTGTTAATACAAAACCATTCATGAAGCTTCTGTTGCATCTCATCTTTGAGAAAAAACTTTAAGTTTTCTTTGTTTTCCTGTTCTACCTCCATTTGCTTAAATTTCATCCTTCTGTTCCTTGGATTTCAGAATGCAGTTTTACAGTTTACAGCTTTGTTCTTCAAGATGCTTTTATTACCTCTCCAAAAGTGTAACATGGATATAATTTAATCTGCCTTTAAGGGAAGCACTGAAACATAGTAACATCAACATTGCAAGTATGAGCTACAGCCAAAAGAAGATGTAATGCAAAAACTATGGGTGATTTTTCAGAGTAGAGAGCAAACTTGTAAATCATTAACAGAGTTGTAGTTTGACATATAGTTGAAAGAGTGTGAGGCCTTCAGAGCAAGCTTGGCTTTGGAAAGGCAGCTTATTCCTGAATGGGATACTCTAGGTATAAAACTACCTAGGAGTACTGGCCAACTGGCCAAATCTCTGAGGAGGACATGAGTATTTTTAATGTCACCATAACTGATCTGAGCGGGGTATCACGACCAAAATGTCTGATATCCCTTTCTGTGTTACTATTTCTGTTAGCACTTTTTCAATAAATTCCACTCTGTATTACAGGAATAGCCTGAGAAAAGCAGAGCAACCAAGACCCTCCTCACATTATTTTTTGTAAGTTCAACAACCCATTCATGAGCATCGCATGCATGTGTGGCTCAGCGAGCAGTGTGTTTGAGGTTTTCAGTATTATTTTTAATTATAGAAGCACATGTTTCTAGAGGAATGCAAAATTGTCTTTTTGGAGCTTTTCCTTTCTTAGACACTTATAGCATGACTGCAGCCAGGCAGAACTTTGGTGAGGCAGCCAGGGCAGAGTTTTGTGCTGGAATTATAGGAGACTTTAACGGAAAGCACTTTTCTGACACAACACAGTTAACTAAGGTGAAATCATGAAATAACTTAGGTAGCTGCACAAAAACATAATAAGGAAAAGTCGTTTACAAATGGCAAGAATATAATATTCAGTCTAAGGAGTCCAAGAAACACAGAAATAATTTCAATGTTTCAGTTTTTCAAGATTATCACAATGAAAGAAACATTAAAACACTTCACAAGAGGTCTCCTCAGAAAAGACAGATGTTGAAACAGCTTGGCCCAGAAGGAGAAGTGAGCAATAACCTATAGAAACAGTCCTTCCTCTCCCACGAGTCACACAGCTGGCAAAAGGGAACTGAGTTAATTTATTCTAAGGGAAATGTAGCCTGCAATAGCATCTGTTACCTAATGGCAAAAATAAATCCCTTTCAAGAGCAATTCTATAAGGAAAGGATTTATTTATGCCTGATCCATGATAGGAAATTGCTTTTTTCTGATCAAACTCTTTAAAGCCTGACTTGTCATGGGTTGTATAAACATGTCAAATTAAAAACAACATGAAACTGAATTCTGTTCTTTCTTCTCTTCCAACATTCTAATATATAGCCGTCATTGGGCCACCTGATGTAAAAGTGAAGTCAGAGTCTGGGTCGCTGCATGTGGATTTCATAGGCCCTTTTGCCGAGCGTGACAACTGGCCTCTGAAGCAGTATTACGGTTCATGGAATTACAGGATACTGTACTGGAAGAAAGGCAGCACTGCTTCTGGGGTATTGTGACTCCATGATTTTGATTCTTGCTTTTCTTGGTAAAGTACCATACTGACGAAGTTCTGAAAGCTAACAGTACTGAAGTAAAAATGTATGTCTACTAATAGTGCAAGAAAGTCTGTCACTACAACTGCTATTCAGAGCAAATGGCAGCTGTGTAGTTAAACAGTAGCATTGATATAATTTGCTTTTTTCATAATTAGATCTAACTGCTACATTATGAGAGTTTATTCTCCCAGTTCAGTGATGTGTTTACCTGCGATGCAGTCTTCCTCACCAAATCTCTGAATTTCATACATACAAGCAAGGGTAAATTTAGAAACTGTAATATGAGATGCAGTGTCTGTGATCATGGCTATAAACTGACTTAGATTCAAAACTCATGTCATTCAAGTATTTGTGCTCTTCGTGGGACTTTGGGCTTTGAATATCACCATGGATGAGGCTTTTATCGACTGTGGTCACCTTCACCTCTTCAATTTCCATAAGCTGTTGTTGCTTCCTTCCTCTCATGGACAGCCTCTTCCACAGACAGATGCATTACTCAGCTCCCCACAGAATGCATGGAGAAAGATCATAAATAATATAGCAATTATAGGTCATAGGTTCTATTACAGGAAAAAAGGAAGCCCTTTACTGGAAGATACCAGTCACAGTGTAATTAATGCTTTGTGCATCAGTACAGTTTTCATGTAATAGGACTCCACTACATGTAATTGTGATTTGTATTTGTTATCCTGGAAGAATTCTTAGGCATTCAATTCCAGAAAAGGAGGGATCATCATTTCTAAAGAACAGACTACAAAAAGTGAAGGCATTTCTGCATATGGGATGCAAACTTAGGCAAATATTCAGAGGAAGCGAGAGGTTTAGGTAGGATCCGTGCTTATAACACTTCAGAGAAGTCTGGGAAATTTCACAGGGATCAAAGAAGCAGAAGGAATAGATTATGTAACTTCATAGGTTGTTCTTCAAAGGGGATCCTTTCTTACAATGTTAAAACCTAGCTATACAGTCTCCTCATCCCTGACAAAGAACCTGTTACTGCGTAATGGGCATTCTATAGGGATTCCTATACACTTCAGGAACCCTATAGTTACATGGACATAACCAGTCATGCCTCTAAACAGCAAGTTGCATCTGCTGACAGTCACCTAGTAGCAGCCAGGTCAGTGATGTGAATGGTCTCACAGTAACCACAGCTGAAATCCAAGTAGAGTCATCAGTTATTTGGCAGAGGCAGGGCATCTCGTTCTGCCTTTAAAAGCCTTGTTCACATTGCAGCTACAACTGCTAGGATTTGTCCTACTAAATGATGAAATGTCCTGCTAAAGGATCACCAGAGGCCTGGAGCCCCTCTGCTATGAAGGCAGGTGGAGAGAGATGGGCTTGTTCCGCCAGGAGAAGAGAAGGCTCCAGAGAAACACTGTAGCAGCCTTCTAGTAACAAAAAAGGGCCTAAAAGAAATCTGGAGAGGGACTTTTTGCAAGGGCATGTAGTGACAGGACAAGGGGGAATGGCTTTAAACTGAAAGAGGTGAGATTTAGATTAGACATTAGGAAGAAATTCTTTACTACGTGGGTGGCAAAAGTTGTCCAGCGAAGCTGTGGCTTCCCCATCCCTGGCAGTGTTCAGGGCCAGGTTGGACGGGGCTTGGAGCAACCTGGTCTAGTGGAAGGTGTCCCTGCCTGTTGCAGGGGCTTGGAACTAGATCATCTTTAACCCAAACCTTCCAACCCAAACCATTAAGTTTGCCAATGACACCAAGCTGTGTGGTTTGGTTGATACGTTGGAGGAAAGGAATGCCATCCAGAGGGACCTTGACACGCTTGTGAGGTGGGCTGATGCCAACCTGATGAAGTGTAACCATGCCAAGTGCAAGGTCCTCCACCTGGGTCGGAGCAATCCCAGGCACAGCCACAGGTTGGGCAGAGAAGAGATTGAGAGCAGCCCTGCGGAGAAGGACTTGGGGGTATTGGTCAATGAAAAAATGAACATGAGCCAGCTTCAGTGTGCGCTTGCAGCCCAGAAAGCCAACCGTATCCTGGGCTGCATCAAAAGGAGTGTGACCAGCAGGTCGAGGGAGGTGATCCTGCCCCTCCAATCTGCTCATGTGAGACCTCACATGGAGTATTATGTGCTGTTCTGGTGTCCTCAACATAAAAAGGACATGGAACTGTTGGAACAAGTCCAGAGGAGGGCCATGAGGATGGAGCACCTCCTGTATGAAGATAGGATTTGAAAGTTGAGGCTGTTCAGCCTGCAGAAGAGAAGGCTGCGTGGAGACCTCATAGCAGCCTTCCAGTATTTGAAGGGGCCCTATAGGGATGCTGGGGAGGGACTCTTCATTAGGGAATGTGGTGAGAGGACAAGGGGTAATGGGTTCAAACTTAAACAGGGGAAGTTTAGATTGGATATGAGGAAGAAATTCTTTACTGTAAGGGTGGTGAGGCCCTGGAATGGGCTGCCCAGGGAAGTGAATGCTTCATCCCTGGCAGTGCTCAAGGCAGAGTTGGACAGAGCCTTGGGTGGAATGGTTTAGTGGGAGGTGTCCCTGCCCATGGCAGGGGGGTTGGAACTAGATGATCTTCAGGTCCTTTCTAACCCTAACTGTTCTGTGATTCTATGATTGGGTGATTCTAAATGTAATTGCAATTACTTAGCCAAACCACTGGACTCATGCTTTTCATTATTTTTTTGTGTTCTCTGTTATTAGGTAACTCATGTAGACACTAAACATAACACTGAAATCCTATCTCAGTTGGAGCCATGGACGATATATTGTATTCAAGTGCAAGCAGTTATCCCTGAGTGGAACAAAACAGGGGAACTGAGTGAAGTGCTTTGTGAGCAGACAACCCACAATGGTAATATCTGGTGCATCACAACAGGACATGCACTCTAGGGAGCTGGGAAATATGTAAAGCCATTCAGAATGACTATCAGTGTAAAACGTAAAGCTCCAAAAAGGATGTGTTTGTTACTTCGGTATTGTTTGGTGGTTAATAAGTATGTACCATTGGAGTGCAGGAGCTGGAAATAAAGTGCAAACTACAAGCAATATGGCACAGATAGCATGATGCTTTACTTCACTCCAGAGCCCTCTATGTTCCTCATACTCTGCAAATCAGAGTTAAATGGAGCATGTGCTCTTCACTGATCATGCTGTGTCTGAATTTCTTTTACTTTCAGCTGTATTTATTATCCTATGAAAGTCTTTGTTGTGTATTTGTCACTGAGAAAGGAATTGGCTCCTGTTTTGCAGTCTGCTTCACCTGTGGTGACAATGCCCATGCCTATCACAAGGATAGGCCATGCTGCTCCTTCTCTGTGAAACAGAGCATTTCCTAATCAGTAATAAGAACAAATACATTGTTCAGACACTTTCCTTCTCATTTTGAAAGTAGTTACTTAAGAAAAGCACTTCCCAGTCATGCCACCTATGCTGCTGTCTGTGGGGTCCAGCAATTAACCACCATGTGGTCTGACCCTGGTGTCTTAGCAGAGAACTTTGTGTCCCTAGTTAAAGACAGGATGATGCACATTATGCCTCTGGAAAAGTCAGTATTTCAGCTAACGCGCCCTCAAATAACATGTGAAAAATCAGAGGCAGAGACACAAGAAGGGAGCTCTCAGTGGGAGCTGCTGGGCTAAGCTGTTTCTCATAAGTTTTTTTCTTGCAAAATATTTCCTCACATATTTCTTCTACATGCATATTACCTGCATGCACTGCAGTTGAACTGCACGTTGGTTTTGGTAGTGCTGTTGCTTGTTAGTTCGTGGCTAGACCAGTGCTAAGCATGCATAGGTTGGTTTAAAACATTTATACAGGGATGTATGGATATGTCTTAATTCCCATTGCCTGTTGTGAAATCCCCAAGCATGACCTTTTATTTTAATGGCTAAGCAGTTTTGAATTTTATAGTTATTTTCCCTTGCTGTCTTTACTTTGCTGGCATTTTTACATGATATTGCCTTTGGATTCTTCTGTTGGTCTTCTTTGCTTTAATAATTTGCCTCGTCTTGCTTCTAGAATCACCTGTATGTGTAATCATAAGCGTCTAAATATGCTGGCTTGTAAGGTTGTATTGAGAACTTCAACTCAGCCTATTCAGGCTAAAAATTTAAGAGCTAAGAGGTGTTTTACATCTGGAAATGAAGACTTATTTTTGCAGTTACAATTTTGTGATAGTTTGATTTGGTTTCTGAGGGGTTTTCGGGTTTGGTGGTTTCGGGTTTTTTTTGGTTGGTTGGCTTTTGTTTTGTTTTTAATTCCATAGTGTAAGTGATAATTTGAAAAGAATGCATCCAGAAATTAATAATCACAGTTTTAAGTTCATTTTGGTTTGGTTTTTTCTTGTCTTGCAGGTGTAACTCCTGCGTGGATAGTTGTGACCATTCTTATAGGATCAATGTTGGTCGTTGTGATATCTGTTCCTGTTTGTTTCTTTTTGGTTTTGTATCTGTATCGACTCACCAAACATGTTTTCTGTCCTTCATATACTTTCCCACAACACTTGAAAGAGGTTTGTTTTCTACCTAACACAATTAAAATTGGCAGAAGCAGTTGCTTTTCAAAAGCTTTCTGTGCCAATACCTTTAGAGCTTCTTTTATTTCACCTTTTTTCATTTGCACCTGATTGTGAGCCGTCTGTAAAGTACAGGCTGTTCTGAGGGGGTTTTAGGCTAGAAGGAGCAATGCTGGTTGTCTGTTGTTATGCAGTTGTGTACGGTGAAACTCACTCTTTTGAACACGAAAAGCCATTCAAAAAAGTATGAATGCTGAAGTTGTGAACTTTGGGAAAAGCTGACAAAGGAAGGTTCTTTTCCGTGTGAGAAAGGTAGTGGAAGTGAGTTCATTTAATATTTAATTTCTGGCATTATAAGGTCATGCATTTTGCATGTATGTTATTTTGCATGTTCATGTTCTGTGGAGCTGCATAGGCATAAGTAAGAAGCAGTGACATTAGACTTCTTTTTGAAATATACTGATGTATAATAAACTCTAAAATACTGTCATCTTGAACTGTTCTGCACAGAATGGTCCAAAATGATTAAAGCTGAACAATTTAAAAACCCAGGCATAGGCTTTTATTCCTAAAGTAACTGCATAATTTGCGATGTGAAGCTTTCTATGGCTTAGAAACAAGATGTTTTCTTTCATTTTAAAGTGAGAGAATAACAGATGTTAACCTTCTGTTCCTCTTTTTAGATTGTAAGCAATTGAAATATGTCTCCCCATCTCATTTTAGACTTAAAATTCCACATTTGAAACAAGGTTCTTTCACAAAACAATAATGAGTTTTAACTTCAGTGAAGAATGTAGTGAAGTCTGAAAGTTCAAAATAAAATAAAAGCAGTGAATGTTAGCCATTACTACTGGGGAATACCACTGACCCTTCTTACCCATATAGAAACATAAAAAGGCTGTATCAGAATCTCCAAGAAACAAGGCTATAAAGACTGTTACATACGCCAAAGTTAGCAGCTCTGGATTTCCTGCAGTTTCTCTCATCCCTTGTTTTGACTTAGAGTTCATCAGCTAAAGGCTTTGCAGCAGACTGAGCAGTTGTCTTGCACTTTAAGTTGAGCACATGCTCAGTGCACAGTGAGCGCCCGGAGCAGAGCTGCTGGGAAGGTAGTATTGCCCTTATCAATACAGGATGTGGTCAGATTTCATTTTGCTCACGGGCTTCTCACAAGAAAGGGAGAATTTTCATTTTGTGCTATTGGGTTATAATGGTAAATCAAAGTAATCAAAGTCAGTCATGCCTACCTAAAATTACATTTATCAAAAGAAGTGGTTTCAGTGCATGAACATTTGAGATTGCAGGTTACTGACAGAACATTTTGAATCACAGTTTGCTAGAAAAAGGTCTAATAGTAATATTAGGTTGTTGCGGGGGAGTATTTTGTAACTACAATGAGCTGGGCTCCTGATAGATCATCTTGTTTCTTATGTAAAATATGCTAAAGTAATAGGCAGGGGTGAGGTCACAAGAACACAACATAGTTGTACTCCTCCAGCCACTACCATTAAAATGAACTGCCATTTCAGCTGCCAAAGCAAGTGGTTAACATGTTATTACCATGTTGAGTAGGTGTGCAGTTCTTGTTGACATTCAAAATGTTGACAGTCATGACATCCTGTAAAGTCCACGTTGATTCTCGAGGTTCCATCTTACCAGTAGAACAGGGAGTGGGAGGAAGTTGTGATTTTCTGGTACTAAAATTAAGTCATTTTTCTCACTGAACTGCATAGCCCTGCAAATTTCCGTCCCTCGCCTTTACTTAACAAAATGGTTATGGTTTATGTTGACATTTAAAGCATCACAATTTAATGTGTGCACAGAGAGCTCTCTGAGATGGCAAGGATAGTTCACATCTCTTGAAGCTGTTTGACAAGTCTCTCCAAGAACTACTTTACCCACAGCCAAGTCACCATTTTTAGGTTTTTTGTTTCCAAAGAAAACCTAGGTATTTTATTTTCTTTTAAGAAATTTTATATTCCAAAGTAATCACTAACACCTAGGGTATTTTCTTGCACATGAAGGTGCTTCTGACTTGCTTCCAAGCCTTGCACAGGGTGTTCAAGTGAGCAGGGAGGTTATTAGGTTGTTGCTACTCTGGGTCTTCTTAGGATTGAGAAAAGCAATTGATGTGTGGAAAATAATGTAAGACATATTTCTAAGCAAACAGGATGGTATGGCTGGTGCAGTCTGACTCTCATTTCCTCTCCCCATCACAGTTCTTGAACAAGCCTTCCAGTGGTTCACAGATTTTTTCTCCAGTCCCACAAGAAGAACATCTTTTTTATGACAAGATAACAGTCATTTCAGAAGAATCCAGAAGTCACAGTGATGAGACTGGAGATGAAGCTAGCGAGACACCAGAGCACCTTCAGGACTCTGAACAAGAAGATGCTGATTCAAGAACAGTATCAGCTTCAGAAAAGGCTTGAATGCACTCCTCATACTTCTCTCAGACCAAAGAAAAAGCAAATGGACTGTTGAATTTATCTTCTAATTGCTACGGTCTTAAGACAGCAAAAATGAATACATGAAGATTGTGTACACAGACTTTTGACAGAATCATACTATTTTTTAGAGTCCAAGAAACTTGACTGTAAATGAGGAATTAAGACTACTGTTTGTAGTGGCTCACTGTTAAGTTGTAGCAATACCTAACTGTGTCATGACATTAATTTAAAGAGCAATTACATGTCATACTAGTTAATTTAACTTTGATGAACTATTTATTGCAAAAGTTAATAAAACTGAAATCTTATATAAGGTTTGTAAAAGAAAATCCTATTTTATAAGGACCTGGTCTGACTCATTTTTTGTAATGAGAAATTGTGTGTATTTCTTAAGGATATCCCTAGTGGTGTGATCATTTTATTAAATGTTTTTTTACCTAATGCAAAGTGGTAAAGTTATTCTGATGGTATGAACTTAGTATGAACAAACCAAACACAAATATTCAGTGTGTTGTGCAGTGCAAGGTGTTACTCATCCCTCATTGCTAAGGATAATGGGAGAGTACCAGTGGACTGTTTGATAGCCCTCCACATTCAGGCATTGCTCACTCCTCTGAGCCTCTGCCCCACAGTTTCTATGGCTAATTAAATTTTGGCTGCCTAATCCAGAGTCCAGTGGAAAACTCTGCAGTTAAAGTGGGAGTTAAAAGGTAGGTTCATTTTAGTTATCTACTGAAACATCATCTTAATTAACAACAAAAGAAAATCCAGGTTGACATGACTCCCATATTACATTATATAATCTCACTGGCATGTGAAGGTTACATCCACACTAACGCATAAAGAGTGACCCTTGCACTGCATACTGATTTTGTGATGTGAGTCTTTTTGTGTGTATTAGTACACCAAAGGAGAATGAAAAAGAGAAGTAACTAGAAAAGTTGTGTGTAAAGCATAACATTATGTTGGAATTGCAACATTTTTGGCTATGTTTTTGAGGTTTGTTAATTAATGCATATATACACACTACTTGGGAACCACTGCAGGAGAAAACATGAGGAAAACAGGCATTGATTCTTTGTACCACTTTGTAACCTGCCACATCTTTTCTGCACTTTTTGATTTTCATCATACTCTGGTTCAATGTGGAATATGGAAAAAATGAGGAAGGATTTTCATTTTGTTTTTTTCTCTAAGGCATTTGTTTCATTGGTGCTTTTCTTCACATTTCACCAAAGCTGCTCTGTGAGTGCTGATCCCAATTATGGCCAATGTCCCGCATCTCGTATGCCTCTCCTCTGCAAAAATTCAGTTCCCTGTGTGTTCCGTACCTCTTCTACCACAGCAGCAGCTTATTCTGTGTAATGGTTTTGGTGGGGTTTTTTGGGCTTTCAGAAGACAAATACCACACAGCATAGCTCGTGTGGCCAATGCATGTGCTAGCTGGCTGGCCAGCTGCGATCAGAAAATAAAAGGGTTGAGATTTTCCTGCCTTTTCCTCAGTCTTTTAGTAGAGCTGCTTTCATCTATCTAGTGGCTGATTTTCATAGAAGAGCAGGAAGTTGCTGTCTATCAAATGTGGCTGAAATCAATCAGCTGGTTCAAAGGTTATGGTGACAGCATAGATAAGGCAGTCCTACGTGATTTGTCACTTCATTACAGGTTCGTTGGTAAGCCAAATTAGGGGAGAGAAAAAAAAAAATCTTGGCTATTCCAAGAGAGAGTCCTTTTAGATTAAAGCAGGAAGAATGTGTGCAACAACATTGCCTCTGAACTTTTGAAAGGTTGGCTTCTCCCATTCAAAAAGAGGAAGCGTTTCCCCTCATATGTTTGCCAATACCAATTGTACTATCACATGAGAGGAGAGGGAAAGACTGTTCTCAGAATACTGCTTCCTCTTTCAACACATCAGACAAGGGGGGAAAGGAAGGATTTGTCCTGGCCAGTTTCTTTGTTTAACTTTTCATTGATATAGAACATGTTGTCTTTAAAGAAACAATTGCTTTAAGTTCACATGAGCCCATCTTCAACCTGTATAAGATCTGTATCATTGTCACAAAACCTTTATATAGTGAATTCCAAAATGCAAAATATGTAAGATTCCAGCTGCACCACAACTAGCATAAAATAGGAATGAATTCCTCAACTCCGTATCTCAGTAGGCTGGTAAAGTTTCCAGAAAGACCTGTACAATCCTAGCAAAGGTTCAACCCTCAGTCATACCATGCTCTAGTTGTCTGAGGACATCAAGCTGACAGAGCTGTTAGACTAACATGTTGCTGGTGGCATTCTAATGCAGGTAAGTTGGTAAATAAAATTAGGAAACTATATGCCACACAAAACAGAAATGAAGTCTCCAATGCAGAATATATGCCTCCCTGAAAGGGCAGAGAGACAGCCTGTGATTACGTGGTGCCAGAAATCTTACTTCAGGCAGAGTTAACCTTGCAGTCAGGGCATCCTGCAACACTGATGTCTGCTTGCTTGTCTGCTCATCCTTTGGTCATATAAGCATCCAGCATGTGCATTTGTGCAGTGCAGCAAAGCATTGTTAGTTTTCCTGGTTATAAAAGAATTCAGAAGTAATGTAAAATAATGATCTGACTTTTGGAGGACTGTGATGAATGCTTCTTTGCTGACTCTTCTCACCTCAGGTCAAATCACTTGGCTGCATTGTCCTTCTAATTCCCTCAGCTCTTAAATGAGGATTATGTTATGCAGGTACCACAGTGATGGGAGAGACAGATGCCTCCTAAGTAAGCAGACAAACACCATGTGAGCAATGACTGAGCAAGCAGGAGAGGGGCAAGGCCTGTAGCTAACATACAGCATCCGAAAAATCTCAGCAAGGTCCTCGTGAAGGGGACAGGGGAAGCTGTACATACAGTGACTGTAGAAGACAAGTTAACTTGCTGAACCAGGCAAGGCATTTCTTGGATAACTCCAATGGTCTTTGCTAAATTCCACTCTTTTGACCTCAGAAGAGGGTTTATGACTAAAATAACAGTGACAAGCTGTACTTCAGAGCTCCTACATGTGCTGCTCATTGAGACCTGACCTGCAGTAAACATGGAGCAAGTTCACCTCCGGGCATGATCCACAGTAGTTGAAGGAACCTGCCACAGACAAACGAGGTTCTGCCTTGCCACAGAGCAATCAGTCAGATTGAACTGCAAATTAGAATGAGAAGGGATATTGAAATAGTTTGGAAAACTTGACCTGCTATTATGTAGCTTTCCCCAACGTGAAATACCCCAATCCCAAAGATAATAAAGTCTCAAAAGCAGATTTTTTAACACATGAAGAAAGAAGGGGGGGAGGGAGAAGTCACACATCTATTTTTATAAAGTGGGGTTTCATGTAAGCACAAGAGTCCACCCCCACTTTGTCCAAGAAATGTAGAAATACAGACCAAACTTCCAAACGCAGTGCTGGGAAAGAAGTAGAAAGAAGCAGGGTTTCGTTTTTAATATATACTTCGTTTATAATGTTTTGAGCTTCCAAAACTATGGAGAAAAACTGCCACTCAGCTGCAGTGTATCAATATATTCACAAAAATTTGCTCTAATTCCTTTCAATGAACATCAGCGAACTTTGTGCAAGAGGCAGAAGCAGCAGGTTATATTTTGACTTTAATAAGATTTTTCATAATATCTTACAAGATACTGTCACAGACACATTAAGAAATAATGAACTATTTGTGCTATGTCCATGACAGAGATTGTGGGTATAGAGGATTTTGATGTGAAGGATTCTGGGCTAAACCAGCTGCTGGGAGAGCTTTAAGATAGCAGAGGGATGTCACTGGGAGAGCTTTGAGATAGCAGAGGGATGTCACTGGGAGAGCTTTGAGATAGCAGAGGAATGTTGTAGTGGGGTTGGCAAGATAAGAAGGAAGAAAGAAGCAAGGAACCAATATCCAACGAGAGAATGACAGCAAAAAGCAGGCGTCCAATGAAGGCAACCAGTGAGCAAGATATTAACGAATGAAGAAGCGACAATGCCCACGTGGATAGCTATGGCTAGCCAATTGTATTAGCTGCTTATACGCATAACCTATATTTTGCATAACCTATATTAACCCTGGATTTTTGCCAAGTAAAGGATTTCGTTTGTAACCAGAAACGGGGTCCATGCCTTTCATCTCCACAGAGATGAAAGCAATTAGAAGACCACAAGAAGACAGAGGTGAGGAAAAGTTTTCTAATGATGAAAACAGAAAAAGTATAGGAAATATTGTCTGAGAAGTGGCATATTAAAAATAATAATTAAAAAAAAAAAAAAAAAAAAAAAAACAACAAAAACCCAAACCAACAAAACCAACAACTAAGCCCAAATGACCATTAGGAAGGGGGGAGATACAGCTGATCCCGCCTTGAGCCTGTACAATGAACCACAGGACTCCCTAAGGTGCTTCCTTCCTGAACTTATGTTTCCATGCTTTTCAAACAAGATGAAATGCTGTATTTCCTTCTTTTATCCTGTTCCAGAGCTGACATGAGAAGAAACAAGCAAATGATTTCTCCTTTGTCTGTCAGCCAACTGAAATAAATTTAGTGAGGCCTGCGTGGCTTGGTTTCCTCCATCACATGCATGTTTTAGTATTGATGACCACAGGAGCACACATTGTCTTTCCTTCTGTTTGGTTGCCTGTGTACTGGAGATAGAGCATCTCTTCTAACAGATTGTACCAACATCAGTTTCTGTTTCTTTATTCTATAATATCAGTGAGGAAGCTGCATGCAAACTTACCAGAATACAAACTGTAAATAATATTGTATATTTGGTAGGTTATGAAATATTTCTACAAGTAATAAAATAGTAAGTTACTTGTAGTTCACTAACTGGAGCACAAAATAGTTACAGTGAAGTGTGGTTTACATAAAATAACTTCCCATAAAAAATGTTTCCCTCTAAACTGCTTGAACACAAGATAATAAATTATCACAGAATAAATCTGACTCAAGGTCAGAAATGCAATGCTGCATCCCCCTAAGCATCATGTTATATCCATGTATTTATCTTCTACAGGTTCAACCATAATGCATCACTTATTTCAGTAATAGTTTGTTCTTGATGTGCAGAATGTAAATTTGGTTAGGTTTGGGTTATGTTTGTTTTTTTCCTGGCAAGGCTTTCCTAGTTAAGCAGACTTTACCATGATCAGCTCTGCCCTACAGATGTTTTTAACCAAACTCATCACTTTAGTATCACAGTACCCTATACCTTTCAAGAATACATTTTGCATAATTCCTGCAGCCAACTCCTTCCTTCAACAGGCACAGATTTCCTTCCACTAAGATGAAAAAAAAACAAACAGAAAGCTTTTAGCACTTCACAACAGTGCTAGCCAAGAGCTGGTAGTCACGTACACTCAGTCACCAAAATCTCCAGTTGTCCAGAGCCTTCCTCTCATCCCATAGCAACTGCTGCCAGCACAGCCCATAGCCCTGCGCTCCCTACCTTGGTCCCAAGAGTCTGTGGAAAGCTGAGAGAGGCCCTAAGAAACATGCTGACAGCAGCAGCCTGCTCCTGCTCACTGCTCACCCAGGTGTTGCTCACATCTCTGCAGCAACAGGCTGCAGGTGCAGAAGGTGTCTGTCCAAGTCTTCCTGTAAGTGTGTCTGCATCAGAAGACATGACACTTCCAGGAAACAGTGAACCTTGTGTGCATATTTTGCACACATGGTCTGCACACATAAAGCAAATCCAGCAGCCCTGGGAAAGGAAGGAATGACCCTTGTGGGACACATCTGCTGTTTGTTCACAATAATGACCATCTCATGATGGGAAAGAGCTGTCTAACGCTGGCTCTGCTGGACCCCATAAGGGTGTACTCCTCCTGATCTGGAGAAGCATAGCATCAATGATGCACCAAGTGAAGGCCTGTTTGGTGTCAGCCATTAACACTGTGGACATAACAATGTGCCACTTCAGTTCTTTCTCAAGGAGACTGCCAACCTAGAGAACCCTAGTTCTTGTGAGGAGCACAGCCACTCGAGACCAGTATTAGAAAATTAGAACTGCCCACAATAAACTGCCAGCAGAAAGGCTTGTCTCCTGAAAATGGCATTCCTGATTCCTATGAGCTAATAAAAGGTTGCCATTTCACCCCATTTAGCACAGATCACCAGCAGTACAACCGCTACGCTGAATGTTGCTTTGAAATCCTCTTGTTGAGATTGCAAAGGCACTTCAGCAATGCTCATCTGCCGAGCTGTTGTTTTTTTTTACAGCTTCAGAAAAAGGATAAATAACAGCCTTTGTCTTAAAGAGCAATGAGTTTACACAAAATCACACAGGAAATTGTGGTGAAGCTGACAATACTTCACAGATTATGTCCTACTTCGTTACCTTCATCACAACATGCCTTCTCCTCACTGTCTACTGACTATGTCTTAGGATAATCATGTAAAACATGACGGCCCACACCAAGTGGTACTTAATAGCCTATGATTCCCTATTATTCTGTTACACAATAAATACATTTCCACATTATATATTGCATTGCATATTTATTGATCCAAACAAATTAATAACGGAAACCAGAAACTAAAATCACATTGATTGTTTAAACACTCCCTAAACTGTTTTTTGTTTAAAGAAGTTGTGCTAGGTACAGGCACTGGTAGCATACTAGAGAACATTAGACATCATGTGTTTCAAAGGACATGATTATCCACCCTCTAGTCCACAGAGTTCACTGTAATGGTATCAGCCTCTTCTCAATCATCAGATTTTTTGTCAGGACAAGTTTACAGCTTTTACATCCCTGAGTTGGCTAATGCTGCATATATGTTCATTCCTTTACAGCAATCAATAGCATCTGCATTTCGTAAGTACAATTAGATACTAATGGTGTTGGCTTTTAACAAGCAAAACTGACATTGGGGTTAGCTGCTGATGACCATCTCAGAGAAGGAAATCATTGAAAGGTTATCACATAGAAAAAGACGATGCAAACCATAGAAATACTCTGGATCAAATTTTATCACCTTAGATGGTAGAAGTGATTTGCCTCATGGACTCAAGAAGGATCCCTGCACTTATAACCCAACATGAACTTAATTTTGTGGATTTTTGCATCTTGCCCTCTAGCTACCCTCAAACATTTCTTAAAACCTACAGGCCAAAAGAATTAAAGCTCCAGTTATGTATCACTTTATCGGTATCCCAGGAGAGCCTGGGCTTAGCAGATGTGCTCAGAGCATGTGTAGCACCTCACAGGAAAAGAGACATCAACAGCAGCTAAGAACACTTTTATCCAGATGTACACCTGGAAGGATTATCATCTCCTTAAGCAACAAAAAACTGCCATGTTTATTAACACCTAGGATGTAGAGGACACAGACCTTTGCCTACCAGAGTTTCAAATCCTCATCTCTGAACACATTGCTGTGACCACTTAGGAGCGTCTTGCTTTGAGAGGGTAGGAAGCGAAAGGTAAAACCTGACTTCTACCCTCCCAACCACTGCAGCTGGGCAATCTCATGAAAAACATGGAACAGAAAAGATGAGCTTTTTAGTCATAAAACCAGAACTTCTGCCTGCAAAAAGTGAGTTGGGTCTAAGCCCCGCTTCAGGGACTGCAGCATGCTTGCTACATTCAATACTTGCTGTAGTATTCATTCAGCCAGACTGCACCACAAGACAAATTTTCCCGAGACAAGTGCCCTATTGAACAAAAGGAATTACATTCCCTTTCCATGACTCAACGCATCTTGTGGTTTCCCAATTTTTATTTTTGATTAAGCTGAATGGGACATTTTTTGTGACCTGTGTGAATGGGCTCTATTGACATTTATAGAATCATAGAATAGCTAGGGTTGGAAAGTGCCTTCCGATCACCTAGTTCCAATCCCCTGCTGTAGGCAGGGACACCTTCCACTACACCAGGCTGCTCAAAGCCCTGTCTATCCTGGCCTTGAACACTTCCAGGGATGGAACATCACAAACTCCTTGGGCAACCTGTTCCAGTGCCTCACCACCCTCACAGTAAAGAACTTCTTCCTTATGTCTAATCTAAACTTCTCCTGTTTTAGTTGGAACCCATTACTCCCTGTCGTATCACTACAGTTCCTGATGAAGAGTCTCTCTCTGGCATCCTTGTAGGCCACCTTCAGACACTGGAAGACTGCTATGAGATCTCCATGCAGCCTTCTCCAGGCTCAACAGATCAAATCTTCTTAGCCTATGTTTTCTTTTTCATAGGTTGGAATGAAGTAACAGTGACCAGAAAACGGCAGAACAACAGGTGGAAACACATGAAGCACGGAATCGGCCTCTGCAACTCAAGGGGAGTTATAAAGCAGGTACGTTTATTACAGCGCCTGGTGCTCCTAACTTGCACATCGAGGGGTTAAGCAAGCAGATATTTATTACACACATACATATTCATTAGGTTCCCCAGAGAGTGGTGGGGATATTACGATTATTTTAGGTACTCATTATCATGTCTCCTCCCTTTTGGCGCTTGCTCACTGCCCACAGATGGTCATGGGCAGGGGTCTTGAGGATGAAGTAAATAGTCTTCCTCATGTGGGCAGGGGCCTTCAAGATGAAGTAAGCAGTCTTCCTCACTCACAGTGCACTTTTCACCTTTGGCACAGTTGGATGCCCCAGTAATCACAATTAGCTGAACCCAGCCCTATCTGCAAGTTTCTGAGAGCTGGCAAAGACTCAGAGCAGTGTGGCCTTCGTACAAAATTTATTACAAGCAGGACAGGAGGGGCAGACAAGGACTATCCTAAGGTAGCAGATGTTCGGGAATCACTGTCTCCAAACCAACTGATAAATGGGAAGGATGGTAAGAAAGAATTCACTCATTAGAAGGATAAAAAGCAATAATTCACTCTTGTTAGTAAGACTACTGAATTCTGTTATCACACCCCAGACTTACTACACAAACCTTATTCTCTATCTTAGAACTAAGTTAAGTTAAAAGCATTTTAACCCTGTTTTCCAGGCACTTGCTTTCCTTATATCACACAAGCGCTGTTAAGACAGCACATCAGACTTGCACAACCACTAACCCCCATCCGGGAGGGCAGAGGTCCTGTTAGCCCTGCATGAACCAGGACACCAAGCATCTGCGCTGCCAGTACCAGGCGACCTGCCCACACGGAGCACAGCATTAGCTTGCATTTCTTGGTGCACACCCAGCAGCGCGGAGGCTGCTGCTCGCACATAAGAAAGCGGAGTTGTGCCTGCAGCAGGTAAAGCAGCCCTCCGAGGGACGCTCTTGTCCTCCACCCGCCGGGAGGCACGGGGCAGCTCGGCACTGCCGCCACTGCCCCCGCACACCAGGGATCGGCCGCTCCGCTGCTGCTTCTGCCTCAACCGGCCGCAAGGGACAGGTCCCCCCGTGCTGGGCGAGCTGCACCGGCCTAATGTCAGTGAGGTGTTGGAGCGGGTCCAGAGAAAGGCAACTGAGCTGGTGAAGATTCTGGAGCACAGGTGCGATGAGGAGCAGCTGAGGGAACTGGGGTGCTTAGTCTGGAGAAGGCTCAGAGGGAACCTTATCGCTCTCTACAGCTATCTGAAAGGAGGCTGTAGTGAGGTGGGTGTCGGTCTCTTCTCCCAAGTAACAGGTAGTAAGACAAAAGGTAATGGCCTCAAGCTGCATCAGGGGAGGTTTAGACTGGATATTAGGAAAAAATTATTCACAGAGAGGGTGCTCAGGAATTGTAACAGGCTGCCCAGGGAAGTGTTGGAATCACCGTCCCTGGAAGTGTTCACAGTGTAGATGAGGCCCTCACTGACAGAGTTTAGTGGTGGCACTTGGCAGACCTTGGGTAATGGTTGAACTTGATGGTAAAGTTCTTTTCAACGTAGCTGATTCTATGATTCGCAGGTAGGCGGCAGAACCTGAGAACACGCGCAACTGCAGCAGCTTTCCGCGGCCGCGGAGCACCCAACCTCCCTTCCTTTCCTCAAGCGTGTCCCATTGCCGCCACCGGACAGTAAATGCCTGAAATAGAGCCGCCTCCCCACCCTCAGCCTCTCCCCGTCGCAGGGATCCCGGCGCTTCCTGCCCCTTCCCGCGCATGCGCAAACTCCGCAGGCTTCCGGTAATGGGTGCGGGCGCCGCTTGCGCTGCGGGATAGATGAGTGCGCGGTTATGGCGGCGTTTCTGTCCTGTCTCCTGGTCGCGCTGCCCCTACGTTGCGCAGGTGGGTCCCGGTGAGCGGGCACGGCACCCGACTGGCATCTGGAGTTGTTGTCGTACCCGCTCTCAAAGGGTGAGGTGTCCCCGGCACCCGCTCGCGGAGGCGTGCCGCTGCGGGCACTCCCGCTTCGGTCCTGCGGCGCTGAGAGAGGGAACGTGGTCCCGGGGCCCGTTGTGAGGGTGCAAAGGCATGTAGGCTTGGGGTCTGGGTAGGTGTGCCTGCCTGCCTGCCTCGGTAAGTGGGGCTAGGTTTGTGTCGAGGGCCTTGGGTTCAGCTCCAGAGTTCAGTAGCTGTCTTTGTCTCTTCAGGCTTAACTTGCTAGCTGTGAGTTGTAGCGGATGTAGCTTGAGTGTGGGGCAAACAGGTTTTGAGTTTTGGGTCCAGTGGAGGTCCGCAGGGATGGTCGGGGGTCTGGAGCATCTCTTATGAGGAGAGATTGCAGGAGCTGTGCCTGTTTGATCTAGAGAAGAGAAGACTGAGGGGGGATCACATTAATGCATATACCTATCAAAAAGGTGGGTGCCAGGAGGATGGTGCCAGGCTCTTTCTAGTGGTGCCCAGCGACAGAGTGAGGAGCCATGGCCATAAACTGAAATACAAGAAGTTTCATCTCAACATGAGGAAGAGCTTCTTTCCACTGAGAGTGGCAGAGCACAGGAGCAGGCTGCCTGGGGGGCTGTGGAGTCTCTCTGGAGACATTCAAAACATGCATGGATGTGTTCCTGTGTAACCTGCCTTGGGAAGGGGGTTGAGCTGGATGGTTTCCAGAGGTCCCTTCCAACCCTAATGATTCTGTGATTGAAAGGCATCTCAAGTCTAACCTGACAGAGCCTGAAGTATAAATGAGGAAATAAGAAGAGTAAAATATCAGGGTGAGGATTTTTTCTCACAAAATAGTAATGTGTGCCTCTTCTTACTTCCTTAAGCAGCAAGAAAGAACTATTGAACAAAATCTTTTTCAAGGGGGAAGTGTTGTGTAGCCTGTATGAGCTGGGCCTAAGTAAATTATCTTCCTGCATATTTAGAGGATAATGTGACTTGCAAGAAAGTATATGGGCTAAGCTAGTTCAAGTAATGGAAATACCATAGCTGTGGGCTAGTGTGTGCATGCTGCTTTTGATGCCACCTAAACTCTTGAATTCTGTCAAAGAGTGTATTATTCTAATTCAGTGTACCCAAAAGAAGACTAGAGAGAGGCTGTTTTCAGTCATCTACACTTTACATTCATGGTAGGATTCAAACAGAGAAGCAGCAATGAGACCTCTTTTCTCTCTTTGTTTTCTTTCACCTGCTTGGTTTGTAGGTGAATTCTTTGTGCATCAGCCCCAAATTTCATCCCCAAACTGGAAGCATGTGATACACGCAGCTACTTTGATCAACCCAACACATGTTATAGCAAATGACTAGCGTGCCACAAACTAAGCTTAAAATTGGAAGTAATTGCTCTGCTACAGTGTCCTCTCGCCTTCTACCGTGTCAAAACCAGCAGTTGTTCTCTGCTGCTCCTGTAGAAAAGTTCTTGCAGTAGGAGTTTTGCCTGGTTCTTTAGAGCCCCTGTCTGCCCACAGAACCAACAGCAGTTCAGTTATTCTGGTATGTGTTTAGCTGTGACTTTTTTTTCCTTATTCTCTTTTAATATCACATGTAACAGGCTTCCTTTTCTTCCTATGCTGAAAGGTTGACTTAAAGTTTCCATTGGCTCTGCCTCATACTTAATGTGATAATCGTTGGGCCATTATATACTCATGATGGGATTTCCCCTTTGCTTTCTCCTGAGGGAGTGTATTTCTGTCTTGCTAAGACTTTCTTCTGATGCTGAATGTTTTTTGCTATTCTATAATGTTACTTTTTTCAACCATCATTTATTGAAAATATTACTTAAAATGCTATAAATTGTGATCTTTATTAGAACAGTTTTGTATTTATTTTAGTTCATTAAAATTTGCCCGGGGAAGGAAGATACACAATCATGCTAAAAGCTTTTCTTTTACCTCTTCTTTCCATAAAGTCTTATCTCGCAGTGTTGTCCTGAACACCGAAGTGTTGTTATGCTTTAAGTGAAGAAATATGAATTCAGTTTAAATTTCTGGCTTTTAATAATTGATAAAATAAGCCAGGAGGACGTCGTGATTTTTAGATATTACTTTGCATATCTGGTTTCTAGCTAAATCACAGAATTTCTCTGGTAATTAAGTTTTGCTGAGTTTACTCCTTCACTCTGGATTGTTGTTCATTGGGATTTAAGAAAAATAATTAGAGAAGAACACACAAAACACTGAAACTAAAGGAGTATTATGTGGAAGGATGGTTGGGTATATTGTCTATGCATGTCTGTAGTACTGAGAACAAATATATTAAATGAGTTTCTGCTGTACTAAAGTAAAAGGCTGCTCAGGTAGAGGAGCTCCAGTTGCATGTATTTTCATTTAGTATTGCTTTTGAATCTATATAATGTACTAATATCTTAAGCATATTGGAAAAAATCATTTATGTATGATACTTTCCCAGCTCATAAAAATTTTTTACAGTTCACTGTCAAGAGGGAAGGATGTATCAACTGGGTTCTGCTAGTAATATGCATGATAGAACAGTGTAAGCTTATTAAATCCAGATACAACTAAGTGGGAGGAGTTCACAATGGTTTTGAAAAGCAGGCATAGGATTGAGAAGTATCCCAACAAACTGGAGAAATACTCTAGGAAAAAGTATGCGAGTACTGGAAAAGGACATCTTAGGGCCTGTTAAAGAGGATGACAAAGGATGGTCTACATATCAGTTCGAGGGAGAGAGGAGAAGATGCAATGTTACAATGCCTTGTAATTTATGTGTAGGAGTTTAAGTGCAATGCTGTATAAAACCCCCAAAATATTGGGGCACAGCAGTGCTGATTAGAATGAAGATGTTGGGTCATGTGTTTTATAAGCTACATTTCCATTTATTGATCTCAGCTGGAGTATTGTAATTTTCTGAAGCATACTGTTTCAAGCAAGTTCAACCATTTGGAGAGAATGCAAAAGAGAACAATAAAAGTCATTCAGAAAGCTAGAAAATTTGTCTTGAAAACTGAAAGAATTGTTGCTGCCATTCAGTTTTTATTGTTAGTCATGTTTAACATAGTTTTCAAGTATGACTGACTTAAAGAATAATGCGCTTTAATATCCATTGACAAAGTTACATGGGCTAAATGTGTTTAGGGGAGACATAGGCTTGACTCTGGGTTTTGCAGTATGTAAACTCCTGGACTATGAACAGCAACTAAGCAAGTGTCCTTGCAGTAAGGAAACTTGGATCTGTTCTGCAAAAATTCAGACCTCCAGTAGAATCTATTAGGAAATCTGATTTGGGAGTTATTTGCGTTTGATGTACAGAAAGCTTTCTCTAATCTCTAGTGGTAAGGATAGCAAAATATTTCAGATCAGTCGCCTGTAAAAAATAGATTATTTGGTGGTGGAAACCATAGGGCATCTTTATGCAAACATCTGGCATGTATGTAGAATTGACCACCTGCTTTCTTCAGTGTGAAATACAGGTGACCTTACAAGGTTTCTTTCAGCTCAGTTTCTGTACTTCAAATATATGAATGGGTGATTATGAAGTGTTAAAATTTATAGAATCACAGAATGGTTTGGGTTGGAAGGGATCTTAAAGCTCATCTAATTCCAACCCCCTGCCATGGGTAGGGACACCTTCCACTAGATCAGGTTGCTCAAAGACCTGTTCAACGTGGCCTTGAACAATGCCAGGGATGGGATATCCACAGCTTCTCGGGGCAACCTGTGACAGTGCCTCACCGCCCTTATAGTGAAGAGCTTCTTCATAAATAGCTAATGTAAATCATAGAATGATTAGAGTTGGAATTGATGATCGTTTAACTTTTAACAAATTTCAACCAAAGACATTCCTCAGAGTATAAAATTACAGCTGTCTCTCTGATTAGATCCCTCTTTTTACCTGCAACAGGAGATGAACAGATGAAAGAGCATAATTGTGACCTGGAAACCTCAACAAATAGGTATTTGGATAAGAAATTTGGTTTCGTGGTGAAGATAGTTTCATTGTCAGTCAGGACTGGGAGCCCCTTCTGAAGCAATCATCTGGTTTTTCTTACCGGGGCAAGGAGGAAAGTACCTCGTCAAGCTTGAGATAGGTCTACAAAGTGTGCTCTGGGGTTTTTTTCAGGTTTTTTTTGTTTTTTTTTTTCTGTTATGTTTTATACTAGATGAAGGCAAAAGGCTCTCCAGTCTAGTGTTCATCTGCAGCAGTGGTTGGTAGCTGAGTAGGTAAGAATAAAAAATCAAGTATATAGTGACACTTCACAACATAGTGTTATGGCAGTCTGTAGTGTTGAGACTTTGTATTTCACTCTTGAGTTCATAAGCCTGGTAAGAGTTGAGCATTCAGAGAGTCCTAAGGGAAGGAATTCCACAGGTTGACTAAGCATCCAGTAAAGCAACAGTTCAATTTGTTTGCTTAGAGCAGAGTGGTGCTTGATTTGAAGCTTTCAGCTTAGGGCTAAGACAACAGCAAACAATCTTTGGCTGCTTGCATTCTTCATGCCACTCACTAGGCGTCTGTAGATCTGTCATAGCCTCCCTTCCATCTCATTTTTGGCTGAAGAATCATGTTCTGATTCCTCCCAGGACAGAAGTTGTTCCATATCTTGCGTTGTCCTTGTCACCCTTCTCTGTCTTGTTCTGCTCTCTAACGGGAGTGGGCACTCTAGAGCTGCCTGCAGTGTTGGGAAATAAGTTTAAAATGAATTTATACAATGACGTTAAGCTTTCTGCTTTACTCCCATAATTCCATATGAGTTTCTAACTTTCTCCCTTTTTGACCATTGCTGTGCACTGACTGTAAGTGCTCTCAGACTTGTACATTGTTGTTGAACATAACGCTGAACAACCTTTTGAGAATTCCCGGAATTGTAATTGGTACCAGTTACTTTTAACCCTGTAGTGGATTTTAAGTTAATTTTACAGGTGATATCTCTGAATTGCATGTTTCTGTTTATTAAAGTAAAGGTAATTGTGTGCTATTGAAAACAGCTGTTAATACCTTGTTTCAGCAGTTTGTAAAGAGGATTTAAAAAGGGTAAATGTCAAGATGGAGTCCAGCCTTGTTCAAACTTGCATGAGGAAGTTCTCAGAGAAAAAGGCAGTCCAACCCGAGGCTTGCAACAGTCATGTTTTGGGCCTGTAACCAAAGCTGTTCTGGAATAAATCCCTTCTAGTTCTCCATGTGTGCTCCTACTGCTGGACTGGAATACTGTATCTTCTTCCAAGTGTTAGAATCCAGACCTGTTTTTTTACAATACTGTTCCTATCCAGAGAGAGGATATGATTATTTCCTGTGGTATTTACCAGCTTTAGAAAAAGCTGGCCTAACTTAAACATTAGTTGGATGTCTTACATAAGCATGTTTTTTGTAACTTGGCAAGAAAGTATACCTCGTTAGAGCGCGAGTCTTGAAACCTGTTTGTTTCTGCTTCCAGGCTTCCTTTTTCCTGTCTGACCTCAAATGAAAAATATTTATTGTAAAGCTTTATGCCGTGTATAAGATAAGAATTTGAAAATGTGGGAAAGCTCCTCTGGAAGTGCAATGAATATTTTCTAACAAGGCAAACAAAAATAATAGTCAAGATACAGTAGCATTTTTTTCTATGTTGGAGCTCTGTAAGTGCATTTTTGTTCGCAGCTAATACTATGTGTTAGCTAACCCTACATTTTTATGGTTTACTCTGAGGTTTTATGTTGTTCAGGGTTAAGAATCTACATTGGCAATCTACTGTTATAAAGACTCCTAGAAGTTTACTACTGCCATGGCAGGCTTTTAAACCTGGTATGTGTGCTGCTAGAGAATTCAGGAAACCAGATCTTGCTTTTGATCTGCTCTAGGAGGCTATTCAAATGTCAGAGGTTGAATTACATTCCAAAAAGATGGTTTGAAACAGGTTTTTCATCATACTGTTTAGCAAGATAAATATTTAAAGAGATTGAGTGCATAAATTATATTTTTTAAGTTTCTGCAAATACATGAATACACATATTTACAGGGAGAAGCACTACCCTGCACTTTAGATGTAAATGATGTCAATCTGTTGATGTTCCTTTACAAGTGAAATTGAAGGTGTTATGCTATATCGCAACACTTAAATAATCTTCCACTGGCTCATAAAGCAATGAGTTTTGCTAAGCAAGATTATAACATTCAATCTCTCAATTCCTGTAAGTGGTTGTATTTTTCAAACAAACTTGGTGGCTCTGTCAGGCTTACACTTTTTATGGTAATAGCAGAGTTGGGGGGGGTGTCCTTTAAATTATTATTATTATTGTAATTATTATTACTATTAAAAGCCAGTGGAACTTTTTTGTTCCAGACTTTTTGATTCTTAATGCAAACATTCTCAAATAAAGTGAAAATAATGTTTTCCCATGAAGCGAGCGTTTCCTTTGTGAAGAGCTATAAATATTCAAAACTGCTATTTTTTTTGCAAAAATCTGAACTCACTGCCTTTGTTGTCATAAACTTTTTGGTTGAACTGTAGCCATCTGTTAGATAAATATCAGACCAAAATAGTTGTTTGCTTTCTTATTTTCTGATGATCAAATGTGGTTTGGCGCTCTCTGGGGCTTATCTTAGTCTTTCAGCTTAGAGGAGTAACAAATTAATGCATTGTGGAAAAAACTCCTGTAGTGGCATCCACAGGGTTTTATTAAATTACTTTTCTTTCAAATTTTGTGCTTTCAGGAGTCATTTCCAAAAGTCTGTGGATACCACTTCAACTCCGAGACTCCAAAAAGATCTCGGAGACTTCAGTTTATAGGTCACTTTTCCACGTAACTTTCCTTTTCATAAAGAGAACTTGGTCATCATGTAAAATATGAAACAGTTTTTGCAAGGAAGGGCCAGTGTGAAAATCAAATTCAAGATTACCCATTAGATGTGCAAACAGACTTTGGTTGCCCAGGAGAAATAGGATGTATTTATTCTGATTTCTTCCTAATATGATCAAAAAGCAATTTCAGAAACATGGTCACTAACATATGTTTTTAGAAGTTGTAGCCACTGGGAGGTGATTAATAATGTGACACATAGCTGGTTAAAAATAGAGAGTCAAGCCAGAGGTGTCTGTGGTGATTTGATTTTTTTTTTTTTTTATTATTTTGTTGATTTTATTCTTTTTCCCCTGATGTGTTAGAAAATTAAACTGCATTCTTAGAAGACAGAGGTATTTGCTGGCTTGATTGTGCATAGCCTGGGTTGTCAGCAGGACCTGGTATAGGGTAGCAGGCAGAAGGATTTAGATGAAGCTTAAGCTCTGTAAATCTGGATGTTCTTGGTTGGTGGTTTTGGTATAACTTTGGTGACTTCTGCCTGAGGTTTCCTCAGTTCACACATATTCGGTGTGCCTTCACACTCTTTCCCTTTGCTCTGTAAGCCACAGCCTGGTTTAGTTTCTCGTAAAGAAAACTTTCAGTCCAGACTTTGAGCCCTGATTAGAACTTTCTTGCCTCACCGCTTTGAAGCAGTGCCGTATGCTGCTGTGAAGTAATTCAAAATAAAGTACCTTAGAAATAGCTGGATAAGCTTCAGTTTCTGTAAGTATCAGAGTAATTCCTTCTGCCACAGCATTGTTACCCTCATTTGTCCTCTGATACTTGCATTGTATCTCAGATGGGACACCTAGGATTCTGCATATCTCAAAGTTAATGGTAAAGAAGTCTTCTGTAGGAAGTGGAATATAAGGTGATTATGAGGCAGTTGGGGTTTTTAAAGTATTTTTGAAAGGTGGAAAGTAGAGGAGAGAGCAAGCTCTCCAGCAGATGATTCTAGCATGCGTGCTTCCCTCCTGTTGGCAAGCTGCCGGTTAAGCTTTCTCTTCTCATGGGCTGGTCCTTCCCTTGATGTTATGGACATTCTTTGTATGTGTCCTAAGACTTAGCACTTGCCCTCCATAAGTCTGTAAGCACTGCTCTTTGTGTAAAAGAAACACCAGGATTACCGTGAGCAAGATACAAGATCTGCCATGTGATGAAGCATTGCATGAGGGCATTTATGCTCAATACATTTAATTTATGGGAGTAACACGTGACATAGAACAAGTCTGCTGCGCTCAGTCTGTTTTGCAACTGCAAAATAATAGTGTTAGGTCAATCCCTCGCAGTGTGCAGATGAGATCCAGATGTTGGATCCAACTAACGAAATATGAGCTTAAAGGCATTTCAGACTGCTTATAATCAACAGAGAACACAGGCCTCGAATGTTACAACTGTATAGACCTTTTTTAAAGGAGTGTGGGGAGAAAGATTTTAGGCACAGAGGAAGGAGCTGAGTAGTCAAACAAGCAGAGGAGCTACCTGATGCAGCTCTGGTAATACATACATATGGCACTTGAGTATATACCTCCTGAGCTATATATTGAAGTGTCATTTGAGTAGTGTGGTGTTTTCTTAACTCTCATGTTTTTTGTTATCTCAATGTAAAACTCTGCTTCTTTTTTAAAAAGAAGTTATTCTTGAGTCGTGTACAAATTATTTATCCCAATCTTTATATACCTTTATGTTACTTTCTTGTAGGCCAAACTAATCTGAGGAGTCCAGAGGATATTCAGATCTATGTTGTAAATACAAATTTCACTCTAAGTTGGAACTACACTGGGAATGATACCAATGTGACATTTTCAGCAGAATACAGGTGGTAAGTAGTAATTTTATTCTAAACCAGCAATGTCTGGCACATATTTGTGTAGAAAAGCATATTAATTAATTATTATACTTCTCAGTACTGTCACATAAAACTCTTGGAGATGGTTTGAAATCCAGAAAGTAGAGGCTGGGAAGACCAAGTCTTGAAATGAAAGAGCATTGTCCTTCATTTCTCTAATTCATATTTAAAATTAGACTGTTCACCACTTGTGACATGTTATAAATGCAGGACACCCCTGGTAGTAATGCTTAACAATGAAGTCGTTCCTTGAGAAGATTAACTTGTGCACTTAAAAATGTAGTATTTAGATTTATTTATTCTCCAGTGATTTGGATTTGGTTTGGTTTTCTTTGCTTTTCTTGGGGGGGGGTGGGTAGAGATGAGGGAGACATTGTATGCATTTTGCTTTTAAATTAAGGTATATTGTGGCCACACACACAGATTTTTAGAGAATTTTCAGTGTAGTTTTTGGGTAATTTGTCAGTGTTTATGAATCTAGATTTCTTGTCTGCAAATTTTAATCACCAAATGTGAAACCATTTTTGTTCTTAAATGTTTGCTTGGTTTTACTCATTTGGTATTTTTTAAATATTTGTATTTTTCTGACAAGGAACTATCAAAAACACTTCTATGACAAAATCACTGAAGTTCTTTATTTTAGGATTGCCTAGTGTATAATTTTAGGTATATTTAAAAAGAAAAAGCCAACACCGAACATCTCCCCGTCTTCAGTGTGTAGATGAGGGAGCTGCTTTGAAAATAGTTTTATTTTAAAAACATAATACTCGTCTGAAAGATAAAATAGGCATTGAGGATAAACAATTACTATTTCAAGTCTGTGCCTCCTTTCTGTTCAGGATGTACTTAATCTCTGTATGAAATGTCTCTTTCTTAAATAAGGTTTGTATGTTTGTTAACCCGTAAGAAAAACAGCTTATGTAAAGCTAATTATTCCAATACTTAGTGCTAAACTCCCGTTTTCTCTTTTCTTTCTTTTCCCCTAATCTACATTCTTTGCTAATGTCAGAATTTGGATTTATTTTTGCTGCTTTTGTGCTCTTTTAAGCCCATCTTGCCATCAAGACTTTTAAATTTCTTCCAACAAGTTGTAAAATCCTTGGCAGCCTGGGATTGTGTACTAAGGATATAACTCTGGATTTTGACAATTCTTTGATGTTGTTTTCTGGCACCATGTGTTTACATGGTGAATAAAGCAAGCTGGTGTCAGACTTTTCAGAGTGATAGTTAACCTTTGGCGATAAGGTTAACTTAATAAATTAATAGGTTCAATTAATGAGTTAAAATTGCAATATGAATTCCAGGTTAACTATGTAGATAACATTGATTGCATTGGTGCTGGTGATAAAACAGCATTAAATGGTGTGACATTTACTAGCCTTAAGAAGAATAGGAAAAAGAATCTCAAGACTTAAATTGCGTCTTAGTTTTATATTGGGGTGTGTTTTCTTTCTTACAGGTTTGAAGATACTGAGACAAATGGAATGGAGTGGAAGGGGTTGCCTGGATGTCAAAATGTTACTTGCACAGAATGTGACTTTTCCTCAGCAATAACCGAATACTATGATAAGCATCATGTGCGTATAAGGGCTGAAAGAAGGGAAGAAGTGTCTCCATGGTCTAGCACTTTTGAAATGTTTCCATATTTTCTAGGTATGAGCTCCATATATACTGTAACATTAAATGCTCTTCAGTACATCATTGTGGAAAAAATTTGTGTGGGTTCCATTGCTCATTACAACAGGAGCTGGTGGTTTTCTCAACCTTAACATAATTTAAGGTGCTTGCAGGTCATGGAATGTTATGATTTTCTCTCTCTGGAAATGGGAAAATATTATAAGTGATGTTTTTTCCTGACAGTTTTCTGTCAGTCTGTATTTTTCTAGAATTCAGAAAAATCCTTTTTGACATTGGACTTCTCTGGAAGCTTTCTTCTAACCTTGTGACTTTTCGGTAGTTACAGTATAGTATGGTGCTGAAGCCTTCCCTCAACATTGGATTGATTTCTTTGAGCTAGGTTTCTTGCCTTGCATGTTTGGGAAAAACTTATGCTGATTTTCACTGCAGATTCTAAAAACCATTTAATCAGTAACACTGCATTTTAGCTCCATTGCTTTTAGAACCAGGTAGCAGTGCTTGGTTGTTAAAATAGATTTCTGTTAGATACTGACTGAGATTCATGAAAACTGAGTTCCTATAGGCAGTTACTGTGATCTTGTTATTGTCTGAGAATAATTAAAAATAGATACTATAGGCAATTAGTGTGGGTTTATGAATGTAAATTACTTTTTTGATGTTTTTAAGTAATCATGCTTGACTTTTTTCTTTTAATATTTGCAGCTCAGATTGGACCCCCAGGAATAGCATTGCAGTCCATGAATGGAGTCATAAAAATTAAGGTTTCTCCTCCAGAAGAAAATCAGGTCCGAAAAATGTGGCTAACCCCTCTAGATTTTAAATATAAAGTAGTTCTCTGGGAAAATTCATCAAATTCAGAGGTATGATCACTTATTATTATTACGTTTGAACCTTAGCATAACTGTCAGAGATGTACTTTAATTGCTTCATGCTCTAAAATAGAGTTGCTTAATTAGGTAACTGTATAACTGTTGCTATGCAGCCTAAAAATTGGGGGAGGGTGTTTGCTTTTTTGGTTTTGTTTTTACTGGAGGATTGCCTTAGATATTTTGTGAGAAGAGTCTGTATTTCTATGAACCCAATTTCCAATGCATGGGGAAGAAGGTGAAACTATCTAAGATGTGTTGGATCAGGAGCCACCCTTAGCCAGCAGGAGCGGGGAGGGGGAGTTCAAGGCAGTGGGAAGAAGCATTTACAGTAAGGCATAGATATAGGGGAGAAGTAAGAGGCTAACTTGATCTTACTGAGACCGTACAGCTTGACTAAAGCTGTCAGTATACTGTTCTGTGTCATTAACTAAGGTCTCTGTTTCTACACTGTAGGTTGGGGTTTTTAGAGGTTCTTTTGAGGTCTTGAATTTGTGAACTAGTTTCCAAGCCAGAATGTGCATCTTGTGCAGCAGCTACAGCTATTCTGTAAAGACCAAAGTAGAAGCAGTCATTTTTTTTCCCCCTATCCTTTTAGAGGAATGGATGCCAGCTAGATTAGGGCAGGAACTGAAGAGTATCTATGTTCCTTTTGAAGACCTAGTTATAATTATTACACATCAAAGCTGGGGGGAAAAGCTTCAATTTAAGTACAAGCTGTGTACAAAGGTTAGTCACTGGAAAGTCTCATAAACTGAAAGCAGAGAGGTAGCAGGAGGGGGAAGGGGAAGTGTTTGCTCAATTAATTGAGGGACGGAAGTGTACTATTTCTCTTCTGACTATATGCCTGAATCTGTGTGGTGAGTAATGCGTCATGTAGAGCGGTGCCACAATCTCTCCACACTTTCATGTGTTTTAAGGAGCATGATGTATTCCTTCCTTTCAGTCACGTGGCTAAATTGGAACTTCCCTTCAGCATTTATTCAGCTTATATATTGTCCTCAATTCCCTAGTTTAGCACTTTTAAGGCGTATTATATAAATTTGCTGAAACCTGGAGAAGTTAAAAAAGAATACTGCTCATAAGGAAGAACAGTTCTATTCAGTTGCTGTTTGCAATTATTTCTTACAGTTCAGAAGTCAAAGTATTTTTCCTACTGACATAATTGATGATCTTGCGCCAGACACTACCTATTGTTTGAAAGTTCAGGCAACTCTTCCATTGGAACTGCGGGAAGGCTTATTCAGTCCCATTCGTTGTATAAAAACAACCCGTAAAGGTACTGAGTAAAATCGTCTTATCTTAAAATGATTACTTAAACGGTTGCAAAGTAAGTTGTTCTAAAGCAGTAGAAATAGGCCGAAGTGCTACATTCTTACTCATTTTGGTATAATAATCTTGACAGTGATGTAAATTTTCTATTTTAAATCAATATAAAATGTCACCTATCAATATTAGCCTTAGTAGTACAAAAAAGATTTTGCTCTGAGGCAAAGTCTATCCACTAATTTGGATTGCAAAAGCTGCTTTTTGTGTTTTGGAAAATTGAGTATTTTGAGTTTGTGACTGAATCAGGAGGAAAGGGATGTGTAGGTAGGGATGTGTATGTAGGCAAAACGAAAGCTTTTTGTAACTTGGCAGTAAGTGAATGCATATGAAGTTGTGCTAAGCTTAAAGTAATATTGGTTTTTGTGCAGGCCTTTGTGAGTTTATTATTACAGATTTTGAAGAATCGCTTAGTGGCAGTTTGCTACCAGCTGCTTGTTTTGCTTGTCTAAATTCTTTTGTGTGTGCTTCAGGTGTGAGTTTAAGTACTTCTGAATGCTTGTTTCAGGAAAGAAATTACTGTGGGAATGTCAAAAGTCAAACATTAGATTGAATGAATGGTACATCAAAATTACTTCATGTGTATTTTACACGTTTTTCTCATCAAGTTATTGCTGAACAAATTTGTTTCTATTAATCTCAAGTTTCTTAATTTTTTCTGAATTGATCTAAGTAATTTTTGTTTTTACTAAAGGCTTAATATGTTGTATATTATATCACTGACTTTGATTTGACATCTTTATAATGAATGAAAACAGACTATTTTTTTAAGTATTGGACCATTTACATGAGAAATACCCATTCAGTGAGAAATTGTTGTACATAGTATCATAGAATCACAGAATAGTTAGGGCTGGAAAGTACCTTAAGATCATCTAGTTCCAACCCCCCTGCCATGGGCAGTGACACCTCACACTAAACCATTCCACCCAAGGCTCTGTCCAACCCAGCCTTGAACACCATGCTTGATGGAGCATTCACAACTTCCCTGGGCAACCCATTCCAGTACCTCACCACCCTTACAGTAAAGAATTTCTTCCTCATATCCAGTGTAAACTTCCCCTGTTAAAGTTTGAACCCGTTATCCCTTGTCCTCTCACTACAGTCCCTAATGAAGAGTCCCTCCCCAGCATCCCTATAGGTCCCCTTCATATAAAACTTTTCAGTAATTGTATATTTCCTTTTTATTTTGAGCAGTGAATGACCTACTCTGTGCAACAAATCTGAGAATTCTTGCTTTGAATATGGAATTTCATCTACATTGGGCTAATCGGTATAAACAACATGTGAGCTACAATGTACAGTATCTCATGTGAGTTAAGCATTTTCCATATCTGTTTAAAGAGGCTTTGTCATTCTAAATACCATCCATTGTATTGTGCAAATAGTTACTAGAAGTTAAATACTTACAAAAAGTAGCTATTCATTGTTGCATTGGGGTACCTCATCTGGAGGGTGTGGCTTTTGAAAGGACTGCATCTAACATCATATTCTAGAATTTCAGGGTACTAGGCTTCTTTAAAAGTGCAAATACCAGATGGAATGGGCTACTAAATGCACATTAAGTTTTAAAAGATGTTTGCATTGCTTCATTAGAAATTAGATGACTAGAAGTGAGTAAAAATGCAGGTATTCAAGGTTTCAGTTGTCAACATGTTTGATTACTTCTGGTCAGATCCCACCATGGAAAAAAACCCATCATGTGTACAGAACTGTATCTTAGTATCCAGTTGTTGCACAAAAATTGTGATCAGCATATAAATGAAGAGGAGAGATACCTCTAGCATTCTTTTAGAATTCCTTTGTCATGACAGAAAAATATTCAATTTAATGGAGCTATATGAAAACTCTTATTTAGATTTTGGAAATTTAATAAAACTGATACATAATCCTTCTGTTGAGGCTTGATAAAGCACTAATTCATATTTCCTGATCCAGTTAATTTCGTTGTTTCAGTTATAAATGAAAAAATGATATTCCAAATATGAGAAATTTCTAAGAAGGCCATTCTTCCAAAATTAAAAAACCCCTATCTAACACAAGTCAGCATGCTCTTCCCCCCGCTTGCACCCTGAGTTCAAAGGCCTCATGTCAAAAACTATTAAAACATCTCTTGCAGTGGGTATCTGAAGAAACTTCATGATGATTACTCAGTGAAGTGGCTCAATGTACACGGGTGTGAAAACATCACTGATACACAATGCAACTTTTCATCTATCATCACTACTACTTCTGGATCTTATTACCTCCGTGTGCAGGCCATAAATGAATATAATAGATCATGTTTGTCTAATGAAGTAAAAGTAGATCCTCTGATAACAAGTAAGCAACATGTTTTCTTGGATTTACATTTCTCAAAAAACTTATACTTAATGCTGTTATTTGCAAAAAGAAACTTGCTAGATTAATGGAACTGAATACATAGTTCCTCTACAGAAACTGTTATGAATCCTGGCCTCATCAAGATAAACAGGAGTTTTTTTCCATTGTCTGCTCCATTCAGCGCAGCCAGTATTTCACTGTATTTAGAATTATATAATTTCCTTAACAAAATTGAGCCATAAAACTGCCATTATATGGCATTTATAATCTCACTGTATACTACATTGATCACTGTGTGTGTTTGTACTAGAAATACCCCTAGTCTGACTTTTTCCATTCACAGGGAGCACTTCTTTATCTCAGAAAAATGATGCCAAAGTCAAATAATTTCAGAATCTACTGCCTTTATTTTCTTGTGCATCTGCTCTCATCTCTTCCTTCTCTCTGCCACTGCACAGCGGACCCTGAATTATGTGCTGATGCAGTATTACATTGACGTACAGCCCTGAAAAGCTTCATGGAAAAGCAGTCTTAAAAGATAGTGACTTCTAAGTCAAAAATACACTTTCCAGAATGAAATTACAGTAATTTTTATCTTTGCACTTTTTGATTTTTGTGAGAAATGTGACCTCTACTAGAAGATTTGACTTCAAGTCAGTCATAAATGTCAAGAAATATCTATCTCCAAGGTCTTTGTAATTAGATTATTCTTCAGTAATGTAACAGAACCTAAGTAAATAATGCATCAAGAGAAAACAAAACTGTCACGCTTCTTGCTTTTCAACTATACTATAACTGTGAAAGAGGGTATATGTGAAAAAGAGGATCCATATCCTGACGAGTCGTTTCACTTTGGCATGCACAGTATTGATCCCATGGCCTGTGTATTTCATGTCACTGAAACTTGCAGAAGCAATATATGAATGTGGAAAGAGAAAATAACTGAAATATTTCTCAGGACTTGAGATTCTGAGTAAAGCTATTAGTCAAGTTAGACTTCAAAGTACCCAGTCTTAAAAATTGACACAGATTTAAATTACAGTGTTTTATTACTATTTTTTTATTACTATTTTTTCAGTCTTATTTTTAACTTTTTTTTTCTTTTTTTAAAATATCTTAAGATCAGATTGGCCCTCCTCGTGTAAAGCTGGACATCAGTAATGCTTTGCTCCATATCCAGATTTCTCCTCCAGGAGGATCTGAGAGTGAAGTCATGAGGGACTATTATGACTTGTCTTACCGGGTTCTGTATTGGAAGAATTCATCAAATAATGAGGTATGAATTAGTTCAGTACTTCAAACAGTAGATAAAATTTGTTATGACTTAAATACCGAGTTTGAGTTCTCCTTAAGAAACTTATTTTCAAAGAGGCACGTATATGGTTTATCAGTCATGCAATTGATTTGTTTTATTTTGCTTTGCTGAAAGATTCTTCTAAAAATCTGGTCAAGATGACTTTTATCATAAAGTAATTGAGATTTTAATCTTCTTCCATTGGTGTTGCTAAAGTGTAATGATTTGCAGAATTGCACTGAGTTTTGTACAAACTGCTAAATAGCTCACTTTAGAATGGAAGTTGTAGAGCTCTTGTGTACTGTCTTTGTTACCGTATGACTGTGTGCACTGTCTTAATTAAATGTAGCTTCCAGCCTCTCAAATTCTTTTCTTTCTGTATTTGTATTTTAGCTGTATGATACATAACTATATGTATCATAAACCAATGAAGTCTTGCATGCTTTTAACTCATATTTTCCATATTCTTTAAATGTTATTTACTGTAAAATATTTTACAGTAATCAGTAAATGTGTATGTGTAAATGCATGGAAGAAGAAAACAAACTGCAACAGGAAAAAGTTTTGCTTTGCACACCACTTTGAACTGTAAAATTTCAGTATGGTGAAAGCAGTTGGTTTTCGCCGATAAGTGTTTCCTGAATGTGTTTGCTTAGGAGAGAGTTGTGTGGTTTCTTTCATTTAATCCAAGTGCAGAGCGGTGTCTGACCTTACAGAATTGCTTCTTCAGCAGAGGCCAAAATTCTAATCTATTTGAGTGACTCTTGTACTCTTTATGTGCATCTTATTCTTACAGTTTTTTCTTTTTCAGGAGGAAATCAAAGTGAAAGAGATAAAACAGACAATAGGGTCAATCTCTGATCTAGCACCCTCGACTTTGTACTGTGTAAAAGTACAGGCCTTTTCAGAAGCTTATAACAAAAGTGGTCATTTCAGCAAAGGGGAATGCATCAAAACACCTGGAGGTAGGAAGAGCTTGGAAATTGTTACACCTCTGGAAGGAAAATTGTTAACCTTTTAGAGGCCTTTGCAAGTCTCACTAGTTAAAAAACGTCTGCAGCATGAATTGATGGCCTCACAGATTTGGCACCTAGTTGGGCAGAGATCAAAAATGTCAGTCTTGTTACTTTGCTGCTGTGTTCTCTCCTACAGCTGAACTGCTGCTGTTCTGACCTGATCACAATTACGTTTTAGTTATTCTAGAACACAACTCATTTTAGAAATTATCTCAGGTTAATAACTGTAATGATGATGAATTACAATGTACAATGCCTTGTTAACAGGCAGGCTTTAATTTCCAGTGCTTTCAAGCTATTTTAGGAGGGTGCGAGGAATCGCTAAATGCTGTTTTCAAGAGTATTTTTTAGTTGTCTTAATTCTGCTGTGAATTAATTATATTCAAGAAAACTCGTGTGCTAAAGTGTAAAGAGACAAATCATCAGGCTCATTATAACTGAAAACTTGCCTTTTGCAAAATGAGAATACATTTCTAGATGGATTGCGCTCACTCAGAACATAAGAGGCAGTTATGTTGAATTCAATTTGGCCAGTTATCTTGTATTAGCAGCTGTAATGCTAGAAAAATTACTAAATAGCCAAACTGACTTAAAGCTGAGAAAATGTAATAATAGTAATGCTACTTTCTCATATCTTAAGCTTTTAGGATTCATTTAGATTGTAGTCCTCACTGCTTTGTCTTTATCAAGCCTAAGAAGAAATAGAAGTTACTTTGTTACCTTCATAAGATAGTTTTTTATGTATTTTACTTGTTGGCTACTGGTCTTCCCTGTATCCTCCTATACAGATATCTATCTATATATCATATTATAATAATGAGGCTATTTAAGGTTAAGCAGTACATCCCAAGACTCAGTATTGAGAGACCACCCTGTACTTCTCGTACACTCTTATATCCCAGTGAGGAAATCTTTCATTCTTTGATCATTTATACTAACTGGAAATAGAGATAAAAAGACCTGATTTTCTCAGCTTGTTTATTTATAAAGTGTTTTGTGGTGTGTATTGGTTTAAGTATGTTCAAACTCTTTTCAGTTTGTTTGTTTGTTAAAGCAATAGTGCCAGAGAATATGTTGCAAAGCAGAAGGGTGGAAGGGAGGAGGAAGCTTGCAAAGCTCTTGCAATTTAAGCACTGAATAGCTCATGAATATACAGATAAAAGGTTTCTTTGACTAGAATATTTTGGTATCAAAAGCTAGATTCTGTCATTTAAAATCCTTCTGCCATAAGGTCTCGCCCTTAAGTCCTGGAATTGAGCCTAGCTTGTTACAAGGTTTTCCACATTTCCTGGGATAAAACAGGAATGCAGGACCATAGACTCACAGGCTGGTTTGGGTTGGAAGGGACCTTAAAGCTCATCCAGTTCCGACGCCTCAGCAGAGGCAGGGACACCTTCCACTAGACTTGGCTGCTTGAGGCCCCATCCAGCCTGGCCTTGAACATTCCAGGGATGGGGCAGCCACAACTTCTCTGAGCAGCCTGTTCCAGTGCCTCACCACCCTCTTCGTAAAGAATTTCTTGCTTATGTCCAGTCTAAACCTACTCTCATTTGGTTTAAAACTGTTGCCCTTTGCCCCATAACTACAGCCCCTGGTAAAAAGTCTCTCTCCATCTTTCTTATAAGCCCCTTTTTAAATGGAGCTTTCTCTTCTCAAGGCTGAACAACCCCAACACTCCTGACCTTTCTTGCTAGGAGAGGTGTTACAACCTTCTGACCATTTCTGTGGCCCTCCTTTGGACCTGCTTTAACAGGTCCGTGTCTGTCCTGTGCTGGGGGCCCCAGAGCTGGATGCAGTACTCCAGGTGGGGTCTCACAGAGTGGAATAGATGTTGAGAATCACCTCCCCATCACTTGTTTTTATGCAGCTCAGGACACAGGTGGCTTTCAGGGCTGCAAGCACACATTGCCAGGTCATGTCCAGTTTTTCATCCACCAGTACCCCCAAGTCCTTCTGCCTTGGTGTTAGACCCTGCATGCATGCAATAGCACAGTAGATTTACATGCATCAAGTGCTTCATGGTAGCTGTGTGCAGCCTTTTTGTCCTGCTGTTGAGTAGTGACATATAACTGGGAATAACTGGATGATCCTGTCTGGAAATGCCTGTGTTCTTATAATGAATAAGTATTTTGTGCTGGTTTTTGAATATCTTTCAGATATTGGAATGGTATCATTTGTGTAATGATCATCATGGCTGGTTATAGTACTGTAGAAATGCAAAGTGTACTGTAGCAGATTTGGAAATAAGGTGTTCTGTAATGTCTGTATTCAAGAATGCCTAGGCTAAATGTGTTTTATTAACTTTTTTAGATAAAATTTTGCCTCTGATCATTTTAGCAACGTTTGTAATTGCCCTGATTGCTGTCTTCCTTGTGGCTGTGCCTCTCGTTTTTGCCCTGTATCAAGCCTACAGTAAAATCAAATACGTGTTCTTTCCGTCATGCCAACCTCCTTTGAATATAGAGGTGAGATGAGATGTATTTTTCTCATTTGTTAAGCAGATGTTTTTTTAGAAAAATTCATGCAAAATATTATTAAGAAGTGTTTGTCTGTTATCCTGTGGTCTTATGGGTATGCCAAGATTAGTTATGCAAGTTTTAACAGAGCGCAGATATTCCTATGGAAAAAATGGGTACTATCAATTCCTAGAATTCTGTGATTAGCAAGTATTTTAACTCCTATGGTTTTATTTCTATCTGTGCAAAAGAGTTGTTAGCAACGCTTCGTGCCAGAGTATGTGCATGTCTACCCAATGTGATACTATACTTTTGCCTTGCTGAGTGAGACCAGAAATGCTTTCCAGTTGTGTTACCTGGAAGAGCATGCTGTAGGCTTTTTGCCAGCCTTTAACACTCAGAGAAGGTGAAAATGCAAACCCAGTCTTTAGAGGAAATTTTAGTGTAGCAGGCAGCAGATATTTCTACAATGTCCTGACCTACCAGCCTGACTGGTCTCTAAAAAGGCAGATGTTTTCCAATTTCCAGCTGAGCTTGGCACAGGTAGTAATCGGTAGGGATCCTGTTCTGAAATGAACAGGGCAACATGTAAGTACTGGTGTATTTTGAAATGCTTTTCACCGTGCTTTCCTCTGTGAGTCTCCAAACACTGATGTTGAGCACTGTATTACCTTCCCACATAGGTCGTCATACCATCTCATCTCACTGAAGCTCCTAGGATAGGTAGCATACAAAGCTACTGAATAAAGTGGTAATTTAAAACCAGTCTTGTAGTTTACAGGGGCAAATCTGAATTTAAGTTATTTGTAAGGGAGCATTTTAGCTGGTTTGTTTAGTAGAATGGTAACGTAATTAATGCATTACTGGTAAACCTAATAATTGCAGTGCATGTTTGGAAACTTTTGTGATGGGTTTAAGATAAATGACCATTTCAGAGAATAGATTTAATGCACATAGGATAGGCAGGAGTGCACTGTTGAGAGCTTTATAAGGCTTGCAGCAGCTTACTTCCTCTTCCTAGTTTCAAACTTTGCCTTATAACTGATGATGATTTGTAGACTTTACAAGCACACATCTCATTCCCATGCTACCATATGATCTTTGAAAGTCATCTAAATTAGGATTTTTCTTTAGGTCTTCTGTGGCTTCATAAGTCTATGGTCAATAAAGTACCACAATTGTATAGATGATTGACAACTAAAAGCATAATGGAAGAGTTAAGATTAATGGTAGTAATTCTTTAGTGTTCAATTTTATGAATGCAACTAAACTTCACCCTAACTCTGAATTTGTGAGCTTAAGGAAACAAGTGGCATTATAGGTAGAAAACCTCTTGATGCTGCTGAACATGATAAACCAGATTTGTACAGCTGTGGTGTTAAGCAGAATCATCATTTAGGTATTACGTATGAATGTTCATCTCTTTTTTTCTGCTTCTCTTTTTGCAGGGTTTTGGAGGACAGCTTTTTAGCAGTCCTTATCTGTTAACTGCAGAAGAACCAATAGAAAATTGTTCTGTAATTGAGACTATCATCACAGAAGAAGTAAATCAAATTGTTTTCAAAGATTACAAACATTCTAAACAGAGCAGTAGAGACTCAGGAAATTATTCCAATGATGACAATACTTCAGGAAGCAAAGTATCAGAAGAAATGTTAGAAAAGGAAACAGTGTAACATCTAAGAAAATAAAAGCCGTAATGGGACTGGCAGCATAATAAACACGTAAAAAGTTTGTGACAGTAGCAGCTTAAGGAGAACACTGTCACTTTGGGATCCTTGTCTTCAGGTTTCCAAATCTGCACTTTGTTAGTGGAAAGTTACATGCCCTCTCTGCTGCAAGCTAACTGAAGTTCCATTAAAGCACAGTTGATTCCTCATACCTTACAGGATTTTGACTGAGTCTTCATCATGTGAGAAAAAGAATGCTGCCTGCGTAAAGAGGAGCAGATCTGCACACTTTATGTATTTGAACCTGGTAACCTCAGCAAAAGCTTAACTCTGTTCCACAAGAAGAATTTCTCGCTATCCTGAAGATTGTTTTAAATGCCAGTGTGTACTGTGACAGAAGCCTTAAATTCCAGTATTGAATCTTACGATGTTTACACAGGCAGAAGGAAATAGATGCCTGATACAATTTTAGGAACTTTTCTGACATTCTCTTCCAGCCCCCTCAGGGGCAGTGCTTTTTAGTTCAGCTGGTCCAGAACAAGGGATGCAAGGACCCCAAGGATAGCCCCAGTGAGGTAGCTGCTCTGAGCCTACTTGTAGAATTCCTTGTGCCCACTGGCTTGTTTACGTATCTGTGTCCCTGTGTCAGGGTGCTCTTTTCCCATAGGGTGAGTATGGGGAGGGGAAAAGGTAGGAAGGAGGTTCACTTCACTTTACCATGAAGGAAAATTTCAGAGTGGAAGTTCTTTGTAAATAGAGGTTGGGTCACATAGATTTTCACTGCATTTAGGATGAAAAAGAAGCAGAAACTAACATGACAAAAGCGTGTTAAGAGGCCTTGGTTTAATTATTTTTTTCTCTTTTATGCTTCTAATTGAACTGTATTTACAAGTGTAAATCCCTAATTAGAAGGACCAAAGCCGAGTTTAGAAAATGCCTCTTAACAGAAAGGTGAGGAGCTTTTCCAGCTTAGTCTCATTTTGCCAACAGACGTTCTTTTGGAAAAAATATAAGATCTGCTGCAATAATGTTTCAGTTTGTATACCACTTACTACTGAAGTAATTTTTTGAACTAGCTTGTTTTGTATGAAGAAATTGATTTAGAGTAAACTGGTTTTGAGCTTCATGTGGGCTGTTGCTTATTGTAACAAACTGTTGGTATTTATGTATGTTGTTTTTTTAATTTTGAAGATGCAATCTAATTTTATAAATTGTATGTCCCTGTGTTCATTGAAGAACATAATAAACTTTGCACATTTACTTCTTTATCCCTTTCTTGGTTCCATGTATTTTTGACATAGTGATGTTGAAGCTACACTGGGGATACTTGAGAAGTTTCCCATAAGCCTTCAGTTGTTTTTTCTTCCTAAAAAACCCAATGTGAAGAATATCATATATAAATTTAATTGAGGCTTATGTTGGGAGTGTTGCATGGTTTAGACAGAAAAGTGCCAATTCATTTTCTGAATCAGGGCTTAAAACAAGAACGCTGAACACAAGCATTCCAGTCATTGTGGTCTTCTGTAAATAGCTTCCATCCTTGGATTCTTGTGAGATACTTAAAGGAAAGGTGGTATGAAGTTGTCTGTGCGGTCTCTTCAGCGTGATCTGAGTTTGCAACTGTACTTCTTAGTGATGTATGCTGTAGCTGACCTTACTGGATGTTTCTTTTCTCCTGGGCAACTTCAGTTCCAGCCTGCTTTTCTTACTTGTGACCTACTTCTGTAGAGTTTGGGGATATGTTTTCATCTGGGGCATTTTCAAAAGTGAAGCTATTCTAAGCACATGTACTGAAGTTGTGGGTTTGGATTTGTTTTTTCCCTGCTCTTCTAGGGAAAATGTTTCATCCAGTATTTCAGTGGCCAGCTGTGGGCTGTAATTTTGATGGTTGCTTTCTGTGACGCAAGACGTTATTTGCTTCCTGGAGTTTTGACTCTCTACATGAAAGCTATTTAGTGTAGAGGATTTCACAGTCAGATTTCAAATGATAGGAAAGGACTCTACAATGAGTGTTCCTGAATTTGACAGAATCGATAGTTTGCAGGCAACCCACATTTTTCTTCAAGATGTAGAACCAAATGAGCGGTGTGCTTGAAGTTTGATTATAATGTGGGTTACAGAAAATGTTGTCTTGATTGTTTTCAGTGTTGCCAGAAGAACCAAAAACTAGAACTGTAGGATGGAAATACTCATTCTAATACTTAAACTGGAAACTTAAGTTCCTAAATACCTGAGGCAATCTCATTCTGCTCTGTTTCAGATGTATCCAGAAAGACTAGAAAAATAATATGACAGCATTTCTTACAGGATGCCTTTTAAGAGCAGTTTATTACAGTGCACAAAGGAACTGTCTTTGAATGTTGTCTTTTAAATTTCCAAAGCCTTTCTAAAGAGTAAGACTCTTGAAGTGGTTTTCTTTTTCCTTGTTCAAAATATTTCTAACAATGGAAAGCTAATCTTTATTATCTGGTATGGAAGAAGCCCCGAGTGTGCTTCTCTTCACTGAAATTATTCAGTAGGATGAGACACAGTATTGGTGGTAAAGATCACAAGCAAGTCAATCAACCCCAATGTTTTTGAAACTAGAAGCACTTGCCAATGTCGGTACCATGGAATACATGTAATACCAGCTGTTGGGCTCACTGTGATGAAGCAGAAATTTCCTGTCATGGGATTGCTGTTGAAAGGAAACCAGCATCTAGTAATGATTTTGCATATTGGGTCACATGCTGTGACTTTCCCATGACTTCTGCTTTTGGAATAGATTCTGTTACTAGGATTGTTTTTGCAAAGCCTTTAAGATGGAACTAAACCACTTTTTGTTCTTTTTTTTTTTTCCAAGTTCTTTCTCAAGGCTCCATTAAAAGTATAACTGCAGCTAACTTTAAACTGCAGGTAGTTGATAAACAGCCACATACAAATAATCTCAGTGCTGAGCAGTCAAACTTAAGCTAGAGGAATCACAGAATCACAGAATAGTTAGGGTTGGAAAGGATCTTAAGATCATCTAGTTCCAACCCCACTGCCATGGGCAGGGACACCTCACACTAAACCATGCCACCCAAGGCTCTGTCCCACCTGACCTTGAACACCGCCAGGGATGGAGCATTCACAACTTCCCTGGGCAGCCCATTCCAGGGCCTCACCACCCTTACAGTAAAGAATTTTTCCTCATATCCAATCTAAACTTCCCCTGTTTAAGTTTGAACCCGTTACCTCTTGTCCTATCACTACAGTCCCTCGTGAAGAGTCCCTCCCCAGCATCCCTATAGGCTCCCCTTCAGATACTGGAAGGCTGCTATGAGGTCTCCATGCAGCCTTCTCTTCTCCAGGCTGAACAGCCCCAACTTTCTCAGCCTATCTTCATACGGGAGGTGCTCCAGTCCCCTGATCGTCCTCGTGGCCCTCCTCTGCACTTGTTCCAACAGTTCCATGTCCTTTTTATGTTGAGGACACCAGAACTGCATGCAATACTCCAAGTGAGGTCTCACGAGAGCAGAGTAAAGGGGCAGGATCACCTCCCTCGACCTGCTGGCCATGCTCCTTTTGATGCAGCCCAGGATACGGTTGGCTTTCTGGGCTGCAAGCGCACACTGCCAGCTCATGCTCATTTTCTCATCGACCAACACCCCCAAGTCCTTCTCCGCAGGGCTGCTCTCAATCTCTTCCCTGCCCAATCTGTAGCTGTGCCTGGGATTGCTCCGACCCAGGTGTAGGACCTTGTACTTGGCATGCTTAAACTTCATTAGGTTGGCATCAGCCCACCTCACAAGCGTGTCAAGGTCCCTCTGGATGGCATTCCTTCCCTCCAGCGTATCAACCGAACCACACAGCTTGGTGTCATCGGCAAACTTGCTGAGGGCGCACTCAATCCCACTGTCCATATCACTTACAAAGATGTTGAACAAGACCGGTCCCAACACTGATCCCTGGGGGACACCACTCGTTACTGGTCTCCAGCTGGACATTGAGCCATTGAGCACTACTCTTTGCGTGCGGCCATCCAGCCAGTTCTTTATCCACCGAGTGGTCCACCTATCAAATTGATGTCTCTCCAACTTAGAGAGAAGGATGTCATGTGAGACAGTGTCAAAGGCTTTACACAAGTCCAGGTAGATGACATCAACTGCTCTGCCCCTGTCCAGCAGTTCTGTAGCCCCTTCATAGAAGGTCACCAGATTGGTTATGCAGGATTTCCCCTTAGTGAAGCCATGCTGGCTGTCACCAAGCATCTGGTTGTCCTTCATGTGCCTCAGCATGCCTTCCAGGAGAATTCTCTCCAAGATTTTGCCAGGCACAGAGGTGAGACTGACTGGTCTGTAATTCCCTGGCTCATCCATTTTCCCCTTCTTAAAAATGGGGGTTATATTTCCCTTTTTCCAGTCATCGCGAACTTCACCTGACTGCCATGATTTTTCAAATATGATGGACAGTGGCTTAGCAACTTCATTTGCCAGCTCCTTCAGGACCCGTGGATGGATTTCATCCGGTCCCATGGACTTGTATACGTTCAGGTTCCTAAGGTGGTCTCGAACCAGATCCTCTCCTACAGTGGGCCCACGGTGTCCCTAGCCTGCCTGCTATTTGCAATGTACCTATAGAATCCCTTCCTGTTATCCTTAACATCCCTAGCCAAGTTTATTCTAAGTGTGCCTTAGCTTTCCTAACCTGCTCCCTAGCTTCCCGGACAACATCCCTGTATTCTTCCCAGGCCGCCTGACCTTGCTTCCACCTTTTATAAGCCTCTTTTTTCCTTTGAATTTTGCTCAGCAGCTCCTTATCCATCCAAGGAGGTCTCCTGGCCCTCCTGCTGAACTTCCTTCTGGTTGGGATGCATCGCTCCTGAGCTTGCAGCAGATGAGCCTTGAATATCAACCAACAGTTTTGGGCCCCCCTACCCTCTAGGGCTGTATCCCATGGAACCTCACTGAGCAGGTTCCTGAAGAGGCCAAAGTCTGCTCTCTTGAAGTCCAGGCCAGTGAGCTTGCTGCACGCTCTTCTCACTGTCCTGAGGATCTCAAACTCAACCATCTCATGATCGCTGCAATCAAGGCTGCCCTGGAGCGTCACATTCCCAACCAGCCCTTCCCTGTTGGTGAGGACGAGGTCAAGCATGGCACCTCTCCTTGTCAGCTCCTCTGTTACTTGCAGAAGGAAGTTGTCTTCCACACAATCGAGGAACTTCCTGGATTGCTTGTGCTGGGCCGTACCATCCCTCCAACATACAATCACAGTTTGTTAGGGTTACAGATAAGCCCAGAAAATTTCTGCAGATTGGATTGTGGCACTGAGAGATACCATTTGGTAAATTATTAAGGACAAACATGCAGGTTCATATCAATACATTGAAAATTCTATGACACTTAACTTGCATTTCTTAACTGTCCACCCATCCTTCCCCCAAATTTCCCTCTCCATAGCACCCAACTAAGAAGTGCAATGATATACTTTGAGAATCCCAAGACATCAGGAGTGCCACTTTTTGGTAAATGGATTTTTTGCCATTGCTGTCTGTGACAGATAACTCAGATTTTCAAAAGACTTAAGTGATTAATCGCATACTGAGTATTTTAAGTAAATTTATAGAAATGTCAGGAAGACTGCCTACAAGTTTTCTAGCAAGAGATCTTTTTTCTAGGCCATTAACCCTTTATTTACTGCAGGTATTTGGATGATAAAACTGAGGATACATGTGCAGTAGAAAACGTAGTTGGTCTTTGTAAATCATCTTCCTCTTGGTATTGCCTGCATGTCTGATACTGCAGCTAGCTGGCAAGTGAATGTCACGCATATCTTGGTGAGGAACGCTTTCCAATTACATTAATTGATGGCCTGTGTAAATTCCTGTTTTCATCACAGATGATATTTCCTAGGTATCTGTTTTCCCACTGAGGCCAACACCACCACCCTCCCCATTTAGCTTCTTGGAAAATATTTTGACAAACCTTACACTAGCAAAATTTGTATTGGCAGAGTATTTTGATTTCACAAAAGAATCCAAAAGATCTTGAAATGCAGCTGTTACCGGGTTTTCCTTGCACAGGAAACAAATGGAATACCAGGAAATCCCATTTTTAACACAGATAGATATAGACTGTGGGAACTTATTCAGTGATGTTGAATTGATGGTGCCAAAATGGCCATCTCAGCATCTGTTAGCAAGGACAACATTAGTGTTAATAGTGGAGGCTACCACCACATAAGCAACACATGATGTAGTTAATCTGACAGGAAATGGCAGAATCAAAGAAACTTGCGCTTGACCATGTACCAATGTTGTGTCATGGAGACACCAAACTTGAAAAGTCCTTATGCTTGTTACAAACAAAACGCCAGCACCGACATTAGCAGCCAATTTCTTGATTGTGCTCGTTGGTGCCTGGGTGCATGGGGAGTCATCACTCCACCTAAGTTGCACACCAAGGGGTTAAGCAAGCAGATATTTATTACACACAAACATACATATTCAGTAGGTTTCCGAGAGAGCAGTGGGGATATTACAATTAATTTAGGTACTCATTATCATAACTTTCCTCCCTTTTGGCTCTTGTGCACTGCCCTCTGATGGTCATGGGCAGGGGTCTTTAAGATGAAGTAAGCAGTCTTCCTCAGGATGCACTTTTCACCTTTAGCACGGTTAAATGCCCTAGTGGTCCCAATTAGCTGAAACCAGCCGTATTGGCAAGTTTCTGACAACTGGTAAAGATTTAGAGCACTGTGTCTTCCTTACAAGAGATAAGCAACGCTATATGGGCAGATGAGTGTTTGAAGCTTAGCAGATGCCCAGGAGGCACTGTTTTCAAGATGACTGATAAGCAGAAGGGCTACTAAATCTTATTATCACATCACAGACTTACAACACAAACACTGTTCTCTAAGTTAGGCTAAAAGAATTTTGACCCCATGTTTTCCAAACACTTGCTTTTCTTTATACCCAAAGAAGTTATGGATGGCAACCTTTATTAATATTATCTTAACTCAGTCTCTCGTATAGTTGCTTTCCGCCCCATATTAATGGTTTCTCATTTCATGACTTTCCCCACCATATTTTGTAACTAACTATCACTTCTCTATTTCCTTTTTAACACAAATCATAGTCTGTTCTATCACATGCTTTTAACTAGTTGGGTTTTTTTTGTGGAGTTTCTGGCATCCCAGAAATAATGTCATAATTAGTACCCAATCCAACTCTATTGCCTCAATGATGCCTTTTTCCTAAGACAGCAAAAGCAAAGTATATTCAAAAAGAAAATGGTGTCAGTAGCAGCTTTGCTTAACTGCCGGTAACTATATTCCCTTTCCTTCACCAAGTGTCATGTTACTGTCATTTACTAAACCTGCCAGGAGCTGTTACCCAAAAGCAGAAGTGAGGATTTTATCCTGGCCTACCTTTCTAACAGCAGCGCTGGTACCTAGTGGTTTGAGCTCCCTCTCCTGGTCTCCTTACAGCAAATTAAAAATCCCCAAGCAAGAGCCGAGACGGAAGGGACAAGGGCACGGGCAGTATTCAAACAGACTTGTAAAAATAATTACTTTTTGTTTGGGTTTGGGTGGGGTTTTTGGTGTTTTTTTGGGTTTCGGTTTTGGGAGTGGTTTCTTTTTTTTTTTTAATTTCAGATTCACTAAACAATCTCTTAAAAGGAGACTGAGTTCAATTTAAATATACAAACTATTTAGCCTGTAATTTTCTGCCACAATGACCTTATCCTTAGAGCCTTGCTCATAATCCACATATATATATTTGTAACTGACTGGCTGTGTAATAATACAAAGCTGTGGATTTAAAGTATATTATAATACTTTACAATATATATATTACATATATATACAATATATAATACAATATTTTTGTCTCTCCTCTAGTTTCAAACGAGATTTAAAGTTCACTGTATAAATGTATAATTTTGATTTAAATGTATAATTTTGATTAAAAACATTTCTCTTTTATTAATGACTTGTGAAAGAAACCTGTACTTCATGTATGGCAATTGTCTTTGTGCAATACATCTAGGTATCATAATTATCAACAACAAAAAGGTAGGGTTTGTTGACGCTGCTGCTGCTGTTGATGATGATATTATTATCTAATAAAAAATGGAGAGAAGGCCACAGCTGTTTGTCAGTTATTTGAACATCAGGTGGCTGCTTAGGCATGTGTTGCCAGTTAACTGTCTAGGTTAGATTAATGTGTGCATGTATATCCGTATTACCTGATACTTCAAAGCACTTCTCAGCTACTTTGTTTCAGCATTGTCATTTCCTTGGGTTGAGATATGTCTGATTAGCATTTCTACATAAAACCCAGGGTAGCTTGTTCTAGTATCGCTTCATAAAGAGAACTTCCAGAAACAGCTTTCAGGTATTGTTTGTGAACTTATTTGCAGTGTATTTTTTGCAAGGTGTATTGCAAAGGAAACAAAACTTCAGTATTCATCCATTCTGTAATAGGTTTCATGTGTGCAGTTTGCAGCTAGCTTTGAGAATTTCTGTCTCTGTTTTTTACCCTCCTCTGGCAGTTCTGTCCTAGGACTTCTTCCTGCCTGGCTGCTGGAGCCCTGCCTGGGGACCTGGGATTTCTGCCCAGGCTGAGGGACATGGCAATGACTCTCTGGTTTGCCAGTAGCAAAGCTGAGCACATGTCCCAGACACACACAAGAGACACTGATGTGGCTGGTTACACAGACTAAGAGATGTTAGCAGTTGTGTCTTTCCTCTAGGGGAATGATCATACCTCAAAACTTTTAAATCTTTCCATGAGAGGCTCAAAAAAATTTTTCTGACATCATTACTTCTCAAAAACTGTGTGTGGTGTGTGTATGTGCACACACGCACTGGTGTATCTGCCTTCCTCTTCAGCATGTTTTCCACTGAACGTTTGTAGGAGTCAATTTCCTCCTTTGATTTTACAGGCCCTATTCCTGCAAATCAAGGCCCAGAAAACATCTATGCTTGCTCACCATAGCTTAGTCTGCAGGACTGGGGCCCTGCTCTTCTTTTCTTTTTTCGTTTTTCACTTGTGCTGGCATTAAGGTTGTAAATGTGTAATTACAATCTAAATTCTCTTTCAAATACAAAACTAGATTCGCATTCATGATAAGCAGCTTACACGTACATGCTGTAGTGGCCAGACTGTTCTTTACGCTGGCTGCACCAGTCATTCATGTCCATACATGCCCTATCTGTTTATAAAAGGAGCAGCGTGCACTTCCTCTCAGTTCTTCTGAATTTCTTGACTGAGTCATAGCAAATTTCCTTTCACATCTTCCTAGCAAACTGCTTTGTTTTTTCATAAGGCCCTTGTTGACAGAAAAGCTTATTCAGTTCACTGGTAAGATGAGTTTTCCCTCATCCCCCACTTTCTCTTCATACTGCTCTGAAACTCCAGCTGCCTTTAGACATGTTTCTTTGTAATGGGTCTCCTCTCCTGCAGAGCTGCTGCCATTACCTTTACTGCTTTGACAAAGAACACAGAGCATGTGTTGGTATTACCAGCCTGGCCTTTCAACTAAAGGCTGAGCATGCAAGTGATGGCAGTAGCAATAGTCAAGACTAAAGTTTCTGTGGTGCTTTCTCCAAAAAACAGCTAGAAGACTTTCTTAATTCTCTGGGGCGGCCTCGGAGTATTCTTCATCAGAAAACCACATCACACCTACCACAGAAGCAGCATGAGATCATAGAGCCATAGAACGGTTTGGGTTGGAAGAGACCTTAAAGATCATCATGGGAGGCACACCTTCCGCTAGACCAGGTTGCTCAAAGGCCTGTCTAACCTGGCCTTGAGCACTGCCAGGAATGGGGCAGCCACAGTTTCTTGAGGCAACCTGTGACACTGCCTCACCATCCTCATGGTAAAGACTTTCTTCCTTATATCTAATAGAAATCTCCCCTCTTTCAGCTTAAAACCATTTCCCCTTGTGGTATCCCTACATGTTCTTGTAACAAGTCCCTCTCCGTTTTTCCTGTAGGCTGCCTTTAGGTACTGGAAGGCTGCTGTAAGATCTCCCTGGAGCCTTCTTTTCTCCAGTCTGAACAACCCCGAGTCCCACAGCCTCTCTTCACAGCAGAGGTGCTCCAGCCCTTTTATCATCTTTGTGGCCTCCTCTGGACTCTCTCCAACAGGTCCATGCCCCTCTTGTGTTGGGGACCCCAGAGCTGAATGCAGTACTGCAGGTGAGGTCTCACAAGAGCAGATTACAAGGGCAGGATCACCTCCTTCAACCTTCTGGTCATGCTCCTTTTGATGCAGCCCAGGACACGGTTGGCTTTCTGGGCTGTGAGTGCACACTGCTGGCTCATGTTGAGCTTCTCATTGAAAACCACCCCAAGTCCTTCTCCTCAAGGCTGCTCTCAATCCATTCTCCACTCAGCCATAATTGCAGTTGGGATTGCCCAAACCCAGATCTCTAATGACAGTTCACCTCATCTTTGCTGCATTATTTCTCTGCCCATAGTGACTGCAGAAGAGGGCCACCAGAGTTCCAGGTCCTTTTGTGTTCCATCTACAGCTGTGATATTCTGCCTGCTCATTCATGATCAAAGGCAAATGGCCCAAGTAATGCTCCTTGTCCCTGTACCAGAGGCCATAAAGGAGTGCCACTGCCTATGCATAAAGCAGTGTCCTTTCTCCAGTCATAGAATCAATCTGTTTACATTGACTAGAGGTCTGGATGCATCTTTGGCAGAAAGCTGGGTTCTCTCCGTCCCCTCAGCTTCCCTGAGAGATCAGCTGCCATATCGGTTATCCTTCAGAGACATTCTCAGCCACAGGTTTCTGGTTTTAAGTGCTGAGGACTTACTATTTGCAGAAAATAATACCTAACAATTGGAATTAAGCACTGTGTTCAACCAAAGTTTTTCCAGAAAACTTTTAAGAACTTGAATCCTACCCGCAGGAGGAAACCCACTTTCTGCCCATGCTGTGTATCTGTTCTTTTGCAAAAACTTCCTCATACAGAAGCCTCTGAGATGTAAGCAGAATATTTGTTAATGTATCAAATTAGTTTGGCCATATTTGCACTGCAGCGCTTGACTCTAAAGAACTTTTGAGAGCAACCTAAAGGGCACTGATCACTACAGTTTTCCCAGCTTTAGTCACCAGTTCCCCTTTAGAGTGTCTAATCACATCTGGCAGACTATACTGTTGGACAAATAGATGGCATTTGGTTATAATGTCTAAAACTAACTTAAAGCATTACCATTTCCAAACTCAGCTTGCCTAATTCCTTTTCATGGACCTTGTTCCATCTCTTGTTGGAGGAGATTCTTATAAGTAATAAAAAAAGCCAAGATGTGAATGCTCCCCAAGTCTTCTGTCACCAAATGAGGTTAAGTCAGGACAGAAATGGGCTCTGCAGGTGCCCGTAGGCCCACATAGTTTTGGTATCAGGATTTCATAAGGCTCTGTGTGAAAAGACAGGTCTCTGGTTTTGCTTCCAGATCTGTCATTTGTAAGGTCAAATTCTTTGCCTGCATCACTGTACCTCATCACTGAGATGCTGGACGGCTTAGACAAATATAGTCTAAGTGTTGGCAACATCCATCTGAAACTCCAGTAACAGATGAGATTCAGCTCCTGTCATAGATCTCCACTCATGCTTTTCAGTAAGCACTATAGTCTAGTTCAGGCATCAAAGAGGAATGTTCTAAGGGTAAGGCAGTCCTGCAGGCTGAGATTTGACCTAACAGAAGAGCTGATTTTACAGCTGTCAAGACTGGATGAGTGTTGCTTGTTTTCTACCCCAGCCTAAAGGCTTTATCTCCCAAATGCTTCCTCACTCTCTTGTGTTGGATCTAGTAACTACCTGGTGCTGGAATGCATCTGTTCAACTAACACCAAGAAGAGTTGTGTCAAATCAGGCAGGCCAGAGAGCCGGACCAGTGCCACAAGACAGAGAGGGAATACAGCCTCCTCTTTACAATGCAGTGGCTGTGTGGCTGGCTTGGCTTTTGTTAAGGTAGGGAGCTGGGAATTCTCTCCCAGGCATTTTGGTGTGGTTGCTGCCTGTATTTGCCTGCAATATAAATGCGTATGTTAGACAAGAACTCAAAGGAGAAAGACACATTATTTACATGCAACTGGTTTTGAACACTCATGTTTTCTGGAGGTGCTTTTATAAGTCGCTTCCCAGTGCTGCAAGCCTTCCGTTACCAGAAATAAAACTGTAATAATGGTGCAATGTGTTTTAGGGTGCGCTTGTCAAAGAAGAATGACTTACAGCATTAACCTCTTTTAACCTCCTACCCTGTCACCTTGAAAATCCCCACACCAAAAATTGTAATGTCCAAACAGTTCCACATCTAAATGTCAGTATTTGAGGAACTTGTTTTTTTCTGTCACTGTGATCTTTTTGTTAATGTAACTATTTACAACTATCAACTACATGCCCCGGAATCTTAAATTAGTGATCATTTTCAGAGATCAAGATACGCCTTGTCTTAGAAATAATGACCTGGAAGACAAGTTTATCTATAGCAGATATGTGGTGTTTATCCACCCACATAAGCACATCTCTGTTTCTGCTGCTCTGTAAACTGCTCTAAATAGGCACGCCATGATTAACTGACTATATTTCCTCTCTGTTTCCAGGAGACTTTATTTCATCAATGAATGAATCACTAAACCTGTTTGGTTTAAAGCACTACAGCATGCCAAAATGCATGCACCGTGTGGGCTCGCATCCTTTGGCTGCTAGGAAAGCCTGTTCTAATTGCTCAGTTCACCACTAAACAATCTAAATAATGCTCTAATTCCAAATATGCAAACAAGATTGAAGGAGGGAGGGGTTTTTTTCTTTTTTTTTTTTTCTTCCTGATCTCTTTTCCTTCTCTGCTTTTGACAGGCAAAACCAGCATAGCCTGAGCCTCACATGAGTACAGCTTGCTGCTGTGCCTGTGAGTGGGAGAAGACAACCTGAAGAGAGCTTAGTGGGGCCCAGCTCCTGTTGTAATACATTTGTATTAAATACGAAACAAATAAAAATATTTCCTACCTTTCGCCCTGGTATTAACTGCTAACTGTTATGCTCTGAGATTAACAACAACACTTCCCTGTGCTGCAAGGTCAAAACACAAAGCATGACAGCACCAACTTTCCAGTTAAAATTCAAGAACTAGCACAAGGCAAATGTCTTTACTGGTGTGACATAACTTCCTTAACTCACTTTTTCACTCCATAAACTTACCTCAGAATGGATCGGAGAAATAAAGTAACATTTTTCGTCTGAGGAGAGGTCTGATCTTTAAAACCTCACTTCACGTGATCAGGCATTTATCTCGTGTAATGCCAAGGAAATCCCCAGGAGTCAGCAGTGGAGTCCCTGTCTGTGGTGACACAGAACTAATGAATTCCCAAACTAGTGCACATCTGTCTTACTGCCAGAGCTGCTGATGAAGAATATCAGGCTCAACGAAGAGCTGGTGAGAAGTCAGGCTCCTCAAGATGCTGGCCTGGAAAACCTGTGGCCACGTGCCCACCTTGCCATGGGTCTTATCAGGTTCCTGCTGCCAGAGTCCTCAGAATACCTTAGTTCGCAGGGCCACATGTCAAGCATTTCTGACACTGTCTGAGGACAGAGCAGGGTCAGGCACTAGCGGCTGCTGTTTGTGCTCATATCTCTTTCCAGGGTGAAGTCTGTTCTACCCAGCATTTCCTTCTGAGCACAAGCATCACTGCAGCGCAAACACTATGATGCCAGCTGTCTGTGCAGCAATTTATGGATGCTTTTTCTCCCAGTTGCATTCCTGGCTCCTCTTTCCCAGTTTTGGATTCTTTTCTCCTTTTCTCTGTCTCAACTTTTTCAAGAGGAAGTGTCAGAAATGGATCCTGCAGCAGCTGGAGGAGCATGAACACAGTTGAGAGAGCAGAACAGGTGCTAAAGAATGACTGACAGGGAAGCATGGAGGACCAAAACTTATGTGGCTGTGTCAAGGAACAACAGGAAGAGAATACATAGATGTTTATCAACTCTTTCGCACCATCCCAAATCATCTCTTCGTATGCATTTGTGAGATGAAATACTTGTTCGCTCTCCCATACACTCAAAGACAGAGGGTTGTATATACAGGATGTCTGAATGCAAAAATACAACATGATCTTTATCTCAAATACCAAGATATTAGGAGCTTTTTTAGAGTCTAGTAATTCACTTTTAATTTTGAGCTATTTGATGGTAGCAGCTCTGCCTTTGCAGGTTGGGGATAAGACCATACGAAGATAAAGTGCTTGTTGTCTTCAACTATTTGCTATGCAACGACATTTCCCATAGCAAACCCCTCGTGAATAAAGAGGGCTGCAGAAGGTTTAGTCTGTCAGGTGCTGGGGACCAGAACATTTTAGTTACTGAAAGTCCCAGAGGGAGTAGAACTTTAAAGAGAACGAAGATGTCTTGCTGAATTGCTTTACATCCCTAAATACCCTTCCATCTACCTCCAAAAGGACCCAGTTTTCAGACAAGGATCCAGATCATTCCAGCTTTCTCCCACAGGTTAGCAAAGCTGTCACAGTACAATTTGTAGGGAGAGGCTTTGTGTCTGAACAGACCAGTATGGTTTTCAGGTAGGCCAGTATCAAACAACTCAATTACATTTCTCTTCCAGGAATAACATTAAAAATCATAGCAGCAAACACCATGAGCTGGAAGTAAACAGGTAAGAGTTTGAAGAGCTTGCGAGTGTCTGTAAGTTCATACTACTCAAAACATCGGCAGAGTAAATACCATAGATGAATTCCAGTGACTGTTACAAATTTTTGGTCATTTACAAATTGGGTGGGAGGGGGAATTCTTCCTTTTCATCTTCTTCCTTTTTTTGGTTTCTTAACTGAGTTAGACACAGTTCTTTACATGAGACGCCTGGAAGAGGGATAATGGAAGAGCACAAGGAAGGTGGTTGATTTCCTTGTTAGACCACTGTGGTCCAATGTTGTTCACCTGCTGATCACTACCTGATGTATGAGGCATCCACGAGTCTTACAATAGATGCATTTCACCTCTTTCTATGTGTTATATTTGGAGAAACTCCTTATATTCCGTGGACTCAATTTTTTGTTCAAGTTTATGTGCCAGAAATTGGGCTCCAGGAAAACGACTGCCTTGATCTTGATTATCTGTCTTCTTATGGGTGAGTTGGTTTCAGTTTCACAAAGGTGAACCCTAGCATCCACATACAATAACTGTCAAGGCCAGACTTTAGAGTAGTAAATAGTCTGCACCAGTGAAATACACCCAAACGTACTCACTATGTCAATCTATTGCAGCTATGTGCCATAATGAAGTTTCTTTTTTTAATACACGTAAGATTTCTCAGTGATTTTAAGAGCCTGAAACTTGAAGTGGTAGATGGAACCATTTTCCCTCTGAAATGTATTTATTTCTACCTTCACTTGCTACCTTTCATGTTCTTATGTTGATAATTTTTAGTGAGGGAAAAAGACCATCAAGAAAAACTAACTTATTCCTTACTTTCCGATTTGACATTAGCTTTGCTTCTTGCTCCCTAAGCTCAAAGAAAATAAAGCAATATATAGAATTAGCTCTGAACTCCTGTAGGTTCTACAGATTTCCTGGGTTAATAAGTATAAGATGTTGCATTGACTCCAGTTCTCTCATCTTCATCTTCATAAAATCACTATTTTTTCTCAGTTGTCTCCTCTCTCTCTTCAGCTCCCCATAAGCTACCAGTTTCAAGAAGTCCTCATTCACTGATGGTGAAAACCATGTATTTCATTAACCTTTCTTCATGAAGGCACAGCCAGTCATTATGCCTTCCCTCCTAGCAGCCTGCTAGGACTGTTGAGTAATTTCTTTGACTCAATAGGAAGCTCTAGGTGACAGAGAGAGATCAGCTGGAACAAAACCAAGAGACTGCAAAATTTTCCTGTCTGGTTTGACAGAGGGAAAAACAAAACATGACCTATTATGGGATTTCTCTAACAATTGCAGGAACTACGTGTCTTTCAGTGCAAGTGTAGAAGGAAACCCTGCCTCAGAAGTCATGGTTTGAGTTGCTCTTTAATAAGGCTCCTCAGTGAATAAAAAATTCTGTTAATGTATGAAGTAGAGATGCCACCAAAATTAACATGCCTTCTAGACTTGCTGGTTTGCTATTTAAGTTTCACAGTTAGAAATTGCCAATGGCTTTCCCAGCTACCTGCTTTGGTGCCAACAGAAATGCTCCACAGTCACATTAACAGCGCATGACCAAAATTCCTCCACTGGCTTCAGACATTATAGCTAAAGAATCTCTGTCTCAGCACAGGGCTGGCACTGGGAAAATCCCAAAGTGAAGCTTGTGGAGCAGAGGGTTTCAGTAGAACAGCGCTGCTTGACTGAAAGAGTTGAGTCACTCTTCCCAGAAGGGTTCAGAAACAGGTCAGACAAGCACAGAGGAAAATAACGCAATGCCTTTAATCTCTAACATCCCTTTCCAGCCCATCTTATTTGGAGAATCAACCAATCAATCAAGCGGTTTTTCAGCATTTGCTTTTTTCTTCCCCCTCCTCTGTTTGTCCTAATTTCTAGCTCTTTTAATTTGTGTCAGTGTTAAAAGGCTTTGACTGAGATTCTGTCCTGTTTTATTAGTGCACCTCCCTGCAAAAGGAGGATCTTTGCCCTGAAAGCTTGCAGTTGATAAAAGCAGGCCATACAGGGCTAAGAGAAAGGGAGGAATCTCTCTTTCAACTGAGGAGTTGTTGAACTACAGTGAAATCAAGTGATTCATACAAGCTTGGAAATCAAAGCTGCCCAGCCCTTACCTAGTGCTCTGAGCACAAGATGCTCTTGCTGTACTTGCCTGCTTTCCCTTAGTTGGAAATCTGATGGCAGTGTGTGAACTTTGCCCAGGGAGCCTTGAGATGGCCAAACATCACCCTTATTAATATGAATTAAAGATGTTTTAAGTACCCTAACTCTGCAGGGTTTCCTCTGTTGGCAGTTCTGCTGGTCACAGTTCTGCTTTCTGCCCAAGCTTGTACTAATCATAGAATCTCACCATCACTTAATGGTTTGGGTTGGAAGGGACCTTAAAGCTCATGAAGTTCCAACACCCCTGCCATGGGCAAGGACATCTTCCACTAGACCAGGTTGCTCCAAGCCCCATCCAACCTGGCCTTGAGCACTGCCAGGAATGGGGCAGCCACAGCTTCTCTGGGCAACCTGTGACAGTGCCTCACTGCCCTCATCGTAAAGAACTTCTTCCTTATATCTAATATAAATCTCCCCTCTTTCAGCTTAAAAGCATTTCCTCTTGTGGCATCCCTACATGCTCTTCTAAAAAGTCCCTCTCCAGATTTCTTTAGGCTGCCTTTAGGCATTGGAAGGCTGCTAATAAAACATTTTCTCTCTGAAATGTTGAAGAGAGAGCATTTTGACTCTGTTCAGGAGACACAACAAACACTCCTCTGGTTTACCGTGCTTTTAAGCAAAGCACTGCTGAAAGCTCTTACGAACAGGTCTCTGCCTAGTCAATTATTTTAAAACAATTGCTCTATTAAAACTAATGATCTGGGAGGAATGCTGCCCTCTCTCCCCTCCCCCGGCACCACCTCCAGATGTTTTAATCGCAACACCGCATAATAATTAGCACCGGTTTAAGGTATGAGGTTAGACTTAACCACGGTGGGTGCAGCCTACACTAGGTGCACCAGAGAAAGCTGGGGAACTTCAACCGCTTCATGGCAACGTTTTCTCACATCAACCGCAAGCCATAAACGCACCTGCAGCCTTCTGCGGTAATGACCGCAGGCAGCCGGCGGCTCTGGGCCGCGGCCCGCCCTCAAGCCAGGTCAGGGCCACCCCTCAAGTAACAGCACCACCGGGAACCCCCGCCGCCCGCCAGAGCCGTCAGTCCCCTTGGTCCCAGACTCCCCGGCGCTGCAGGCGGGGCCGAGGGCGGGATCTGCCTTCCCGTAGGGCGTCGTGGGTTTCATCCTCCACTCAGGCGGAGGTGGAGCAGAGTCGGGGTGGTGGGGAGCGGCCGGCCGGCTGGCTCCCCGCCATCAGCCGGGGTCGGGCCCGTCGGAGTGCGGGTGTGAAGTGCCCCCCGCCTGGTCTGCCCGCCGCCGGTCCCGCTCCTCAGAGGCCGGCGAGCAGCCACTGGCAGCGAGCGGGGCTGGGCGGCGGGGCACTGGCAGCCGGGCCATGCTGTGTCGGGCGCCGCTCCTCTTTCTCCTCCTCCTTGGCTCGGTGCGGGCCTCAGGTGCAGGTGGGTGCAGCGGGGTGCGGGGCTCGCTGCGGTCGCGGCCGGCGGCGCAGGGCTGGGGGCTGCCGTCCGGGCTTCACCTCTCGGTGCTTCTCTCCCCCGGCGAGCTTCCGGCCCGGGCGTTAGCGGAAGCCTGTGGCGCGAGCGCCCGGGCTGGGTCCGCGCTGGAGGCGGCTGTGGGGGGATCAGCGGGGCCCGTCCCATGGGTGCTGGAGCCGCGGCAGTGGGGAGAGGGGGGCTGTCGTTGGGTTTTACCCTTCCTACGTGCCGGCTGTGCCTGTCGCTCTGAGGGAGGACAAGGCCAGGTTTCTCCTGCCCAGCCCGGGGTTGCTGCTCCTAGAAACGTGTCGTGGTGTGGGCTGCTTCTGGCTCTGCTGCCGAGCACGGGGCAGGAGGGTCTGTGAGAAAGCAGCTGAAACCTGCCCCGGTTCAGCTGGGGAGGGGGGTTTGTACGGTGTAAGTCGTGTATGTGGCTGTAGTTTGTGGTGTGCCACTCATTCGTCAACTGTACTAGAATCTTGGAATCAAAGAACCAGCTTGGTTGGAAAGGACCTTGGAGTTCATGGAGTCCAACCGTTACCCCAGCGCTGCCAAGTCCACCACTAAACCATGTCACTGGGGGCCCTGTCTGCACGCTTTGTGAACACTTCCAGGGGCGGTGATTCCAGCACTGCCCTGGGCAGCTTGTTCCAATGCCTGAGCACCCTCTCTGTGAAGGAATTGTTCTGACATTCAACCTAAACCTCTCCTGGTGCAGCTTGAGGCTGTTACCTCATGTCTTGTCACTCGGTACTTGGGGGGAAAAGACTGACCTGTGCCTCACTACAACCTCCTTTCAGGTAGTTGTAGAGAGTAACAAGGTACTCAGACTAAACACCCACTGTTCCCTCAGCTGCTCCTTGCAAGACTTATTCTCCAGACCCTTCACCAGCTTTGTTGCTCTTCTCTGGCTCTGCTCCAGCACCTCAATGTCTTTCTTATAGTGAGGGGCCCAGAACCGAACACAGGATTTGAGGTGCAGCCTCACCAGTGCCCAGTACAGGGGCACAATCACTGCCGTGGCCCTGCTGGCCACACTATTGCTGATACAGGCAAGGGTGCCACTGGCCTTCTTGGCTGCCTGGGCACAAGCTGCTCATGTTCAGCTCCATCAATCCCCACCCCCAGGTCCTTTTCCACCGAGCAGTTTTCCAGCCACTCTTCCCCAAGACTGGAGTGTTGCATGGGGTTGTTGTGGCCCAAGTGCAGGACCTGGCACTTTGCCTTGTTGAACTTCACACCACTGGCCACAAGCCCATTGACACAGCCTGTCCAGATCCCTCTGGAGAGCCTTCCTACCCTCCAGCAGATCAACATTCCTGCCCAGCTTGGTGTTGCCTGCAAACTTACTGAGGGTGCACTTGAACCCCTCATCCACACTGTCAATGAAGATATTAACACTAAAAAACTAGAGCCGCCTCTATCGGATTTTGGGAATTGGCAGATTGGGTAGGAATGGATTTAGACTTACCTGTAAATTTTTTGCCATAATGGAGGCCCTGAAAGCAAAGCTCTTCAGGTTGGGTCTAAGCTGTAGCTGGTGGGTATATAATCCTGGCTTCACTGTGTATGCCAGCAAGTGTGGAAGAGCTGCTGTGACATGTCTTGAATGAGGTATGTGTACAGCGTGGTCCTTATTCTGTCATGCAAGTACCTCCATGAGTTCAGTGTGTTGCTGTCACCTTTTGTTGTGTTCATCAAGGTCTGGCCGACCAGCCTGTGACTGGTGAGTCCTGTGCAGCTGTGTGGCTGTTTGGGAGCAGCTAACTTACCAGGCTTGCAGTCTGTGGATGGACTCAGGAGTCCAGATGCCCATGGGTGTGTTGGGGCAAGCCCAGAGGATCTGCTGCAGTCAGTGTGGCCCAGTCCCATCCCAGCTGCAGTAAGAGGATTTCCTAGGGAGCTGTTCTGGTATTTGGCTTGTGTGTAGGACCTCCTCCCCCTCTGTGCTCTCTTTTGCAGGCACAGTGTGCCATGTTTCTTCTGGTGTAAATGGTGATGCTACAGTTTAAAATCTGAGCCAAAGGAATAGCCAACAGTTGTTGCCTGTCCCCTTCTGACCACGTACTTCTGCTATTGACATTTTGCAAGCTTTGGTGCTTGTCTGACTATATGAAAAGCCAGTTTAGTACCCTAGAATGACAAAAGTCCATTAATACACACCCCCCCGCCCATTTAACCCCCCATCGACTTCTTTTTTTGACAGCAAAATGGCATATTCTCAGGCCGATGCAAGGGAAGGGATCAGAAATTATTCAGGAGCAGGAACGGATGCTGTGAAACTGATAGCTAGGCCAAGCTGAGCTGCTTTCACTTACTGTAACTTGTGGCTTCACACTCTGCTGTGTGAAAGCTTTGACTTGCGGTTTGAAGAGCCAGGAAGTCTCTGCATCAGGAAAAAAACAATCTGAGCGTTGTTTGGCAGATGCTTTAAAAGAACTGGCTCAGCGAGACCACCTTCCAGAGGGAAAGGAAGAATGGGACGTTTCTGCCTTCCCCTGGCTGAGGTGGCTCAGGTTTTTTTAGGATACTTGCACATGTAAGTGCTTTTTCCCTGAAGTGTGCGTTTTGTTGCTTTGGCTCACACAAACTGAAGATCATGACAAAGTAGAGCGCGTGATTTCAGCAATTTCAGTAACTTCCCTTGTCAAGTTGAGAAGTCTAACTGAAATACGGATGGGTTCCCCTGGTGCGCTACAAGCCCAGCTCCTCAGTGCAGTACTAAGTGCCCTGTGACACGCAGCATCTTGATATGCAACGGCAGAGCCATAGATTTGATAACTCAGTCAGTGTTTTTGAAGGTGGTAGGGGAAATGCTCTGATTTGAATGCTAATCTAAAGCAGAGTAATCAGTGTGAAGTCCTGACTGAGGAGAACATGGACCAGCTGCCCTCATTCTTCACTGCTTTTTATTATGTTCCCCCCCCCCTTTTTTTTTTTTCTGAGGGGAGAAACCCAAAGCCATTGCTTGTGTTTCATTCTGACAGCTTTCTTGATGTTTGTAAAATCAGTTTCTATTGGATGTCGGGGTGCACAGATTACTGATGGTGTGAGATACCTTGCCATGTGCCAGACCAGTGGTGAGAGTGCAAGAAAGAATCTGCGTGTCCGGAAAGTGAAAACTTTTCTTAAATGAAGAAAATATGCAGGAGATTAATAGTTAGGTAGTGTTTATAACTATAAGGAAACTCAAACAGGTTTGCATTGCTCGATGATCCATGTGTAGCCTAAGGCAATATGTGTTTACTTAAGAGCACTACTTAAAAGTAGTGGCTAAGAGGCTAAGGAATTAGTAACATGCCTTATTAAAACTTTGAGAGCTTAACCTGGTTATTTTGTAAATGGACTTAGGGTTTAATGAAACTAGGAAGATTCGTGTCATCTCTTTCCTGTACATGGAGGGTGTTAAGAGCCTGGCATGTTGTCTCTTCCCAAAGATAGCACCATCAGCATCAGTGTGCTGTCTAGTTCTGTGTAACAAAACAAGTGTAGAAATCAAAAAGAAAAAACTTTTTAACATTATCCCCATGTTCCCAAAGAAGGCTGGGGACAGAATTTACCTGAAGTGCTTCATCATCTGATCTTATCTATGTAAAAAAAACCCAGCCGTATTTTAGGAGATTATCGTTTTAAGAACAAAAAAAGAAATCTTATAATGTGAGATATCATGTCATGGTTGTCTTTGAGCTTAAGACCCATTGACCCTGTTTGTTTAATGGTGTAGGGGGATCCACTACATAGGCAATATATGAGTCAAGTATAGAAGGAAAACCTTTCTCCCTCTTAGGACAGGCAGGCAGTGAAGCCATTGTCCAGCAAGGCCATGCAGGCTCTGTCCTTGGAGGTTCAGGACTTGCCTGGAGAAAGCCCTGAGAAGCCAGTTCTAATGCCGGAGCTGGCCCTGCCTGTTGCAGGGGCTTGGACTAGAGAGCTCCCAGGGGCCCTTCCCACCTGAGCCACTGCAGGGCTGTGGTTAGAAGTGTGAGGCTGTTTTGGTTTTGAAGGCATTTGATGATTGCATTTTTCTGCCTTCCTCACCTCAGCCTACTGGTGATAATCATAGTGTCTTGCTTTTGGCTGTCCCAGTTCCTTACTGTTAGTCTCCATGTCTTTTAGTGTTTTGTAGTTCTCCAGCCTGCTGTTTTGCCCCGTTTGCTAACATCTCCCTCCAGCTGCTCCCTCACCTCTCGTCTGGCTTTCCTTACTTCACCCGCTTCTGTTTCTCTGGCCTTTGGTTCTTTGCCTTTTGCTCAGCTGCCATCCATCGGTCCAACCTTTCCTTCCTCTCTCCTTTCCCTGCCCTCACCCCCACCCCCCTGCCCCTTGTTTTTCCTACCCCTCTGCTGCCAGCTCGGTGCCTGGCCTTTGACGGTCCTCCAGTCCCAGTAGACAGCTTCCTCCTCCACCCTGCTTGGGTCAGCAGAGAAGTGGTTCTTCTGTACTAGAGGCACAATCTTTTGCTCTCCACTTCTGTGTCGCTTGCGTCCTGACAAGCTGCTCGAGCATGACTGCAGTCTTTGTTCACCCCCAGGAGTTCATAGCATGACCAAATTTGGGTGGACATTACTACTAGTAGAAGGCATGCCTCTAACAGAGGTTTCTGTTCTTTTCTGCATTGTGAAATTGGTTTCAAAACTGACAAAACTTGAGGCCTGCAAGTGAAATGGTGGTTGTGAATGGCTTGAGAAGGCTTCCCTACCCCCTTTCCTTGAAAATTTCAGTGAAGCAACCCCTGTGTTTTCAAACAAGTTAGCAGAAGGCTGTTGGGCAGGAAAAATGTGGTCTGAGAAGTTAACACAGTGAAATGTGAGATGCAGACAATTTAAATAGATGAACTTTTGTAATGGGGTTTATTTTTTTGTACTGGACTTGATACTTTCAGTACTATGTTCTGTATGGAATAAATAAAAGTAGTAAATTGCATTTCAGTGCTTTATGGATAGGGGGGACTTAAATGTATTGTATTGTTAAATGTATTATTAAATGAGTGCAGCTAGAAATGGAATGAGGAAGAATGGTTTGCCTGCAAAGCAATTAAAATATAATATATGGTGAAGGAATTTAGAGATCAAAAGTTAGCTACAGTGTACTTGAATGTTTCAGTAACTGGTTTTATTCCTCTTCTTGCTTTAGAATCTTCTCCCCATTTACCAGCACCAAAGGATGTGGTGATTTATTCCTATAACTTTCATAGCTTGCTGAGGTGGTCTCCTGTTGAAGTGGATAGAGGCTTGGTGTTATACACAGTCAATTATAAAACGTAAGTAAATAGTTCTGAAAACAACCAAACTGATTTTGTACTAATCCAGTAGCACAATTAATTAAAACAAACAAACAAAACCAACCAAACAAAACCCACCTGAAAATGAACCAACACAGAAATTAAAGATTTGTCTCTTACACATGCTTTTATGTATACCTGAAAGCAGAATCTGAAGCCTGTCAATCTCTTAGCCTGTGATATGTCCACTAAACTGAGAAAAGATTGAAGACCTGAAGTGCATCCAGAAATGCTGCATAATTTCCTGTGAAATTTTAGCCTTACCAAATTCTCTCTCGCTAATCTTAATTTTCTCCAGATCCTGAGGAGGTGCAGGTGCTGGAAGGGCTGGGGAATTCAGATGGCATGAAAGTGGTAGTTTTGTAACACATTCTTTCTTCCCAAAAATTGTCTTAGTGGAAGGGATTGTATTTTAGGTTGTTGCACTGTTCTGCTGGTGCTTTATTTGTCCTTTGTTTTGCATTGCAGAGGGGCCTTCAACAAGTGGGATGAGATGAACTGCACCCGAATCACCCACACTGAATGCAGTCTTCCCTGGTCACTTAAGGAGCGGCGCTGGACTCTTGTTTTGCGCGTGAGGGCTGAGCTAGGGCAAGTGACTTCTGAGTGGGTGGAAACAGATCCCTTTGTGGCAGAGAGAAACAGTAAGTGCTGCTTATGGTTTCAGTGTCTCTCTCTCAAAGGAGTTTTCTTTGGAAATAAAACCCCCTGTTGTTTGTTGTAGACTTTTTGAGTCTATTATGTACAAATGCCAAGTGAGAGGACTGTAGGTGTTCAGTGAACAAAGACCGCAAGGCCTTGGTGTGTCACTAGGAAACTGGTAATACTTAATTCCTCTGAAGTGGGGTTAGCAGTGCGCTTTTTCAGTAAGTATCAAAAGAGAAACAGATGAGTTTCCTTGGGTGGTTGAGCCTTATAAGAGCTACAACATTACTGCGTTAGTTTTCAATTTCCTTATTTCCCCACTTAGCACTGTCACACGCACACATACACTCCCTTGATTTGTGGTGGTCAGAGTACAAACTACCTGTTTCTATTGAACAAATCCCTTTTCTAAGAAATATAAACTGTCCTGACTACCGTGTAGAAGGGTTAAGAGCACACATTAAATCCTGTTAAATGTATGAACAAGCATATTGTTGTTCTTTATAAGATCTGCTCTTTGCCGTGCTGTGATTGGTTGCTGGATTAGAAGAAAGTAAATGTCAGAGTTTAAAAACACCTCTGAAATAATAATGAAGCAGAGGAATAGATTTATTAACTCTTTAGTTCAAATTCTCCCATATCCTGTGAGGAGCAGTGGCAGTCCATGCTGCAGAGTGTGATGCTTTCCCTGGTGACTTCTGTTCTAAATCTTGGAATTTCTCTAGCAATAAAGAGTGCAGGGCTGAGGAATTGCCTGAATCCTGCACTGAAGTCTACAACCGACGTATCTCTAGCTTGTGGTACAGGATTGTTAAGGAGTGGGATCCTTTGAGGTTACGAGAGCTCTGGGCTCATGGGAATGCAAGACGAAGCAGAGGCTTAGTGTGGGAAAGATGTTTATGTGTCTGTTCCTTGGTGGGGGAGCAGGAGGAACATTATGTGGTCATTCCTGTGTGACTGCCCTGGAGATCAGTTCCTAGGCGCCGAGACCACTGGCTGCTCAGTCAGGCTGTTCTCTTCCTTTAATGTTTGGCTCAGTTCCACTTGAGAGGGGAACTTTAGGAATTTGCAAGGACACACAACAAGGCATTTGCAGTTGTACAGCAAAAGGAAGTAGAAAGAAACCGAAATTTCTCTACCGATATAAAGATCCTGGGGGCAATTTTCTCTAAAGCAACAAAGGACAAAGCAGGTTGTGCTGGGAGTTTTGATATACAGTGAGTAATGGTTGCATGCAAGGATTGATTTTTACTTTAATAGTTACACCTCTTTAGTATTCAAGCAGCTGTTAACTGTTGGAGTGTTTGCTCTAATATTTGCATGAGTGGGGTTGTTTGGGATCCTGGAGTGCTATAGAAATGCTGATAAGCTTAACTGGTGAAAGAAGCCAACATACAACAGCTAGATGACTAGTGACCATATATGACCTGTGATCACACAAGTCTCTGGTATTAGGACAGGCAGTACTTTATATAATATTTTCCATGATTTAGACCTCAGAGTACTTGACTAAAGAAAGTCATCATCTTTAACCTATAGGGCAGATGGAGACATCAAAGGAAGGAGTGGGAAACTAGTTACTCCTCTTCCAATCTATTGACCCAGTCAGTGTGGTTTTTAGTGAATATGGAGTATGTGTCAGGCTAGTTGAAGGGAAAAAGAAAGGGGAACAAAATGGTATCACCATTAACTGCAGATAAATGCAGATACATTCTAGTGAGTATTTACTGAATTTCCAGGGAAAGGTAACAGGAAACTTTTTAATTGTCTAGTTTCACTTGTTCTTTCAAGTCTTTTTCCTTAGATTTGTAATAAAGTAGATATCTTAAATGCATGAAGTAGATGAGAAAATGTTGTATTCCCCATTTTTAGCATGTTTGCTGAGTCCAAAGTAAAAGTTGGAGACAGTACATGAAGCTGTTCTGCGTGCCAGAGGTTCACTGTGCTTTCTTTGTGTTCAGCTATTATAGGGCCTCCTAAAGTGAACAGCGTGACTGTAAGCTCTGACTCACTTCTCATTAGCGTCACGCCCCCGTTTGGATCTGAAGCAGGATACTCTCTTCAGTATCATGTGTCCTACTGGGAGAATGCAACAAGTTCTGCTAAAAAAGTAAGACTCCTCTCTAATTTACTTAGCTCATAATGCCCTTGTGGCTAAGAGGTGTGCGTCAGTGTCTCTTGGCAAACAGCAGAAATGGAGGAAGAAAAGTCGTGTTTTTTCGCCTAGTGGTGAATGTCACCATTTGGTGTCTTGAAAAAAAGTGAATTTGGTCTTGGCACAAGTATTGCACGTCTTACAGAAATTTCAAAACCATCTTCTTTTCCTCTGTATGAAGCAAAGGTTAAATTACATTGCAGATCAAGGGAGAGGATCTGCACATTGTCAAAGGTGGCTTTAAGATTCCAAAGTTTGCTTAGGCAATTTGGGAAAACTCTGAAATGCCCTTCCTCCTTTCCTGTGCAGGGTGTGTTTGTGCTGGCAGCTTCAGCTAACAGGCTGCTTTGGCCTGACATCACCCACTCCTAGGGCAGAGAAAGGCAGAGTTGCTAGATATGTGCTGGGGGCAGCTGGGATGAGCTGTTCAGATTGAGACTTAGAGGTGTTGGTCTCATTGTGTACTTATCAGGGCCACAGACAGCAGCATAATTGTGTTCTTGACAGGCCAGCATTGCAGGGGAGGAATTAAGTTACATTTAAGAAACTAAAAATGAAAAAAGAGAAAGAAGATTCACAATAATGTCATTCTCAAGTCAAATGTTAAAAAACAGAAGCAGAAAAAAATAATTTCTTTAAAAAAACCCTTTGTTTCAAAGACTGCTAAATCTGAAATGCCTCCACTTCCTTCTTGCACTAATGTGTATTTTTCTGACACACCTAAAATACCTTCATGTTTGAGATTCAGACAAGAGGTCACTCTTGTATGCTTCTGCAGGCCTCCTTGAGGCCCTTCTCCTGGCCCCTCGCAGGTTAAAAATAACCAAAAGACTATGCTGGTCATGTAGAGACTGGAGGTTTTGCACTGCCCATCAGCTGTTTTCCCCTTCAGTAGAAGGAGCTGAGGGGATGGAAACTCTTCACTGACTGCACCTCCATCAGTCTCCTCTGGTGGTGGAGGGGCACTTCTCATGACTTGTTTTTCCTTACGCCTTCCTATATTGTGCTTGGTGCCTGAGCTGTTACAGAAGGTGCATCAAAGCATCCAGCAGCACATGGTGGTTAAAATGGGACTTTGCATCCGCTCTCATGCCTCTGCTGTGTGTGCTGTTACAGATGGTTTCAAATGCTTGAGCTTGATTTAATTAAAAAAAAAAAGGATTTTCCAATGCATTTGAGTAGGAAAGCTGAAATATATTCCACTGCTTCTCTTGTTCGGGAAAGCTGAAGTATGAAAAACGAAATCTGCGCTTTTTGAATGAGCAAATTAAATGCGGGAGGGGGTTTGTGTTGAAGACAGGTCTAGTTTTTACAGCAACACTTTTTTTTGTGTCTTTTTAACAGGAGACAAAGACGAGCAATACACTATTCAAAATCAGAAATCTAAAGGAATTGACACTTTACTGTTTTAGAATTCAAGTAGAATTGTTGGCATATCCAGAATTCCAGTTACTTGGACTGCAAAGTGTCCCAGAGTGTTACAGAACTACAGTCAGTGGTATAAATTGAATTTTATTATATTTTTCTGTGTATTGGGATGAGTGTAACATGAGCCTTAGGTTATGTAACTGTTAGTCTTATCTTGTGTTGCATACCCTGGGTATATACCAAGGGTATATTTAGACTAGATATTACAAAGAAATTCTTCACTAAGAGGGTGGTGAGGCACTGGCACAGGTTGCCCAGAGAAGCTGTGGCTGCCCCATTGCTGTCAGTGTTCAAGGCTGGGCTGGATGGGGCTTTGAGTGACATGGTCTAGTGGAAGGTGTCCCTGCCCATGGCAGAGGGGTTGGAACTGGATGAGCTTTAAGATCCCTTCCAACCCAAACCATTCTGTGATTTGTCAGGAGTGCTATGACAGCACCACTGATAGTAGTTCACAATTGTCATTAATGGCAAAAGAACAAGGAATTTTTCAGTCGGTAATTAAGTCTTCATTTTACTCTTCCCCATGTCCTTCTCCTTTGTGAGTACTGCTGTGGGTATTACTTGCTACACATATGGGAAGAAAGAAAATACAAATACTTGGTCTTCAGAGGAAGCCATTGATGAAGGAGATGGTGTTGCTCTTGCAAATTCTGGCCCTCAGCCACTGCCTGCTGCAGGACAGGAACATCCCTCTCCTGTTTGACCTGCTTTCTTCTCTGGCAACATGTTGAGTGCCACGTTTTTGTAGGAGATAAGTGAGAGGGGGAGTGCACATGCAAGATAATGGAGTTTGTTCCTCTCTTAACACTGCCCTCTGTGTGACTACCAGTGCCAGGAACAGCCCATCTTTAGAATGCTTTTGAAGGCACTGGAGGACGTATAGATGCAGTTTCTGAAGCCCCACAGGAGATGACCTCCTGAGCAGTATCGATCAAGTACTTCATCACAAGCTCCGGAGCTGCAGTGTTGGAGTGTCTGATGCTCCTTTGGCTTGAAAGGAGGTGCATGTTCTGAAAGAGAAACCTCTGGCAATAATGGCCCTTGCTGACAGCCTGAGGGTGGAAGGACAGATTGTGCTCCCTGCCTGCTCTCTGACTGCCAGCTCTGCCTTTGCCCTGCTGGTGTGTCAAGCAGGAGCTTGCCTTAGGCTGTGCTGGTGACTGCCACATGGAATCACTAAGGAAGCCACTTCTGAACACATATATGTACTTTATATATATACTTTGATTACCAAGTGTAGTAAATTTCAGCTTGCTGTGTATTCTTTTACATTTGTATAAATATGAACCTGCCATATGTACATTTGTTTTGGTTTTTCTCTTTTTCAGAGGCAAGCAGAGTTGGATATATTGTACTGATATTTCTGTCGGTGTTACTTTCTGTTAATCTGGTAGCAGTTGGTTTGTCATTTCTGTGGAGATACCACAAAAAACTTAAATACTGGTCTCAGCCACCTTTACAAATCCCACCACACTTTGAAGAGGTATGTGGAGATGTTTTATATTTCTCTCCCCTGTAAAAGACTGCAATGCTCTTGGAGTGAATATTAACAAAGCTGTATGTTGTGTAACGGAAACAGATGTGAACAGTTGACTTACTTAGTGCAGAGAAAAAGAAATAGTTGAGTAGAAGAGGAGTAAAATGGGGGATCATAAGAAAAGTAACAGTTTTTACTGAGATACAAATGCTACTCTAATCACCTTATGAAACCAGAGTAAGATTCTTTGTTCCTTAACTACCCCTTGTCTGCCCCTTTCATTGCTTATTTAAGTCATCAAGCCTGAAACAGTTGCTCACTGGAAGCAAAAAGCTGTTGTGTGCTGCAGAACACATACTTGGGACCTGGGTCTCATTAAAAATCCAATATGGAAAAGCGAACACTGATGGCTTTAAGAGCAGAGACTGCCTTGAAGGCTGAGGACTACTTGGGGGGGCTTCTTCTTGGGCTTATTTTTTTTTTCCCTGTAGGTTTAGCAATACTTGGATGAAAAGGTCATCCTGGGACTTTCTCCTCCTTGTAGCTCACACATTTCTGCACTAACCAGTATTGTTTCAGTCCTGTTCATCTTCCTCTTTTTAGCGTTTAAACAGGAAGTAGTCTTTAAGCCAAGTTCACAATTTCAAAGTCCTTGTTTAGCATAAATTCCATACTTTTAAAAGCCTGTATTTGTTTGCAGGTCTCTAGATCAGTTCTTTGTATAGATCTGCCTGTCAGAGTAGTCCCTTGTACTATGGTTATTATGTGATTGTGGAGCTGTGTTTCCAGATTATTATAGATGTGTGGGTGAACGAACCCAGACTTCTTGCAGACTCCGGAGTAAATCATTTTCTCTCTTCCTACTACCTCAACTACCATTTGATGGGGCTCAGTGGAGGCACCTGTAGCATGTATGAAGCAAAGCACAGATCACATAGGAAGAAAAAAATCCATGTACCGTGTATTTAAACAGTTCAGCATCTCATGCAGAGGACTCTCAGGAACTGAGTCTGTCATCCTGTGTTCTGGATTAATTGTAGTAATCCGGAAAATAAACAGGATTTTTTATAATGGGTATTTCTAAAAGGATCAACCAGCCTGGGGCTTCTCCTCTTTAAATATAGGAGTCTGCTTAAAGGCAGCTTCATATGTGCTCCTTGAGGTGTTCAGAAAAATCACATGCTTCCTTCTCTTACAGAAGGATCTTAGTTGTGGGGAGCAGTTCTACTGCAGAAATGCCTTCACAGAGCAAAACCAACTTGAGGTTCATTTATGTCTTGTATTTGCTGAAGTGGATGTGTTTGAGGTTCCCATATGAAACGTTTGGGCTTAACACACCGGAAAAAAACAGCCTGTTGCTCCTTAGCCATTAGCTATGATTACAGAGAAGGTGGTATCTTAATTGAAACTAAGGTTAATTCTGCCCCACAACTGATGTGACTTGAACTGCCACCCCGTCTCAGCCAGATTATGACACCTACAGTACAGAACAAGCTTTTGAGTAAAACTACACGCTACGACTGTCTTTTAACAACATGAAGGTGTTGGTGTTCCAGACATTTGTTTTATTTCATTTTTAAATCAGGGGAAAAAATGTTCAATGGCAGGTGTGGTTGTTGGTTTGGTACCTGAAGATGGCTCCAATGCCCTGTGAAACACATCATCAGCTTAGTGGTAAGAAGAATATGTGGGGGTGGCAGGAGAAACAAAAAGCATTTCCTCTGGCCTGCATTCTTTCTAACATTCCTTTCTTTGACTATGGGTTCATTGTAAAGCTGATGACTTAATTTTGGAGGAACAGGGACCAGAAGGCAAGTCAAAGCAGAAAGTAGCTACAAGAGAAGCATGTCGCTAGAGGTTGCTGGTAGATCTGACTTGCCTGGCGCTGAACAAACCAGAGTCTTGGCTTTCCTTTGCTACATCAGTGCTTTAGACAAGCTGTCAGTTGCTAGATTCCTGCAGTTGGAGGATGTGTTCCCAGCAGTGTAATAAACAAGTGTTTTCTTTTGTGGCTTGTTCTTAACTAGTAGGATTTTGCTTAAACTGACAGGAAAATAATATTAGCCAAAACTTACTAAAAAAGAAAAACAGGAAATGCAGGTGGCTTTAACTCCACTTCAGTGGATGTTCTCATTACTGATTTTCTTTTTCCTCCCACAGAAATAAGGTATTTTTAACTTTCTCCTTGTTCAGTGTAGTTTCAAGGAAACCCAGAATGGAACGCCTGTTGCTGTGAATTCTGGTCTGAAGCAAGCTGGTGGTATCTGCTCTGTCTGTAACTTGTAATGCATCTGTTAAGTGGCTTATATACCTAAACTTGTTTCTGGCTTTTCCCAGTATTTGAAGGACCCGAACATGCCTGGTCTAGAGGTGCTGCACAGTGATGCTGAGGATGATCCCGACAACTCATCTATTGTGTTTTGTGGAGAAGGAAGCCAGGCCTGTGGCAGCGGTTTGGCTGGTCAGGCTCATTCACGCAGCATCTCCAGTGACAGCGACATAACTTAAGCACAGCCTGGTGCGAGTGCCTGTACTGAGTGTTTGCAGAAGCTCCTGCCCAGGGGTGGTGTGTGTTGCTGCTGGCGGGACATGAGGAGCTCTGGACAAAATGCAGCCACTGATGAATCCTGAGTGAGATACTGCTTCCTGGGAATAGCATGGACCCTGAGCTGTTGTTCAAAGGGCTTCTGCTGCTGCACCAGCAGCTATGCTCTGCCGAAGAGACTTAAAAGGGAACACTAAATTGCCAGCAGACAGACAGATGGCTATATTAACATCATCCCATTTCCCACACCAAACTGAAATAAATCTTTGAGAACCAATGGCACTTTATGGTAGGATGTAGTACAACCTGGACTGTTCCAGTGAGTGAATAACTGCACCAGGAACTACGGTTATAGTGGCTTTTGTTTTGTTGCTTTATTTGTTAAGTCAGTGTTAGTGCTCAGTGTCTATTATATCCACCAGTATGCTTTTCTGAATCATTCTAGGTACATGCCGGTTTCTGTGACAGCTTCTTCCCTCCAGATAAAAGTGGCAGCCTAATAAAAAAGTAGTACTTTACTCTCCTCAGCAGGAAACTGTGTAAAGAACAAGTTTCCAAGAAAGGCCTCCTTATTCCTGCCTCCTAACACTCATGAGAAGCATTAATCTTTGCTCCTGCAGTGAGACAGTTGTCCTTCGCAGCAAAACAAACTTTAAATGCTCTTGCTTAGAATTTATAACACATTGGTAATTATCAGACACGAAAACCTCTTGTTGCCTATCAGTCAGCTTAGTTCTGCAAATGAGAAGTTGACTGAGGGTTCTGGTTTGAGTGCCTTAAAGCAAACAACTAAGAAGTTAAGCCTCACATCAGTCCTGTGGGGCCTGGAATGTGTCTAATAAAGCACAAATGAACCACTTCTGTACTAAAAAGATTAGTTTTATTTGTCTGATTTTTTTCCTGGGTTTGATACAAGGTGTTAAAAGAAAAACTTGTTCATTTGCAAATGACTTGTTCAAGTTACCTCAGTCTGTTCATGACCTTGGCTACTGTCTGAGGGGCAGGCTACCTGTGGTAGTGCTATTCTGCCCCCTCCAGGAATCCACAAGTCCAGCATGAAACACCAGTACCATTTTTCCAAAAGCTTTGTGAGGTAATTTCCTCATAGAACTGATCTTACCACTTGTGCTGAGGCAGCATGCTCAGGCAGCACACTTACTTAAGAGTCATACATCAAGGCTGGTGAGACATTTCCAGTCAGCCAGAAGCTGCACAATGCCTGCTTTTAAGTTCATCCACAGCCTTTTCCTATACTGTGCTGTAAATAAATGAAGACCCACAGGCTTGCAAAGGAACAACTTAACTGCGTTACAGAGGGCATACGTAAATAAGGGAGCAGTTAAAATATCTGCTGTGACTAGCAGTACAGCATATGACTTCTTGAGCAAGCCCTATGCTAGACTCCTGTTAGAGAAAGTTGCTACTAAAGAATTTTACAGTTACACAAATTGGCCAAAGCTAAAAACCTTTTGTTAGGAGCAACTCAAGGGTTATTTATCTTCACAACTGCCAATGGTGCCAACTTAAAGTGAACTGTCCCTAGCCACCTTGCCCTGTGCTGCCTGGGGTGTATAAAAGCAGACCTCAGACACTTGCAAAGGTCTTGTACTTCACCCACTTTCAGCTTAGGCTACCACAAAAGACAAATGCGCAAAGCTGTCTCTGTTCTCCTCCTAGCAGCTGTATGGAAAGCATGAACATTCCAGTCAAAAGAGATGACTGACTTGCTGAGAAACACTTGCTAGAAAGCAAACTTCTGATAGAAAATGAGGTAACCTCAAAGAAGCTCCTGTGCTAGTCTGAAGAAAACTGTTTCTTTAAGCAGGAACTTGCATTAAAGCATGCTGTAAAAGTCTTTCCAGGGTCAGTCAGCCTGTGCTGTTCAGGTGGCCAGTGCAAGATCCTGTAAATGCGATTAGTTATAGGCCACACTGGTTTCTCACTTAGGAAAAAAAAGCTAGCAACGCTTGTGAGGTGGGCTGATGCCAACCTGATGAAGTTTAACCATGCTAAATGCAAAGTCCTCCACCTGGGTCCGAGCAATGCCAGGCACAGCTACAGATTGGGCGGGGAGGAGATTGAGAGCAGCCCTGCAGAGAAGGACTTGGGGGTGTGGGTTGATGAAAAAATGAACATGAGCCGGCAGTGTGCGCTTGCAGCCCAGAAAGCCAACCGTATCCTGGGCTGCATCAAAAGGAGTGTGACCAGCAGGTCGAGGGAGGTGATCCTGCCCCTTTACTCTGCTCTCGTGAGACCTCACTTGGAGTATTGTGTGCAGTTCTGGTGTCCTCAACATAAAAAGGACATGGAAGTGTTAGAACAAGTGCAGAGGAGGGCCACGAGGATGATCAGGGGACTGGAGCACCTCTCGTATGAAGATAGGCTGAGAAAATTGGGGCTGTTCAGCCTGGAGAAGAGAAGGCTGCGTGGAGACCTCATAGCAGCCTTCCAATACCTGAAGGGGGCCTATAGGGATGCTGGGGAGGGACTCTTCAGTAGGGACTGTGGTGAGAGGACAAGGGGTAATGGGTTTAAACTTAAACGGGAGGTTTAGATTGGATCTGAGGAAGAAATTCTTTACTGTGAGGGTGGTGGGGCCCTGGAATGGGTTGCCCAGGGAAGTTGTGAATGCTTCATCCCTGGCGGCGTTCAAGGTGGGGTTGGACATAGCCTTGGATGGCATGGTTTAGTGGGAGGTGTCCCTGCCCATGGCGGGGGGGTTGGAACTCGATGATCTTGAGGTCCTTTCCAACCCTTACTATTCTATGATTCTATGCCCAAGCTCCCCAGCAAGAAATGACAGACCTAAACCCAAAAACCTTGGGTTTTACTTGTTACCTGGAATACGACTTGCTCGAAGATTAGTACTACTGGACTACTTACAAGTACTCCTGCTCAACTCACTAGTTTGAGAACATAAGATAAAGTTTATTGCAGTTTTCTGAAATGACAACCAAACAGACAACTTGTGTACACAGCTCTGATAAACAGCAGTGAATCTACTGCAACTCACTGCAGGATGGTGAAGCTGGGGTGAAGTTGGTCTGGCCAGTAGCACAATTTCAGCCGGAGTATTTGCTTCATATTCTGTCCACTGGAGAGATTCCCCCAAGGGAGCAATTAATGATGAACAGGATACAGTAACCATGCACAGAAGGTACGTTCTGCAGTTTAATACCATTTGGTCAGCAGTCTTGATAGATGGAGCATTACAGAAACTCTTTGACACTGGGTAGATTCAAATGCTTTAAAAACCATACTGAACTAATGAAGTCACCAAGAGCCAGATGAATATATAAGATCAGGCCACAGTTATAAAACATAATTGTTCTCCCTTTCTGTATACTCCAGATAGAAGAAACTGGATTTCAACAATGGAGTTATTCCCATAAAGTGCCCAGCAAGTTTAGGAGATAAATACATTTTAACCAGAGCAAATGGCTGACCTAAACCTGGCAATTACTTCAAGGTAAGACTGTGAGCAATAAATACATCTACTATATGCCCACTCGAAATGCTCACCTGTTAAACAGAAAAGGTAATGGACAGCAGGGTAACTTCATTTATCAGCAAAAAGCTTCCCCTGAAGAAAATGCTGCTAGCATAATTTTTAAAGATGCTAGTCCGACTCACGTTTATTCTTTATATTCTTTAATTATGACTGGCATCAGTGTGTTGGTTTTTATTCTAATACCAGTAAATACATTAGATACTAATTTGTATTAATTACACAGAACAGCATGAAATTAATTCTCAGGACTGTGGTGCTACAAAATGTTGTTTGTGCTATAGCAATCAGAAGTCAAGAACATTTTCATTTGCCATGCAGAACCTGCTTGATGGAGGGCCTGGTTTAAAAATTCATAACCTTTTACAAAAAAATAGCTACTTTGTATTTTTCTGAACAGTTATATAAAATTCTTAAAATCACCTTTTATCTCAGCATACAACAGAATTAAAGGCAGGCTCAGCCGTGTCACTTCCATGTGCTGGCTACTCCTTCAGGTTACACAGACAGCTCTTGCAGAACTGGCTTAAGCTCCCCCATACATAAAAGTGATCATCCCTTTCACAGGGTACAGCCTTTATCCTGCTTGTTCACTAATGGTTCCCCTGAAGTCTCTAACACACATGAAGGTTTGGAAGATCAAGCCTCAGGGGTTGACAGAAACCCCTGTATCTGAATAAATAAGCCTGAAGGTTTCAGAAAGAAAGCCTGACGTTCCCTTTTTAAGATATATACAGTCATATGTACATATTCACAAATCTGTCCTGTGAAAAGAGGGAGCTTATTACAGAAACTGTAATTTGCCTCAGTTCATTCAATTTAGAAAGCAAACCAAGAACAAATAAATGTAAATATATCTACATACATAGTACGACATAGCAACTGTGGAATAAGCAATGCCATAGGCGATCACTCATGCCCATAACTCTTCTGTTCTTCCAAACTTGTAGATCAGGGTACTAAAGGGAAAAAAATAAAAATCACACATACATAAGGTTGGAAAGTAATTTTAATAGTATCCTTAGACTTCTATACCATCTACACTGCAAACCAACATCCCCCCAGTAACCTTGACTTTTATTCATGTTACTATCTGGGGTTTGTACTTTAACTCCATTTACTATGCCTTGCTAAAACTGTGAGACACAGCTGAAGAAACTGCTCCAATGAAAAATGCTAAAAGCAGCTGCCCTTCTGAAGGAAAAAGATGCAGAATTTAATTGATTCTAGGACCAATCCAGAGAGTTACAGAGCAGCGAGTCTCATCCTGGCATCCGCCAATCAGCTGAACCTAATGCATTACAACAGGATAAAATGTAACCTATTATATTTTTATAAGCGAATCAGAAAGAATATCCTGGGGTAGGTAAGCGAGATCCAAATTACATTTTGACTTCCAAAATTCCTTTTATAAGGTTGGGTGCAATTACATATTGTCATAAATGAAGAAAAAAAATGTAAAGGCAACAAAACCAAGCATGTTTTCCTGATTGTTTCTTGTACCATGAATTATTTTCCCTTACAGCCAAGAGGTGGCTATACTAAATCATAAGAGTCATACTAAATCATAAGAGAATGAAGAGGGAGGGAAATGAGAAATACTGACCCTGAGAACAACAGTAACAAGTGATAGACACCTGCGCAATTAACCAGAGAACTACTAATACACAATGTTAAATGAAAGACGGTGGAGCAAGCACAAGGGCAGGAGCATGAGTCCTGAAGGAAACATGGAGTTCAAGGGATTTTTTGTTTGTTTTTTTTAAAAAAAGCTTTTTTTTTTTTTTTTTTTTTTTTTAATAAAAAGACTGTAATTTTGCAAGTTTGAGAAGACAAAAGGAAGGAAACAAACCTAAAACACATCTAGGTACAGAGTACACACTTTCGGAAACAAGAAGCAGCTTCAGAAGTAAGTTCATCAAACTACTGAAATAAGACTAAAGATTTCAGGCATGGGGAAACAATTCTCCAAAGCCTGCCTTCAGCACTATCCCATTTAAACTATGTGCAAGACTACGAAAGAGGTTTGGGAACTGCTGTTTTCTGCCAGAACACAATTGATTTTCCAAACAGGGAAGCAAAGTGGAGCCAATCTAATTCACCGTAAGGCATTTGGTATGGTACTAGAAGAAAACCGTTAGCACAGTAATTCAAGTGGGTAAGAGCTTGAAAAAGAGGAGGTTATGTGAACTTTTGCAGTGACTGATCTTGGAACTTACACTATATAATGCTTTCATTGTCTTTTATTAAATAATAAAATTCATTGATTAGAGTACAGGATATATTATGAGTTATTACAGATACAAATATTTCCAAAGTGCCATATGATATACTTACTGATACTAAGCCAAATAAAAGAAATCGATGTAAGTGTAATATTACAAAACATACCGTCATGCTCTTAGGGGAAAAAAAAAAACAAACATAAAATCACTCTTAATAACTGAAAGCTCACGCAGCAGAAACAAATTTAGGTGTATCAATTGTCAGATGCCATTGGTACGAAACAGTCAGGAAAAGGGCAATATGATCTCCCATGTAGTTCTGTTAGGATATATGGCATGGTATTTGTAGTACAGAGATTAAAGCATTCTTGCCATTATCCTGACACTGACAGCATCTCATCTACAATACTGTCTATATCCTTGGTCAGGCACATCATAGATCAGAGCAAGCTAGACTAACAGGAGCTTGAAAGAAATGAAGAGCCTCTCACGGGCTGAGAAGGGGCAAATAAAAACAGTGGTTCTGAGCACCGGAGCTAAGCGAGTAGAAAAAAGTAGCAGAGTAAAAAAAAAAAAAATGCAGCTTTTAAGAAATAGTTTGATCAGTTTTTGCACTGAATAATTTCACATCAGTTCAGTATAATTATGTTGCTTTACTCAAGTGATCCAAGAGGCCCCTTTGGCTTACATGCCACCCCCCTCATGTTACGGTCAGAGTGGGTAATGAACTGATAGACAGAGGGTCCTGCATTAAGAGCAGCAAACTCCACAGTGTGTCAGATCCAAGCCCAGAGTCAGCCTCCAGCTTTTGGAACTCATTTTCCAGGAGCATGAATGTCCGTGGAAGTAGGTTAGGTCAGATACCCCTTGGAAGGGGAGATATGTGCCCAGATAACTTACCTGAAAAATATCAACGCGTTTTGGAAAAACACTGCTAATCCAGGGTAAACGTTAGTGTCTGCAAAGTAAGTAACAAAGGAAACAGTAAATTCTTTTGTACTGGAAGGTATATTTAGACCACTGCTCATAGTATCACTCTGACTACAAAACTAGATGGTATGGCTCTGACAAGAACTCACTACGCACTTCTGTTCTTCTGGATTTTCTTCATTTTGGCTGACAGTAAAAGTACTTTTCTATATGTGAAAATAAACAAACTTACTCTGTGTAACATATGCTCCAAAAAGAATCCACATTGAAGCAATAAGTGAGCCAAACATCAGCATAAAGCCAATGAAGAGCCAGACACGAGCACCTGCAGGAAATATTAAAACCTCTGAGAATTACATAGGCTATTATTATCTGTAGCGACAGACAATCCAAGGTACTACTCTGTTATGACATGATATGTTATCTCGCTGGAGGCACAAAGGGGAAGTGTTAAACCCTGTATCAAGGACAAGCTAAACCAAAATTGGCCTTCTCTAGTAGAATGCATAGTAGCTGGATTCCCCTTATTTTAGTGAGCAGACACAACTATCAGAAATTTCTCCTCGCCTGTAGGCAATGTCTGTAACATCATTTAACACAACTTGGAATGGACTAATGACAAGGTACTTTGCCAAAGCTGTACTGCTTCTAAGGAAAAGATGGCATTCCAATGGGGTATGTAAAACAAACGCTTCCTGTGCTTACTTCAGAAAGGTATTTTCAGAAGGGCAACGTCTGAAAATACCTACCATAGCTAAGCATTACCTGCTGAAAAAGAAAGATGATGCCATTGAATATAACCTGCTCACTCGTGGGGAAGGAAAAATACTTCTATGTAAAGATTCTCCCAAGATGACTTAGGAATGACACGCAAAAAAAGGCATCATACGCCAGTTCAAAGAAATCAGTAAATCCTACCAGATTTCTGGTCTGGCATTCTACAGCTCACGTGAAAACAGATGCTGAGATCCGCATGGGAAATAGTAAGGAAATTATGAATGAAAGCAGAGAGGGGACAGCAAGTCCACAGACACCACGCAGTAGGTGACATACAAAGGAAACAGAATGTTTACAATACATTCTAAAATAAGACATTCTTACAGAATGTCTGCTCCATAGCCTGCCACAAGGCAGAAATTTATTTCTCCTAGTGGCTATACAGAATTTGCAGAGGAAACTTTAGGTATTTGAGATACACAGAAGTTGAATTTTTCGAAGTTTACCTCTTTAACAATGACAGTACTTACCTCCAAGTGTTAATTTTGTAAAGAAATTAACTTCTGTGAAGTGCTCTCCTACTCCTTAACTTCTGTGATTTCTTTAAACACCAATTAGAAAAAAACACCTAAATAATCAGGTTTTCAACTTAGCATGTTTGTTAGAGTTGTTTTACCTGTTCTTCCTAAACATCCATCACTGTAGCTGTCTCCTCTCACCTGTGCATTTGATACAGCATTTATCCTACGAACAAAGAAAGTGTATACACTTCAGATTATCAGAAAATCAATTTAAAGCTGTAAGTAAAAAGCTAGCTTTTTTTAAGATGCAACAAATTCTGGGAAAATTATTTGTTGTTCTATATAGTCACGTATTATTCCTTAACTGAAGGATTCCAATTGGATTCAAGCAAACCCCGTATTTGTTCCTAAGTTTTACATCAATTTTTATATTAACAAACAGGTAAGACAAAAGAATCGCCCTTTTTAGTGACTGGTCACTTTCTGGCTGTTCAGTTTTTATATCTAAAGCCACTACATAGGAATAATAAAAGCCAATAATAGAGTGCTCTCATGACTCTGATATAAGCTGCTTTCCTTCACAATGAATACCGTAAGTTTTTAAGCGAGAGACACCCTTTAAGGAGGGACAATACATTTTCTTAAAGCAAGTTACACTGCTGAGGGAAAAAAAACCCAAAACACCAGAAACTTTCAGACACCAAGTGTTAAGAACATCTTGCATATCCAAATGCATCTTTTTCTTACCATCGCTCTAGGATTTGATAAAAGCTATTACTTCAAGCTTGCCACATTTACATCTTTATAACAACTCCAGCTATAATACTACTACCTCTCCCATTTGAGGAAGTTTTGGGCCAGAGAGAGCTGTAAAAATTATTCAAAATTAGGGGTAAATGCAGTCAAATGTTTTATATTGAAGTAAGCAACTGGGACCGCATTACATAATTTCTGATCTAGGAATCTAAATACTTATTATAGAAAGCCACTTGCATAAAGGAAGGTCTGCTTTCTTACGTTCAGCTGAAGTGCATACAAAAAGCAATTGACCCTAAACAGATGGGGGTGCAGATAGAACAATGAATAAACAGACTATGATCAGAAACAAAGGCCAGCGGTAAAACAAAAAAGGCCTTTCCACTGCCATGCAAAAAGGTACAATAAGATTACTCATAAGTCATTTACAACCAAGTGATTCAAAGTTTTATCGTATACCACACTGTCTAGTAAAAACTGTGTTTAACAGCTCATGTTTATAAGAACTCCCTTTATACACACTTACATGAAAAAAGCTAGTGTTGAAAACACCCCACAAGTATGGAACGCGTGGTTCATTTGTTCTGGCTTAGGGTAAACTACTGCAGCATCTATCATTATCCACCAACCTGTGAAAAACTAGAAATAAAATAGACCAGTATCACAAGGCTGAAAGGGTACAGAGACACGCAGACAAAAACTGGCAAAAGTTCATGCATACCATTGGCTTAACTATCGTTCAACAAGTACAAACTATTCTAGGAGGTTATCAGCTTTAAGATGGACTCTAAATCTGCTTGATATGCAGCTTCTACATAAAACTTACCATCTTCAGAGAAGCATTTGGTCACATTTTCTATTCAAATTAAGTATCACTGTTTAAACTCCCTGAACAGCTTTAAAAACAAGAATCCAAATTATAAACACATGAGATGCAAACCATGTGTAACACCGGTGTTCTAACATACCTAATTATGCAAAAATTCAGTAAGAGCGTCAATCTTTTTTGAGGAAGAGAGTGCAGAAATGGTACATCATTATCAGACAAAGTTATGAGACTTGTAAAAAGGCTTTCTAATAACTGCACTTAAAAAAGATCTTAAAGAAATACATGGGACTGACATGCAGTAAAGAGTGGAACTGTACAAAACTTGAAACAAAAATGTAACTGTTTGTCATAGTTCCAAATTTGTCCACACAGTTCTGATTCGTATTCTCTCAAAACTTACCAATACACCAGCAACTATTGAAGCGATAGTATTTCTTCTTTCACTCCAGTCAATACATTCGCACTCTGGCCAGCGGAAGTTGTCTAGGAATCCTGCCATCTCCTCAAAGATTAGATTGCTCTTCTTATTCTGTACTTACACATTAATTTTTCCATTAACAGCTTTGTCCCCAAGACCTGAAACACAGCCAAAGATGCATTTAATACAAAGTAGCAAAACCTTGAGATGTTTGACAACCCTCATGAGCAATTTCTACAATACCTGTTGTTTTTTTTTTTTACAGAATTAAGTACTCCATTTTCCTCTATGGATTCTATATTGAGCTACATTTAAAAAAAACAACCTACCCTACAAACAGAATTGCAAATGAAGATCATCACACAACCCAAAAACTTAGGCATTATATATAAATCATCATATCTGAAATGGAAAAGAAATAGAATACACTGTTCAAATTAAACACAAGAACAAATGCAAGCAAAGAAAAATAGCAAACCAGCAACTATTTCAACCTAAGTTTCATCTTCAAACCATAATGTTCTTCCTGGCATTGTAAGTTCAAATCAGTAAGATACATAAAATAGGGCTTCCTATGTAGACCAGAAAATGAATCAGGCCAGGGACCTTTGCATAAGGTACCAGTATTTTCAGTCTCCAAATCAGATAGCTAATACAGTCCCCTTCTGACAGAGGGGAAAAAGGGATCAACTCAGTGAATCAACAAATACCAAGGATAAAGAATGTCCTACTTCACAGAAGGAGAATCACACAGAACTTTAAATGCAGGAAGAGAGAAGAAAGTTAACTAGTTACAAAGTGACTGAAATAAGACAGTTCTCAATTTGGGGAGACAGTAGCTGTAAAAAATTCTGCATTACACTGTGTCTATTCTCACACTGCGAGATGATTAATACATATAGTTTGTCAGAAGTTCAGAGTGTTTTGGTTTTCAATTCAGTATTTTCCATTTATCTAATTATTTATTAGTGACTCACAGCCACTCTTAATGCTGTTCTGTTTTATACTGTCAACTTCCATGTTTTCCCAACCTGCCGTAAGTAATTTCAAGATACTTACTAAAGGCTAACAACAGACAAATGCCCTTTATGATTACGTTACAGGACAGACTGATGTAGAACATTTTTCCCATTAATAATCACAAGTCTACACCAAGAAGTGAAATAAAAATAAATAAATACATAATCAGAGTTTGCCTATGTCATGGGTTAAGCCCAGCTAGCAACTAAGTACCACCTCCCCCCTCCCTCCAGTGGGATGGGAATGAGAATCATAAGAAAGGTAAAACCTGTGGGTTGAGATAAGAACAGTTAAAAGTAAAATGTAATAATAATAATGAATAAAGAGAGGCAGTAAAACAAAGTGATGTACAGTACCACTGCTCACCTCTGGCTGACCGATACTCAGCTTGTCCCCAAGAAGCAACTGGCACCCCCCCAGCTAACTCCCCCCAGTTTATATACTGGGCATGATGTGTTGTTGTACGGAATACCCCTTTGGCTAGTTTTGGTGAGGTGTCCTGTCTCTGCTCCCTCCCAGCTTCCTGTGCCCTTCCTCACTGGCAGCACTAGACTGAAAAATTCTTGATCAGGGCAAGTGTTACCCAGCAACAACTAAAACATTGGTGTGTTATCAGCATTGTTCTCAGACTAAAGCCAAAACACAGCACTGCACCAGCTACTAGGAAGAAAATTAACTCTATCCCACCCAAAAGCAGTGCAAACACAGGCCACCTCCTGTGAATAAGATTAAAAAGTTCGTCCTGCTAAATCTAGTCCCAGAAATCCATCCATAGTTATGATGCTTCCTTAAAACATTAAAATCAATCACTCAATTCCAAAATCGCTTTTACTTCTGTACAGTACGTAGGCTCAACCACGTATTTATTTTCTCAGACTACACTCTTCCCTAGCAATTTTCAGATCCCTGTTCCTCCTATAACTTTCACACACAACTGTGCTACTCCAGATTTACGACTGCTCCTACAGCCCTCCGTTCTCTTCCACTCTTAAAATGACTTCATCTGTACTTTTTTGTTCCTCTTCAAATGTGAATGTTCTCTTCCTCATCCTGCAGTAATCCCTCCTTTTCCGTGCCAGCTCCTGGTTTCCACTGTTGGTTCTCACCTTGTGGTACAGCTGGCCACAGGTAGGAGTAAATAGACAAACATGCTGTGCTATTTCTTCTCCCCACTGGACACAATGATGGTTATGTCAAACCTACAGAAGTCATTACCTTGCCTGTAAATACACTTTCAGGCATTTTCAGAGTAATTGAAGCTGTGTATCTTCAAAGCTCTGTTTTCCTTTGGATTTTTTTTCCCATCATGGACCATTTAAACAGTATTATCATAGCTAAATGTAATAATCTCCTTCACACATAACATAAAGTACTGTAATTCAGAAAGCAGGTCAAGAAAAAAGACTGGGAAAATATTTCAGAGATGTCAAAAAGAAATTATTTTTCACCCTCTACTTGGATGCCCCCAGAAGTACCTCGACAGGCTGGAGAAATGTGCTGACAGGAACCACGCAAAGTTCAACATGGGGAAGCGCCAAGTCTTGCACCCAAACCACCCCATTTGCCAGTACATGCTGGGGGCTGCCCTGCTAGAAAGCAGCTTGACAGAAAAGGACCTGGGGATCCTGACTGACACCAACTTGAAACAAAGCCAGCGATGTGCCTTACAGTAGAGGTGAATGGTATCCTGGGCGGCATTAGGCACTGCCAGTAGGTGGAGGGAGCTGATCCTTCCCCTCTGCTCAGCACTGATGATGCCACACCTGAAGTGCTGTGTCCAGTTCTGGGCTCTCAGTACAAAAGAGACATGGAAGTGCTGGAGAGAGTCCAAGAAAGGGCCACAGAGATGACAAAGTGACTGGAGCATCTCTCCTATGAGGAAGGGCTGGGAAAGCTGGGACTGTTCTGCCTGGAGAAGAGAAGGCTCAGGGGAATTTTGTCAATGTCCATAAACACCCAAAGGAAGGGTGCAACAAGGAAGCAGCCAGGCTCCCTTCAGTGGTGCCCCGTGGCGGGACCAGAGGCACCTGGAACAAACTGAAACACAGGAAATTCCCTCTCAGTATCAGGAAACACTTTCTCTCTGTGGGGGTGACTGAGCACTAGCACAAGTTGCACAGAGGTTGTGGAATCTCCGTCCTTGGAGATACTCAAAAGCTGCCTGGACACAGTTCGGGACAACTGACTCACGGTGGCCCCGCTTGACAAGGGATGGTGGACAAGATGCCCTCTTGAGCTGCCTTCCAACCTCAACCTTCCTGTGGTACTTAACTAGTCTGTTTAATTACTGGATGACTTAATGAAAGAAATCTTCTTACTTCTACAAAACTGTTCTAGTTCTAAAAGGCTGAAACAAAACGGAAAAAAAAAAAAAAAAAAAAAAACAAACAAAACCAACAACATTCCCTTTTTATGATTTAAAGGGGATGTATAGTTTGTTTCGTCAGCTAATATAATTAAGCCAACTTCCAAACCAAAAACTAACTACCATTTATTCTAGCAAAACCTCTTCAACCTTGCAGGCAGCTCCAGGGAGACCTTATTGCAGCCTTTCAATATAGAAAAGGTGCTTATGAGAAAATTGAGATTTCTTACCAGAGCCTGTACTGACAGGACAAGGAGCAACTGTTTAAAACTGAAAGAAATGGCTTTAGATTAGATTATTAGGAAGAAGTTCTTTACTACAGGGGTGTTGAGACACTGGAAGAGGTTGCCCAGAGAAGCTGTGGCTGCCCCATCCCTGGCACTGTTCAAGGGCAGGCTGGAGGGGCTTTGAGCAACCTGGTCTAGTGGAAGGTGTCCTTGCCCATGGAAGGGACTGGGACTAGGTGATCTTAGGATCCTTTCCAATCCAAACCAGTCTATGGCTCTATGATAATGTTCCATATATATGTAGTTCTCAACACTCACAGGAAAAAAAAGAAAAAATAACCTATACTTCAACTGTGAAAGACCAGTGACACACTGAAGCTCAGTCTCCACCAAGATCACAAGAGCTAGGCTAAAGTTTATCCTCATATGGGTTTATATGGACACATGCACAGGTTTTAGCCCAATTACATCTTACGACACAGAGAGAAAACTCTGATGAAGACAGACACTTTCAGCTGGAGTTTTTACCCGAATAAAGGTACAAAACTTGCTCTCTTGGTTTAAACTTTTACATCCACATACTTCGTGGCGAGGAAACAGGTAAAACCCCTTTCATTAGCTGTCCTTCAACGCCCTTCCTACAATCTGTCTCCTCCCCTTTTCCAAGGGCAGACAGGTTCTCCCACTGTTCTCAGGAAACATTTCTCACTTACATTGAATAAACGGAAATACAAGAACACTTGAAGAACAGGTGACTGAAGACAGCTACACTCACTGTAAAAATAACACTTGGTAGATGCTAGTGCTCAGGTTAAAGCAACTACTATATTATTAAGGCAAATGAAGCTAAATGAAAACACAAGAATCAGAAGCCTGTTTCTCTTGCCCAAAATGAATGGATTTCACTTGAACAAAATATTAAAAGCAGCTGCAAGAAAATATAAAAAGTCTGCAAGAAACAAACTGTCTAAAGCTGCACAAAGGCCCTGAAAACCCATCAGGTTAGTGAAGAAAGCAACCTTCTAAGAAGAAAGTAAGAAATAGAAGGAAGGGAGAAATCTAAAGTTAATAAGAAAAGCTTATTTTCCTTGAAGAAGATGACAGCATCTTCCACAAGTAACCAATCAAAACATTCTTGAAGCCATATGCTTCCCCCCTATGAGTGTACTATGATATTTGGTCACTGGTCACTGTAAGGACATTATGTGAACATTTCTATTAAGTCCACTAGTTTTTAGGTGGATCTTTAGACCACTAACTCATTTCAGTCATTACGTGTGGTTTCGCTTTCAGTTTCCCACACCACTATGAGATATTGGCTAGTTTTTAAGTATCACAGAAAGACAGGAAGAGGGGAAGAAAGGAACTTAGATGAAGTTACACAAAAATGAGGCTCTGTGTCAAAATTATTGAATAAGTAACCACCTTACATGAATCTGTGTGATGCCCAGCCACAGAGCACTGTGGCTGCTGTCTACAGCAAGCATTCTTTAATAACAGTATTAAAGTTTGAAGACTTGAGCAAGGCAGAAATAAAGATCAATTCTGCAATTATCCACAGGCCTATTTCTGCTCGTAAGCATATACTAAGTGCATCGATATTTCTTTAATGGGCTCAAGCCATGACAGGGCAGTATGAGGTGGAACACCAAAGCTGCAATCAAAGTCCTGACAGTAACTGTTACGCTGAGGGCAGCACTACTTAGACAAAAAAATAAGTCATTTTATAAAGATTCCATCTTCACATCTCAAACTTTCCCTCTCAGCGGCGCCGCTCCCTTTCCCACACGCGGTTAATGGCACTCTGAGGGCCATCCCACCGCGTCCCTGCAGCGGCCGGGCCGGACCCCGCTGCCCCCCGATCACCCTGCCCCCTGGGGGGAGCCAGGCCCGTGACTTCCTGTGGCTGCGGCCGCGCTACGGTGAAAGGTCGCGGCCCCACCGTGAGGGGACGGCATGCGCCGACGGCCACCCCCCGCACCGAGCCCGGAACGCGCCAAGCCGAGCCCCTTCGCTCTGCTCCAGCCCAACACCCAGGGCAGCGTGCGAGCCGCGGGCACCGCGCCGGGCCGCGCCGCCCCAGGCGCAGGTGAAGGAGAAGAGCCGCTACTGCTCCCCACGCAGCGGGGGGCACCGGGGAGCGCGAGGGCCGTTGGAAGCAAGCGGGCGCACGCTGCCGGCGGAGGGTGTCCCACGCTACCCTCCCGCCAACACCTTACCCCCCCTATACTCCTCCCTGCAGCAGCTGCGGCCCCCTCCGGCTGCATCGGCCGTGGGCCCTCCCTGCCCCTGCCCCAGCCCCAGCCCCAGCGGCCCCCCTCGCCCCGCCTTCGGCGCCAGCGGAGCGGCACGAAAACAACGACCGCACGTACCCCCGTCCTGGGCGAGACTCTTCCGCCTGCGGGGAGCGCGGCCGCGGGGGCTGAGAGAGCCGCGAGCGACGCTGCCCACAGCCAATCGCAACCCTGCGGTGCGCGTCACCAGAGGCTGGGTGAGGACGGGACGCCACGATTGGCCGACGAAGCGGCCCACACCAGCGACCGGAGCAGCAGGAGGCAGCAGCAGCGGCGCAGGCCCCGCCCCCTTTCCTCCTGGGCGGAGAAGCCGCCGTCGCCTCTCCCTCTGCCAAGTGGTCCCCACCACCCACCTTTGGGCCTTGGGTACCACCTCGGGTGCCCACAGCCATCTCCCAAACCACCTATGAGCCAAGCTGGACGGGGCTTTGAGCAACCTGGTCTAGTTGAAGGTGTCCCTGCCCATGGCAGGAGTGTGGAACTAGATAACCTTTAAGGTCCCTTCCAGTCCAAACCAGCCTATAATTCTATGTTCTATGTCATTTTCCACTGTTCCAAAGGAAAAGTACAACGTGCTCATCTTAATGTTTTCCAAGCACCTCCCATATAGGAATATATAAACTTCAGTACAAAACACCTTTGTGGCTTACCCCTAGGCTGAGTCTAATAAACCCAAGCAGAATTAATAATAAATTCTGAGTTCCTCTTTCAGCTGTCCAGGAAGAAGTATCTGAATTCTTCCTTTCCAACTTCATGGCATTTCCCAACCACAGTCAGAGCACTAACCGCACCACTTCAGCAGCAGCCTGCTGATGCCAACATCCTTGCTCCTCATATTCCCAATTCCCCAATACAATAAGTGAACAGGATTTGGGGCTGAGCCAGCAGGGTGCCCTGCCCAGTACTGCTCACCTCAGCACCCCTTCATATCTGCTATGGCTGGGAAGAGCCAAGAATGTTTCTACATGTTTCAGTTGCACAACAGATGTGTCTGCTTTCGCAACATGTTTTTGAACATGCCCAAAACATATCAACCCAAAATTTTTGACTCTCTGTGAATTCCCTTTGATATCAAATTAAAACAAGTATGGACAAGGCTACAAGGATTCTCATGATAAGGAAGGCATGTAATGAGGACCATATGTCTTCACTCAGATCAATGTAGGCCTTCCTCCTGTTGAAAAAGGCCTGAGAAATAAGTAAACAGTTGAAAAAGAAAACAACACAAGGAGCATCTCAGGGTTGTAAATTAGACCAAACAAGAACATACAGTTAATTGGAAAGACTAATTATGCATTCCAATGTTCTTAACCAATGGATTTCCATAAAAGGGTAAAGAGGGGGGGGATTTCTCTCCAAACAACTACCACAATCCTCAAAGACCACTACTCAAATTTACAGTGCCTGCCCTGCAGCCTTGTCTACCTGCATTACAATATGCAGTGATTAACAAGAATTGGGCAGGCACTTCACAGAATTATGATGAATATGTATATAATAAAGGCACGTAAATTGCCTCTTCTCAGTGTGCATGATAGGTAGAGATATCCCCCATGCACCCCAGTAATAAAGTAATAATTACCCATAATAAAGTTATGTCAGCTTTCTAACCCGTCATTCTGGTTGGAAAAGTTATCTTCCTAGATTTTGGTGACACCTTATCCTCCTCACATGCGGGATTCGGTTCTCTTTTTCTGTCTTTCTGGCCTATTTCTTGCCAGAGCATCGAAAAAAGAGCTTTACCAGCACCAGAGATACCTTAAGACACATCTTCTTGTAAAATACAGACTGTTGCCTATTATAACAGATTTGATGTCCAGATTTTAGAGATACTAAGGGGGAATGCTGCAACTGAATTAAGTATCAAAATCAGGAAAATGATTAGTTTGAAAATTCACACTGGTAAGACAAAAAGCCCCATGGAATCAATCTGAAAAGCCAGAAGTAGAAATTGAAGAGTGGAACAGGATAAACAAACAAACAAAAAAACGCATTTCAAGAATATTGCTCAAGAACAATGATGAGCAATACAGGGCACTAAGTAAAGGAGCACTGTGAGAAAGGCAATGCAAAATTAAGATGCAACCACATGGCAACAGAATACTCTGTTCCTTGTTAAAAGACAGTTAAGCTGTAGCCCCCTAAAATCTCATGCAAAAGTTAAAAGTTGTACTCAAAGCCTTCTAGTCTTATCAGTCCCCCTCCTTTTTTCCTTCATTTTTATGTGCTCACTGTGTTCCCTCAAGTCTGGAGCTGAGCCACTGTCTTCTCTTAGCAGAGAAGAGGCTATCAACTGCAGAAAGGGTCAGTGTGAACAGTTGTTTCCCACTCATGATGCTCAGCACCCTACCATGAAGATAAAGTTTGTAACAAAACTCTTGCCTTGCTGTTCATCAAAAAGAACCATGTACTCCCCAACTTCCTTCCCTGTTACTACATGTGCCTCCATCTTCCCGCCCTCACCTGGAAGCATGACATGCTAATCTCGTTTCTGTTTTCAGGCCCTTCCTATCATCTCCCACCACCTCCCACCTCGCCAGGCATGCAGACACACATTTGTTTTCCTTACAGCTGTGGGAAGGTAAACAGTGTGGTGGCCACATCCAGGCAGAAAGAACTGGTAAGGAAGTAACTTCAAGGGGAACACCACACATCCTCTTTTCCCTCACAGCAGCAGTTTTTCCCACTAAGAATTAAGATTCACCGCTTGTCTTTCTTACAGCATGCCCTGCTCCTGCTTCTCATGACTTTTACTTCATAGAATAGAATCATAGAATAGTTAGGGTTGGAAAGGACTTTAAGATCATCAAGTTCCAACCCCCTGCCATGGGCAGGGACACCTCACACTAAACCATGCCATCCAAGGCTACGTTGAACCCCACCTTGAACACCGCCAGGGATGAAGCATTCACAGCTTCCCTGGGCAACCCATTCCAGTGCCTCACCACCCTCACAGTAAAGAATTTCTTCCTCATATCCAATCTAAACTTCCCCTGTTTAAGTTTGAACCCGTTACCCCTTGTCCTCTCACCACAGTCCCTCATGAAGAGTCCCTCCCCAGCATCCCTATAGGCCCCCTTCAGGTATTGGAAGGCTGCTATGAGGTCTCCACACAGACGTCTCTTCTCCAGGCTGAACAGTCCCAATTTTCTCAGCCTATCTTCATATGGGAGGTGCTCCAATCCCCTGATCATCCTCATGGCCCTCCTCTGGACTTGTTCCAACAGTTCCACATCCTTTTTATGTTGAGGACACCAGAACTGCACACAATACTTCAAGTGAGGTCTCACAAGAGCAGAGTAGAGGGGCAGGATCACCTCCCTCAACCTGCTGGTCACGCTCCTTTTGATGCAGCCCAGGATACGGTTGGCTTTCTGGGCTGCAAGCGCACACTGCCGGCTCATGTTCATTTTCTCATCGACCAACACCCCCAAGTCCTTCTCCGCAGGGCTGCTCTGAATCTCTTCTCTGCCCAACCTGTAGCTGTGCCTGGGATTGCTCCGACCCAGGTGTAGGACCTTGCACTTGGCATGGTTAAACTTCATCAGGTTGGCATCAGCCCACCTCACAAGCATGTCAAGGTCCCTCTGGATGGCATTCCTGTTTTAACATTGACTAGTGCTGTCAACAAGTGAGGCCAGTCAGAGGCTAGGCACTCGTACCTTACTCTCAGTGAGAATTCTTCTATAGAGAAATACCACAACCTTAAAAAAACCCAAACGCATCACTGGATACAATAATAAACATCTCATCTCTGTATTTTATCAATGTGTTTCAATCTTACACTTGGGAGGATCAATTGTAAAGACAGAGGAAAGGTAACTGTATGATGATTTAATTGTTAAGCTTTCTGTCAAGAACATCATCAAGAATGAAAAAGAGGTGATCATATTTCAAAAAGCATAAATATCTTCTTGGAATTACATAAACACTCTCAGGAACATAAATGGATCATAAATATCCAGATAATCAACAGCACTTTGTATGTGTTAAATTCATACCAGATTGCCATATCTTACTGTGGAGAACATGCTAGGACTCTCATAAGACATGATTCTAAGACAGTCTGTTAATATATTTGCTCCACAGCAAGTTCTCACTGAAAGACAGAAAATCATCTTTCACTGTTACTGTAGTTGCTAGATTTCGCTTACGATATCTGAAAGCAAACTGCATGAATAACCCAAAACCAGTAAGTATTAAATATAGTGCTTGTCCCACCCCCACCTTCCAGCCACTTAAGAACCCAATCTGGTTTTGTGTTGTGGCTCTATATGAGAATCTCATTTGGAGACTTCTTCTCCTCAGCACCTTCTCTGCAACTCTGTGCATCCTGAGAGCCATTATTACCCTGAAACAGAAAGATATTCAGCAGGCCTCAACATTTACAGCATATATAGAAACTCTTGGGTTCACAAGACAGCCTGAGGTGTTATTTCAGATAGCCTACAGCTCTACGTCTTTCCTTTTATTGGAAAACACTAACGTACAATTGTACAGCTTACTGATAGCGCATGAAAGAGCCATCAGATTGTTGGGCACAGTTCTCACCCTGAGAAAACCTGACACCTCAATTAATATATCCTAATAATAAATATAAATAATATTTTTTCTTGATATTAAGATGTCATCTAGCTAAGCCTTTCAAGCCACAAGCTATATGGTAATCAGACCAACACATAGGGAGTTATGGGAATAAGCAACATGTATTCATGTCTAGAATCGACAATGATTTCATCCTTTTGAGGTCAGTAATAAGGTAACTGTTATCAAATTCAAATCAACAGTCTAGTGTCAGACAGAAAAATTACTTCTGAGGGCCATACTCTCCTGGGATTTTCTAATTCATATGCAGTACTTGCTATTACTTGTTCTAGATGTACTGGCTAAGTACTGCTCTTAGGATTTTGTGAGCTCAGAGCAACAAAAAATAGACAGCCCTGCAAAAATACACTCCTCCACACACCTGGGGAAAGGAAAAGTCTGAACTCCTTTTTTCATCATCATTGCCATAAATGTTGAAGAAGTGGATTTTTTGTGCCTGGCAATTTTTCACAACAGCACAAGGCTGATTTAAAGTGCTGAGAGTCAGGTCACATCTATTCCATTTGACACCAAGTAGTTGCAAAAGAAACATAAAAATCGCTCAGTGTGCTGACTCATCCATTATGGCAACTTAAATATTTAAACTGCTGATACTTATCTTCATTGTGAGCCAAAGTGGATTCCATCAAAGCTGGATTTATTGCAATCTGGTTTCTATTTACTCTTGTGCAATGAATTCAATTTGCAATTAGCTCTCTTCTAATCTGACACTGGATTAAACAGCGATTCAGACCCGATTCCTGTAGCTCATAATGCAAATTAAAATCTTATCTTTTTAAAAGTATGTCAAAGAACTTCCATAAAAGCATGTTTTAGTTTTCATTAAAAGCAAGAATGCATGGATAAGTTATTGAAATAAATAGACATTCATACACACAGCTGCTAAAATGAGGGAGGAGTTTATGAGGTCACAGCCTTCTGGTATCACCTGGTCCAACACAAGGATCTCAATAAATCCTACCCACTAGCGTACCTCTGCCTCCTAACTGAATCTTCACAGAAAGGAACTAGTAGCCACGCTCTAATCCTTTCAGCTAGCACCAGGGCATGGCATAGCACAGCACAGCACAAGCATCCCAGTGGCAGGACCTAGGTGCAACAGATTCGTTTGCACATAACACCATTCTTCCTACTTTCTCCACCTTCATTCTATAAAAATGTATGTTAAAGGAAGCTGAGGTTAGCACTATTTTCTAAAACATGACAAACATCTTGTCATTATTACTTATTTACTGTAACACAAATGCTTGAAAGACCTATAGTGTTTACCAGTGAATAATATTAAATAGTATCACTAGATTATAAAATACTCTCTGACAAGCAATATTTCAATTAGTCCATTCTACCAACAAATATAAACAATGCCCTGTCTGCTGGTTCAGACCTCACCTAGACGAGCAAGAGCACATAGACCAAAAGGAGTACATGCAGTGTTTGTTACCTGCCCACAAGCAAATGCATCAACTCAGATGGTTGGTGCTGGGGCATCTACCAAAGGATGGATGTGACCATCACTTAGCTTTCCTTTCTAAAACTCTAAGAGCAGATATGCCCCCTCCTTGGCACACCAGAGACCATGGACACCCTCCTATGGACTGGCAGAGTACAGCACAACTCCTGCATAGGTGCAGACTGAGACAGCCTGGGGCACAGAGGCATGAGTGAGAAAGGAAGCCTGCACAGATACTGATGTATCCAGCAACACCTTTCTACAGGAAAAATCCTCCAGGAAAATCAGATTGTGTGGAGAGCTGAGAGGTTACTAAAAATAAATACAACTTTGGCACCACAGAAATTTTCCACCTTCCAAGCCACTGCCCATAAACTGTAATAATACAGCAATATTTCACAGTAAGTTGATACCAGTATTCTTAAAATATTTAAATGGCACAATTACTTTTGAAAAATAGTACTCCCTTCTTCTTTCATTTCCAAAAAGCCCTCTGACTAACAAACAGCTTTGGGCAGGCTTCCTTATCTACTCAGATTTGCTTTCTGAGACCTCCCTCTGTATTAAAAGCCAAATCCAAAAATGGACTTCTGCAGAATGTACAGCCCAAGTCCAGACACCCAGAACCCTCCCCTCATTCCCATTTCATTTAACCTTGAAGAGATGAATGCACTTAAAAAAAAAATCAACCACAAAACAAAGCATGAAACCTGTCAACAATTTATGAGCTGTAAGCACTTAAATAAGAAAGGATAAAGGTCAAAGTAACAGGGCACAGCAAGACTTTTACTTCCACTTTGTCCTTAATATGTTTTTGTTATGCCTCAGTTTCACTTTTTGAAGACGTAACTGTAAAACCACTTTAATGCCTTTTAACACTGCTAAAGGGAAGTGTTAATTTTGATTTAAACAGAAACAAAGCAAGCTGTAAAAGGATAACCAATTTGTTCCTGTTGTGGCTTAACCCCAGCTGGCAACTAAGCCCCACAGAGCTGCTCATTCACTACCCCATGGCAGGATGGAGGAAAGATTCAGAAGGGTAAAAGTGAGACAACTCATGGGTTGAGATAGACGGTTTAATAGGTAATGAAAAAAACATGTGCACAAGCAAGCCAAAATAAGGAATTCATTCACCATTTCCCACCAGCAAGCAGGTGCTCAGTCATCCCCAGGAAAGCAGGGCTCCATCACATGTTAACAGGTAATTGGAAAAGCAAATGCAATCACTCTGAACGTCCCCCATTCCTTCTTCCAGAACTTTATACACTGAGCATGATACCATGTGGTATGGAATACCCTTTTGGTCAGTTGAGGTCTCAGCTATGCCCCCTCCCAGGTCCTTGTGCACTCCCAGCCTACTCAATGGTGAGGTGGTGTGAGTGGCAGAAAAAGCCTTGGCTCTGCAGAAGCACTGCTAAGTGGTAACTAAAACATCCTTGACTTGTTTCCAGCACAAATCTAAAACGTAGCCTCATAGCAGCTACTGTGAAGAAAATGAACTCCAGCCCAGCGCCAATCAGCACAGTTATTTAGCAATGTTTGCAAATAAATCAATTAAGGACCTGCAAACACACATCAGGCAACCCATTTCCTTTTGATTGGTGTAACAGTACACAGCTGGATTTTACATTTTCAGTGTACCTGAAATTTATCTAGTGTTACAAGTTTTGTTAATAAAGTGCATTCAAAATCTTGACAAGACAGATAAATTAGTGTTATTTTGATGTATAGTTTAACCACTTCAATAGAGAAGACTTCCACCCAAACCTTTTAACATTTTCCTCCTCATTTTCCTTTGTGTCTGAATTAGAAGCCACTCCATTTTCCATCAATGCTTCGTAAGTCTTTTGTGCTCGGCCAATTTCTTTGTCTGCACTGAAGTGCACCATTTGTCTGCTCAGAATTGGAACAACTAAATTGAAGTTGTCAATTCTTTTGTTTAATTTCCTGATATCTTCTGTGAATTGCTCACAAATACGATCCCATTGGTTTTGCCTGTATGGCGTCATTGGCTCTCCAAGCTTGCTTCTAGATGCCACTATGCTCTTCCTTAACTGCTCAATGGTTTCCCGTATTTCCTTCTGCAACAGGATCCACTCTGGCTGGTATCCGTTGTCTATCAGAATTCTGTTCAAGTTGTGAGTCATAGGGTCAACATGTGGACAGTCTGAAAATTTCTGCAGAGGCTTCCCTTTGCCACTGAGGTTGTCAAAGTCTCCCTTTGCCATTGATTCCTGGATGAGGTCCTCCACCAACCGTTCAACCGCCTGAGTTATCTTCACCTTTTTGCTCTGCCTCACATCTTTGGCTTTCATTAGGTCAGTCACGACAAACTGGCTTTCAAGTCTCTGCTTCCGGTACTCCAGCACTTGTTCAGTCGCACGGTCTACGCGAAATTGCATGTACTGCTTTTCTCTCTGGCTCGGTGTTCCGAAACCCACACCTTCAAAACTCAAGTAGTGTCTGTGCTGTGGTGCTTGCATTTTAAACTGATCCTCCTCCTCTTCATTGTCCTCGTTTGCTTTCTTTTTGGTCGTTGCGTCACTGAGCACCACTCGGTATGCTTCTTCTACTTTCATAAATGCTTCAGCATCAGCTGAGGCAGAACCACTGTCTGGATGGTATTTCTTGGCAAGACTTCGATACGAGTTTCTGATATCATCAAGGGAACATCCTTCCTCAAGCTCGAGGATTTTGTAGGAGTCCTTGATGTTGCTTTTGGGTCTAAAACCCGACAACATTCTGTTGCCACAAATGTAGGGAAATACCTTCAGGTTTCTTGGAATCATTGCTTCACGCACCATTAAATGATGCCCTACGCTGTTAGTCAGCATGACAAAGCCACTCTGTATTCCTTCAGATGCAGCTACATTATAAACAATGACCTATAAACACATTTTTATGAAAATGGTGTTAAATACGATTTTTAAAAGAACTTATAAGATTAAAGTCTTAAACTGGTTATATTATCATAGAATCATAGAATCTTCAGAATGGCACACACTGTTCTTTTCCTCTACAGATTAGTACTGAAATCTGCATTTCGTATTAACTACTACTGATGCAGTAATATTACAATGTAAATGAAAACTAATTCACAATATAGGTTTCTTCTTGTACAGCAACTGTAGCATAGGTCTGTTCTGCACTGCATAATTTCCCAAAGGCTGAAGCTTTATTGCCTTTCTGCAAAGGCAGTGCACTGTAAACTGGAAATATGCTTTATGGTAAGCAGGAACTGCTGAAACAAACCTCTCCTTTTCCTCTCTACAGCTACACTTGGCCATCACCCGAATTTTCTATTCACATACATTAGTGCCTCAAGATCTACCACCTCGTACATTCTCAAAGGATGACATTATGGTTCTCTTTTGGTATTTCACAGCAACAACTGAAGTTGCATTCAGATTATAGATTCATTTAGATTAACTCTTGCGTCTCAGCAGGCATCTTGCATCCTAGTGGCCAACCTCCTTCACTTGTGCCAGGTAAGGTTATAAACCTGGAACTCTGCACAGTTCAATAGCACACAGTATCTCAATCTGTCAGGAAGACCAGTGCTTCTGAATCATTTTGGGAAACACCTTTAGCAAATGACAACCTAAGTAAGTCTTAACATAATGTCAAAAGTAAGAAAATATCACACAAATTGCATACACAATTGCTAATTTCTCTTTATGAATGAAAATCCTAAGACAAATGCCTCATACACAGTGCTAAAGAATCTCCTTTCACAGTACCTGCAACATATTCATTGCTGACTCCCTTTCCAAACAAAAGACTAGGTTAAATCGAGGCTAAGTTTAAGGAATAAACATTGTTTATATGTCCTGCATGTAACAAACTTCCTAACAAAGCGCCTTCTGCACTAGCCTATCTGAAAAGGGAAAGGAGATGTACTTGGGACTGGATGACAGACTGGAGAAATCCTGAACCTTTTCAGTTGATTTTGATCCAGGTAACGTATTAAATCATCGCCTTGTGTTTATTATAATGCATGTTATTAACATGGGTGGGTTTTTTTTCACTGATGATATAGATTAGTGATTTCTTTCCCTCGAGGTGGCTGGCAAACATAATAGTTTAGTTTCATACAGCCATAAAAATCGACATAACAACTACTTAAATGTAAAGATCAATGAATACACTTTTGATATTCAACATCCTGATCAAAAGCCAGACTTTCTCATAATTCCATCGACTCGATTTTAACATATTCGTACTTAAAGCCCTGTATCAAACCGCATGCACGGCATTCTCCCTGCAGCACCGAAGGGTGCCGGCTGCAGGTATTTATTCCCCAGTTAAATACAGCTCTCCCCCATGGAGCCAGGTACCGTGGGACAGGATCGACACCTCCTTTCCCCACAAGCCAGGCCGCGGAGGGCAGGGGCACCGAACGGGGCCGTTTACTAGCCCGCCCCCCTTCTTACCCCGCTACCGTTAGGGCCCCCATGGCTGACCCCCAACCGCCACCGTGGACAGGGACTGACGAGCCCCTTAGGCGCTGTGCCGCAGGAGGGCTGAAGGAGGCGGTTACCGGCAAGCGAGAAGCTGGGCGCTCAGCACGCCTCACCTCCCCAGTGCCGCCAGTGGACAGCTCCCCGTAGCGCCCACAGCACCCCTGCCCGGTACCTCACCTGCTCTCCTTCGCCACCCGCCCTTCCCCCTCCCTCACAGCGACGTACGTAAGCCCGCGGGGGCACAGCAAGCGCTGGCAGAGAGCCAGCAACGGAGAAGGAGGAAGAGGAGGAGCGACTGCTTTTACCCTTCGCCCAAGGACAGGCGGCCTGCCCTAGTGACGGGGTAAGCGCATGTGTGACTGCGAACGCCGGTCCGCCTGTCCTGCCGCGCCGCTCACCGGCGGAGGGAGCCCGAGGCCTGACAAAGCCGCGCACTGCCGCCGCCTTCCGCGTGACCGCCTGCGGCAGCCGGCGCAGGAACACATGACTAGGTCGCGCGTGGACACAGCGAGAGCCGGGAAAGCGCGCGTGCCTGGGTGGCTGCGGCGGGCTAGCCGGCTGGCGCATGCGCAATATGGGTTTGCGGTGTTCAGCGCGGAGGTGGGTTGGGGATGCCGGTGGCCTGCGGTCATAGGCTTGTGGAATCAGAGAACCAGCTTGGTTGGAAGGGACCTTGGAGTTCATGGAGTCCAACCGTTACCCCAGCGCTGCCAAGTCCACCACTAAGCCATGTCACTGAGGGCCCTATCTGCACGCTTTGTGAACACTTGCAGGGGCGGTGATTCCAGCACTGCCCTGGGCAGCCTGTTCCAATGCCTGGGCACCCTCTCAGGTAAAAAATTGTTCCTAACGTCCAATCTAAACCTCTTGTGGCACAGCCTGGGAGAAGACACCAGCCACCTCACTCATCCTCCTTTCAGGTAGTTGCAGAGTGATAAGGTCGCCCTTGAGCCTTCTCCAGACTAAACACCCCCAGTTCCCTCAGCTGTTCATCATAGGGCTTGTGCTCCAGACCCTTCACAGGCTTTGTTATCCTTTTCAGGACCTGCTCTTTCAATTCAGTGTCTCTTGTAGTGACGGGCCCAGAAATGAACACAGGATTCGAGATACAGCCTCCCCAGTGATGAGTACAAAAGGACAATCACTTCCCTAGTTCTGCTGGCTGCAGGATGAGGGTGTACAGGAGATTCAGCTTTCCATGTTGTTTTTAAATACGTTTACACCTGTAAACCTAAACTGCCTTATAGCCTTTGTTCTCCTGAGTGAATTCCACCTTAGTAGGTGATAAATTCCCCTGCCTCTAAATGGGTTTGTGAAATGGCTTCCCCTGCAGTACTTACCCAGACAAAGGCTTGGTCTTTCACAGTGTTCTCACCTTTGCCCCTAACATGGTTTTCAAAAAGCTGTGAGTGCCCCTGAGCAGCTGTGCTAGCAATAGGATAAGCTGTCATTCACTGGGCTCACCCAGAAGGGCTGTGCTAGGCCTGTAATGACCCGAGTTCCTGGCCTCTGCTGCCTTGCTCTGAGGCAGTCAATGCCTGGGAGGGTTGTTCCTACAGCCTCCATGAATGGCATTAGCTGGCTGTTGGGAAATGGTGACTTCAGCTAAAGAAAGCTGAAGCCAAGAAACAGTTCTCATCCTCAGCCTGAAAAGGAGAACCCAGATGCGTGAACTGAAGGCCCAGCAGATGGAAGGCAACAATTTATTTCCTCCCTGAACACCAGCATGTATTATTAGAAAAACAATTGAAAAAAACCCTGTGTTTTTTATTAGTGGTTCTTGATGGGGTATGGGTGAGCATGCAGCATATCCAGCCAATGCAATGGTGGCATTGATGTCGGAAAGGAAGCGACAAACACACAGAGCAATCTGCTTTGTTTTACAGCCTCCGATGTTATACTCTGACTGCTCATCCTGATACAGCTTTGCCAGTATGCTATCTTGGTGAATAAACAATTCTAAAATCCATTGTTTCAGAGATATTTTTTATTTCTATTCATTAGATAATGGTGTTCTACATTTTTTTGCATTTCAAATTCACCTTCTGTGAAAGTCAGGTTCTGATATTGGATATTTCAATGTATATTGCCTGCATCTACTGCATATTCACTTCATTACCTAGGAAAACAAATTGATCAAATAATTGCAGTACAAATTGACCCGCTGAAAAGAATGGAAGTTTAAATTATGTTCTGCTGGCCAGTCATGTAACAGAGAGATGTTTCAGGGCTGCATGAGTTCTGTTTCTGACATAAATTGTCACAGCCCTGTGACTAGAAGAAAACAATCTGAAAACCGTTGTAAAAGAGAGAAATTCTTATGAGAAATAAGAATTTTCTTTCCTTGTGCTGGTTTGCTCTTCAGTCACAGGTAGAAAATATAGAACTGTAAGTTTGCAAGTCTAAGGAAGGCAGTCCACAGATACCTGGTAAGCGATGCTTGAGACTGCTGTTGGAGGCATGTCTTCTTAAACTGGGAGGTTCAAGTACAGCATCTGTTTAACAGCAACAGCACATAAGCTGTTAATTTCATAGAAGTTTTAAATAAACTTCACTGATTTCCTTAAAAATTAGTTCTAGTGGTGTGAAAGGAATGGCTTGTGTTTCTATTAATGTGGGGGGTTTATTTCTCATTGCCTAGTTTAAGACACACAGATACTACTTAGTGCTATGTTGGGATACATGAATTTTGTTTTCAGCAAGGAATGGTAGCTCTGCAAGCTTGCCAAACATTAACCAAAGGATTTCAGATACTACCAGGTAAGGATTAGGATAGAGAAGAGGGTGGTATAAGAACTAGTAAAGAATAAAATGATAGGTATTGTATACATTGTCTCTCTGGCATTGCTTGTATTAAATTTCTTCAAAATGTAAAAAGAGTAGTATTTAAGGGGGGCACAATTCCAGTGTCTGCTAGATATAATAACCTTTATATATATATATACGTGTAAGGGTATGTCCCATTACAATGAGTAGGTCTGCGGGAGTTATGTGTGCAGGCTTTAACCGCAATGTTTGCGTTCAGCTGTAATGGTTGGACTTGCTGATCTTAAAGGTCTTTTCCAACCTAGTTGATTCTGTGATTCTGTGTTTTATTTTTGCAAGTTGTCTTTGAGATTCTTTACAATGCCATTAACATTGTAGGACTGATTGGTGGGGAGGAGTTGTTCTTGTTGTTAGCTAAGGAAAAAAGGAAAGAGAGGAGAGTGGTCCACACTGCTGAAATCTGTGGGAAGGTTTGTTTTGAAGGGTGGGTGGCATTAAGGGAATCCTGCTGGGGATTCTACTGTTAGGCAGTTTGCAAGTCTGTCTGTTTCTTTCACCCTCTCACCCTTATCCTTGGCATTAGGAGGTCAGAAATCATTTTGATCTGAAGCAGGAGGTGAAGGAAGAACTCAAATCTGTCTGGAGGACTCTTCAATATTTTGTGTGAACAAACAGCAGGGTCTGACACGGTAAGGGAAGATCATTCAAGTGAGACATTCTCTTTACAGCCTTTCTGCTAGCACCAACTTTCTTACCAGCTTTCTTTTCTTCCAGCATGTTTTCGAATTGCTTTGCAAAAAATGTCATTAATGTCCTAACTATGATATGGAATGGAAATGTGCATTTTTCTCCACACGGTGGGAGGCACTGCTTGGTTTCACTCTCTTCCCAGTCAGGAACTTAAATATATTTTGCGCTATAAAACTTAAATGAATTACAAAATTATATTTAAGGGAAAAAAATAATTATGCTTTCAAAACCACTTTGCATTTTATTAGCGATGATTGGACCATGGTGTGTAATGAAGCTTTATTGAGAGTACATTGTTGTCTTTGTTAGAGACAGAGCAGCTGTAACCCTTTACTTTTAAGTTCACAGCAACTTCCTAGTGACTCCAGAATTATTTATCAAGCAGTGACAGAAGGACAGACAAAGTCTGTCATATTGGACAGTCACACAGTATAAAGACTTAGAAAAATCTTGCAGGGAAATCATTCTGGCGATTGATAGAGGATTAAACATATGCTCTGTCTTTATATGCATAGAGTGCATTACTTAAAATTAGTCTCATAGTTAATCCACGATCATCTGTAGTCCCCATGCACAGGCTACTTGAAGTACTAACATTGTACTCGAACAATTTAATAATGATGAAAATATATATAGTTACATTTTATTTTGTTGATACCAGGTTAAGACATCTTGATACTCTCTCAGGAACTTTAAACATGATTATTGATTTATCACAGTTCTATGAACTTATTTTCTGAAATATTATACCTCAGTGTCACCATTTAGCTTCTGTTCGCCTTTGGAAGCTATGCAATGAACTCAAACCAATGGCTATGATTTCCTGGGAAAAGAATGCTGATGTGTGACTTGCAAACCTAGTGTTTTATGGTATCTTTAATTTATTATCTGTTTCCTGGGTAAGGACTGGTTTATGCTATTAGCAGCTTCCTTAAAGGTCACGTTCTGCAGTGTTTTTTCTGTCTGACATTTGTCCACATTTGGCACATGCAGAAAATTAAGTTTGCAGATGTGAGCTACATTGAGTATGATAATATTCCTGAAATAAATCACACCTAATTTACCAAGAAATATTACTGAGGAACTGCTTTAAATGTCAGTGTGCTAGTGAAATTAACTGTTGTTCTTTCGTTGAGCATGCTGTTCAATTGTCGAAGTATAAAATCTGTTTTGAAGACTGTCTTTGCCATTTATTACTGAGCATGTTTGCACTCATAAAAGTTCCTAGATTGACTACAGTGTTACTCTTACCTGGTAAGTTACCTAGACTATTTGTATGAATCTTTCAGTCCTGTCCTGTGTAGTTTATGCAAAGGGCTTGATGAGACCTTGTCATGACAAGATTATTTCAGTCTGGATGCTTAAGAGAGGAAATCTTGGCTGTGCTGAGACAAGTGGAAAAAAATCTCAGTGATTCCATTGTTGGCAGCATTTAAACCAAAGGCGAATGATGCCTCTGTCCAGTGACACTGCTGGTACAGTTACTTTCTTCAGATGTCTTATAGGTACCTTTCTAATACAAACTGGCTTGATATTACTTACCAGTTATGAGTGATGTAGTTTCTATATTTTTGCTTATTTTTTGGCAGGTTTGGGAAATAAATAAATAGTGCTATATATGTTCACTCTGGGTTTGCACAGGTTCATGGCTGATCGGGTGCTTGTAATTGGCAGTGGAGGGAGAGAGCATGCGCTGGCCTGGAAGTTGGCCCAGTCTCCACATGTAAAGCATGTGTTTGTTGCTCCAGGAAATGCAGGAACAGCTGACAATGGAAAAATTTCAAATTCAGGTAAAAAGGGGGGGAAAAGACATAATACTGTACAATCAGTAAAACAGAACTGAAACAGTTTGTTTCATTTGGAGCTGGCCACACTTGTGTTGAGTTGGTAGGGGATAGCAACTACTCATTTCTTTTCCTGGTACCACTAATTATTTAAGGCAGATAGTTATTTTTTCTGTATGTTTTGTTTCTGATTTTTAGAACTGCCTAATAAAACACTGTACTATATCTATTTTTAGCCTAGCTTCGTAGGATAGTCAGGCTTACACAAGACTGCATATTTCTACACCTCATCTCTTTCTTCCCACTGTTAGGCTTGAATTCACTGGCCAATTTCAGCAAAACTTAACAGAGGAATAGAAGGCTTAAAGTTACTCAGTTCTGAATAGAAACCCTTCTGGTGTCAGCCCAGGCTGCACAGCTAAATTTAGCTACATCATGCACTGGCATTGAGTAAATCTCTGCTCAGGTGTTGAAACTGAGTTTCTGTATGAACTTACCATTTTATTTTTTGAAGCTTTTATCCTGCTATGATAAGCACCTTTAAAAAATTTATTCTGACTACATCCAGCAAAGAAAATACATTTTATAAGTTAGCAGATGGGTATTAAAAAAAGTAGCACAAGTTGCAAATGTTCACTGTTGCTTCTGGACTCTGTTATTATTATACTGTTTGTTTTACTTTGCCCTTCATGGACTGTTTCATTATTTTAATATTACTCATTAGGGAGATGGAACAATAACATTTTCATCTTCCATCTCTTATTTAGGTTTTACAGTAGTAACTTAATTATATTTCCTTTTCCTTTTTAGCTGTATTGGTGAGCAATCACACTATTGTTACTCAGTTCTGCAAAGACCATAACATTGGACTAGTGTTAGTTGGAGAAGAAGCTCTTCTGGCAGCTGGTAAGGCTAAAATAAATTGACAGTAAAAATCAGCACCTTAGATTCTGCTTTAAAATGACTTTGTTCAGGTCTTAAGATACACGCTGACTTGATTAAACGGAAGAGTGAGAAAATTAGGATTATCTTGTAAATGTAAACTGTAGTCACTTGAAACGTGGTTTCATAGCTGTATGCTGCTTTTCGTATGTTAGAGATCAGCAGGGGAAATCATGCAGGGTCAAGATTCAGTAATGGTTACAAGTATTCTTGTGTCTTCTCTTCTGCTTTCCTTTATTAAAGAATTTTCTTGCAATAGTCCTCATGTTGTTGCTGTATGCTACAGTACCCAGACCATCACGTGCATTTATTGTGATGTGGTACAGTAAGATCTCCATGTCTTAAATAGTGAACAGAAGTACCAGACAGTCCTAACAGTAGTCATGGGGTGGTAACTGGGACTGTGCTTAGTATTGTAAAGAGCTAAGGACCTCTTAAAACTAGATGATGAAACAGGTCAGTGGATATGCAGAACTTTATTTTAAGGATTAGTTAGCTCTTCTGAGACAAGGAAGCATTGTAACAGAGTGCCGGAATGGTTATGCAGCTTTTCTTTTCTCAGTAAGGCTTGGTATTTCCAAAGAGACAACTCAATTCTTTTGCTATTTTTGGTAATTAGGGATTGTTGATGACTTGAGAGCAGCAGGAGTTCGGTGTTTTGGTCCATCTGCAAAAGCAGCCCAGCTGGCATCCAACACCAGTTTTGCCAAAGCCTTTCTGGATCGGCATAGGATCCCAACAGCAAGATGGAAAGCCTTCACCAATCCTCAGGAAGCTTGTAGGTTTATTATCAGGTAAATAGTTTGATACTGGAAACTCCTCTGTCAAGTTAGCTATGCATTTGGCCTTCACCCATCATAGTTGCCTAGAGCTTGGCAACTTCTCAATTGTTCTTCTGAAGTAGCTACTGAATGAATTAGTTTTGTAATTAGAGACAGATGGTGAAGAGGCAGGGAACTTAAACAGGTTAATCTTTCTGTTCACATGTCACAGCTCTTATTCCCTTTCATCAGCTTCCTCAGGATGCTAGTTAGCCTTTTAAAAGACAGAAAAATTGAGGCAGAGAAAAATATTGCAATAAATCTTTTTGTAAAGTTAAGAATCATTTCTACACAGACAGATACTAGCAAAATGCTATCTGTGGAGTGATTTGGGAGGTACTGGTCAAATACAATTTAAGGAGGATCCTGTTATTTCTTCAAGGCTTGACAGCGTCTCTCTTACATGGAGAGAAAAGTAACTGCATATCTCCACAATTGCTTTGAGCAGTAATACCTCTCAAGTCACTGAGGATCCTTTGGGAAAGTAACCACTGTGGCTATTTTGGTCCAGTCTTACAGCAGCTGCTTTGTTCAGCTACACTGATCTGTGGCTGTGTGTCAGTTTCAGGGACTCCTTGTCTTTGCTGTCGTGTGCTACTAGCTGTAGTGGAACTCTTTTTTTCAATAAAAACAACCTTTTCACTGACTTTGCTCTGTAACAGTGTTTAGTCTGTATTAAGACCATGTAGAGAAACAGGCCAACAACTTGTATGTCTGTAAGCATGCATAAGACTCAGAAAGGGAAACTGTGTCTCAGGTGAGCACATGGAGATGTAGAGAAAGGGAGCGTTGTGTGAGCCTGCTTTGGCTGCTTGCATAAATCTAGGGTTGAGATTTATCCTAATATAAATACTGACGTGGAAAAGAGGAAAGAGATGTTGTTTCAGAAAACAGGGTAGTAGTGTGTGGAATCAGCTCTTCAGAAGGAGCACAAGCTAAGAGAGATGAATAGATAAAGTGTAGTTAAAATATGTTAACTTTATGCTGGCTTATTCTTTTTTTTTTTTTTCCTTCTAGGTTTAGTTTGTGTTTAAGAGTAAGTGGAGCAGTTCTGGAGATATATGGTTAATACACTAGTTCTAGTATGTCCTTTACATGCAAGACCTATCTCAGCCTTAATCTTACAATTCTGAAGGACTTCCGTAATGATTTATAGGACTATGTGCTGTAATCTGGTATTATAAACCAATAAATCACGAATGAGTTTGTCTTTCCAAACCTACAACAGGAATAAAACAGTAATCCAACTCAGGGAAAAGAGGAAGAAACTGCAAGGTGTTAAAGTCTGGTGACTTCTCCAAGGGTATGCACTGAGCTGGTGCTAGAAAACCAACAACAGAATTCATGGATTTCTGGTTCACAGTCCTGTACTAAGGCCTATGAGAGTCCATTCACCTCCATGACAAGAGGGGCTAGCAGGGAACATGTTTCTCTGATATGTTAGTCTTCAACCATTCAGAAAAAAAGAATATAGGAGGCATTCATCTTAAAAAATGACAGTTTCATTGGATATGATAGGGATGCCTGAATCTCACTTTTGCTTTCATTTGAAGCACAGACTTTCCTGCACGAGTTGTACGGGCAAGGGGCCCTGCTGCTAGAAAAGAAGTGACAATTACAGCCAGCAAAGAGGAAGCCTGCAGAGCTGTCCAAGAGATTATGCAGGTGGGTGAATCTTTAATTAATCAGTGGGAAATCCAGTTCTTGATGTTCTGTAGCCTGTGAGTTTGTTATTTCGGCCACAGGAAACGTGTTTAGAGGAAAAGCTTGCCTATTTGACTGAGGAATTTCTCTGGTTATCATCCTTAAATTCCATTCAAACAAGCCAGACTTTCCTGTATGTTGGTTTTTGGTTTTTTTTTTCAGTTAAAAGAAAATGAAGAAGGGATTTAGCCAATAGATGTCATGTTTACTAACTGGAGACCTTTTTTTTGTACAGGACAGAATGTTTGGAGAGATGGTTGTTATTGAAGAACTTCTTCAGGGGGAAGAACTTTCTGTATGTGACGGATGGTGTGGATAAGTGTTTTCTTTGGCATTACTGCTATGCTGTACACATAAATGCATGAGTTCATTGTTTCAGATAGGTTTTCTGTTTTATTTGCACTTACATAAATAAATCTGTAATCTAAGAAACTTGATATCATAATAATCAATGCATGTTGTCAGTAAAATTTTATTTGACATTAGCCATAAAATTGCAACTATGGTGATCTTTTTAGGTGCAAAATGATCTTTTTTTTCCCCAAGGTGACCTGAAAATGTGTTTCTATGGACTTTGTCTTGGTAATTCTTGTTACATCAGTAACTTTGTGCTAATATTTAGTGCCTATTTTAATTAGCACTTTCCTTACCCTGGATTACAAGACTTAAGCAATGCTTACTATATGCCACATGAAAACTGAAAACAAGTTCTATGTGCAGGTTTTGTCCTGCACTGAGAATACCTCACACTAGTTCAGGCCTCAGATCTGCAAACACACAGGTTTAACTTGAACCATGAATAATTCTGTCCAGTCAATGACAAAGGCAATTCATGTGCTTTAAGGTAAGCATATGTTCACATGACTGATAGGTCAAGATCTAATTAATCGGAAAGGAATTGTTATGAGGACCACCGTTTCTCTTGATTATTTAAAAATGAGAAAGAAAGCTCCATCAATCCTTCAGGTCAGTGGGCTTGCACTAGAATCCTGCTGCATGTGGATTCTATTGCTTTCCATCTTTGATTCTTAAATTTTTCTGGCAGAACTGAGCCTCAGCCTGTGGACCAGCAGTGTTAATTTATGACAGGACATTGTCACTGTTCCTGTGTTCTGTGCATCTCTTTAACAGTGCTTGTGCTTCACGGATGGTGCCACTGTTGCTTCAATGCCCCCAGCCCAGGCCCACAAACGATTACTGGATGGTGACCAGGGTCCAAACACTGGAGGGATGGGAGCCTATTGCCCAGTTCCTCAGGTACAGTAGTCCTTCTCCTCAGCCTGCAGTAAGGATCACATCTGTGGTTAATAGATCTTCCTTAGGGCTCAATCTTGTTTCTATCACATAGGCCAGATTTCTTCTGGAATTGATTGACACTTTGCTTGTATAAGTGCAATACAGGGCTCAAACTTTATTAGCCATGCTTTGGGATTTAGTGAGCCAGTATTCTAAGGAATGCTGTCTTAACTTTCTCATTATTCCTGAGCTTAGTGTTTCTCTGCTGCTATTAGCATCCCTTGAAATGTCCCTACAAAATTCCCCACATGCCTGGAGTCTTTGTGTCTTGAACATAAATTTGTGTTCCTTGTTGTTGATTCCTAAAGCTGACTGCATTTTCTTAAAGATGCTGCACAAGTATATTGTTAGTGTCCTTTTGCTGTGAGTACAGGAACAATCTTACTGTGTGCAGCTTAGATTTCGTGTGTCTCAAACCTCCTCAAAATTGGCCTTCTGAAGAAAGAACCAAACAAAAAATCTTGGGAGACAGAGGGTTAACATAGTTGTACTTCATACAGCAGTACCCTAATGAAAGAAGTGCAGTGGTTGGGTTTGGAAAGCAGAAAACATAGCTGAAGCATCTACTTACCCTAGTCCTTCCAGATCCTATGAGGTAGTTCAGCAAATGTCATCACTGTCTCAATCAGTTTGATGTTGATCATCAGGTTCCAGAAGTTCTTCTAGAGAAAATCAATGATACTGTCCTTCAACACGTTGTTGATAGTATGAGACAAGAAGGAGCAGCATATGTAGGTAAGTAAGCATTCACCTGAAAAGCAAAGTCATGTCAAGTTTAGTTTCCTTGTTAGAGATTGTTATTGAATTCCAAATATATATATTTTTTTAAGCAGTCAATTTTTCCTTCTGTATTAAGCCTCAGTAGTTTTGCTTTATAGCTCTTCCTTTGTCGAGAAGAATTTGTCTTTTCTGCATAAAACATAGGTATTTTTATTAAATTTTTTTTATAATAAATGTTGCAATCAGACTCTTTGTAGTTCAGGGTATAATATATACTTCAATTGTACTGTTCAGTCTTCTAAACAGCAGTGTAAATTTTCTTGAGATCTTTGTCTTCAGCCTGTTTTGAAAAAGGCAGGTGATGCTCACAGCTGTCACTAAAAGCCAGTGGCTGCTTTTGATACTGAAGAGGTACTGAGGACCACACACATCTAAACAGTTGTGTTCCAGCCTGAGATGGAACACATCTGCTTTTTGGTAACTTTTATACAATGGCCAAATCTGCAGTCAGAATGTAGCGGGTGTTGAGCATTTTCATGATGATGGTGGAGGACCTGATCCTTTGTGGGGTTTAAAATCTAACACTTGTTATTCTCTGGCAATTGGTTTTCTGATTATACGGTTAAAGACTTTCTTTAGATCACCATATGCATATATGTGTGTCGCAGTAGAAATTACCCAGTGCCAACTTCAATAAATTTTTCTTTGATTTTGATTGTTAACAGCAGTAGTGAATTGTTGGTTTGTTTTTTTTTGCTTGGAATACAGAATTATGCATCTATATTCATGCATAACAATAGTGCACTTAGTGGTAAGAAAATTGCAAGGTCAGTGAACCCAGTGAATGGGGTTTTATGAGAACTGGGTTTTATTCGTCCTGTCAGTTCCTTCTGATCTGTGAATGCCTGCATTTAGAGAGCTGTAACAGAAGGCAGAACTTGACTTTCTGATGCAGAGAGGTTCTTTCTGCTGTATTCAGTCTAAAATGTAGTGGAATGTTCCTCAGGTTGCTGCTTCCCTTTTTGTTGGTTATTGTGGAATTTTTATGACTTGCGTATAAGTGTTTACAGGATCCTTGCTCCTTATTCCTTATGATTTGCAGAAATGCATCCCACATTCCAAAATACAGTGTAGCATTTCATAGAATCATAGAATGGTTTGGTTTGGAAGGGACCTTCAAAGGATATCTACTTCCAACCCCCCCTGCAATGATCAGGGACACTTTCAGCTAGATCCGGTTGCCCAGAACCACATGCAGCCTGGCCTTGAACGTCTCCAGGGATGGTGTGTCCACCATCTCTCTGAACAGCCTTTTAAATTTAATTTAAAGAAGTTCTTGAGAAGTAAGTGGTCAAATTAATTTGCTTGGCTGTGTTCTTTCTGTTTAGGTGTGCTGCAAACAGGTTTAATGCTTACCAAAGATGGTTTGAAAATTTTGAACTTTAAATGTCAGTTTGGTGACCCTCAGTGCCAGGTGAGTGAAAGATACTAGCAACTTAAATATGCTTTGTTCTTTTACCTCTGAGTGTTCTAGCTTGCCTCTAGGGAAATGTGTGCCGTGTCTGAATTTGTATCTCCCTTCCCCCGAAAATGCAGATCTGAATGTGATTGTCTTAGACAATGTGAGTTAAAATTGTGGTTAGTCAGCTTGTGTGAATTATTAGTTAAAGACTGTAACTTGAAGAGCTCTTCCTCATGTTTTATTTTTCTGGATAGAAGCAGAATAGGAGGAGCCTAAATTCGTGTTCCTTCTACATAATCTCACATCTCATGTTTATAAATTTATGACTGTAGCAGAAAGATGCTGCAAATTAATGCTCACCTGTAGGTTCCAAATCTACTGGTATAGGGATTTTCAGTTTGGCAGGTACAGAGATTACTCTATTAATTGAATTTTCCCTAAGTTGAATTTCAGCAAGTCAGCAAGATAAAAATTAACTTCTATCACAATGAAATTTTTTTGCAGGTAATTCTTCCACTGCTTAAAAATGATTTTTATGAAGTGATTCAAGCAACAATTGATGGCAAACTCTGCAGCTTCATGCCAGCCTGGTCAGAAAATAGTACAGCTGTGTGCGTGGTCATGGCAAGTCCAGGATACCCAGGAGACTATGACAAAGGCATGGAGGTGACAGGTAACAGCAGTAGTACTTCAGGAGGTTTGCATTCTTCTCCCAGATGTCTGTACAGCTTTCCTCTGTCTCACCCATGACACCCTATCAGAGTCTGCTTTGATGCATCACCCCTTGTCCTTGTGGAACAGATAGCTGTTCAGCAAGATCTTGTAACTGGGGTGTATGCCTGTCCATAGCTCAGTGTCTAAATGTTTAAAGTTACATTGTTCCATAAAGCTCTCTCTGTAGCTGGTTACTGAGATAAGAAGTTGATGGGGGACTATGTCCTCCTGGAACAACTCTGGTGTGTCCACATGGAGGTCTTCCACAAGCTGTGCTAGAAACATGGGCTGCAATGTTGTCAGCACACGACTGCTTTTTCCTAGCTGTGCTCTCTTGCCAGCAGATCGCATTATCTTAGCTAATGCGTGATGAGTGATAAGGGTGAGCCTTGAGGACCTGTGGCCTTTAAAATAGGACCAGTGCATTCCTCCACCATCAGCTTGGTTCCTTCCCTTGTGCCAGCCAGCCAGGGTCATTGCTGTGTAATAATAGTAAGAACCTCTTCACAGGGCTGAAGGGTTTGGAAAGGTGGGCACATGGGCTTTAGATCCATATTCATTTTATGTGTTAAAATTATTGTTGCTTAATATCTCATTAAGATTTTTTGAATGTTTAAAAACAGGCAGAACTGTTGCAGAACTATTTCCTTCCCCGTCAGCTGCTGCCTTGCCAGTCCAATGCTGTGCCCTATGTAAAGCAACCCAGACAACTGATCTGAGGGCACCTTATTTTCATCATAATTCCAGTTACCCTACGTCAGCCAGGGAGAAGGTCATGTTATGTTGCTTTTGCCCTTGTTGAGATTTCTGTTGTCACATTCTCCTCATCCACTCTTCTCTTCTAATTCCCTTGTTGTATTTATTTTTTGTCAGTAGTATTATGGGGACCTCTGCATTTCTGCAACTGTAAAAGTCCATACCACATAACTGAATGAATCCTTCTGGTATTAAGCTACTTTTTACTAGTCAGACTCAGGAACTTAGCTTTTTCCAAGTTGATTACATATCTTTAGGAATGAGATGGTATGACCCCCTGCTTGTTAATCACAAAAGCCCCAGTTGAAACAATGAATTTCAGTCCATTTGTTTATTATTATACTCCAGCCTCTGGAGTTGTGTGGGTTTTATTAGTTTTTTTTCTGTGTTTCATGTTGGTTGCCACATTTTAATGGCTTAACATTCTATTCTGGAGTATTCCTTAAAACATGATGGGAAGGAGTCAGGTTTCCACTGCTGCAAGGCAGCTGGGGCTCAGCTTTGACCTTGTCAGGGCTGTGCTGTGGCAATGTAACATGCTGTACTTTCAGCAAGTATAAAGATCCTTTTTACTCATTTATAAAGTCTATATGGCTGAGTAAGAGGGAAACTGCTTTGTTTTGCTTATTCCAGATGATGGCAGCAGCTCCTCCTTTTCCCTTATTCTCTCCTCAAAACATGAAACTGAAAACCCCCTGAACAAATTTGCTTTCCTCTACCAGGGAAATACATGGAGAAAAATTAAAAGAACACACATCAATTGTTTTAGCTATTGGACAGCCACCTGCAAGTGTCTGTAGAGCAATTCCAGGGGTGGAATTTTGTGGAGTGGACGCTGCAGAATAGCTAGGGGAATGCTGAGGTAACATTAGCATTAATGGTTTAATGTCATGGAGAGGGAGGAACCCAGGCAGTAAACTGTGATTTTATGCAGGAAAGCTCTACACAAATTACTGACAATTACATTTTACAGCACAGCTTTGCTCTGGCATAGGGTAGTTATATGTCCTATTATGGCTCCTGGATCTCTTATTTCTGTTTCTATATCATCTGTGTCCTTACTGGATGTCTCAGAAGGGAGTCCTAGGGCCAAGTGGAGTGGGATACTCTTCACTGGTAATGCTGTTTCTCAGAGGGAAGTTAAGGTGGGAAGCTTCATTGTTGTTCTTCCTTGTCTGAAGAAAGGACTTCAATCTTCACTGCTTTGCCAACATGGTATGGGATTTAAAAGTACTCAAGAGAATTCCTTTTACTTTTGTAGGGCTGCTGCAAGCCAAAGAATTAGGGCTGCAGGTGTTCCATGCTGGCACAACGCTGAAGGACGGCAGAGTGGTGACAAGTGGCGGCAGAGTCCTCTCCATTACTGCTGTTAAGGAGGACCTGATTAAAGCACTGGGAGAAGCCAACAGGGGTGTAGCAGCAATACGTTTCAAGGGTGCCACTTACAGGAAGGACATTGGCCATCGGGGTATACAGCTTCTCAAGCAATCTCTGTATGTAAGCAAAGGCACTAGCAGAAGTAGATGCTAGTCCAAAGTTTTATATCTATTCCCATTTGTGTGCTCAATAATGATCATAGAATCATAGAATAGTAAGGGTTGGAAAGGACCTCAAGATCATCGAGTTCCAACCCCCCTGCCATGGGCAGGGACACCTCCCACTAAACCATGCCATCCAAGGCTATGTCCAACCCCACCTTGAACGCCGCCAGGGATGAAGCATTCACAACCTCCCTGGGCAACCCATTCCAGTGCCCCACCACCCTCACAGTAAAGAATTTCTTCCTCATATCCAATCTAAACCTCCCCTGTTTAAGTTTAAACCCATTACCCCTTGTCCTCTCACCACAGTCCCTACTGAAGAGTCCCTCCCCAGCATCCCTATAGGCTCCCTTCAGATATTGGAAGGCTGCTATGAGGTCTCCACGCAGCCTTCTCTTCTCCAGGCTCAACAGCCCCAATTTTCTCAGCCTATCTATCTTCATACGAGAGGTACTCCAGCCCCCGATCATCCTCGTGGCCCTCCTCTGCACTTGTTCTAACAGTTCCATGTCCTTTTTATGTTGAGGACACCAGAACTGCACACAATACTCCAAGTGAGGTCTCACGAGAGCAGAGTAAAGGGGCAGGAGCACCTCCCTCGACCTGCTGGTCACACTCCTTTTGATGCAGCCCAGGATACGGTTGGCTTTCTGGGCTGCAAGCGCACACTGCCGGCTCATGTTCATTTTTTCATCAACCCACACCCCCAAGTCCTTCTCTGCAGGGCTGCTCTCAATCTCCTCCCCGCCCAATCTGTAGCTGTGCCTGGCATTGCTCGGACCCAGGCGTAGGACTTTGCATTTAGCATGGTTAAACTTCATGATCTATGCAGAAAATATCACTACTGCTCCTAGCACATCCTTTACTCTCTTCAGGGGTCTAGTATACAAGGAGAGACATATGGAAGCTGTAACCAGTGAAGTTTTGTTTCATCAGCTGGAAGCATCAATTGTAAGTGGTACCAGATCAGGTAAGACTGGGAAGAATCTTTGAATTTCCTTGGTACATTGAATGGAACAGAACTTTTTTTCCCCGGGAGGTGAGCAATGCATTCTTGGCATTGAATCTTGCGCTTGACAATTTGGGCTGGGGTCACCAAGAAAACTCTCACTTCTTTCTCATCACTCCTCTTTTGCTTAATTAAAAAATAATTGTCTTACCATGGAGATGACTGCACTTTTTCAAGGTTAATCTAGGGAGCAGAATAACTCCTGGATTAATGGAATGGAATCTGTCACTGGACAGAAGTGATCAGGCTGGCTGCATATATGAGTACAACATCTGAACAGTTGTTAGGGTGTGGCTAGCAATCACTGAACATGTTATTTGCTCTTCAGACTATGTCCTTTCCTCTTAGCAATGATCTACTGAGGAAAAGTTCGTGTTGATTTTTTTCCCCTTAGAAAAAACTAACTACATAAAGAGAAAAGGTGAGCTGTTAACTGTTTGGTAAAATGTTTAACTTCTGCTGGACACAATCCATAGGTCAGAAATACAGAATAATAAAGATCTATGTACAGCACCATGAAATATGTGACTTTGGGTCCATGCTTCAGAAAGCTGTGCATGTTTCTGTCAGTGGACACAGTGCTGTTTTCTCCAAGAAATCATAATTTGCAGTATTTTGTCTTGGGGGAGTGTTTTGGGTCTTTTTATTTCCCTTTAAATGATCCTTGACATATTTGTATTTGACAGGCTGTCATTCAGAAGTAGGAGGCTTTGCTGGTTTCTTTGACTTGAAAGCATCTGGTTATGAGGATCCTGTCTTGGTGTCTCGAGCTAAAGGCCTTGGACCTAAACTGCAGGTAACTTGCAAGTTGACTGTAGCATGTTATCTCCCAAGACTGTTTTAAGTGGCACAGCCAATTACACTGTCTGAACCTTCTGAGCATTGTAACTACATCTCAAGTCCTCCACAATGGTCATTTGAGCTTTGTAGATGATCATTTGAGCAAGGCCTGTGCATATCTTACTGAGAATATGAGGCTCTGGATATTTTGTGATGAAATGATAATTAAAGAAAAAATCAGCTATGCACTTGAGGAACTAAGAAACAGAATTTCTGCAATAAGGTAGAGGGTCATAGAATCATAGAATAGTTAGTGTTGGAAAGGACCTTGAGATCATCTAGATTGGCTTTGAGAAAGATCAGTTCAGAGGAGTACAGGGGAGTGTTGAAATAATAACTGTCAGCTTAATAGACCATATACAGAGAAGTGGCACAATTACCTTTGTCACGGCACTGGGAAAAAGAAGAATGAAGATAAACATTAAAGGAGAAGAGAAGCCAGTAGATAAAGAGTGCTAATTACACAAGAACACATAGGGTGAGTTGAATCAGGAATATACTTATATGTTGAATCAGAATAAGGATTTCATCAGAGAAGTGAAGGTCTATGGCTGCCTTTCACTGATCAAGCACAGCAACTTGTCATGTTTCAAGTTGTTGTTTATACCTTTAGCAATGGGATTATATGGTGTGGCTTCCCACAACAGCAGAAGACTGAACATAATAATCCAGAAGGTCTTTTGCAGTCTTACATCCTTGGACACCTCTGAGCATGAAAAAATTATTGGTGCTGGCTCGAGTGAGTCTTTGTTCCAACTGCTTGGCAGAGAGGCATTCCCAACTGCGCTTACAGAGACTGTTCCCAAGACTCTTCCTTGGCCAAAAAAAGTTGGCTGATGCCTATACAAACTGTTACTAGATCAGTGGGAGGGAGATGCCATAATGCAGCAAAGGAGATGGGATGACTGGTTTCCGTAGCACTTCTATATCCACTAGATGGGGAAAGAAATCAGACTTGTAGTCCAAACTCAGGCTGTTTTGGTGCTGATCTGTTACCATTTTGAAGTCAGTGGTAGCGTGTATCTACATTTTTCCCTTGCCCATCTTTCTGCAGTGAGCTTTTCTGCACACGTATAACTACATTGATAGAGCTTTGTCAGTAAAAGGTAATTACCTTTAAAATTTATTCATGCATATTCTATCTTTGTCTTATTTCAGACCCTGAAATGGTAACTGAATGAGGTGACTTGCACAGTGGGAGCTGGTGCTGTGCATCTACAAGCAGAGCTGCTCTAGTGTAGAAACTTCTGCTTGTAATAAAGTAGTGTAAATGTTTCCACTTTATAGAAGCCATGATGTCTGAATGAGATTCATTACTTGTAGGATGCAAGCACCTTGATAACTTTATGCAAACCAAATAGCAGCCTTCCTGAGGGAAATATTACTGCTCTGTGAAAGACCTGGCTTTCAAAGGGACCTAGAGACCAGGCCATGTTGTTGTCTGTGACATGAGTTGTCTGAGATCAAAAAATTCCTTGGGGATTGTGGGAGTGAAGTCTCATTCCCTGTGAACTATTAAGGAAACTACTTGACAAATTGTTTCAGTTCTGCTGCGTAACCCAGTGAAATTAGTAGGCAGAAGTAAAGCAGAACACACAGTGATGTTTGAGCAACCTGATCTTATGTTTCGAAATTGCTAGGATATTCTGTAGGTTGAATGTCCTGGGAATTTGTAATTGTGTTTAGGCACCTCTTATTTTGGATTTAACATAAATATTTCAAAAAGCAAATGAAGAAACAACCCAAAATGCTGATTTCTGGGTAGCTGGAGCTAGAATTCGAATTAATGTTTAAAAAAAAAACAGAAATAGCTTTATCTTTCCTCTGCAAGAAAGTGAGCTGTTTTCTCTTGATTTAAACTAAATGATGCACCAGGTTATTTTCTGCGTGTATGTTCTATAGTGATTCTTTTCAGGAAAAAGAAAGTTTCTGCTTATTTGGCTGATTAATACTGGAGTTTTGCATATTCCTTGTCACCACTGCTGGTTCCCACCATGTTTTGCAGATTGCACAAGTATGTAAAAGACATGACACCATAGGTCAGGACCTGCTTGCCATGTGTGTCAATGACATCCTGGCTCAAGGAGCAGAGCCTCTCTTCTTCCTCAGTTATTTTGCCTGTGGCAAACTTGATGCTGAAGTGACTGAAACAATCAAAGAAGGAATAGCTGAAGGCTGCAGAAATGCAGGATGTGCTTTCCTGGGTATGAATGCTCCTCTCCTTTGAGATTTGAAGATTCTGATGTTGAAATGATTACTAATGAAATAGACTTTGTAGGCAGGGGCAGTATGTGGCATTAGAAATGCTGCTTTCTGTTTGATGGGAAAAACAGTCAAGCATTTGGGCTTAAACTTTACCTTATCCATATAATGGGTGAGCACAGAGGGATGATTTTTACTATTCATGCATTTGGGTTCTAATTCTTGCTCACTTACCCCTGTACAAAGGAGAACGAAGCTGGATGCCTTACATTCTTGAAGTGTTAATATGTTTTTGTTCCATCTCTGATATTCAGTCATAGCAGGGAGGTGCCAGATGAGTAGCGTGAAATAATAATAAAACAGTTTCTTCTTTTAATAACTTCATGCAGCTTTGTTTTGTCGAAGTCTTGAGGTGAAGCAAGAGACTAAGAAGGATTTTTAAAATATATCTGAATGTATTTCTCAGGCTGTGTTTCTGCAGCTGTCCTGGATACATTCCTTATTTTAGGAGATTCTCTAGATTTAAAATTAACAATAAAACATACTTACAGGCAGTGCTGTCTGCTTTCTCTCCCCACTTAGGCAGGGAGATGACTGAGGTGACTGGCATGTATTCTTCTGGAGAGTATGACCTGGCTGGCTTTGTGGTTGGTGCAGTGGGGCGAGGCCAGATGCTTCTGGGGCTGCAGAGAGCTGAAGAGGAGGATGTGCTTATTGGACTGGCCTCTTCCGGGATTCATGGCCGTGGCTTTAGCATCATAAGGAAGATTCTCTTAATGTCCTCCTTACACTACTCCTCACCCGCACCGGGCAGTTGTGGTGACAAGACTCTAGGTACAACAACTTTCATCTCAAAAGCAAACCTACAAAGTAATTGTGTTCAGACATTTCCACAACTAGGTGCTTCCAAGGGTTGTTTACTTCAGGATGGGTCAGGGTTAGTTGAGTTTTGGGGTAGGTATGTGGGCTTGCATCTACAGTCTTGGAAAAGCAGGCCAGCACTTTTTGCTACTTCCCAATGTTGTCTGCCACAAAAAGCAGAAGAGAACCTGCTCAGAGAAGCATTCTGATTAAATACCTAATGACCTTTTAAATAAATTCGTTGAATTGACACTTTTGTTTGCAGGAGATATACTGCTGACCCCAGCAAAAATGTACAGTCCATCTTTGCTGCCTGTCCTTCGCTCAGGGCACGTGAAGGCTTTTGCCTTCATTGCCGAGGAGGGGTTGCTGGAAGGCATCTCCAGAATCCTGCCAGAACATGTCAGCGCTGTCCTAGGTAAACATCAAAGATGACTGTTTCTGTTTGACAAAATTTAGGTATAGCATGGACTTGACTTTTCAGCTTCAGTTACAGAGATACTCAGAAATGTATGTGTCTATGTAGTTCGAGACTGAATGACCCAAAGTCATGGCTTTTCCAAAGAACCTACCAAAAGCATTCCTACTCCAAGTAAGCATCAGCACTTGATGAGCACCAGTCTCTTGTTGGAGATGGGAAATTTAAGGAGAGTTTGAAGGCAGCTCATCTCTAGGGCAGCAGGTGTCTGAGAAGATTGATTGTTCTGCAAGACATCTCTCCGTACTAAACACTTTGACCATACAGTGAAGGTTGTTGAGAGAATTAATTTGCATGATTTACTACACACACACACACACACAAACACATACACATTTAATTCAGTTTTATGGCAGGTTATAGCTTCCCCACAACAGATTAGCATTTGACATGTGTAAGTAAGCTAGAATTTTTTCTGTTGAAGGCAAAATTGGGCAAAGTACTAAAAAAGTTCAAACTATTAAAGAAAACCATATTCATTCAAGTCCAAAATTATTGTGGAGAGGGTAAGGGGGAAGGAATGAGCCTGTATGTCTGTCTGTATTTCTCAAAAATGAAATTAGAAAGGAAAGAAATAAATCCAGCTGGCAAGGTGGTGCCTAGCTTGCTTGCCAGTGCCTGGAACCACAGAGAAGATAACAAGCCCAAGGGATTGTTAGTTTCCTAAAGTGAAGTCATGGTGTCAAGTCTGCACCATCAGACTTTCAACAGACAACCTAAGGCCATACTTGTGTGAGTAGCATCACTGTCAAAGCCTATCCGTGCTTCCCATCCACTCAGCCCTTTTCCAGTAAATATAGACTCTTATACTAATTACTGATTCTTTGAAACAGAAAATCAGGATCTGCTTAAGTAGTCTAAAAAAGCCAGAAGATGATTTGTCCCATGGCTCCTTTATCTTTTATGGAAGAGACGTAAGTCATCTGTAGCTTTTTTTATTCTGGCTGATGAGGGATTTGCTATCATTTCATACATGTTCTCATTAGAAAGCCTAGAAAAGACTTGCCTCACACAAATTATGGCTAGAAACCTCTAGGTAAGCAGCACCTGTAAAGCTGACTGGAAGTTGGGTCCGTGTCCTCCTTGAACAGTATTCTTAGAATAGCAAGAATTAGTATCTATCAAGTCTTGCAATACACCACTGTCACTATATATAATGAAAGACATGCAGCAAACATTTGTGCTGACCATATACACATTTCAATCATTTTCAGATGCTTTCAGCTGGAAGATTCCAGAAATCTTTTGCTGGCTTTACAGAGAGGGAAACCTCTCTGTGGAGGAGATGGCTCAGACGTTTAATTGTGGGATCGCTGCAGTGCTGGTTGTGCAGAAGGACCTGGCTCAGCATGTTCTCAAGGACATACAGCGACATGAGGAAGCTTGGCTGATTGGGAAAGTTGTTGCCCCTTGTGATACAGGTTAGCAGGTGTCCTAATGGGAAAGGAAGACACTTACAAAAATAAACAGAGCGTGCTTTGATTCAAAGTGTAACAGGCTCACTTGGTCTCCCTTCAGAGAAGTTTCCACTTAAGGCTGTGCTACTTATTTTTTAAGTTGATACAGGAGAAGTTGCTTCAGAGTGCAAATCTGTAAAATGCTGAACATCTCCTGGGAGGCACCAGTTGCCATCAGCACTGTAGGCACTGAGGAGACTCCCGACTGCAAAGTTTGTGTAGTTTACATCATTTTTCTGTGGTTTCACTAGGCTGACATTCATCATCTAGATTTCATTATTAAATACAGTGAGAAGCGACTGTCTTGTTTTCAGAGTCACAGTATTTGAATAATGTCTTACCTACCTGCTTGAGACTTGAGTAAATCCTTCTACTGGCAGTAAGGACTCAAACATTAGGTGATTATATTTTACCATGATCATGGTGATCAACTCCACCTCCTTTGCAACCTCTTCCTGACTCACGCTGATCCTGTGTAAAGGTTGAGGATAGGCCACAGCTGTGTATAGTTGTATTGAAGATATGAAGATTGTAAGTCTTCATTCTGGTGTGTCCATTGATTGACATGCAGCAAGACATGAGCCAAAATCCCTCTGGAAACCAAACACCTTTGTTGGGGGAGCAGTTTGGGCAGCCAAAATGCAACATCATTTTTAGAGTAATTTCGCAACACAAGAGAAAGAGGAAGACAGGTATAAAAAATGGGGGTAATCCTTGGAAAGACCATGCCTTACCTAGGTCTTTGTAAACAGTTCTGCGAGTAAAACAAAAGAGATCAGCACAACTAGTGTGAGTTGGTTTGTTCAAGTAGTACATGTCTTTGTAGTTGAATTAGTGCTAACATAAATTCACTGCTGATATGTTTTCTTTTATTTGAAATTTGCATGGTTAATAAACTATACAAAGTAAATTTAGATGGAGAAAAAAATCCAAGGTATTTTAACATTTTCCTCACATATTTGGAGAAGGTTCTCACGTCGAAGTCAAGAACCTTCTAGAAGCTCTGCAGCTGAGCAGCCCCCAGCATCTGCTGAATAACGCTGTTGTTGAGAGTCAACACCAACCCAGAAAGAACAAAGTTAAAGTAGCTGTTCTCATCTCCGGGACAGGTGAGCTTACATTTATCATCACAGAGATAAATGTCCTTTCGAAGGAGTGGCTGAATCAGCCCTGATACAAGTGCGTCCACCTTGCCTGTTTTCAATAGAGTTTATGGAGCCTTCTAAACCCAAGGTTGTATTTTGACTAGAATTCAAGAAGTTGTCTTGTACTGCTTAACAAATGAGCTTTATTAATGCCCAAATTCCTTAGTCTTCTTCTATTTGTGCAGATGTTGGAAACAAGATATTTGTTAGATAAACGGGACTGAGAGCCAATTGTCAGTGACACAGTGCTCATCTTTTTCATGAATGTTTGCTCTCTTCATTTGAGGCACAAACCTTGCTGCGCTCATCAGTTATGCAAAAGAGCCAGGCAGCTGTGCTCAGGTTGTCCTTGTCATCTCCAACAAGTCTGGTGTTGAAGAACTACGAAATGCAGCCCGGGCTGGAATTCCCACCAGGGTAAAGACACCCTTTTCCGTTCCTTCTTATGTTTCATGTTTCACTTCTGTTTGAAACTTCTACTGAGGGTGAGCGGATGTAGCAGAAAGCTGTCAAATTTACCAGTAGAGGCAGAGCTGAAAGCTGTTCAGTGCTCATTGGAGGCTGTGAGTCTTTCCCATCTCTTCAGTGAGTGCTACACTCCAGAGTTAGGAAGGGACTTCAAACTGAAGTGCTATGATGATTTGTGTCTGACACTGTAGCCTATGCAGGTTCAAGCTTTTAACTTAAATCAGTAAGACTTTAGGCACTGCAAAACACATAAGCGTGTTGTCTACTTGGCTAATCCCTTCTTAGAAAGACCTTTGTCTCATCTGTGCTCAGTCACTTTCAGTGGCACCACACTAGCGTTTTCTCCCATCTGTGGTCAGTACAATAGCACGATGTTACAGAAATTTTCACTGGTTTGTTTCATACAAAGAAATCTAGAAAGGCACTAGCATCATGTCATTGTATTTGTCTAAGCATAGAACATGGCTTTTGAAAACATTCACCAACTTGGGATTTCAAATGCCACCCACCAGAACTCTTCCTTCTAATGTTAAATAGATTTGAACAGTTACCATGTCTGTACTGCGATGCACAGATGGAAATAGAGGCTCCCCATGCATTAAAAAAGTTTTCAGCAAGCTTCCTCAACAGCTGAGTTGGATTCGTGATAATTTTTTTCTAGCAATATAAAGACTCATCTCTAGGAAACAAAGGAGATGTGTCAAAATCCATTCACATTTTCATAGGCAAACGCATGACGTTAGCCCCTTACTCGAATGTCCCCATGAACAGAGTCAGGAATCAACAGTTACCGTGGGAGCTGAGGCTGAGAGGTGGAGTAGATATAAGAAAAGTTCCTGACTTCTCTTCCCCTTACACAGAATGTCTGGCCCATGTGTTGTCTTTTAGATGAGTTTGTGCTTTTCATTGAGCCACTTCAGACTAACTGGTGATGGTGATACCAGTGAGTCATTGCTATTTTTACTTTAGCCTGTGGCTAGACATTCTGGAATCAGAGGTCAGTATCTACCAATGTGTTCTGCCTTATTTTCCTCTATACCACATTACCCACATATTTCTCTTTTCACAGTTGGCTTCTCTTTGTGCAGTTTTTGTACATGTCCTACAAAGCACCCTGTGTGATACAGCCACTGTCAGCTAGCTAGTGATTGGGGTGTTCCCAGGAATGTTTATATGAATGCGAAAAATCACAAATGTCCTGAATAATGTACCCATTTGTAATGTTTTAAATCCTCAAGTGCCCTGAAATAAATGCAGTTTGCTTTCCCTTTGTTGCTCAAGTAGCTGCTCTCATTCACATGAGGTTTATTGCCTTGACATGTTTTTTGATGTGTTTTAATGGTTTAGGTGATTGATCACAAGTTATATGGGAGTCGCTCTGAATTTGACAGCACAATTGACCGAGTTCTTGAAGAATTTGCTGTTGAACTAATATGTCTTTCAGGATTTATGAGAATTTTGTCCAGTCCTTTTCTCAGAAAATGGAAAGGTAAGAGATTGGGAATGTAAAAGAGAAATTAAAATGTGGATGCTTGCTCTCACCAGAATGACACAGTCACGGTTCTTTGTCCTTTGGTTAAATCTCTCATGGCCTTGCTGACACTGAGGTTTGCATGTTAATCACTGGCACTGCCCTACGCTTTCATTTTTTCCAGCCAGTGGGACTGTGCTGGGATTCTTACTGTGCATTGGCAGAGAACTGCCTTGGGCTGGCATAATGAGGAACAGAGGGGCAAAGTCAGGGTCACAGATATGGTCTGTCTGCCTTCCTTCTGGGAAGGAGAATTGCCTGTGGACAGGCAGGAGTTTGGTTCTGTCTGCAGCAGGGGACAGGTAGCGTAACGAGGTCATTCATCAAGGAGCAGTGCTGGGCAGTTGTGCTGAACTTACTCCCTGCAGTTGTCACTCATTGAAAAAAGGGAGAGAGACTGATTTCTCAGTTCATCTCCGTCCTGTGCTGCCCTGAGGGCTGCACAGCATAGCATCACCCTGTACTGTGTGCTGGAAGTACAGCCTTACAGCCCCATGATTGAATGTGGCTCTGCTATGGGACAAAGCTTTCTTTAGACACATTCCAGGCCAGTGGAGGGGAAAAACGCACATTCCTCTTTCCTCTGGGTGCCTTCTGTCAGCTCCCAGGGCTTTACTCAGAAGTCATTCTCTCACTGTGCGGATTGCATTTGGACAGGCTTCTTTGGGAATGATATTTCCTATGAAAATCATTTCCATCTGTGCGGTGTCTCTGCATGCAGCTGCAGTGTGAAGTCCTCTGCTTCCAAGGCCCTCTTCTGCAGCATGAGGGCTGGTCACCTGGTAGGGGAGAGACTTAACATTATCTGGCCATCTACATACACAAAAGCAAATGAGGTCCTTGACCTTAACTGAAACAAGCTTGCCTGGCTACTGCCAAAGCCTGCACACTATCACCTGTGTTCCTGAAAGAACAGTTTCCTCAGATCAAGGCAGTGGTTTCTCAGATTGCCTTGGAGATCGTCACACCATGTATGTGTTTGGCTTTTTAACCTGAATCTGAACATGCCCTGTTGCATTCTGACTGCAGTTGAGACCATTTAAACTCCTGAGTGGAGCTCAGTGCTGCTATTTTGAACTGATGATCACATCTCTTTTATTTTTAAAGGAAATTCAGTTCAAATTGATTTTTTTTTTTCCTCTCATACCAATGCCCAGGGAAAATTCTGAATGCTTCCCCATCACTTTTCCCACCAATAAAGGACAGAAATGCCTATCAGCAAGCCCTGCAAAGTGGACACAAAGTCACAGGCTGCACCGTGCATTTTGTCCTGGTAAGTGTCCTCTTGCCCAACATTGAGTAAGTTATGAAAAGGAATGTCATGGTTTAAGCCCAGCTAGCAACCAAGTACCATGCAGTTGCTTGCTCACTCCCCCAGCCCATCCCCAGTGGAATGGGGAGGAGAATCAGAAAAGAGGTAAAAATCTGTGGGTCAAGATAAGAAAGGGTTAATAATTAAAATAAAAGTAAAATATAATGTAATAGTAATAAGAGGAAAGAGAGAGGAAGGAATAAACCCCACCGGCCAAAAGAAGTCCAAGCAATACTCACCACTCACCGACCGATACCCAGCTTGACCCAAGCAGCAGTTGGTCCCTTCTGGGTGACTCCCTCCAGTTTATATACTGGGCATGATGTGCTGTGGTATGGAATACCCCTTTGGCTGGTTTGGGTCAGGTGTCCTGTCTCTGCTTCCTCCTGGCTTCTTGTGCCCCACCTCACTGGCAGAGCATGAGAGACTGAGAAGTCCTTGATTAGAGTAAACATTACTTAGCAGCAGTTAAAACATTGCTGTGTTCCCAGGATTGTTCTCAGACTAAAGCCAAATCACATCACTGCATCGGCTACTAGGAAGAAAATTAACTCTAATTTAAATTAAAGAAAATTAGCTATATTCCAGACAAGACCAGGAAACGGAATTTGCTGTTTCATTTTCTTTCTGAAGGCAGAAACAGGAAGAGGTGACAGGAATGTGTGGAAATCTTAGGATTGCTACCAGTAAAAACCAGAAGATATGGGGATTACACTGTGTTTGTGGTTTCTTAAGGTCCTGTCTTCTTCCTTCATATTATGGGTTGGGTTTTTTTCAGTTTCTGCTACTCAGAAAACTGCCCTCTCTATCTTCTAGCCCGTGTCTCTTTTCCCTCTGTACCTCCTGCTGTAGTGTGGGTACCCCTAACGGAGGTGCAAGCCTCTCTAGATGTACTTTAGTCCTCCTGCACACAACTACACACATGCATGCTGAGATCTCTTATGAGACTTTCTTTGCCCTGTCCACATTGTCCATAACCTTCCCAAGACCAGCCTCTTCTAAAAGATTGCCAATATCCCCATTTCAGGAGGAATCTAGTCCGAAAGCAATGATCCACCAGGAGCCAGTATCTGTGAAGGCAGATGACACGGAGGAGATGCTGTCAGAAAGGGTTAAAGAAGCTGAGTGTCGGGCTTTTCCTATCGCACTGCAGCTGGTGGCCAGTGGAGCAGTGCAGTTAGGAGCTGATGGTAAAACCTACTGGAAACAAAAGAGCCAAGGTCTGTGTCTTCAAGAAGAGAAGAGAGACTGCACATCCTCTCCCGTGGCTCTGGAGCCTCAAGAAAACGATGTGGTGTAGCCAGGTTACCAAGTGGTTTGCTGTCTGCTCATCTTTCCCTCTTCTCTCCTCCTCTGTGCCCTTGATGTGCTTCTTTTTGACTGCAGGCGTATCAGTATCACAGGTTTCCATTCTGAGCTGTGATCCCTTTCCGTTAGCTTGCAGCTTTAGTTACACTCGTTTTGCAAAATTGGCAGTGGAAGCCAAGCTCTCATTCCAGATTTTGAATGTCTTTGTTCTGTTCTTTCATCTGTGAAGGAGAAGCTGTGGTACAAATCAAAGAGGGCGCTTAAGCTGTAAAAATGGCCTAGTGCTTTAGAGGGAAATTAATTCAAGTTTTGTTGGCTGTTTCACCAAGATGCAGAGCACCAGGAGCTTCAGAAAGCAACCACAAACAGGAGCCAGACATGTCCGGGCAAATCAGAAGTAAGGCACAGCCTGGCACAGTGTGGATTTGTGGGTGAACAAGCATTGGGAATGAATGCATAGTTCTGTGGGAGGAGGTGGGAGCCTAGAAGGACTCCATCCTTCTGAGCCCCACCAGTGTGGGAGCACTTCAGGGTGCAGAGGAGAAGAGGATACATAAACGTGCACCAGTGTTGGAGCCAGAGTCTAGTGAACTGACAAGCAGAAGACCCAAAGGCCAAAAGGCAGAGAACCTTAAAAGGCAAACCAAAATGAAACAATCCCCCTTCATAGATTACCAATATGATGTGATAGTGCACACTGAACATACAACTAGACACTTTTTCCTGAAAGTGAGAGGAGTAGAGACATTCCCAGAGTTCCAGATTAAAACATTTGGATCTTGAGGGATTAAAATTTGACTAGAAACACAGATTTCAGGCATTTTTCTTCCCTCATCCTTGAAATCAGCAGAACAAGGCATACTCAGCTTTACTTGAAACAGCAGGAAAATGTCTTTGTTGACTGAATGACTGGCTTGATCCAGAGTCTCTGCTGTTAAATAAAACCTTTTCTGTGGAAGCTATTTTATAGCTGCCAGAGTAATGACTTCCATGCAAGTAACAAACCAGAGGAAGTATGTTAGCTAAGAAGCTACTTGAACAAATTAGAAAAGAAGTAGCCAGAGCTAGTTTTCCATAGGAGAGATCACTAATATCCATCAGGTACAGTGAAAAAATGTATTCTTATTTTGATATTACCCATACTGTACTAGTAAGGGACATACTGTATATTTCCCTCTTGGCTTTATCAGGCTGTTTGAGAGCATGAGTCAGATACAGTCAAGTCTAAATTTGTCCTTTCTTTTCTAAAGAAAGCTAATGGTGTTTCAGTAGTTGGGGAGGGAGAAAAATTCAGTTCCCTCCTGTGAGGTCTGCCATACAGAAATCTGCATCTGTCTCTTGCACTGCAATGAATGGAGAAGAGAACATGTGTTTTCATGATCTGGGAGAAATAGGAAGATCTGTAACTAGGCAAGATTAACAAATGTTTGGCGCATATAGATACTTTCTATGATAAGCACATTGCTTAATTTGCTTTTGGTTTGTTGTAACTGTGTAGAAACTTCCTGTTGTGTATAATTTGAATTGCATGGCATGCATGACTGAATGTTCCAAACGTCACAAATAAAATGTTAAAAGAGAACAAGGCACAAGTTAGGGTTTCCAATCACCATGGTATCAAACAACCCCTTCTCCAGTCGTGCTGCTGGCATCCCTCTGAGGTTGGGTGCAGTATATTATTAATGTATTATAATAGATTATATATTAAACTATCTATTCTTTATACAGAGCGGTAATTGAAGCAAAAAACTGGATCTAAGATCCAGTTCACGCTCATATTTCTTTTTATGCATTTGTAGAAATACAGATAAGTGCTAAAATCCCATTTGTCGTCAGCCTTAGATAGCAGAACACCCTACTCTTCCTCAAGCTGTCTGTGATGGAACATGGTATTGGGTTTGAAGCATCTGAGCCTCTGTTGGCCTTTCTGGCACAGATCAAACTGCTTTTATCAGTATTGTTGTATTTATTAACTGTAAGAGTAGTGATTTCACCTCTAGTGGTCTTAACTTCCTCTAACCTGTGAGTTAAGTACAATTTGTTTTGACTTGTAAAATGTTTGCTTTGCAACGTAGCTCAGGCACTGAGCTCGTGCGGGCTGAGCCCCTACCAGGGCCGGACTCTCCCCGCATCCTCTGCATCCTCATTAAGCCAGGCTGGATTTCAAACCTCGGTGGGCAGTTTGTCTGTGGGGAGCCCCTTCTGTGGGAGGGCAAGTTTGTAAAGAAAACTCTGGGATGAAGACTTAGCTTTCACTCTTTGCCCTTTACACGCAAATCTAATTGGACCATGTAATTTTCCTCTGCGTTTGCTTGAGCTTTATCCTCAGTGACAAACAATGACAGGAGTATCTTGTCAGCAAGTTTCCTCATCATGGACCAGCTGGCCATGGACACAGTAAGGTCACCACACCCCGTGAATTGCTACTGACTTACACAGGATTGCACATGTTGTAACCTCACAAACCCATTTACAGTTGCTGTACTTCAGACAAAGTTAATTCTGTTTCACAAACTCCTTCTCCAGCTCATCCCCGTGGCAAAGGAATTCCACTGAAAGATTTTGATGTTTAAATTTTTAACTTTATTAGACATGATTTCAAATTTAAATTGAGATTATGTTAACACAAAAGTACCATAAGGACCTCAGTGCACAGAATACAAATTAGCTTTCTCTGTATTAAAGGGAGCTCTCAAACATACATAATCAGCTGCAGTCAGATGCTTCTGGATTGTATGGGGGAAAACTGATTACTTTAGCAAATACATTAAATTTTTTCTACAACTAATATTAAAATGTTAAAAAAACAGGTGCTTTTTTCACCAGAATTGAGCTGTTCAAGAACCTTATTGTTTCCATCAGTGAAAATCCATCAGTATTTCAAGTGAAAATACTGGTCCAAGAATAAAGGCACTTAACTTCAGCAGAATTGCTGAAGCATGTCTCACAAGCCAAGAACACATTTTCCGTATCTAGTCCTAACCCTCCTTCTGCTTGTTAAAAGGAAAAAAAGCCAAACAACTATGTTGCCTCTGAACAAATCTCTGAGGAGAATTCACATGTGGATTCACACGGGGATGCTCAAGGGCAAATGGTCATTGGACACTTAAATCTATTCAGCACCTGATAGCAGGTCCAACACTTGAAACTACGGGCTATTTCCAGAATCTGGGCCAGACAAAATCTACCAACATTAAACCAGAAACTATATGTGAAAAAATCTATTTTATTACCTGCAGGAATACTTGGTGTTTTGGGAGGCCAGTTCTTGTTTTGGCTAGAGATTTTTATGAGTAAAGTTTTTGCCTTTAGCTGTCTCTCACACTGTACCATTTCCATTACTTTTCCTCACAAACACTTCACAGCACATGAGAAGAGGGTCCTCTGTTATAGCCCAAACAGTCTGTTAGACAGTAATACTGATGTTCCTAAGTCAACCTGAGAGATGCTCAGATCTCTCTGTAACCAAGAGAATGTGGTTTTTGTTTGTTAAGAAATTGATTGAGAACGCAAATGTTGGCAAATAAAGTGATTATAATCAGGAAACATGTAACAGAGCCATCACTGAAACTACTGAGAACAGCCCCCTTCCTCAATATTCCCATTTGTGGCTTTCTCAAGGTTTTCCTTTGAATCTCTATCCATTTGAGTGAGAACATGACATGGTAAACTCTATGTTGAAAACACTATGTGAAGAGAATGCAGTGTCCGTGTTACTAGTCTGTGACCTCTGTTTCTATCAATTAAGGCATCCAGCTGCCCCACCTGAGGACGCTGGAGGACATGGTGCTCCTACTTCCAGTAGATCTTGCCAGCTTCCCCAACCTGCACAGCCCCACTGGCGACAAGCTGCAGGGCAGCGGGGAAGGCTCGGTGCTCGGCCTCCTTCACCCTTTCAGACAGGGTCTCCACTGTGTCACCAACCTTAACTGGAACTGCCTCTTGGAAAATAATTGCTCCAGCGTCAACTTCCTCCTGTAAAAGCAATAGCCAAAAAGTCAAAGCGGTTGAAAAGAGGACAACAAATGTAACCCAGCTGCCTTGGGGATCTGTTTATCATTACACTATTACAGGAAACATGAATTTGGGCTCATGTGGGGAGTGCAAAAAAGATGCTGGCACTTCACAACAGTCTGCGAGGCACTGACAGAAGTGTAGTGTTCACAGAAAAAGAGGAGGTAGGCAGAACACCATCGAGTAACATTTCTGCTACAGAAAAGAACAAAAGCCATGCTAACTGGGAACATGATAAGCTAAATTGGACCAAATGATGACATTTCAATTCAGAAGAGCGAGTTAGCCAAGCCATGGCACAGAGCCAGAGCAGGGGACACCGCAGGTCTTTCTTCTGCATGTTAATGAGGCAGATCCCTGCTGCTGAGTTATTGTTTCTCAGTACATTGCCACACAGAGAAGAAACCCTAAATCGTATCATGGAGAAAGGAATGCAATTTTCCCCTTCTCTCTGGAAAATAGTTTTTGTCTCCTTTTCCAAGAGAAAGGAAAAATCATGAGAACAGATGTTCCAGAGCAGTGGAAAAGGAGAGGATAATCTGAGGAATGCAGCGAAGAGGGGAGACTAGTTACTGTCAACCCTGAGAACTGAACAAGATGGAAAAAATGCACCCTGAGGTGCCAAAAATGTGCATCTTCCAAGTGGAGACATCCCTGGCTTTTGTTTCCTTAGCTTCTAACAGAAATTGTGAAGTTTTTCTCCATTACCGCAAGCACTGGATTACTTCTCAACAAATCAAAGCTTCTCGTGCCATTCCCAGTGTTGTTGGTTGTTTTCTTTCTTTCTTTTTCTTAAAAGCAATGGATCAGGAAGGTTCTACGATAAAATCTAAGAAGTTGGTGCTGTGTAGTAATAAAGATTTGGGGTTAGCCAAGGCCTTATAGGATCTAGTACCCCCACTCCAACTGCTAGTGGTAGGCAGCAGTGGGATGCTTACGGAAGAAGTTAGCTTAGGTAAAGCCTAAAACTCCTGTATAGACTATTAATTTCCAGTTCCTTCTCCAGGGATGGCAAACTAAAGCTCTATATTGTCTAATAATGTTATGAATGAACAAAGGAGCAAAGGTAAGCAAAGGTGATGGTATAAAAGTGTTCCAAGCAAGCTCCAAGGTGAACATCTTAACACTAATGAATTACAAAGGGAAGGAGAAGGAAGTACTTACAGCTACAAAGTGTACAGTGCAGCCTGTGACCCGCACTCCAGCCTGTAACACCAATTTGTGGGCATTTGCACCCTTAAAAGAAGGCAGTAGAGATGGGTGGATGTTCAGTATTTTTCCTGGAAAATTATAAGTAAGGTCATTGTCTTTTAGCATCCAGCCTTACCAGGGTGTTAAAAGTACCATAATCAGCAGAGGAACAAATGACATTAGTGAAGATTTTTCACACCTTCTGCATACACTTCATTTTAATGATACTGACAGACAACCACTCCAAGCATTTCAGAATGTCTCGCTGTTTCAGCAGTTACAATCAATCGCATGGCTAAAGCACAATACTCCAGTGACTAACAAAGTTTTGACGTAGCTGCTTTTTCCCTCAGCACCTTGTTCTTCTCTGCTTTGATCACAATTCTCTTTCTTAGAAACTCAGTGCAGTTTCAAATGATGTAACAAATGCCCCATGACATGGCAAAAATTCTTTAGCCTGGGCTTTTCCTCCACGCCTGTTTTGGCTTAATGAAAGACAACAGCTGCTCATACAAGAGCCTTCTCCCTGCCCTTCTGAAAAGCACCTCTCTGTCGCTACTGATTTCCATGTGGAAAGTTGGCAGGGGGCTCTTGAAATCGATAATGCAACCTCTAATGCTCAGCTGGATGCAACTGTGGTTATGCCCCTGTGAAGCCATACCTTACATTTGCTTTAGAAGAGAAAGCACATGCCTGCATTCCTACCTAGCTGTAAAGTAAGGGAGAGTGGCTGCTTGTGACCTCAGGGTCTCACCACTGCAGCAATGCAATGGTTAAACTATGAGAAAACCTTTCTTCTGGCAGACTTCCCCTGTTTGCTCCTAGTAGTCTGTGGTAACTCCTCCTGCCCATTGTGGAGCAGAGTGAAGCCAAAATGTGCTTGACAGCCCCAGATCTTCTCTTAGATACAGTACAAACCTTTACAGGATAAAAAAAAGTGGCCATCACTACTATTTATACCCCAGAATGCTTCACCCACGCTGTCTCTGCATGCCTCCTGCTTAGGAAGACTGTATGTCATTGGGATTCATTGAACACCACTTAAATGCCAAGCAGCGAGACGGAGCTGACATATGCTGGCGGAGGCAGCAGTATACCGAAATAGAGGCTTATGATTTTGTAATGGGAAGGGAAGGACATTCCTGGCAGCACCATGCGAAACCTGCCCTCTCAATGCACTAACTCATGCAGATTGGACTGTGCAACTTAAAAAAGGCAGATTTATCGGCTGATCTTCAATAATATCTCAAATGTGGTTTGTATCTCCAAAATACCCCTTTTTGAGCATCAGCATCTCCCTACCAGATGCTTGAGTAAAAAAGTATTGGGGACAGTAGGCTGAAAACAACACCCTGCAGTTTTGTCTCGAGTTTCCCCACTTTCTTATTTCAATGGTGTCAGAAACTGCTCTAAAGGAATGTGGGTTTCTGTTTGCTCAGTTCTGTTGTGTTTTTTAATCTGTCCTTTATGTTAATATTAAAAATTAACATTTCAGGGCCATTAAGACAGAAAGAGTTTCATAAGTAACTTTACACTCCTTGTGACTGCGAGAGAAAGAAAGAGCAACAGCTTCTGAGAGAGCTGCAACAAGAATCAATTACTGGTGAACAATTTAGGGCAGTCAGTGCCTAGACATGTCTGGGTCAGAGTTTTACAGCAGGTTCCAGTTAGCTGGCACAGATCCTTGAGCTCAACTTTGAGCTCACACCTAAGACCCAACTGAAGCATACTTGGTCAGAGCTCACACAGTTGTCTGTTTTCAAGCCCAATTCAGTGCTGGGCACTTAAAAAGTAAATTAACCATTCTATACTGAAGCAAGTCTTTTCTTTTGCTCTCAGGCCAGTCATATATATATATATAATGCAAATCCTGCACTGTGCAGAGCCATCATGCTCTGCTCCTAAATCAGAGGAAACTAAACCCACCCTTTATTTACAAGATCTTTGCACTAGAGGAAGTTCTTTTCCATCCTCTACACAGATATTCAAAACACACCTCCTGTAGCGAGGAATTCTTCTCTCCCGACTACAGCTGTCTACAGCACAGACTTTTATGTCTTCTGGACTCCATAATGAATGGGGAGAAACAAAAACAATTCACCTGACTTTAGCTGACAGCTTTAGCATAAAATGTGTTGCCTTCTAGGAATGCCTGGTTTGCTCCACTGGTTTTAAAGAGAGGTGTGAAAAGTAGTTCAGGTGTGAAAGGTCTGTATCACAGACACACCCAGGGGAACACAAAAGTCACCCTGTGAACAATAAGGCCACCCAACATGTAGGCTGACCAGCCTAAAATTAACTGGTATGAGCAGGAACTAGTTTAAGTAACCCTGACTGAACCCAAAGCAAACAGTGAGAAGAGCAGCTGTTTGTGTGATTCAGGGCTCCCTGAAAGAAAGAGGGGTAAGAAGAGGAATGTAACAACTGGGGGAGGGAGAGCAGCCACTGAAGGAGGCAGAGGTGTTACCAGCCTGTAACAAAGATCTGGAAAAACTGTAAAAGATGACCACAATGGAGACACTGTAAACACGCTGGACCAACAAGAGCTCAATGTGCCTGTGAAACATGCCACTCTTGAATCAGACAGCTCCTTGGATGTCTGATGAGACAACTGGCAAGGTCCTACTAACAGGAACTGCACGTTACTGACCAGTTCTGCAGTTTTACTAGCAGCCAAAGCAGCTCGTCTGTTAGGGGAAGGAATTCCCAGTGTGTGGATGCTCACCTCTTCCTGACCAACACCTTCTGCTTAGGCAACAATTTGCCCTGCACCTCATGTTCGCAGAGATCTAAAGCCTTCACAACCTTGTTTTTTAAACATTTTCTAATAAAGACTACAAGATCTTCACTTGCCCCTGGCTTCCTTAAATCTCTGTGGAAATGACAGAGGGAAGGGGAAAAATACTGCCTTTCTTATTCCTTTCCTTTCAAGATGGGAAGAGTCTAGTTTCCTGCAAACCCGGAATTAGTATGGTCCCATCTCCATATTTTTCACATTTTCTTCTTCCTGAGGATAAGATATAAAATTACTTTTCTTAAAAACATGCATATAGTACTATGCTGTGCTTACCTTCCCATTTTTTGACAAAAGGACCTGACAGTATTCGCATAAATCCAGCCAGACAGATCAGTTCAACTGAGAATTCTTCAAGGACTTTGTCAACAGCACTGTCAAATTCAGTGCGACTTTCATACAATTTATGGTCAATAACCTGTGATAACCCAAAAGACACAGAGGCACAGAAATAAGGACAGGGTGTTAGTTTAATCTGAAAGCCCTAAGAGCACAACCAAATGGTAGCCTGGAGTAATAAAACCCAAGTAAATATCCATGTGGCTCAAGTTAGGTACACACACGCAGCAAGAAGAGTTCACAAATGCATGCAGCGCCCAGGCAAACTTGCAATCTTTATACCTGTTCACAGAGAGCAATCACCAGAATAAACAAGAATTCGGTTTTATTAGGCCCACAGCTGCAGGCCCCAGCATTCTGACACCATTTAACAATCTGCAAACGTAGGTCATTAAGACAACCTAAAGTCTTACAAGTATTCCATTCAATTTAAGGCCTCTGGCAGTTTGAAGCAGTTGACCCTTCCTAAAAATTTTATCACAAAACCTTGAGAGAAAGGCTAATCACAACTCATAAAACAGCCCCTACTGCATAAGGTCAATGTACTTGAGTTACCTATTTTCCACCCAGGACACATCCCCTCATTTAAGCAGGAAGAAGGCAGTGCTACTTAACTTAAAATATCCACAGTCCTTTAAATAAAAGTACCTGTTAATGCCTACCAGATTTATCACAGTAGTTTTGAAACACCAGAACTGGTTAGCTGAGAAGGTGGTAGAGAGCACCAGAAACAGCCTGGCTCAACACTGGGCAGAACTACCCAGTTCTGGCACAACATATTCTTCAGTGCCTCTGTTTCATCACTCTCCATCTTAACCATTGAGACCATCAGCCCTCCAAGACTGTATTTTTTCCCTCATTATGTGTTTGTTCTTCCCTGCACACCACGGACATATTTCACTTGTGATCCTTGTGTACTCCCAAAAATCAGACAGCAACGCTGATGTTCAGATCCTGCTACTGTTAAAGTTGATAACAAAGCTTGCATTGAGCATAACTCTTCTCTGTGCCCATAGCTATCGGTGAGAAGTGCCTGTAAAATGCTAAGTTAGAACAGTAACATTTCATATCTGTAATACAAATGACTGAACAAAGAGCAAAGCAATGCAGCACTGGATTCAGTGACACTAAGGGAAAAGCAGTTTGGTTTGCAATAATACTGAAGAGCCTGAAGCAATGCCCAAGGAGTCAGTGGAAAGTCCTACTTGCGTTTGACATCTCTGTTTCAGTCAAACGAATTACCATGTCTGTTTAGGATGTAATTTTAAAATCAAATTTGGATAAAACAGCTGGTTACTTCAGTGTAAATGCACTACAGTTAAATACATGGTAAAGTTTAAACTGTAACTCTGACAGTTTCGCACTTGTTTAATATCGACTGTTCCCAAAACCATCAGGATTGCTGGCAGCATCTCTGAGAAGAAAGTTTGCTCAAGGGCATAAATTCATGACAGACTGAAAAAGAAAAGCTAAGACTTCCTATCAAACCATCTTTTACCCCAGTAAAACTCGTTATGCCACAGTGCCTTCCCACTATAGTCAGCGATAACGAGGGCTAGTTTTAAAAAGATGACAAACACTTACCCTTGTAGAAATACCAGCTCTTTCAGCTTTCCTTAACCCCTCCACACCAGCTTTGTTAGAAATAACAAGAACTATTTGTGCAAAACTGGTGGGCTTCTTTGTGCTGCTTATGAGGGCTTCCAGATTTGTGCCTATGAGAGACAAAATAATTAATGAATATTAAAGACATTCCTGGAGAATAAATATAGTTAAGAGCTAGAAGAGGTTTTAACTAAGCAGCAATGTGGGTGAGACCCAATCCAAAAATCACTGATGTCAACAATAATTCTTTTTTAATTGACATTACTGAAGGCTGAATTTGACAGCTGGAGGCTACATGGCTTTTACTAGCAATTAAATTTGCAAACTATAATTTATGGAATTGAAATGATGGTCTACTCCTTAGCAAGTGAGGATACTGGAAACCCTAGCAGTGCTTATCTGGCAAGAAGAAATTCTGATCTATTTGTGAAATAATGCTGTTATTCCTACAGTGCAGTCATTGCTTGGATGCAGAGATATGCAGAGTCTGTAGATAAAATGAACACAGATGTAATTCAAGTGAGTTTGCAGCAGAGGTTAAAGATCATTCTGTTTGTGACTGAAATTAATCCATGAGCCAAATCTATCCTGCCTGTTACTGAAAGCCTGCTAGAAGCCTATCAGAACCTCCATGGAGAATTGAAGGACTTACGAGATTTTACATCTAAGATCAAGTTCTGTTTTCAGTAGTCTGTTTTACACTGTACTGAAGAATATAACTCTCACCTGTTCCAGAGATAAGGACAGCAACCTTCACTTTCTTTGTCGGGATTTTGCCTTGGATATGGCTGCGCAGAGACAATGACCTATTTGCCTGCAAGGCTCGAAGCAGATTATGGACTTTAACATGGGCAGAGCCTGAACACAAGAGGAAAGGAAAACAAACAAAGCAATGCATAAATAAAGGGAGAAACAGAGAGAGGAGGAAAGCGCCCATGAAAAGAGATTAATGGCACTGCTTTACTCCTCATTATTTAGTTATGGTGACATCTGACATGGCTAATCACGTGTTCTATGGACTAAGACTGAAGTCATGAGGGCTGTCATTTTAATACCTTGTGCAAAAAAGCCATGGAGGTGTCAATCAAGAGATTTCCAGCTAACCTCCATGAAGACTCACCAGCTAAGGAATTAAGCTCTGCATTTTTGATTTAAGGAAAACAAAAATGTAGTAACCTTTTTGAAGGGAGACAACTTTCCCGATCAGCCAGGCTGTCTCATGTCTCTCTATGTCCTTAAGGACCTGCTGAGCCAGCTCCTTCTGAACTACCAAGACAGCACCGATGCCACAATTAAATGTCCGAGTCATTTCCTCCTCAGAGATGTTCCCTTCTTTATGGAGCCAGCAAAAGATTTCAGGAACCTTCCAGGTAAGAGCATCTGAAGATGATTGAAAATACAAATGAAGAGTGGATATCAGTACTAATGGACAAATACTGTAAGTATTAGAGTATTGAGAGGCAAGATCTGTATGAAAAGCACAGACAAAGTCCCTCAGTGGCATTAGCTTGAGTGAAATCGGCTTCCATGCACAGAAACAGGATTTTTGTTTTTCCTTCCTTACTGAACAAGACTTGGGAGTAGAAAGAAGTATCACTCTGGGAAGAAAACAATCATATTGCTCTGCTGCAACCCACTAATCAGTAATTCAAAGTGGGCTCTGAGGCGTTCTTCGGAAATCCTGTTCTTGAAGATGACACCTCTGTTTCTAGAGAAACTACTGTACCAGAACAGTAGCCTTAAAGCTGTCACAGAAGTCTCATATTGCCCATGATTCTGATCAGGTAAAGATGATTTACAGCAGCATGAGAAATGCTTCTGGACAAGCTACTGTAAAGGAACTCAAAGACACTAAGTTTCTTTCTTGTGTTATTTTTAAAATTGCATTATCTTCATTTATATATACCAGTGCCCACTATGGGCAAATGGAAGAATGATTTACATGCAGCTCTGGAGTGCAAAAGTCAATATTAGTTCCCTTATTTTATTCTACAACACATTGAACACTGCATAGCCTACAGTAAGTCATCTACCTTTCCATACTATACTTTGTAAGTGAAATACACTTTCTACCACACCTGATGAGATTGTGGTGAGGATTAATTATGCTATGTCAAGTAGCAAGAGATGCATTTGAGCTAGTAATCGTATCTGAATGCTAATTCAAAACTTCATGATTATAATTTAATTAGCAATAATTCTGTAGGTTATTGCAAATTGTGACAGCTCACTTTGGATTGTTTTTAAAGTTGTTTTATTTTTACAAGTATGGATAAAATCCAATTCAAAGCACCACCAGGGGAAGTGAATTCAATGGGTAGCAATCTTAAGACTACAAAGTGTTTTGACTGGCTCTGATTCAGACACAAGGAGAAATTCAGCAACAGTGAAGAAAAAAGCAAACATTTCTAGAGAGGCAAGTCTAGCTCTTACAGCACAAGTCAGCTGACATGGCCCTACTACACAGGCTTCCACACCAATTTGAATTAACATGAGGATGCTTCCATAGCTTTTCTTTTTATCTCACCTAAAATGACACCAAAGGACTCTGGGAGAACTCTGGGGATGTTTTCCAGCAAGCCCCCTCCAGTGATGTGGGCATAGGCTTTCACATGGCCTGAGCGAAGGACGGGCAACAGAGTCTTACTGTAGATTTTCGTTGGGGTTAACAAGAGATCTCCTGTAGAGGAAAGAGGGTGAAAGAAGACCAGTTACAGCATAGAAAGAAATATTAATCAATATCCAATTGAGGAAATCTCAAAATATTATTTTGCTGGATACTAATGAGCATTGTACCACAGAGAGAACCACAATGCTCTACTTGTTTGGCATATGATTAGTTATTTATCCCCCTCCCTTAATTTCTTTCCTGCATATCTGATTCATGGGAAAAAAGAAGATGAAAACATGTTAAAGAATATTTTTTTAGTGCCTTAGAAAACTTACAAAAGCAAAAGCACAGATAAAACAATTGTGATATTTGCATGTTCAGAAGTTCAAGTTATAATGCAAGAAACTGCATAAGTGGTACCTAATGTCTGATAACCAGAGACATCAACCGGAGAAGAGAAATCAAATGATGATTTTTCCACAATCTTCCTTACAAGGCTGTATCCATTACTGTGAACCCCTGAAGAAGCTACTCCAATGACCACGTCTCCATCAGTGATTCTCTCCAGCTGGGGCAGCATCTGCCCTCGCTCCACTGCACCAACAGCAAAGCCAGCCAGGTCATACTCTCCAGCTGGATACATGCCTGGCATTTCAGCAGTTTCTCCTCCTGTGGGAACCAAAAAAAGAGAGAGGGGATGTTGTAAAAGCAATGGCACTGGTGGACCTGGAATTTTTCAGTTTTAAATTCATAAGGCATTAACAGAGTAGTTTTTTAATTACATTAACAAACATTAAAAATAATTAAAACCATGCTTGTCACAGGCCCTTCAATTGACCAAGCAATACCAAATCAGGAAAGAATGTTTCCTCTCTCGCTCTCGTGAATGCAAATCAATTTGATACATTTTAAAATCAAACCATATATTTAGTCTTCCGTATTTCCAAATTTCTGTCAGGTTTAATATTCCCCATGTCAAGCCTACAAGATACAAGTAACACAAGAAATTCATACAAGGACATCAAAGGAACAACATAACTATGAAGTCCCACTTGCCTTCATAAAGTTTTTGAACACAGTGCTTTCCTGCTTGCCACTCCTGCCCACAACCTGGCCATCATTATCACTATTTGGGCTCCAAATTTACATGAGTGATGGTGGAAGCTGCACTTGTGCTCAGTAACTGGCATTGCTCAATACTACATTCTCTGGAAGCTTTTCCAGGTTTCTAAATAACATTGCTATAACCAACTTTAAAATCAAAGTACATTTGCTCAGATACCTCTGTTTAAATCTGTATTTAATAACATTTGTGCAAAACCAAGCATGTAGATAAGCCTTTCAGTACCTTGCTATCAAGTGGCCTGATGAGCTTAAGGTGGCTGAGCTAAATATTCAGTTATTACAAAAATGCAAGGTAGGAATTTAGGAACATGTTTCAGATGAGACTTGTATGAGATGGTACTATACAAAGACAGGCTGTGTGCGTGCACAGTTGAATGAATGTGTGAAGCTAGAGCCCAAACTGAACTTTATTTCAATGCTTCAGGCTACAGGAAAGCATTTCCTCCTCAGGTTCAGAGTTATTGCATCATCTCTGTCTCTTCTTTTCCAAGAGTGCCAGAAATTTGGAGAACAAATCATGGTTGTAAGTTCAGTGGACTTATTTTTATATTAGCACAAAATTATATTTGCTAACTCACAATCTCAAGAAATTGTTCTCTGGTAATAAATATAAAATATCTAAAGTCCTTTGTAGTCTTAAAGTCTTACAACTGGAAAAAGAATCTTGACATTTCAGTAAGTAACTTCATACCAAGATTTCACATAACATGTACTTATGCTAAAGTATGAATGGCTTGATTATATTGAGTAAACTGAGAGAACACCTTAAGAAAAATATAGAGCTGACTAATAGTTCATGCAGAAAAAACTGAACCAGAACATAAATAGCTTCTTGTTCAAAGCTTGTAAACTACCTCAAAATGACACACTCCCACTTACAAAGGACTTTTGTTACTAACTTTCTTCAAGAATTAGAAAAAAAGAATTACTGTATTTCAAATTATAAAGTGATACCTAATGTAAGACACTTGAATTGTCATTTTTAGTCTCAAATTAAAGGTAATATTTGAAAAATTATGGCAATTCGCCATGTCTGTTTTTATACAAAAAAGGAAAAACAAAAATTATGTGAGGAAACAGAACTTTCTGGGTTTATTACTCTAAAATTTAACCCCCACATTGTACTCCTTTTATAAACTAAAGCCTTATACAAAAAAATGTATTTTTGACTGACCTAGAAATACTTTTATTGAGTTGAACAGTGTTAAAGCTGTATTTTTTGAGATTCACGAAGAGAAATATTGAATCATTTTCATAGATAACTAGATTACTGTATACCAGCATATATATTGTTTAGTAAAATGCATTGTGTACTTGTATTATAGAGTTGAAAAGGAAAATGTTTAAATTTAAAATTAACATTTTGGAATATGCTCATCTTGCTGAAAGAAATCTTCAGCAGTCAAATAATTTTTCAGTTAGTTTTGTTAACTAGTGAAACCTGTTTTCTTTTATGTTTCTGTCTTGTGGTTAATGTCTGTGTCTTAAGTAATGAGTTCCAGCCAAAGTTTTTGTTGCATTCATAAGGACAATCTTGGGCTTCCCAGTTTTATGAAGCTTGTGGGAACAAACAGCTGTAAGATCTCTACCTTTCCTATTAAATTTGGTTAAAATCAGCCAAGAGCTTCAAAAGATAATATGTATGCACCTAGGTACAGGTGCATGCACAGTAACACATATAAATCTTGTTTCTAGTGGAAAACTTTAGGATTTCCTTTAGGATAAAGTATAAACAAGACTATTTGGTGTGTTTTAAAATTTACTTGAAAAATAAAGAGGATTAAAATACATGAATTGTTAGTTTTTAGATAGCTGTTCTTGTTTCAAAGTTAAATGAAAAGATAAGAAAGTTTATATGCAACTTCCTGAGCTAATGGCAACATTCGCATGGAGTACTGTCGCTTTCCAGGGGAGATCAGGTTCTCTGACAGCACTGACAGGAAAGACACATGACACTGTGGGGTTTGTTTTCACCCCTCTAAGATTTTTCAGTGGAATAGGAAAACAAACACATTAAAAACAATTATAAATGCATTGCATCAGATTGTTCACATCCTTGAAAGAAGCATGTTCATACCTAAAAGTGCACAACCTGCTTTTTTGCAAGCTTCAGCTATTCCTGCAATGACACCCTGAGCTACTTCCACGTCAAGTTTGCCACAGGCAAAATAGTCAAGGAAGAAGAGGGGCTCTGCTCCTTGAGCCAAGATGTCATTCACACACATGGCAACCAGGTCCTGACCTATGGTGTCATGTTTCTTACACATTTGTGCAATCTGCAAAACACAAGAGAGAGAAGGAACCCGCTGGTTAGCTTTGAGAAACTGAAATGCAAGCAGAGAGTCTGCAATGGAAGGGGATCAAAACCATGCTGTTCCTCCTGATGCTTTACGAGGAGCAGCTTCATTTCTTATCCTCACTGCGAGCCTCTCCTAACATTTCATTTTAGGAAGTGTTACTTTCTTAACTGGCAAGTACAAAAGGCACTTTACAGAAGGGGCCTGGACTGAAAAGGGTTCTATTGCAGTTTGCGTAAACAAAATAGCAACTGTATAATTAAATGTTTTTCCTCATAAGAAACCTTTTTGAGGGTGGAAACTCTGCCTTAATGAAATGGAGTCCCCAGTTCCATACTTAATATTAAAAATGAGTTATTTTAAGCATAATTTCAAATATGGCTATTTACATGCCATAAGCTAAATGTATATTATTTTGCCTGAAAGACAAATAGGTGTTTTTAAAAGACAACTGGCATTTTCTGTTGAAACATTTTCCATTCTTTGCTATTTTCCTTACTTTACATGGATTTTCACATTACCTTGAGTTTTGTGCCAACACCATCAGTTCCAGATACCAAGATAGGATCTTTGTAACCAGCTGCTTTCAAATCAAAGAGGCCAGCAAACCCTCCAAGTTCCGCATTGCAGCCTGCCAGCCAGAAAACATGAAAATAGTAAATTTTTACTTTCCTGGTTTTCTCCAGGATCCCCAACATAAATTTGTCAACATGACTTTGCTTCATCAGCAGGAATCTTTTCTCTGACATTTAGACCCTCTTCATAGAGGCACAGGGGCTCCTAATTTTACGTTTGCTTTGCCTTTTTTCTTCATTACCTAAGGCAATGCAAAACTTTGTGATTGAACACTCAATAATTACTATGACTGATATATTTCACCCTTGCACTTACTATTTTTACGGACAAAACCAACCAACAAAACAAACCAACCCCCCTGAAAAAAAACAACCAACAAGACAAACAACTCCCCCCGAAAAAAACCAAACAACAACAAACCAAACCAAACCAACCAAAAAGCCCAGAAAAGAAACTGTAATAACAGATTGAAGCCCACTGTTTCCTGGGAAAAGATGGTGTCTAGGCATTTTCCAACTGAAATTTCTTATCTCTTTGTTAATACTGCTACTTACAGCATATTAAGAGTCCTTGTTCCTAAGACTGGTTGTGATAGGTAAGTATAGCAGCCTTAAAACTAAAACTGGCTAAATCCTAAGAGTGAAACAAACATGAGGAGAAAATACTATGAATGCTAAGAAATGACTAGTAGTACCAGTGTTGTGCATGTGTCTATCTTTTTCTATGTATATTGATGTTATTTGAAGGTTCTCAGTTAATTTGAAGTGTTTATTTCGTAAGTGAATGATACTGTAAGTCTATCAAAAGATTTGCAGGGACTTGCTAGAGCAAGATATGCCTGAGAGCACAACAGAACTGTATTCCTAACATCATGACACTCAGGACATATAATTTAGAATAATTTTGTAAATAAAATCTGCAAACTTAATGAAGCACACTTTGAAGAAATCACCAGCATTTGATTACCACAGATATTTCTTGTGTAATCTAGCAAGACACAGAACACATAAATATAAGCATTTGTATCAAGATCAAGATCAAATTATAAGCCTCACTGCCATGAGCTGACTGAAACAGGAACAGAAGGTACAAGTCTTACCTGACCTTGATGTGGCTGAAGCTAGGGGTTTAATTTTCTGAACCAAAGTATTCCCTGCTGCAATGTCTACCCCGCTGTTTTTGTAAGTCAGGCCTCTGGAAGAAGTTAAAAACAATGTTACAGCAATTGATTACTAAATTCATAAACATATTTTAAAATAATATTTATTTCTTTACATCATTGCATCACAAAAGGGATGAACCATTCAGAATCCCATTCTGTTGTCAAGTACCACTATTTTCCTGCTTGTACAGTAACTAGGCTCATAGAAAATGATTTCTAAGTATTGCAGCACTCATTTCAGGCATGTTCAATGTCTCAAAGGTTAATCTTTTTGTTGTTTGGAACCTGGCTTGAAGCAGGAAGTATTACACCAAAGATAGGAAGATAGGAAGTATTATACCAAAGAAACAAAACCATGGATCTGCACCACAGAAAATCTGCCATAAGCAGTATTCAAATAGCTCCAGATATCCTGAAGACAACACCAGAGTATCAGTATCATACTCTATCCAGTCAAATACTAAACCAGAATGCATGCAAAAATGCACTGCTAAATCAGAACACCTCAGCACCCTGCAGGATTAACTCAAGTTAGCTTTCCAACACAGAAGTATCACACAAATCAATAGTCCCCTATGATACTTTGAGAGTTTTACAACTGTAACTTGCCTCTTTATCACCTGAAATGATACTACCACAAAACCAATCACCTCTTTTTTACTTAAATGGACTTTCTCTTAAAGTATGTATTTTAGAGTTTATTTAAAAAGACCTGAATTCTTAAGGACCATTTGAACAATCTAGAAGGAAATGTCTGTAAACTCCAGGTGTTTCTTTTTCACATACAGCCATACAACAAAGAAAACAGTACAAAATGGTATATGTCATTTGTCTGTCTATATGACTGACTGGGGACATTAAGACCATCCCATATTTACAGAAGAACGTTTTCATTTTGGAGATAGTGAGTATAATGACTTAATTCTTACTTGTATCACACATATCTCACTCCAGTTAAGAAACTTATTCCTACACTGTCAGTGGCATGAACCAGTCTATATGGTATGTCCCTGTTCTAGGTTTATACTTATTTTAGCTCTATGATATGATTCAGTATTAAGTTTAAATTCAAAGGGTGAAATGCACTGTTGTTTACCAAGGACAGACACAACAAAACAACTGGCTGAAGAGCAGTATTACCAGGAAAATACATATCACAGTGCAATAATTTGCAAGACAAAAAAAAAACTTTCAGAAGCAGCTGTTCAGTCTGTGAATAAGACTCAAGGAAATACTAGCCTGCAATAATAAGTGATGAAAGTCAGCCCCTTTTAGTCTGGACACAATAAATATTCACCATATTTTCACCTTAGTTTTAAAGGCATGGTATATACTTTGATTCTTCAAATTTTTTTTTTTTAATTTTCTTGAATATTGTTATTAAATATTCTGGATTTTTCCACAAAGTGAAATGCATAGGACTTGATCCTGCAAAGCTGCCAAGAGGAGGTGCATCCCCAACCTCACAGAGCCAACTATCAGTCTTCCATAACTATGTGCAACACAGACTCCAAGTGAAATATGCCTGTCTGTCCTTTCAATTTTAGGATGTCTGAGCAAAAGTTGGTGCAGACTCTAGACAGTGAAACAAGCGTTGACTATGCACAGCTTCCAGGAGTCCCCTTTGTAAGCTAGGGAACCCCCGAGCACACAGGCACTCCAGTCAAGAAACTTGCTGGCTATGGCCCATGAGCTCAGTGTTTTAGAGAACAGTTCATTAAAGAACCTTCTTGTCTTGCCTTACACACTGACCCGATTTTTTTTCTACTACAATACAAATACCGCTTACACATTTTCACAGAAAGTTCTCAAAAGATGCACAGCACTTGAGAAAGAAGACTAAATACAAACACCCTTGCTCATTTACTAAGTTTATTGATGACAATTTTACAATATACTAATCAGTATACACTGGCAGCAAAAATGGAACTCTTCCTAATATGCTTCATAGACTAAAAAATACTCTATTATCAAAAGTTATGTTTTGAGCTTACTGAAGCATAGGCAGGCAGATATTCTTCATATTAGGTGAAAATGAGTTAATCCTACATGCCAGTCAGTGTAGCTTAACTCAGATTTGGAGAATAAGAACATGGATGAGAGAGCCATCAAAAAGTATATTCCTTCCTTGGTTGGTCTTGCTTGGATTGCTTACAAAGATGGTAATTAAAACTTTCTAGATTTATACATAGTATCAACATCAGTTTATTAATGTAAACTAGCAAGGCCTTTAAGTCCCTTTTACACCACTTATTTGCATTTCAAATATTTCAAATATCTACCTGGATTGTTTCAGGAAAGCTATAGCCCGATAACCAATGTCCTTTCTATAAATGGCACCCTTGAAGTGTATGGCTGCTACTCCCTTGTTGGCTTCTTGCAGTGCTGTCATTAGATCCTCTTTAATAGCAGTTACTGTAAGGACTCTTCCTCCACTAGTCACCACTTTGCCATCCTTCAGGGCTGTGCCTGCATGGAACACCTCCAATCCTAGTTGCTTAGCCTTAGAAAGTCCTGCAATTGTTGTTTAAGAAAATAAAAGCAGAAAAATGAATTTATTAGAACATCCTCTATTAAATTACAAATTAATAGATATTAAGCACTTATTGACTGTCTAGAAACTACAGCTGAATTCAGTGTGATTATGTTGGAAAATAGGAATAAATTTGTAAAACCTACATTTTGTAGAGAGACAGCTCTGCTACTTGTATGCTCAAAGACAGAGGTACTTAGCTGAGACATCTGCATACAACATCTAATTCCAGCTGCATTTTACACTTCACTGACATACAAACCACAGAACATATCAACATCATTATGTAAGAATCAGTGATCAGTCCAGAACTACTTTACTGTAACACATATGAAAGAAATGCTAGAGAACTTAATAATGCAGTGTAGAGAATTGAAAACATGATGAGCGCATTAACAATAAACGTCGATGCATGAAAACTCAGTCATCTTTTCCTGATCCATAGCCACAAGACCTATAGTTTCTATGTGTCTGTGTTACACTGATTTGCCTTCATCCAGCAAAAGAGAGAATGGAGAGAGAGCAAGAGAGAAAACAGACTTCTGCGGTTTCTCCTGCTATATTCACCTGTTATTTCCAAACCCCTGGGATATGCTCCTGGATACCCTTCGCTAGCCATGACCACCGTCACAGCTGCACTGTCTTCAAACCACACTGGCATGGAACTAGACAACTTTTTATTGATAACTGCTTGCATGACTTCATACAAATCACTTTTCAATAGTGGAAGAATTACCTACAAAAGTAGAGATCAGCAAATTCAAGAAAACAATATAAATTGTTACATTTTCTCTCATCAACCTTTGAAAAATACTAGTGAAACTGTAAAAATAACATTAAATACATTTGTATAGTGTGTTTTCACACATAGATACATAATGTGCATAATCTGTGTACCTTTAAAAATACTATTCCTTGAAGGTAATTTCAGAGAGTAGAAGACCTGCTACATACAGAGGAGAAAAAGTAGACAACAAAGAACCCTATTTATTCTGAAGAATTAAAATGAAGTGGTTTGTTCCACTTCTTAACAGGGAATGGGGAAAAGAAGTGTTCAGTTCTAATAAAGTAAAAAAAGAATTCAAGTCCATTCCAGAAAAGATATGAAAGTGCTGAGTTTCACTCAAGCTTACCCTCGCAAAGCCCATCTTTGAGTATAACCTGCTGAAATCTTCTCTGGAATAGAACAATTTCATAACAGACCTTCTGTCTTGAGTAAACAAACCAAATATTTTAAATCTCAATCAGCTAACTGTTCATCTGAAAGTTAGGTAAGAATAATAGATGGTAACAGACTTTTCTCCTCTCATAATGCCAAACTGTATCTACCTACAAAGTAACTCACCTGACATTCTGGGTCACCAAATCTGCAGTTAAACTCAAGAACTTTAGGTCCATCTCTAGTAAGCATCAACCCAGCATAAAGCACACCTAAAATAAAAAATTATATAAAAAGCCATCTAAGCAACTGCATAGGTCATATGTTTCGTATTTGTAATAGCATTAAAAAGAACGACACCTGTGCTTATTTAAAGGTAGGATGTTGACACTTGAGAAGTGTTAAAAAGAAATTAGGCAGAAACAGTTGTGGTTACAATTTTGCAGCTTATTTTCAAATGCTTTCCTCTCTTTTCTTCCTTACTTGATGATTATCCATCATTAATAAAATTATATCCATTGATTTCAATGGTCACTAAATCAAGCCACTGATACCAAACCCAGTTTCCAAATAAATCGAAGTTATTTTCCTTAACTTACAGGGTGACTTAGGCCTATGAAGAGGACAAAGTAAAAGAAGAAGTCTTTCTCCTTATGATTAAAACCCCCAAACTTTTGTACATACCAAAATAGGGGACACCTTCTTTCCTCATGCCATCAACAGTTTTTTGAAGAACAGTATCTCTTATTTTCTGCAGTAAATCTTTAGAAATCTAATAGAATACGATTAGAAAACAGTGTTTGTAAAAAGGGAATGCATGACTTTTCCTACTCTGATGGCTAGTGTTTCTAAGAACCAAGCACAATACTTGGTGTTCTGCTTACTCCAAAGTGTTTCATACTAGCTTGTCATAGAAAACTAGTATTTCCTTCTCTCTCCTCAGACAACAGCATTAAAACAACCGTTTTCACTTCTTCAGACACTTCTCCATGCTTAGATCTATATGTGTACACAATCAGCCTGGCTTCACTGGAACGAACCATTTGCACAGACTGGAATTTAGATAAGGTGTCCCAAAGACAAATCAGCTGTAAAGTACAATGATCAATGAACACATTTTATTCAATAAACAAAATTAATAGTTTTATAGAATAATAAACCCCCCTTTTTTCCTTTTTTTTTAAATAACCCCTCCCTGCCCTGCCCCCCGCCCCCCCCAAATTACTGGCCATGACATAGGTTAAGAGAAAACAAAGTAAGTCCTTTTGCAAATAGAAGTTCCTTGCCAAACTACCTTAAGCCACAATAACAATTCACCATTAGTTTAGTTCAGCACAAGATAAAAATGTGGTTTTAAGCACCTGGTTCCGTATTTCATAACATTAAAAAAAAAAAACAAAATCAAAATATAAAGTTGCAGAAATAACATATCCACCTTTCCACTTCCTCCTGTTCATCATGTGGAACTGAAAATTCACACATGCTTTCCGTACTAGAGTGGTAGCACAGGCTGTAGGGGAGCATCTCCTTATCAACACATTTTTACCTGAGGTGCTGGGGAATAAGCTCCCATCCCTCCAGTATTAGGGCCTCCATCTCCATCCATTAACCTCTTGTGGTCCTGGGCTGGAGGCATGGAAGCAATTGTGATGCCATCAGTGAAACATAAGCACTAGATAAAAAGGAGAATAATTAAAACTCTAGTGTATGATTAAAATTAAAGCACAAAAGTACAAGTATATTTGATTTTCAGGGTTGCAATAGATACTGAAGAGTATAAATTCTGTCTCCCTGATAAAACAAACCATATTCTGAATGTTTCCCTTTTCCCTCAGGAAGAAGTGCCTTATTTTTTACTACCTTGCTATGAAAATTACCTTTAATATAACACACAAAAATTACAACATACATCAGTAGTTGTACTGAAAGAAAATACTGAAAAGGTTAAAAAAACATTGAAAATATTCATGATGGAAGCTATTTTCTCCCTCACCTTCCTACCCTCCCTGCCCTGGAAGGAAGGCATTACATTCCTTTCAAGATTTCCTGTTCCTTGATAAAACTATTTAATTTTGAATTATTTATAAATCACTTATATAGCAGATGCTTTTACCCTCCTTATCTTCATAATAACCAGCCTGCTGGAATCTTCTGAACCTCGATGATGATCGTCACTGACTGGAGTACTGCTAGCTGTACTCAAAAACATTTTAGAATGCTAATTAAAAAAACAAACAAGGACTTCCCTACATAACCTGAAAATGACCAGATACTAATATATGGAAAACTGTAATAATTTTTGGAAGGTGAATTATTTTGATAGCCAAAGCAAGCAGCATGTTTTTCATATTTCTGTCAGTTATCACAGAAAAAATCCCTTTTAAACTGCATGTTTATATTATTGTGTTATTTTACAGTAGGCATTTTAAGGACTAATTAAGAGTGTTATATATTTTCCACCACAGAATGAAGATCTGGATAACCCCTTAGCTCCTAAACAGGTCGAGCCAACCAGGAAGGAGTAAGGACGCTTTGCACATCTGATTCCTTCATATTGGGCAGGAAAATAGACTATGCAAAGATTGGCAACAGTTGGAGATGATTGCTTGCTTTATAAATACCACCACCTTCAAGATCAATGTTCACAACATCCAGCATAAGTCAATTCCAGCTCCAGGAGTTGGGAACCTGAGCTGGTACTTGGCTGTTCTACTTCATGTGAAGCAGGTGTCAAGTTGCTCTGACATCTCAAAACACAGGCTCTAAATTCTTCTTTTCTCTTTCACACTCCACTAATCACATCAGATATACTTTTTTAAACAAATGAGCTGAATCAGTTTAAAATGAAGGGGGGGGGAATGTTTCGTTCTGCATATGTAGAGTAAATCAACAGTGTCAAAACATTCAACAGCCTTTAGTTCTGGGTCCCTTGTTCCCAGCTACACTTCCACATTGCAATATCTAGGCCAATGAAAAGATCCAGAAGGCACCTGTCTTGAGCTGATTGTTCCCTTGCTCCACAGGAGTTTACAGCTCCCTCACCATGCAGTTCAACATATTTCCTTCATCAGCAAAGCTGATTAAATGAAGTCCCCATGCTCCCTTGCTCCCAATCACTCCTTGCCTTGCTCTGCACTTCACCATCCTGTTACTTATACTGATTCAAACAGCACTGGCCTTTAAAGTAGAACACAGAAATCATGTCAGGTGGTGGCGCTGATTTTGGAAAATGATCTTTAGATTGTAGCTTCACAAAGAGGTAACTAGTATAACTGAATCAAAGGCAAACAATAGTGAAGAGGTAGCTGTGTGGAAGGGAAGGGACATCTTATTCTATCTTTGCTGTCAGAAACACTAACGGAACTGCATGCCCAATGACACTCAAAATTTTTAAGGTTTGATATCTTTTTTCCATGTGGCAAGAGTTGATTATTGTTTGAGTTATCTTTATTTCATTTTTTCAACAGACTGCAGGATGTTTGGTTCTTAACATAGCTGTCTTCAATCAACGTAGTTAAATTTATAAACAGGTAACTGGTTTTAAGTAATAAAATCCTATACATCCCTGCTGTAGGTACTTACACAGTATTTCCTAAATAGTTTAGAACAGGTATAATCACAATGTTACAGTGAGATGCACACTTACAGAAACTTCTTCTCCTTCCAGAAGTTCTTCAACAACAACAGTTTCCCCAGCTGTGCCAAAAGTCTTGTCCTAGAGTAAAACCAAAACACCTTTAGCTATGTTTTTGTTATTTTAAACTATTCAAAATGCAACAAGAAAAAATATTTCTACTACAGCAAGAAAGATGCAGCACAGTTTTGAGACTATTAATTCATTCTCCACCCTGGTCATGTCAAAAATGGTAAAATGTTTGCTCCTCTTTTCTGTTTATTCCTAAATTAATGCAGATTTTATGTGTCAATGTTTTTAAATTCCAGATGGTATTTATGACTTACAGAGCAATTCCTCATGCTCTAGCTTCTAAAGTTTTTACCCACTATACTGAGACTAATAGCAATGACTATCAAGTCTATAATCTGAACTTTTATTTTACAAGAAAGTGCCATTCTATGGAATACATTGGAAGACAGTGATATTTTCATATTTCAATACAATGTTTAAACACTGACTGCATATTCAGGCAACTAAAAACAACCAGCCCACACCGACAAGGTAATTTTGTGGATTTCTAAGACTCTCTGACATACTTTTCATTTTTTGTTCAAGATGAGCCACTTGTTAAGACATATATTTGTCCAATAACCATACACACACAACAAAATGTGAGTGCAGACCCTATCTGTATTCCGACTCTTGAAGTACAAGCGTCAAATAACATCTACGAATCAGGATAGCTCCACTGCACTATAAGATGCTGAGCTACTGACACCAGCTGAGGACCTGACCTGTATGCATCTTATTTTCCACCTCTATATACCCAGCTCTTCAGATAAAATTGCTTCTTTTCGTATCTTTTCAGATTTTGATGGTCCTAATGTAGTTGTTAAATATCGTACCTAAATGTATACTTTGCTTGAAATAATTCCACTGGAATTTCACTACATGCTTAAGTACTGCACTTTAATACTTAGGCCTGGAGTCCTAAAGCTGATGTTGCTTGTCACGACCAAGGTCAATTAGTGTTAGGGTTACCGCACTGTAGTACCAGCTTGTCTGCAGCAGTCTCAAATGGTACAGGCAATCCATATGGAAGGAAGTGTGGGTTTTATCTAAGAATGATCCTATTTTAGCCTAAACTATGCCTTAAAGAGTACCCTGCCTCAAGCAATAAACATGACAAAGCTCCCTAGCTTTTCACATAACGGGCAAAAAATTCGATGCCTATTAGCCAAGTTCCTATTACACAGAAATAAAGAATATCTCTGAGATTCTGAGATGGTTAACAACTTATTTTGTGTGAGAATTCCTCCAGTTAGTGCATGACACCTCTACTAACCTGCATGATTTCAGTAACAGCTTTGCATGCTTCTTCCTTGTTTGAAGCCACAATTACTCCTTTGCCAGCTGCCAGGCCACTAGCTTTTACAACTAAAGCAGGAAAGTTTGCACTTCAAAGACACAGAAGAGAGATTCAACATAAACACTCTGTATTGCAAATATATTTTGTAGACATTTTGAACATTTCAAATAGATGAAAAATCAAAATACTCATAAGTTTTCATAGCAACCATTTTACCTTATTGAGTAACACATAGCTAAACACTAGGCTTCTCTCACTATGCTATGCCTGTGAGGGATTTCTGCTTCTCGTTTTTTATTCCACCACTGAATTTCATTCCTGTTCTGAAAGGTTGCTTTCCTATTAATAATTTACTGCTGTACCATTTTTGGGTCACCTGAATTGTATTCTGAAGAGTAGAACAGCATTTGCTGAGTAAGTCTCCAATGCAGAACTTATATTTGTGGAAAAAAGGTACAAAGAAGGCAGAACAAATGACTACAAGACTGCAAGCTGGGTTTCCACAGTAGACAATTTGGAAGAAAAAAAATAAAGAAAAAAACTTGTCCTATATTCTCCTGTAAACTGAACACTGACTTTTATTTTCATTTAGAGCAGTAAATAAGAACCATTTAATTATCACTGCAGTGTGATAGTGTTGTTATCCTTTAAAACCTTTACAGATGTTCTATCAGAGCCGGAAGTACTGACATATTGGTAATCATTTGATTGTTTGCTTTGGATACCTAGGACACTGCTGTAAAAAGAACTATTTCTAAAATGACAAGAATTTTACCTGTTAATAAAACTACATGCTGCCTTGGGATCAGTAAAAGACTTCCATCTTGCAGTTGGGATCTCATGACGATCCAAAAAGTCTTTGGTAAAGCTCTTACTGGACTCCAGCTGAGCTGCCTTTGCTGTTGGACCAAAACACCTTACTCCAGCTGCTGTCAAGTCATCAACAATCCCTAAAAAGTACAACACATAAAAGTTTCATAAATCACCATATGAACTGAATGATTTCTCCCTGTCCTTCTACTTATCAGTTAACTCAGCTACAACTCATCCTGAACATCTGCTAGTTTTAGATAATCTTTACCTACATGTCCTGTTTTGCTTACCATAAATTTTGGACATTCTATTTTGCTTACAATAAATATTGTACAAGGTTATAAGGTCCTAGAACTACATCAACTACGGTCATTTATCTTTTACAAGGATGACCACTAAGCAGAACTAAACTTACTTACTTACAACAGATTATATTTCATCCTGCTTTCTCTATTTCATCAGGTAGTCCAAGTCTTGCAGACGCACTGATTCATTTGAACAAGTATATAATGAATAATAAGCCACATATATCTATCCAGTGCCTATTTTAGATGCATTCTTCACTATAATCGGAAGTAGGCAACCCTGCAATATCTGGGGCTAAGAAGATCTGCTGCATTTGGTAAGAGATGACAATCTCCCCTTGTTTTATTATAGCTTTCAGTTAAAAAGTTCATGTTAGTATTTTGTGAAGATGACTTGTTGATCGTGTGAAATGTTAAAACAGAAAAATGTCAGCATGTTTATAAATGTTGTGGTTTTGTGATTGGTCTTTTTTCTCTTCTGGATGGTTTTCTTACCAAGTCCGAAATTATTATCATTATTTGAAGAAAGGAAAACTTCATCAGAAAATCAAAACTCTAGTTAAGTTTCCTATATGGAAACACTTTGATACCTCCTCCACTAATTCCAAGCACTTAAAAAGAAACTGAATATTTAAGGATATTTTAAGTGTTATATTGTTCACACGACACCCTTCAGAAATACATTTCCATCACACCACAACCCTGAACTTCAGGGAAACTGACACAGAGAATTTGTTTCCACTCCTACTGAAGACACTGAGATACTTCAGTGGTGCACAGAAGACAGGGACTAAAAATTACTTTTCCTAAATTATGAAGACTATGGTTTTTTAGCTTGATTTCTCTTACCAGCAGCAAGAGGAACCTCTGGACCAACCACAACCAGCTTGATCTCCTGATCTCTGCAGAACTGGGCAAGAGCAGCATGATTGCTGACTGAAATAGCTGTCAAAAATACAAGAGTGGTAACACTGGATTCATTAATGTTGTTTAGCACTTATACTATCAACACCTGAAGCAGCACTTTCACAGTCTCACGTTCTTGAATGGCAGGTCATTATGCATCTGGAAGAGTGAGGAATGCACTAATATATAGACTTACATGCAAGGGTTAGACCAAAAGACACTCTCAAGCCCACGAGCAAAGGCTGTGGTTTGAAATGCATTTGTCAACCCACTTTGCTCTTGAAGGTGAGAAAATGAATTTTGGGTTCCCCTACACTGCCATACAAGAACATCTTGTTTGCCAGAACAAGAGGTGTTGTGAAGGATTCGAGTGAAAATAACTCACAAACGAAAAAAACATATATTTTTTTTCAACCAGTCTCCTTCCTGAGTAGGGTCACCATGAAGCTTTACACGTCCGTGCCAGTACCGTACAAGGGACAGGTAAAAGTGGCTAGTGGTGGGATTACAACTACTTTCTTTTCTTTTTTCCTTCTTTCTGTAGTGCCACGTTAAACTGACACCACTGAAACAAAGGGGAATCTCAACATTTTTTTATTACATTAGGCTGAGCTTAATAAGGGCAGGTGCTGTAGTTATGGGTAAGGTTATCTGGTCTTAGGTTTTTATGAAGTTTTTTTTTCCATAAGCAAACATTTAATATGACAATTCTTGGAATACCAACAATTGTGTAAACAAAGGAAAAAGCTTGCACGAAACACAATAATGACAAGTGTCATGATGAAAAACTTACGCAAAGGCAATGCAATTCCACTGCTTTTATCAAGAATAAACAAAGCCAAAGTCTACAGAGGATGGGAATACAAACCCAGAACAGCCAAACCAGCAGTGAGCAAAGCCTGGTGTGTATTGGCTGACCCTGCAGGGAGGAGACTAACACATCAGGGCACAAAGCTGGCAAAGGGAGCATTGTACAGCACAGCACAAACCCTCCTCGCAGCTGGACTACCTTCCTTTTAAGTTTTGCCTGTGATGTCCTGTTAGTGACTGTACTTCCAAGCATGTCAGGAGCTGATGGTCTCTTCCAGCTAGTTTTCAGGGAAGTGATGAGAAACAAAAGCAGTGGCAGTGATACACCTGCTTCTGCTGGACAAACAGACACGATTTTGTGTCAGTGCCCACTGTGCTCCTGCCATCCTGTATGACGAAATTGTCTGTTTCCACAAGGGAAGCAGCTATTTCTGCCTAAGAGATGGTATAAAAACAACTATCTGAAACCCACACTATGGTTGTAGATTTACCCTATTTGGGTGGAATGGGGTGAACAACAGACTGAACACTAATAAAAATTACCTCATTGATAGCTATTTCAATTATATTGTTCCACCAATATTTGTATGTAAGGAGAAGCGAAGGCCTTTGACTTCCTTGTGCAATTTATGTCAGTTGACTTCTGGCTCACAAGAGAGCAAAAGCAAAAGCATTAATACACTTGGCTTTAAAGTACTGATTAACATAAAGGTCAATATTGTATTTCAGTCCCATGAGGATGTTGTGAAAGCAACTGGAGAACAGCAGATCCCGACCAAAGAGAGTGGGAGCTCTGGTGGGCAACTGAAGAGGGATGATCCCTGCTCTCTACGAGATTATTCCATATGAAGGGGAGAAGGGAAAAGAAAGAGCCTGTATGGTGATTGCACTTGACATTCCACATTGTCTTGCCTCAGGTCTGATCTACTAGTGAATATGGCATAAGATTTACATGATGTGGAAATGTCCTAGTAACAAACAGAAAGGAATAAATCACATTGTTAATACATAATTTTAACTTTCCCCCAAACACCATTTTCCTCAGGATGCAAACTGAAAGGGGATATTTTTGTAGCTGTGTTTCATATCTCAAAACAACAGCTAAATATTCCTTTTGAAATAAACAGAAGGAGCTTGGACCAAGGTTTTCAAAGCTAGAGCTTAAAATTAAAAGAGTATAAGTTATACTGAGAGCTACAATGTGATTGAAGGAGGTTGTCAGGATGCTGAAGTCCATTCACAGACACACATACATCTATCTCTGGATTCAGCAAGCCCTTTTGTACACTTCTGGCACCAAAACTGCCATGCTAATTAAACATAAATTAAATATAAAACCATATTTAGTCACCCAACCTAAATCTGTCTTTACTGTCAGAAACAATTACTGACTCAAATTAACCATGAAAACTTTTTTTTTACTTAGATACAAGCAAGTCTGAAAATTTTAAGTTCATAATTTTAAGCTCACATTTACACGTTTCAGAAATAATCTAAGAACCAGAGTTGCAATGCTAATTAAAGGCAATCTCATGAGCCATGAGAGGAGGATGAACTTTCAGACAAATCTTTATTGTACCAAAACCCCCCCAGAAACAATGGCAGCAGTTTCACAGACATTGTTGCCCTATGCTCACACAATCTAATAGGCTCACATGCTTCTGCAAAGCTGTTTTCCATTTTCTCCCCTGAAGTTAAAATCTAGACCCCGATGATAGAACTAAAATGCCTGAGCAGATAAGACAAATTGTTTCCCTAAAAACAAATAAGTCAAACTCTTCACAAATTCTAGATTCTGCCTGCCTCCTGGTTGGCTGAGAATTTCTCTCCCAAAAAAACATGTGAACCCTTGTCCTAGAAGAAAAGGTTTTAGTAAAAGATTTTGGACCTGGCTCAAGAATTATTATGCACATGCTCAGATAATTTCACTGTTGAGGGTGCAGTACTTTTTATAGAATAACAGGGTGAGAGAAAAGCACAGCAGCTTTTAAAAGACACCACTTGAGAAAAGGTACTGCAATTAACATTCTGCAGGCCAAGCAGACTGGCAGTGACTCCATTTAGCACAAGGGTAAAGATCTTTGTTTGAATTTCTGGGATGAGAAGGAAATGCAAGACTTTCCTGTGAGGCTCTTCCTTGGACCCACTCCTCAGAGGCCAAATAGAACAAAAAACTTATGATACTGTGACTAGTCAAAGAAATTAAGGACAGAGTTATTTACACAGCCTGTAATTAAGCATTCCCATGGAATTAAATATAATTATCTGCTGTACAACAATCCGACAGGATTCATGTTTCCACATGAGGTGGTAACAAAAAAAATATTTTACTTGCACACAAATATGAATGCATAAAATTGATGTATATAATTCATGTTCACATGCATACTGTGTTAACTGTAATTCTGTATGTTATCACATGTTTTAAAGTGGAAACTTAAGTTGGTTGTTTTAAAGTACCTAATTCAGATTCTATTATATAAAGGACACACGACAGGAATCTGAGTAATTACGCTGGGTTTTGTACTGATTCACTCTGTGCCTCCAGGCAAGCACCTTAGATCAGTATTTTTTTAAATGCAGCACACAATTTTGGATGCTCAATTTGAAATACCTTAACCTTGATTTCTCAAAACTATTAACTATGAATAACCTCAAATACTGCCAGTCAGAGCTTAACATGTTGAACTAGAAGCTCAAAACAAGCAGTACAAAGAGAGAAACATCTGAAAATAACTTTAAGTTCTTAAGGTCTCCAAGACAAAGGAATGAATGTTTTCCTATGGTGGAACATTTCAGGCAAGAAAGTATTCTCATCAAAGATTGTAGGAATCACACGGCTTCAACGCACTTGAGGATATAGTTGTGAATTTAGTACTTTAGGTGCTGACGTTTGCTTCAGGCACTTTTCAGCTGCTCACAGAGCAGTACTGAACTGCAGTGTGTACCAAGAGAAACCACCAACCACCACCCCTTCTCTGCTAGGCTGCTGGGAGTTGGGAACCACAGCAGCTATCTATCCTGAGCTGTATTCTTGGAGAAACATGCATCTTACAGATGGGAGTTTTAGCTGCATCCTCCACCCCCAAACCTAAAGGATTAGATACCACAACTGAGATAATTAATTCTTAACTGCATCTATATGTTCTATTTCACATGCACAAAACATTAAAAGATAGTAATAATCTTTTCACATCAACAACTGTGATTTCAGATCTACGACAAGAACAACTTACCAGTTGAGTTACCAAATTTAAAAGTGGTATTTATGGGGGTTTTACCTGAATTTGAAATTTTTCCACTGTCAGTTGTTCCTGCATTTCCTGGAGCAACAAACACATGTTTTACATGTGGAGACTGGGCCAACTTCCAGGCCAGAGCATGCTCTCTCCCTCCACTGCCAATCACAAGCACTTGATCAGCCATTAGTCTGCATAAAACCAGAACACAAGCAAAACAGCCAGAATTAGCTGCGTGAGGTTAGGAAAGCAAGAGCTACACAGACCACAGGTTTTAAGTGCTGGATGCAACGCAGTTCACAACAGATATGAATGTCGCTTTGCTTCAGGCAACAGTATTTCTATAAAGCTTTTGCTGATCAAAAAAAAAAAAAGGAGAGAGAAAGAGAGACATGTATGCGAAAAGAGATAACTGACTTAATCAGATGTGATATAAATTACATATATAAGACTGAACTGCTCCACAACACAGAATTAACCTGCAGAGCAATCCATCTTGGGTTTTCCTTCAGTCAGACTGGCAACAGCTACAAGTTGTACAGAAGTCTGTGATATAGAAAAAACACAAGTGACTGGACCTACAGAAATTCCTGGTGAATCCAAGTCTGCAAAGGGCAAAGCCCTTCTGATGAACTAACTGTATGAACACAGTACGACAGCGTTTAGAGCTGAATGGGAAACCAACTTCCAGCTCTGGCTTTCCTGAGAACAACCACAAGGCAAACAATAGGGAAGATGAGGTGACATTAACAAAGAAGATTCCTGAGAAGGTACTGCAGGATATCCACTCCTCTCTCCCATTCCACTGTGTTTTAGGAAAACACATTAATGCTGTCTTGGCCTGAATAAAGCAGGTGTTTGAATGAAGGCTGTAACTTCATTATGATTTTAAACTGTCCAAAACCTTTTCAGCAGTTTGGAAACAAAATGGTCACAAAAATGAAATGAACTCTCTCAGTTTTGCCTTCCCTATGTCATCTGTGTATGTACATGTAACTTACACGTATTGGACTGATGTCAATATTACAATTTTTTCTTTGAACAGTTCTGAAAGATAGCCTTCGCTTTTTAAGACGTATTTATTTCTATGCATACTCTTTACATATTTACTGATGTACGCCGTCTCAGAACTGCTATCCCAACAATGATACCACACAGCTAGCAAGGAAGCAGGAGAATTTGCTTACACTGAAAAAAAACCACTGGAATTCAGAAAATCCTAAATAAATTAATAAAGTATATAATTTACAAAATAAGTCCATACGTCTTTATTTGGAGCTCACAGAAAAGCAAGGACTAACCTCCTAAACTATTCAAAGAATAAGCTGTTAAGAATCACATTTCATACTTAAATTACATACACAAACGATGCCACCACACTGGTTAAAGTGAGAGTTTTATTCGTAGAAGTCAAATGCTCCCCAAAGAAGTTATTCAGTGGAGCAGAAAGCAAGCAGCTACAAGGTGGCAGGCAGCCCTAAGCCCAAGTGCAGCATGCACTCACTACTTGCAAAAAAAAGCCAATCTAAAATCTTTAGATCTTAACTTATGCAAAATAACAATCTAAACCTATTTAAACCTATTTTTAAAATGGCTTAAGCATTTTAAGTAATGAGAATAAACAAAATCAGTTCAGTATTGAAAACGGCATAATTTATTCAAAGGGCTTTGCCTAGCCAGTGAAGGGGTGTGATGTGTCCCTCCCCTGTAGAAATCACTTCCTGTTCATCACGAGGAGGAATGCAACCCAGATAAAAATCTTAGACAAAAGGAACAACCAGTCTCCCTGTTGTAATCCCAGCACACATAATGCGCAACCCTTGGTCATCCCTGTGCCTCTTCCATTAAGCAGCTGGTCATTGACCTGCACTTGCCAATGTGTACAGTGCCACCCAAGGCAAGCTCAGAAAAAAACCCTGAAACACATCATAGCTTGAATACACACAGGTGACAGCTCCATTTCCAAAAGCAGTGAAAAGTCAGGTCTCCTCTGCAGTCCCCTCCTTTGAGGGAGGACAAGAGAGGATGACTAGAACAAAAAAAAGCACATCTTAAAAGAAAAGGAAAAAAAATACAAACCCACCAAACAACAGATTTCTAAGAGAAAAGCAAAAGACATGATAGAAAGCAGATTTTTAGCCAAATGATAAGGCAGTGACATGTGCCTCTCTCTCATGTCAGCTGCTACAGCTTGACTTGAATAGAGCTGCTCTGATCCTGAAGAAACCTGCCCCTCCTGAGGATCTGGACTACGGAGGAAACAACTTCTGCTCTGAGGGTACTATGCAATGTATATGGTGAGCCTGAATTTTAAATCCAAGCCCACTGTAAGAAACTTTAGATCGGAAGAGCCCACACGTGTTATTCACTATGAACTAAACACAGTGGAGTTAAACTTTAACTGTAGGTTCAGGCTGGAGGAGATCAATAACTTTCTAATCAACAGTGTTTGACAAGATATACATGTTGCAAAGTTGCAGAGATGTTTTAGTTGCAAAACTCCAGAATTACTTACAATAAAACCAATAAAACAAAAAAACCCATGGGGTAAAAATTATCAGTAATGGTACACACACTTGGGAAACCAAGTTATGCTAAGCTTCTTGGTAGTAGAATTCAAGCAAAAAGAGAAGACGAAAGATTAAGGGACTGGCTACAACAAAGGGATGACTTAGATAAAGGCAAAAAATAAGTAATATAGGACAGAAGAATGTAATATAAAAGAATAAACATTTATCATGTAGCAGGCAGCTATCTCCCACACTAAAGTTAAACCAAACAAGCATGTTCCCAGCGCTGCCCAGAGACAGACATCATTAAATAGCAATTTTTAAGGCCAATTTTACCAATAATAAGTTGAACTATACACATTATCTAATTTTCTTACAACTATCTCAAAACTGCACGCAGAGATTTGAATCTAAACAGAGAATACACTTACCCTACCCTACGTGCTGCCAGTTGGAGGAAAGTAGTGCTCAAGAGTTCAGATGTGCAAAGAGAAAAGAGATAAGCAGCCTCCAGTTCAAAAGTAGTACTCCTGTCCCCGTACTACCGCCCCACTGACGACACTGCAACTAGCCAATGAACCAGAAAGCTGGAAAGACCAGCCATTCCAGCTGGGAAGAGGGGACAGAAACTTGCGTACAGATAGATGGTCTAGGAGTGAAGAGCAAAACCTTTGCAGAGCAGAAGCAGCACAGCCTGTTGTTTCTAAACACGCAAAATGAATTCTGTCCCATCCCAGGTATTTTTTGCAGTTAAAATCTATTTGCTACTCAGATTGTAAACATTCTCTTTTTATCTAAAAATGAGGCTATGCATTTTGGCTATGCATAGAAATGAGGCTATGTATAGTCCTGTGAGTATCAGCAGCATGAAACAACAAGGTGCATGATGCACTTTCACGCTCTGCTAAGCCTACTGCTTAAAACCAGCAGGACAGGCGTGAAGATCCAATGACACTGTTGCCAGCTAAAGTAACTCACCATGCTGGCAACTTAGTCAAAGAATCACTTCCTTTTTTCCCCTGAAGTAACATATTGTAATACTACTTTCAGCTAAAAAAAAAGTTAATAATATACAGCATGAAGTTTTATATGGGAGCAAGTAAAATGAACAAGCCATGTAGCATATGTTCAAATAAAATGTAACCAATTTTTAACATAGTGTGAGTAAAAACTGAGTTTCAGCCATTTGCTTTGAAAGTCAGTGTTATTTGTGCATCCCACAAGTGGTATCCTAGCAACTTTTATTTAGGGATGTAGCTTGAGAAGAACTTCTGGTGGCAATCCCAGTTTAGGAGGCCCAAATCTAGCAGTAGCAGCCTTTCTTCTTTTGCACTGACATAGAAAAATGTCATGTAGGCCCTCTGCTGCCCAGCAAGATCTTGTGTTAAAAACTGAAATTCCAAAAGGCAACATTTCCTTTTATTTTGTCACTAATACAAGAGTCAAAAATCTGTTCTCAAAAGACTTAAAGCCATTCACAAGCTAAATACTTCTTCTGTGAGGATTATCACACACTCAGTTTTTTTGGAAACAATTAGTGAAATCCTTAAAAATTCCAGAACATGGAGCATAATTTCCTTCAGCAATCATTATCTGCTATCGTAAGAATGAACTTATATGAAGAATATGAAAGCAAAAACAAGCTGATCACTCCGTGCATCCAAGTGGAGAGGACATGAGGATAGAGTGAAGACAAGTTAATATCCAGAATAGTAAGTCAGCAGAGAACGAGCATCCGTCTATAGACCTTTATCCTCCACAAAAGGTAAGGATCACCAAGAAGCTGGGCAACTCTTCCAGTAGGTCAGAGCCTGTGGAGCAGAGAAAATAAAAGTGAGAAAGGCAAAACCAACAGTATCTCATAGCTTGCCCCATCCTGACTCCAAGGCACATTCAGATTTCAAATACAGGTAGAATTGAGAAGAGGCTACTAACTCGGTTGCTGCCCCTTCCCTATTACCGTGGTAGGACAGGAGTCATTGACTCTTTCTAAAACTGATCCTGTGCACAGACTTGAGTGTTAAACTCAGCTCCTTGGTTGTGTCACTGCAGATAACTATAAGAAAATGTAAACTCTTTAAGCAAGTTCTTCCCATGTTTCAGTTTCATATCATAAGTGTGTAGTGAAAGCTACCTAAGTATTTTATCTCAACTAGGTGGACTCTCATAATAAGCCATTGCCTTATTACCTCACCCCTAACTAAAGCAATAAAAAGGTGCAATTAAAATAAGAGCTATGCAGTATAGTGCAAACAGTAAATGGTATAAGAGATGGCAGCTCGCTGCTTCAGATAGTGTCTTTTTTATTTTCTAAATAAAGCTTTCTTAGTGCTCCTTGATTTAGAGACCTGGTGGAATGTGTTTTGCTTTGGTGAGCCAAACACACCATATCTTGAAAACTTGTGAGAAAAGGTGCCTCAAAACAAAGTAGTTAAAAAAAAAATGCTTTTGGTGTCTTAGTTTCAAAAATATCTGAGCTGAGGCTGGAGTAACAATGGTAACAAACGGGTATATTTAAAATGTTGCACTGTGCAGCATCTAAAGTGCTTCTGCCCTTCACTGAAAAGTACCTGCTGTTTAAGCAGGTTCACACTCTGCTGTGAACATTTACATCTGTATTAATGCTGGACTCATTCACACACCTTGTTGCCATTGAAAAGGGATGTTGTGAGCCCACACACACTTTCCCTTTTCTTTTACTGGCTTCAGAGAAGACCTGAGCATAGTCAATTCACTGAGATCTCATAAAACTAATGGGGGGGGGGGGGGGGGATAAAATAAAATCCAAACCAGATTTCTGCAAACTGAACTGGATTGAAGTGCAATCACCCAGGGTCTAGAGACACTAACAGTGAATGGATGGGACACCTGAGCTGAGCACAAGAATTTGAGGGCAAGACCTGCCTTTCAGGCAGCAACAATCTACTGTATTACTGCACACTTACTTACATGCTACTGTATTACTATAACATCTAACCTCCGCCTATTTAAAAGCTGAAACACCTTAGCTTTCCAACACTGGGATTCTGGAAACCTAACACTAACACAGGCGCTCAAGTCTCTTTACACAAGAGGCATGGTCCTTCCCCAGAGCATCTTAACTCCTGCTTTCCTAGAGCTCAGGCTACAGAATGGCCCAGCAGTGACAGTACTTACCCCAAACTCAAAGAACCCAAGCTCAGCATCACCAAGAAGGTCCAAACACACCCCCCCTCAGTCCCTGGAATAGAGTTCTTATCACTTCCTCTTGAACTTAGGCAGGAGAAGAAAAAGAAATGAAGACTCACAGGGGACAGGAAAAACACAAAGCTGGGCAGGCTGAAAATTCAGATGCAACCCCACTGAGCGAGTATTAGTTTCTAGCTCTATCAGTCAGTCATTTAGACCTGTAATGGGATGGAAAAATGAAACAATGGATTGGAGAAGAAGCCAAAACCTACAACTTCCTACTCCCATCTTCAACAGCTAGGCTGCTGCCATATTCCCTCGTGGGAACCCACCATCCTTTACTTGGCTCCCAAAATCATCAGCAGCCAGGTTCCGTGGTCCCAAAACCCCTCCAGCTGACCCCAGCCCTTCTGCTTTCTGAATTAATGCTATAACCAGCAGGCTAAGCCATTTCCTTATGACTTAGCCTGCTGTGTGTCATGAGTGCACACAGATCTCAGTACACACAATGTGAGCTCCAAGCTGGCCTTCTTGGTGAACCTCTGACAACTGCTGGACTATGCTCAAGCTTGGAGAGGAATCAGAGGCTGAAATGCGCAAGCTGCAGGTTCATCAACTGGTCTTTCACACTGCCCTTTGATGACGCAGCTTCCCATTGGTCCCACCAATTTTTCCACCTCCAGCCTTTCCTTCCCTCTCCCTCCTGTGTGTGCCAAGGGTGCTCAGTCACTTGGATCAGATAGACAATAATGCTGGAAAGTTAACATTGCAACAGTAACTAACCCAGTAAATATACATATATATGTATGCACTTATAAAAGAAATATTTTCTGCCAGCTTAGTGAGCTAAACTAACTCACTGGGGGGTGAAGTGATCACCATAGAGAATACAAAGGAAGCAGCAGAAGCAGACAGCCAGAGAGGGTGAAAAGAGCTCGGTTATGCTGCAGCAAACTGCTCATCAGACCAGCAGTCCTGTGCACTGCACCCTCAGATCATCTTGACTGAGCAAGAGACCATAATGCAGCTGGTGGCAAATACTGCTTCACAATTTACCTTCTAATCAACTGCTGGTTCCCACCTCTTGCACCAGCTTGTTTACGGTCACAGGGTGAGCTGGATCAGAAAGTGTCATGAGGGCTGGGGAGAAGAGATGCATGCCTCTCCATGTTTTTTTTCCTATGTGGATCAGTTTCCAGAGGGAATTCACCATGCCAATTGTGCAGATAGCTCTGCTGGTGCAACAGAACGTAAAGAAAACAAACAGCCATGGCACCTAAATTGGCAAAATGGACAAAATACAACCATGGAACTAGAAGTTTAGGCTGGAGCAGCATTAGACTCAGCCTGAAGGAAAACAACACAACCTTAGACAACATTTTCCCTCAGATTTCAATATCATCAAAAGTTGCTTAAAGAGTTGAGGGACCTCCACAATCAGGTGGCATTTCTGATTTTTAGTTATACCTTTGGGTTTAAATAAGCTGCTTTTGCTTATGTGTTTTATTTAGGACTAATTCATGGCTCTCACCCAGCCATGTACTGTGGAGTATCAGAGCACTTTAGGAAACAAAATCAAACAAGAAAAGCCATTATTATCTGTGTTTCACTCCTGCAGAAATCATAGCATCAGGCTGAAGGCCTGAATCAGAGCTGAGAATAAAACATACATCTTTCATGACCTGAACTGAGGCTCTGCAAGACAGGCACCCTGCTTTCTGCAAACAGCCAGACTGCATTTCCTAGGCAAAACATCACTTCAACTTCAGCTGCTAAAAATAAATAGGGTCATAAACTTTTATAGCCATCATAGAATAGTTAGGGTTGCAAAGAACCTTAAGATCATCAAGTTCCAACCACCCTGCCACAAGCAGGGACACCTCACACTAAACCATCTCACTCAAGACTTGATCCAACCTGGCCTTGAACACAGCCAGAGAGGGACCATTCACAGCATCCTCGGGCAGCCCATTCCAGTGCCTCACCAACCTCACAGTAAACAGCTTCTTCCTTTTATGTAACCTAAACTTCCCCTGTTTAAGTTTAAATCCATTCCCCCTTGTCCTATCACTACAGTCCCTAATGAAGAGTCCCTCCCCAGCATCCCTATAGGCCCCCTTCAGGTATTGGAAGGCTGCTATGAGGTCTCCACGCAACCTTCTCTTCTCCAGGCTGAACAGCCCCAATTTTCTCAGCCTGTCTTCATACGGGAGGTGCTCCAGTCCCCTGATCATCCTCGTGGCCCTCCTCTGGACTTGTTCCAACAGTTCCATGTCCTTTTTATGTTGAGGAGACCAGAACTGTAGTACTAAATTTTTTTGCTTCAAACTCCATGCAGGAAGCTGTGTCTTTCACCACTAATGCCTCAGCTGAAGCCACTAGGTGAGAACCAGAATGAATGGGGGGAGGGAAGAAAAATGCCCATTCCGTGTTACTATTTCAGTTATACACACAGCATAGTTAAATAAGTATTAATTTTACTGATTAGTTTCAGGTATCTGCTGGATAGATTAAAAAAAGAAAAAGAGGGCCAACGTTAAAGTTGGTAAGCCCCAAACTTCACAAACAGCAGGGAAAGAATCAAAGTGAGCCAAAGTCCAAAACAAAATAGGCTGAAAGTTTTATATTTACTTAAAAGCAAATATTTCATCACTTTTCCAAAATCAAACAGAGCAGGGAAAAAAAAAGTAGGTATAAAAGGCATATGCTTTTTAAAATACTTTCAAGTGCAGTACATTTAAAAACGCTACACATCAGGCTCCCCAGAAGTAAATCTGAGCAGGAGACAGGCAGTTAAAATAAATATATGAATAAGCTGTTAGCAACTATATCTTCACAGGCTCCTTCAAAGCCACACGTGCGGGTCAGAGCAGGACCTGGGCTAAGCCACAGCAGCCCGGGGGTTTCAAACGACGCCCGCACAGAAACGGCGAGGACGGCGGCCATTTTACCGCGCGGGCAGCGAGTAGCACATGGCCCCGCCGCCGCTTCGCCCCTCTTGCTCCGCCGCCGAGCCCGGCGGGGGAGGCTGGCTGCGGGCAGCGATGCCGGCACCGAATGGCCCATGGATCCCGCCCTTCTCCAGAGCGAAAGAAAAACTTACTTTCCTTGAGGGGGATTTTAAGGAGCGGAAGGGCATCCTCCGCCGCGCCGCCAATGAAAACTACAGTACCCAGCGCACACTGCGACATGGCGGCGGGTCGGGCCGGGGGCGGGGGCCGGGGCCGGCAAACGAGGCGGGAAGGAAGGAAGTGAGGAAGGAAGGAAGGGAAGAAGGGTAATGTATGTCCCAAAGTTTGGAGACTCACTAATTGGCTTTTGCACGTAAATTGTTTAAGTCTAGAAATATCTTCCGCTGGAGGCGGCTGCTGCCTGGCGAGCGTGCCGAGCCGGAAGGGTGCTAGAGTCGGCCAAAAATTCGTATCTGTATGTAGGTGGTTGTTTTTTCCCTTTTGGCAGTAGTGCTTCACAGGCTATACGGGATAGCTTATGAAGTTGGCTAGACTTGCCTGTGCAAAGGTTCATTTTGTTTCCATGTCCTCACGGAGGGAATTCTCCCAACTGGGTAGGACCAATTCCTTAAGTTTGTACCGCACTGAACTTTATGAACCCAAAGAATATTGGACAACATTTTGTCCAGTTTAGCATTACAATTTTGCAACAATACTGCTAATAAAACCAGATTTGATCCATAGGTTTGCTCCCCGCCAGCTATAATGTGAAAAATCTCACTGTTCTTTGCAAATCAGCTTATGAAATAAAGATTCAGTAAATGTCATTTGCATATTTAAGCACACCTTTGATTCATGCTTTAAAAGAGAACGGCCACATGAGTGAATGCTCTAAGTGGCATTGATGATAGCAGCAGAACTGCTATTAGTAAATAACATTCGATAATTGTTATGTCTACCAATCAAACACTAAATGTATCCCAAACAATTACTGGTCTTGACAAGATGAAGGTAAAATATTAATCTGAAAACTAAGCAACGCCTGACTGAATAAAAGTGTTTAACTCAAGGGGGTTTTATACAGCCAACAGAGATGGGAATGGACAACAGTCTTTCTCATGCACGGCTGTGGATCCTTATTTGTATGAGAGAAGACTTTTGTACTTACCACTTTGTGGGACTACACTGGTAGGGGTATCAGTGTAGTAAAGTTACTGTGAATTAATTAACTGCAGATGAACATGGTCTGTTTCTGGATGGCAGGGAGGTTTATGCTGTGGGTTCCCCGTGGCCCCCATCAGAGGTGTGGTCCACAACTGGAACAGCTTTTCTGTCTGAAGCCCCCAATACAGGCTAAGTTACATTGGTCAAACCTGCTGTTCTTTTGAGTACAGTTTTGGGGCTTCTTATTTGGAAGGGGTGAATTACCATCCCATCCTGCCTTTGCAGCTTTGTGTTAGGGCAAGGCCTACATAGCATATCACTAGTTGATTCTGGGTAAAAGCATGTCTGGTTTAGACAAGGCCACTTGCATCAGGGGAATCTTAAGTATGTCTGAAACTGTTCAAGTGAAACCTTTTCGGTCTTTAGCTCACTGAATAACAGAAATTATGTACAGTATTCCATTAGAAAGATCTAAAAATTTTCAGTGTTGGCCTGGCACGCAAGATACGGGTTGTTTGTGAAAGGGCAACTTAAATGGAGCTGCTTTCTATTTTAAATGTAATAAATTATCTGTGACATAGAAGTAAGCAAATTGATCCAAGTATGAGATCCATTTTTTTTCCAAAGTTAATATTAAGGCAGACCACCTTCCAGCAACATGCAATAAAGAACAACAGTGCTTTTAAAGGGGTTTGGAAGGGTCTTAAAGACACATTGAATTCAAGACTGACAGACAGTGCAAGTGAAGACCTCAGCAGGACCTAAATGCTTATTCCTAGGTTTTGAGGTATTTTAAATTTCCAGGTCAGCTAACCCCCCTAAGTTACTTCATCATGACACCAGAAGAAACAGTGGCTAGGTTGTTTGGGGCTTTGAGCAACCTGGTCTAGTGGAAGGTGTCCCTGCCTGTGCTTGGGGGTTGGAACTGGATGAGCTTTAAGGTTCCTTCCAACCCAAACCATTTTGTGAGTCTACGAAGAGCCTTCCAGCTGTAGGATTATTTGGTTTAAGGGGGCATGACAAAGTCATATTTGTACATATATGTATCAATATGTATGTATATATTAATATCTATATATACACATCAATATATATATCAATATATCTCTATCGATGTATCTTAATCTATATCTATGATTGAAAGTTGGTTTTGGGGCAGCATGAAGGGAGTCTCCAGGGTGGTTGCCAGGGGACACACTGATTTTGACGCATTCCAACAGAACACCTCGGACAAGACACTGCTTTGCCGGTGGGTTGAGGCCGGGGCCGGCTTTCTCTTTGGTGCCGTTTATTTTACTCGGGGCATTTCATCGGCGGCGTTTCCCTCTTCTCTTTCTTTGTTCCTTTAATTTTCCTCCCATCCCGCGGGGCGCCCAGCCCCGCAGACAGCCCCCGGAGCACATGTGCGTGTCACAGGCAGCCCGCTCTCCCGGCGGAGGGGGAGGGCGCCTTTCGCATGGAGCCGCTCGGTAGTTGAGGGCAGCGCCGCGCCGGGTCCTGTGATGCAGCACTCGCGTGCGGGCAGGGCCCCCTGCTAGGCGCTGCCTGCGTTCGGCGCACGGGGCGGCGGAGACGCGGGGCTTGGCTCCGCTCCATGGAGACCAATGGCATCGCTTCCACCCACCCCCACCTGCCCCGAGCCCGCCGGCACGCACAGCTACACGCTGCAGCCCACCATGGCCCCACCACCGCTGCCGCTCCAGCCGTTGGCGAGGTGAGTGCCGGCCGCCGGGCTTCTCTGCGGAGGCCCAGACGGCTCCGGTAGAGCGCGGTGGGGGAAGCGGGGAGGAAGGGTGGGTAGGTGGCTTGGTGTGGGGAGGAACGGGGGACAGGGCCGCAGGAACCCGCGGTCATCGGCCACCATGGTGCCCTCCACATACTCCCCCTTCTTTTCCTCCCCTTCCCCGGGGGCTCAGGCGCAGTTTTTCGGTGTAGGGGGCGCGAGAGGGACCGAGAACGGCGGAGGGGGGAGGGGGACAGACATCGGTTTGTGTGTGCGGATAGAGCGACAGTTAACGGTTTCATCCGGGGGTGTGGGGGGCCCGACGGGGCTTTACCGGGTGGGGATGAGGGGGGGAGCGCCGGGAGGCGCGGGGGGAGGGCGGCGGGCAGGGGTGGGGGGAGCGGTGAGTGCAACAACATGGCGGCGCACTCGTGCGGGGGGAGGGCGGGCGGCGAACTTCTCCGAGACACGAGACATTCCCCCCCTCCCACTGCCCCCCCTCCGTAACCGCCGGAAGCCAGACTAGGGCTGGCGCTCTATGGCTCCTGCTCAGCGCTAGAGCGGCCGCCCGGAGGCCTGCTTTGGCCCTCCCTCCGCTACCCGTCCGTTAGAGGGCAGCCAATGGCGAGAGGGCGTACAGCGAGCACGTCAGCGAGCGCCCTGAGCTTCTTCTTGCCGCGGTGCCTTGTGGGGTATCGGAGGCCTCGCGTCTCGGCAGGAAGGAGAGCGGAGCGGGGGGGGGGCAAGAGGAGGGAGAGTCGGCTCGGTGCTGTAGGGCTGTCATGGCGACTAATATCGAGGAGATCTTTCGGTCCTTTGTGGTTAACAAATTTCGGGAGATCCAGGAAGAGCAGCAGCAGCAGCAAGGCGGGTAATGAGCCTGCCCGGGGTAGCGGGAGAGACGCCGAGGCCTGTCGCGCGGGGGGAGGAGGGGTATACAGGCGGAGGGGAAGTGCGCAGGTCCCGCCTTGGTGCGGATGGAAGGAAGAAAGGAGGGAGGGAGGAAGGAAAGGAAAGGAGAGAAGAAGGAAAGGAAAGGAGAGAAGAGGGGGCCGGGGCCTCGGGCTGTTGCGAGTCGTTTCGGCGTCAACATGGCGGTTCTCGGGGGGCCGGGGCGGGGGGGGGAGGGGCGGGAGGTCTGGCTCGTGGCAAACGCGCACCCGTTTTCTCTCACGGGTTTTTGGTATTGGTCTCTTGTGCTGGGGCAAGAGGGGAAGGGGCGAGCATCTGTTAGATTGCTTTTGCCGATCTCTCTGCGTTTAAGCTCGCTTAGTTCTTCCCAGCCTTATCTCGCAAAGCAAACAAAACCTACTGGAGAAGAGTGAGTGGTGGGTGCTTATTTTCTGAGGGGAGCCTATACAAGTTCTTGCATAAAGCACGGGGGCTGTGGCACATTCAAGATCACGTTTTCCTCCCTTGTGCCTAATACTCAGTTGTCACAACGTGTTCTGTTGCGAGTGTACAAAAGCTAAACAAAAAATAGATTATTTGCTAAAAGTATGGCTTCTTCAGGAGGCTAAAATAATGTTTTGAAGGGTTGAGTATAATAAATGCTTATGAATAAAAAAGGTCCAGAAAAAGCTCAAAATTGCTTGTATTATGTTGATATCTTTTTTGGTTAGTGGAAAGGTAGAAGGCCAGCCCAATGGTGACACAATCCCAGCTGAGCAAGCCAACCCTTCAGATGACACTGTTGCTGGTGCTGGGAGTCGTCAGAATGATCAGATAGTGCAGAAAATAGAGGAAGTGCTCTCTGGAGCCCTTGATACAGAGCTGCAGTGCAAATCAGGTAAATGAAAACATATTTGGCAAACATGTTCTTTGTTTAAGAAGGTTGTCATAGCAGTACTGCTCCTCTCAATGAGCTTCATCTGAGAAGTTGTGTGCTGATTGTAATGTTTAAGGCTTTTTTAATCTACTCTAATTTACAACCATAGATGGACAGAGAAGTACATAATTTAAAAGCTTAAGCTGTTTATTTCTATGAAAGCATTACTTAGTCTGCAAAAAAGTTGCTTTTTTCTCCATTACAATAATGTTAAAATGTATAAATAATATCCATTTATATATATAATTGTACTTTATTTTGTATGTATCTACTTTAGGGCCTCAATGGGCAGTTCTTGCTAGCACAGCTGGTACTGACAGAAACATTGTTGTGTTGTTTTGAATTGGTTTGCAAGATTATTTCTAAAAATCATTTATTTGACTTCAGAAGTGTAATTAACTGTTCTGTCAGAGTAAGATGCTGTATTGTTTTAAACCAAATAATGCAATTATCTTAAAAATGTAGATACTCAAATTACATTCTTCCAAAGGTTAAGAATTTTTTTTGTCATAATCTCAAAACTTGAATGAATTACTGGATTTATTATGCCAAAAGGTTGCATATCGGTATCTCTTCTCATGAGACTAGTCTTTTCTGTACATTTGTGGGAGAGTTAGGGAGATGAGGGCTCTGATTATTGCATTTTTAATGTTTTTGAGTTGAATCATAGATAACTGCTATGTGCTTGGTAAGTAGAGTTCCAGAGGGACTTTTCTTATTTTCTAAGAGGCAGCATAGAAAATTTCAGAGATTCTGTTTTGCAAGGTTTTGGAATTGCTGTTTCTTTCTTTTGTGTACAGTGGCTTGTTTACCTTGATCATTTTCAGCAGTCTTTCACTTATTTTGCACAAGCAGCACTTTTTGCTGGTATCTGGGGTACTTTTGTTCTTCTGTCTTGGAAGAATGAGGCAAGCTAACATGTTTATGAGTGTAAGACCTATTAATCTGTAGGTTAATAAACTTCACCTATGGTAAATGTTCCCACTGTTCATATCTGGAAAGGAGCTATTGTTGCTGTTGTGCAACAGAGGTTATCTGAAAAGGCTGTGTAAAAAAGGTCATTTGACTCTGCTTCATTGTTCTGTTTCATTAGATTCACAGCAGTGATGGTGGAAGCACTATTTTTTAAGCTGTTTATTCCATAAAAATGTGTGTGCTCAAAACTACCTTAGATACCTCTTTGTAGAACTGTTAAGTTAACGTTAATAGAATAGGATTGCAATATTAGTATTTTTTAAATTAGTATGCATTGTTCACTTGAAAGAGCATGCTTTGAAATTCCAGCATGATTATAATTGAAGAATCCATATTGCTGCACTGACCAGTATAAATATAATCACTGAAGAAAATATGGAAGCAGGCTTAAATATGTAGCTCATAGTTAACAGGAAGTTACAAGCTGTCTCTAATAAAGTGGCTTTCTCCTCAAAGGAGCACCTCTCCTATGAGGACAGGCTGAGAGAGTTGGGTCTGTACAGCTTGGAGAAGAATAGGCTCAGGTGGGACCTTATTGCAGCCTTCCAGTATCTGAAGGGGGCCTCCAAGAAATCTGGAGTGTGACTTTTTACAAGGGCATGTAGTGACAGGACAAGGGATGACAGCTTTAAATTGAAAGAGGAGAGATTTAGATTAGATATTAGGAAAAAAATTCTTCCCTGCGAGGGTCATGAGGCACTGGAACAGGCTGCCCAGAGAAAGTTGTGGCTGCCCCATCCCTGGAAGTGTTCAAGGCCAGGTTGGACAGGGCCTTGAACAGCCTGGTCTAGTAGAATATGACTCTGCCTGTGGCCGGGAGGGTTGGGACTTCTGACCTCTAAGTCCTTTCCAACCCAAATAATCCTATGAAATCATGGTACTACAAAGAAGGGTAAGAACCTAACGCAGGTTAAATTCAGAGGGAAATTAGATATAGAATTAAACGAAAGTGATTGAAATCTCAGTCTTCCTCTTTTTTTCTTTTTTTTTTTTTTTTTCTTTTTGCCTCAGTGGTTGCTTATCCCTGCAGTTACGTGAATTTCTTAGTTACTTTCCTATTTGAAGCAAAAGCTCTGTTAGGTACTTGCAGGTTGGCCTATTGCAGCTCCAGTCTGAGCAGCAGGTTGCCTGCAGTGCCTTAAAACTTCTATGGGATTGGAGAAGTAGATGCTGTTTCCCAAAATTTGTTTGAAGCCCTTCGTCAGTGAGAAACTTAATCAGTAAACACACTTGTATAACTTCTAACACACAAGTAATACTGAGCATGCTCACAAGTTTAAATGTAGTAAGGAATAATGGGCTGGCCACATTTTATACGGTAAGCATACTACCACTTAGATAAGTTTTCTGGAAAATGGGAGTTATTGTTTCATGTGCAGCTTGGTGTAGTTTAAAAGCACATCCGCACCCTCCTGGAGGAATGAACTGCACAGTTGCTTTTTTAATGTTAGGTGGAGGTATAGTGAATAGGTGGAATAGCTGTTAAGTGGAAGTATAATGAATAGGTGGAAGTATATCCAACTGCTTCTTGGGAGGAGTCGTCTTCTCACTGGAACTGACCAAGAAGATTTCTTTAACTTTAAAAAAAAAAATAAAATAAAAAAATTAGTTATTTTTACTTCCAAGTGACATCAGAGAAGCATTAGCTGAAAAGGGAGTGTGTGCAATTTTGTCTGGTAGTTTAGTGAAGAAGGCATGGGTTTCAAGTTTAATTTTTCTAACTCTGTCCATGACTTGGTCACTAGTCTAAAAGAATTTCTGAAATGCCATTTTAATAAAATTTACAAGGAAAATATCATTTTTTCTAGATGTAGACAAAAATACTGTGAAAAATAGTTCTCAGCCTACAAAAAGAAGCTCTACTGCTGAAGATGAAATTCCTAGGAAAAAATCAAAGAAGAACAAGAAGCACAAAAGCAAGAAGAAGAAGAAAAAGAAGAAGAAAAGGAAGAAAGAGAAAAAGCATAAAAAGCAGCCAAAGGAGGCAAAGCTGAGTGCACGTCATGGAGACCGTGGGGACTCACAGCTTGCTTCTCAGTTAATACCAGAGAAATCAATCTCCAAATTGAGTGTACAGCATGGAGGATTTGAAGGTGCAAATCTGGCTGTCCATACGCAGCCAGAACTGTGCTTACAAACAAGTGAGGAGCTTGATAGACAAGCTTTAGGGCTTGTTTCTCATTCAGGAACTGATTCTCAGCAATCTGCAGAAAATCTTGGAAGTGAGAAGGGGACTTTGTGTGCAACAAATCCTCCATTTACTTTAGAAGGCAGTCAGTCTGGTATCCAAGGAGATGCTAGTATAGCTCAAACCAGAATTTGCACTAGAGAAGAACAAATAGAACAGTCTCATGACAATATTTATCCTATAGCTATTAATGTGGGTGAAAAGGGTGTTCTTGTTGATACTGGAAGTGATACTTCCTCTAGCATCCTGTATGAAGTTGCCAATAAATCTGAAATACAGAAAGATTCAACAGCAACTCTAGCTTCAGAGGTAATTGAGGCACTACAAGGTTCAGCAGTTATTCTGAAATCTGAAGGCACTGGGGAAGTAAAAGCATTGGATACAGCTCTTGAGTCTGAGTCCATGGAGGTGTTGACGTATTCAGAAACACTTCTACCGTCTGTGGCTCAGGGGGGAGCAAAAGAAACGGAAGCAACTTCAGAATCTGTGTATTCAGCAAGTAATGTGACAACTATTCCTAAATTTGCAAATCAGGCAGATCTGAGTACTGTGAATGTAGCTCACATGTCTGTGGCCATGGAAGAAGTGAGAATTCCGGAAGCAACTGAAAAATCTCTGCATATGGGAAATGTGGAAAGATCTTTGGAATTAGGAGATATGAGCAGAGCTTTGGAGCCAGACCTGAAACTCTCAGTTACATCTGATAACTTGAGAGTGATGCAGTGCAGTCCCATCGAGAGTTCAGGTGTCTTGAAGGCAGATACATCTTTGCAACATCCTTATGAAGTATGTGCAGCCACTGCTGTGACCCAGATGGAAATAAAAAGCACCAACATGCCCCAGGGGCCAGGAGCTGTTACAGAAGTGAAGGATATTGAACCAGCTAGAAGCTCTGGACATATGGAAAATGTGAAAGCTTCGGAAGAAGCTTTGCAGCCAGTTGCCGTAGGAAGGCCTGAAAGTTTGGAAACAATCCTGAAACCTGTGGGTGTTGCAGCAAAAGATGTCACAGCAGCTCAAGAACATCTGCAAGCTGAAGTAAAACATGTGGAAGGTGCCGCTAGTCCTGCAACAGTGCTGAATGCGTCAGGAGTGTTCCTACAGCCTAAAGTGACAGATACAGGAAGTGTGGATAGAACCCAGGAATCTACCCTTCTAGCAGAATTGACACATGTGAATGTGATTGCAGAGGCAGAGGGTTTAAGAGCAACTTTAGAGCCTGTTGTCCAGACCTTTGTTCCCGAAACAGTTCCAGAAATCCAGATAGTGGAGGGTTTTAGAGGTCCACAAGCAACAACAGAAGTTGCAGCACTAACAGGAGTAAAAATTCAAGAAACAAGTCAAGCTACTCTGCAGCTGGAAAATACTAATGCTTCAGAAATTCCAGAATCTACTTTCAAGCCTGTAGCTGTAACAGCAAAAGATTTAGAAGGTACTTCATTACTGAGACGACAAGAGGAGCTGAGAGAATTAAGATATGAGCGTGAATCAAGTGTGAGAGGTCCCCTGTCTTTGCAGAAAGAAGGTGCAAGTGGCCTAGGAGGAGTTCTAAGACCAGTGGCTGTGGTGGAACCAGAACCTTTGAAAACAATTTCACCATCTTTGCAAATGGAAGGTGTAAAAGCTTCTGAAGCTGTGCATTGTGGGACTGTGGCCAGAGGTTTAGCAGCAACAATGGGTTCAACAGTGGTGTCAGAAGGTTCAGAGATAAATTTTGAGAGTATGGCAGGAGTAGAAGTGGGCTCAAATACCAGTCTAGCTATGAAAGTGGAAGCAAGTCCAGCACTTCCTGCCTTAGAAGAAACATCAGAAAGGCCTCCTGAATCTATGGTTGCACCTGTAAGCATGGAAGCGGTTAGAGAATCTGAGGCATTAGCAGGACTGATGTGTTTGAAAACCAGAGCAGATAGAGAACCAAAACATACAGAAGTAGTTGCAGAACCTCTTGGTGCAAGTAAAACGGAGAGTTACATGTCACAGTCTCAGGTCATAGCGTATACAAAAATACCACAACCTGATACAGTAGGGGAGATAATGGATTCTGAACTAGCTACCAGTTCTGCCACTGTAGAAGTGAGGGATTTAGACAACTTGAAAGTTGAGGTAGTTGCAGAGGTAAAAGATGTGGAAGCGAGATCAGAAACTTCACGCTTAACACAGATGCAAAATTTGGAAATGGTTGTGGGATCTGAAACAAGGACCCTGATGGAAGGTATGGGAAGGACACTGGCATCTGAGGTGGTTAGGGAAATGAGGTATTCTGAAGTTGCTCCAGAAGATTCAAACAAAGCGAAGGCAAGGAGTGAAGAAGCAGTATTAGAACCTCTGCAAACAGTGGTGGTGCAGACTTTAGAAGCAAGTTCAATATCTATGCAGGAACAAATAGTAGGTCATTCAGAAGCAGTATTAGAGCCTTTGCCCAGAGTGGAAGAAAAAACTGTAGCATCAGAAATGGTGGCAGAAGTAAGCAACTTGAGAGGCACTTTGGAATCTAATATTTTGACAGATGTGAGAACTCAGGGACCTACTGTAGAATATATAATTGCAACAAGGAGGACAAGTACACAAAAAAATGAGCCCTCGCTTAGCGACGTCAAGTGTTTGGAGGAAGCTTCAGAAATGGAAAAAGCAGTGAAAGCAAAATATTTGGAGCCAGCATCAGAAGCTGGAGAACTGAGATTGGAAAGTATGAAAGAGTCTGCAACAGTAGAGGTGAAAGGTTCTGAAACAGTTGAAGCGCCTGAGGTACACATGGGTATCCAAGGAAATCTGGGGGCGATTACTGTTTTAGAGCATGTTTCAGAAGCTGTGCCAGAATCTTTGCATACTGAAAAGCAGGAAAATCTGCAAACAGTTCCAGAAGCAAAAACTGCTGCAGAATGGAAGAGTACAGAAGAAGCTCCAGAAATCCTGACTGCTGCTGAAGTGAAATCTTCTGAAGCAGGTCCAAAACCAGGGGACATGAAACATTTGGAAACAACACCGGAACATGAAGTGGCAGCAGAAGTACAATATGCAGAACGAGTGCAGTGTCAGCAGGTTGAGGATGTGAGAGTTCCAGGTCAAGCTCAGGAATGTGAGATACTAGTTGAGAAGAAAGATGCAGAGCAAAGTCAAACATCTGAGCCTTTTACAGCAGAAACAGCTTTCAGCTCTTCACATGCAGCAGATGACAGAGGGACTCCTGAATCTGAAGTGATCGGAGAGGCAAAACAGTTGGAAGCAGCTCCAGCTGATGTGGCAGAAACAAAAGGTTTGGAAACAGTTTGTCTTCCCGACGCTGTTGTAGAACTGAAAGATGCAGAAGCAGCTGTGGAGTTCGAGGCAGAGACAAAAGATTTGGAAGCAGCTTCAGTACCTGAGACTGTTGCAGAAGCAGAGCCAGTACCTGTGAGAGAGGCAGGCCAGTCGGAAGTCATTCCCCAGGCTGAGGCTGTCAGAGAAGCAACTCCGGAACGGGATTCGGAGAAAAGAGATTCAGAAACATCCGATGTACAACCTGATGTGGCGGCACGAATGAGGGAGACTCTGATGAGACTTGAGAAAGTTGAAAAAAGTAGCCATAGAAGCAGTGATAAAAAACATGATGCAAAGAAACAAAAAAGGAGTCGTTCCAAGTCTCAGTCGAGGTCTAGGAAGCGGAAGAAAAAATCAAGGTCACGTTCTACTTCTAGGCGTTTGACCTCTAAAAGAGCACGTTCCAGGAGCAGAAACTATTCAGATTCCAGAAAAAAGCATTCCAAATCTAGATCCCGATCTGTGGAGAAGAGAGAGAGAAGAGTGTCTTCCCGGAGGTCTAGGCGCAGACGTTCCAGGTCATCTGACCACTACAGGTCTAAATCGAGATCAGCAGAGAAGAGAGGGAGCAGATTGTCCAGACGCAGACGTTCCAGGTCATCTGACCACTACAGGTCTAAATCCAGATCAGTGGAAAAGAGACTGTCTTCCCGAAGATCCAGACGCAGACGTTCCAGGTCGTCTGACCGCTACAGGTCTAAGTCCAGGTCAGTGGAAAAGAGACTGTCTTCCCGAAGGTCTGGGCGAAGACGTTCCAGGTCTTCTGACCGCTACAGGTCTAAGTCCAGGTCAGTGGAAAAGAGGCTGTCCTCCCGAAGATCTGGGCGCAGACGTTCCAGGTCATCTGATCGTTACAGGTCTAAGTCCAGGTCAGTGGAAAAGAGACTGTCCTCCCGGAGGTCTGGGCGCAGACGTTCCAGGTCATCTGACCGTTACAGGTCTAAGTCCAGGTCAGTGGAAAAGAGACTGTCCTCCCGGAGGTCTGGGCGCAGACGTTCCAGGTCTTCTGACCGCTACAGGTCTAAGTCACGGTCAGTGGAAAAGAGGGGGAGCAGGTTGTCCTCCTGGAGATCCCGCCGCAGACGTTCCGGGTCTTCTGACCGTTCTAAATCTAGATCCAGATCTTCAGAAAAGAGAGGGGGCAAAGAATACTCATGGAGATTCAGACATAGAGGATCTGGTTCCTCTGATCGTTCAAAATCTAGGTCAAGATCTGTTGAGAAGAGAGGTCGGAAGGCATCTCTACGGAGATCTAAACGTCAGCGCTCCAAGTCCTCTGACCGTTACAAGTCTCGATCCAGATCGGTAGAAAAAAGAGATCGAAAGCAGTCTTCGCGGAAGTCTAAACGTCAGCGCTCAAAGTCCTCTGACCGTTACAAATCTAGATCTAAATCAATGGAAAAAAAGAAGGAGTCTTCACGAAAATCTAAGCGTCGCCGCTCAAAATCGTCTGAACGCTACAAGTCTCGGTCTAGGTCTGTTGAAAAAAAGCGCAAGGAGTCTTCAAAAAAATCCAAACGGAAACGTTCCAAGTCGTCTGATAGTGTTAAGTCAAGGTCCAAATCTGTAGAAAAAAGAGGGAGTAAGTTATCCTCAATGAAGTGTAGTAGCAAGGGTGTGGAATCTTCTGAATGTCAGGATTCAACTCAGTGTCTTGAAGAAGGAGAAATTATTGAACACTCTTCTGCAAGTGAAGACAGTCCCCGCAAATCTTCCAATGGTCCCATGTCAATAGCTTTGTCTGATGAAAGAATAAATGGCCCAGAGCTGCCACCAGCATTTGATAGTGGGTTTTCCAAAACCTCTGTTAGTCTTGAGAGCAGTTCCTCATCTGTTAAAGAAACAGCGGGTCTGCAGCCTTCTGTGGTGTCTGAATTTGATAGCTCCAGAATCCCAGATGACCAGGAAAGATCACAGGTTTCAGAGCTTTCTGTGACATCTGAAAGTGGATCAGTTGAAAAAGCAGTGGCTCTGGAGTCTTCACTACCTGAACTTACATACTCCGCATCCAAATCAAGATCCTCATCTGTTGAAAAAAGAGGAGGTCCAGAAACTTCTTCAGGAGCAGAATTTCAGCTCTCTACATCCCATGAAGATGAGTCAAGATCTACCTCTGTCAAAGAAATAGAGGGTCCAGAGCCTCTTGTGACACTTGAAAGTGGATGCTCTGTGTCTTCCGATGATTACAAGACAACTTCCTTATCCTCCGGAAGAACAGAGTTTCAGGGATCTTTGATGTCTGAAAGTGTACTCTCTGACTTGTCTGATGGTCATGAATTGAGACATATCCCAGTTGATAAAACAGAGCCTCAGAACGTTTTACAAGTACCTGAAAGTGAATCTTCCAAGCTGGCTGACATCCCTGAGTCAAGGTCACTACCTTCTGAAGCGGTAGAGGCTCAAAAATCTTTTATAGCGCCTGAAGTTCCATGCTCTGCATTCCCTGATGCCTGTGAGTCAGCCTCCTTGCCTGTTGAAAAGAGCCTGATGCAGGAGCCTTCACTGACTTCTGGCAGTGGATGCTTCAAACCTCCTGATGCACGTGAATCAGGATCCAGCTTTAATGCACAAACAGAGGAACTTCTGTTGATGTCTGAAAGTGGGTCCTTCAGGTCACCTGATGGAAACGAGCAAAGGTCTTTATCTGTTGAAAAAGTCAAGGTTCCAGATGTTTCCTTGCAATCAGAAGGCAGCCGTGTTGAGATCTTGGATGACCTCATTTCAGCGTCATCATTTGGAAAAGTGCAGGAGGTTGCACTGACAGCTGTAGGACAGAGCTGCAAGTCTTCTGGAGTTCATGAGTCCAGATCATCTGTTGACAAAGATTTAGATGGTCCGACCCTTCCACAAGTACTTGAAATTGAATGCTCTGAACCTTCTGAAATGCATGAATCAAGATACCTGCCTGCTGGAAAAATAGAGGGTGCTGGATCCTTATTGATGTCCAGAAGTGGAATTCCTGTGTGCCATGATGGCCATAAAACAAAACACAATTACTTTGAGAAAACAGAAGGTACAGAGCTGTTGTTGGCATCTGAACTTAGGTGTTCTGTCTTACCTGAAGGCTATGAATTGACATCCACTGCAGTTGAAAAAAAGGAGATGCAGAGACTGGAAAGTGAATTCTCCAAATCTGCTGATGTTTGTGAAGCATTAGACACAACTATGGAAAAACTACAGACCTCAGTGACTTCTCTGACATCTGAAGGTGGACTTTTCCTGTTGCCTGATAGTCATGAAGTGAGACCCGTCCCTACTGAAGAAGTAGAGGTGCTGAAGTCATCTGAACTGAAATGCATTGCATCCGCAGATGACCACAAGTTGAGCTCTGTCTATCATGAAGAAATACAGATGCAGGAGCCACCTCTGATAGTGGAAAGCAGATGTTCGGTTTTGTCTGATGGTGATGAGTTGATGTCCACCTCTGTTGAAAAGGTTGAGGTAGAGGAGCCTTCTCAGTTGTCTGCGAATGAATACACAATTGGGCTTGATGGCCCAGAGTTGACATCAACCCCTGCTGAAAAAACAGAACTGCGGGAACTTTATCGGATGTCTAAAGAAAGATGCTCTGTGTCTATTGAGAGTGAGGAGTTGCGGACACCCCTAGTTGAAAAGATGGAAGTGCAAAAGCCTGCTCTGACATCTGAAAATGAATATGCTGTGTCTTGGGAAGGCCAGATGACATCTAGCTCTCCTGAAAAGGTAGAGATACAGGAGGCTTCTGTAGTACCTGACAGTGAGCATGCTGTGTCTTCTGAAGAACACGAATTGCTGTCTTCCCTTGCTGAAAAAACAGAGATACAGGAGTGTTCTTTGCTGTCTGAAAATGAATATGTTGTATCACCTCACAGCCAGGAGGTGGCAGCCAGCCCTGCTGAAAAAGAGGTGCAGGGGCCTTCTCTGACATCTGACAGTGGATATGCTGTCTTCCCTGAAGGCCAAGGATTACAGTTTACCCTTGCTGAAAAAACAGAGGTGCAGGGAGCTTCACTAGTATCGGACAGTCAATATGTTGCATCCCCCGAGGGTCAGGAGTTGCACTCTGCTGTCACTGAAAAAACAGAGGGGCAGGAGTGTTCTTTGCTGTCTGAAAATGAGTATGATGTATCCCCTCAACGCCGTGATTTAAGATCCAGTCCTGTTGAAAAAGAAGAAGTGGAGGAACCTTCTGAAACATCTGAAAGTGAAAGTTCAATGTCCACTGATAGCCAAGAGCTGCAGTCTGCTGCTGTTGGAAAAACAGAGGTGCAGGAGTTGTCTTTGTCTGAAGGTGAATGCGCCATGTCCCCTGAAGGTCAGGAGCTGCAGTCTACCCCTGCTGAAAAAGTAGAGGCACAGGAACCTTCTCTGACATCTGAAAATGAACATGCTCTGTCCCCTCTGGAGTGTGAATCAAGGTTGGCTCATGCTGAGAAAACAGAGGATATGAATTCTTCTTTGACATCTGAAAATGACAATCTTTTGTCTTTTGAGGGCCAGGATGTAAGATTCACAGCTGTTCAGAAAGCAGATGTGCGGGAGCTTTCTCCAACACCTGAAAATGAACATGCAGCCTCTCCTTATGGCCAGGAGTTGAGATTTTCTACTGTTGGAAAAGAAGGTGGTTTCGAAGTTTCAACGCTAAATGATAGCATTTCCATGTCCCCTGATGACTTGAAAGCCATCCCTGCTGATAAAATGGATGATGCAATGCCATCTTTAATTCCTGAAAGTGCATCTTCCATGTCCCCTGATGGCTACAGTGTAAAATCCGGTCCTGGTGAAGAAACAGGAGATCTAGAGCCCTCTTTGATATCTGAACGTAGACATTCTACATCCTCATACCAGGAAAGCCATGAGCTGAAATCTCCCATGGCGGAAGAAGAGCTAGAGTCCTCCTTGACTCCTGAACATAGACGATCTGTGTCCCCTGAGGGCCATGACCAGAAATCTATCATAGATGAAGAAATGGATGATCGGGAACCCTCTTTGACATCTGAGCATAGGCGCTCCACATCCCCTGATGAGCATGAGTCAAGATCTAGCATTGGTGAAGAAGCAGAATATCTGGAGCAGCCTTTGACAACAGAACGTAGATGCTCTGTGTCTTCTGATGAGCATGAGTCAAGGTCTACCGCTGGGGAAGAGGTAGAGGATGCAGAACCTTCCCTTATAGGTGAACGAAGAGACTCCACATCTGATGAGCATGAGTCGAGGTCTACTGCTGATGAAGATGCGGAAGATGGGGAGCCCTCTTTGACAGCTGAACGTAGACACTCCACATCCTCTGATGACCATGAATCAAGGTCTACAACTGGTGAAGAAACAGAGGATTTAGAACCTTCTTCGGCAGCTGAACATAGACGCTCTGTGTCTCCTGATGGCCGTGAATCAAGGTCAACCGCTGGTGAAGAAGCAGAGGAGGACCGGGAGTGCTCTCCAGCAGCTCAACGTAGACACTCCACATCCTCAGATGAATCTGAGTCGAGGTCTGCTGGTGAGGATGTGGATGATGTGGAGCCCTCCTTGACAGCTGAACGAAGAGATTCCACATCATCAGATGATCATGAGTCAAGATCTACCGCTGGTGAAGAAGCAGAGGATGTGGAGCCCTCTTTGACAACTGAACACAGACGTTCCACATCCCCTGATGGACGTGAATCGAGGTCTACCACTGGCGAAGAAGTGGATGATGTGGAGCCCTCTTTGGCAGCTGAACGAAGAGACTCCACGTCATCAGATGAGCATGAGTCAAGGTCTACCACTGGGGAAGAGGGTGAGGATGGAGAGCCCTTTTTGGCAGATGAAGATAAACAAGATTCTATGCTTGTTGAGAGATCGGAGGAACAGGACTCTTCCTTTGTACCTGAAAGTAGGCGTTCGGAGTCTTCTGAACGTGAAAAATCCAGATCCAGGTCTGTTGATAAAATGTCTGACAAAGAGTCTTCACGGAGATCCATAAGCAGACACTCAAAATCTCCTACTCAACAAAAGAGCCGATCCACATCTGTTGAAAAAGTGGCAGACAAAGAATCTTCACGAAGATCTAGACGCAGGCGCTCCAGGTCTGCTGCTCACCAGAAGAGTAGATCCACGTCTGTTGAAAAAACAACAGACAAAGAATCTTCACGGAGGTCTAGACGTAGGCGCTCCAGGTCCGCTGCTCGCCAAAGGAGTCAGTCAACATCGGTGGAAAAAGCGGCAGACAAAGAATCTTCGCGAAGATCTAGACGTAGGCGCTCCAGGTCTACTGCTCGCCAAAGGAGTCGGTCCAAATCTATTGAAAAAACAGCAGACAAAGAATCTTCACGGAGATCTAGAAGCAGACGCTCCAGGTCTTCTCAGCGCAGATCCCAGAGATATGATACAGAATCTCGTTCTAGGCGGAATCGCTCCAGGTCAGTAACACGGAGAAGAGCATCAAGATCAAAATCTAATCGTCGATCTCGGTCTAGTTCTTTGTCACGTTCAAGGCATAGAAGGAGGAGTAGGTCAAGGTCAGCATCAAGGCGACGGCGTTCTTTATCAAGAGACAGGCGTAAGAGATCGCAGAGAAACAGATCAAGATCTACTGATAGAAGAAGAAGAAGATCGGATTCCAGAGATCGTAGAATATCACTCAGACTACGGAGCAGGAGTCGAACGCCTATTCGTCAAAGACGATCAAGGTCAAGAGGAAGAAGACGGAGCTCTAGTAGGTCACCAATTCGGCTGCGGCGATCAAGATCTTCAGGGAGAAGAAGATACAGCAGATCTCCTGATCGTCGTAGATCGAGGTCATCGGAATTTTCAAACAGATCACCTAAACGTCTTACAGACTTGGGTAAGTGATAAGTTTATTTTCAGTATTTCCATGTTTAGGTGTTACTGTGGTCATTCACATAGTATTCCTTAATTTAGTGTATTTCTGTAGCATTCATGAAGAATTTCTTGGAAGTCAGTTCAAGTATTGCTTTCAGGCAGTGATTTCCTGTAGGAACTTCTATGTCGAAGCTTAGTCAATGCTTGCTATTTGTGTGAAACTGTATTTAGAGCAGGTTATATCTTGGTTTTAGAGCTTTTATACAAAAGTAGTATGTTACAGTCTTGGGGAGCATCGTTCACCCTAATAGTCAGTAAAGGCCACATACTCTGTAAGAAACAGAGAGATTTCTAGTTTTACTGAGAACAAAGTGGGCATGAAAGAACGCTTGGAAGTAAGTGACAACTGGAGAGTTTTTAGATGTGTTGTCAGCTGTAATGCTTGTTTATCTGGTTCTGTTACGCTCTGTATTGCCTCTTTCCCATGGTAAAAACTTAATGACCAGAGAAAGAGAGGCCTTGTGGTTTCCTTAGGTAGTAAGTTACACAAGGAAGCAGGTTTTAATTTTGAGAGATAAGCTCTTGTACAGCATGCGAGGAACCTTCTTTTTTGTGAACATTGGGTTCTGTTCCTTTTAAGTGCTGTCTCATAAAGTTCGTATGCAAGCCCCTTTACTAGAAAAGCATTTTTGTACAGAACATGACAATTAATGAGGGTCCTTGAATCTGCCTTCATGCTTTGATTATGCAGCAAGTCTGTGTTTATATACTTTTATTGGTTAAGAAGCAAAGGAGTGTTGCCCTTTTAGGATTTTCTTAAAGCTGAATGCTTGCAGAGATAGTGGTAACTCATTTAATTGCAAACAGGCAGATCAAGCAAGACATACGTAATTTTCATCCCTTATTTCTGTGATAGGGCCACATGTACTTTTAATAAAGCAAAATACTGTTTTATTAACAGTTTTGCATGTAATTTTATTTTATGCAAGTGCCCATCTTAACTCAGTGCTTGTATTTTTCTGTTGGTTTATTATAAGTAGCGTCCAGGTTACTTACTGGCAGACTTGCAGGGATTCCCTCAAGACGTTTGAATGCTTTTCAGAGGTAGCTAGGAAGTAGACTCAGTATTTCCAAAGCGAGAGTGAGTTGGTGAAGTCAAACAGGTGTCAGAACTTGTGGGGTTTGGAGGATTTTGACTGTTGTAATTTGGACTCCCATGCTTTGAGTTAAATATACAATTTCACTTGTTTGTTGTGTAGACCAAATTAAAAGAAGTATGGAGTAACTAAGTACAATTTTAGCTATTTTAGATATTTGCATAGAGCATAAAAATGAAGTGTGGGTAGAATCTTTTGTCTTTGTGCTTTATTTAGTTTGCAAGAAATGCTTAGTTATTATTGATACAATCAAAAAAAATAATAATTCTTCTTTAAAAATAATTTTAGACAAGGCCCAGCTACTCGAAATAGCCAAAGCTAATGCAGCCGCCATGTGTGCTAAGTCTGGTGTTCCATTACCACCAAGCTTGATGCCTTTGTTATCTCAAAAGAAAGACGACAAAGCCAACCAGAAGTCATCAAGAGATACGCTAAAGGAGCTCACTGAGGTAAGTAAGAACAACAGTAGCACAGCTGAAAATAAGCTGATTGGTTTTTTGTAACTTCTAGGCAAGATGTCATTTTGTGTGCTTGGTTTTTGTGGGAACTGGCCTGTGGTTTGAGCCCTTTTTTTCTACACTTTGGTTGTTTCTTTTTTTTTAAGTCATGAAAACAGGCTTTTTAATTCCATGGAAATGCATGAAATCCAAATTTTTTTTTTTTTGTTTTTTGCTTTTTTTTGTAGCTTTGATTTTGTTCTAATTTCGCACAAATTAGTAGTTCTCTTTGCATTCTTGTTAATAAACCCCAAAGCTTTTGCTCCTGGTTTCTGGTTCTGGTGATATTAGTTATTTATGTTCCTATTTTTGTCAGTTAGTTTCAAGTTGTTCAATGTTACCTTAGGCTTAAATATCTGGTGCCCACTTCATATAGTTCTGTATATATTAAAGTGCACTCTAAGACGCTTATTGTTGCATTTCTATCCTGTTGCAGTTCAAGTCTGCAAATAGGATGTTTCTGTTCTGATTGTGGGAAAAAATTGCTACTTCTGCTGTAGTAAGGGCACCTTGGTCAATTTGCTGGTTTGCTCGATTTCACCTTATGTTTTTCCCCAGAAACTAGAGAAGAATGGGGGGAGGGGGAAAAGTGCTTTTTTTAATTTTGGTAGGTTGGTTGGGTTTTATAATTGCATTGTCAGTGTGACAGTTCTGAAATAATCTGTTTATGGAAATACACCTGAAATTAAGCAATGTCAAATTGCTGAAAAGTAATCTCTTAGTTGTGTTGTGGGCTTGTGAAAGTCAGAGTACTTGAAAGTAAAAAAACAGGTTGTGCAGACACACTGTGCAGACATCTTTGGTAGTTCTTGATGTAACCTGACCAAGACCCAGTGTAGCTGGAGCTAATCTGGAAGCCAAAATCCTGCCCCTTCCTTGCTCTTTCCAGCTGTTTAGAACGTGTTTCTGTTCTGTTGTATCAATATAGGCCACAGAAGCAGTCCAGGTCATCGTCATGTGGTAATGTGTCCAAGCAAAGGATCCTTCCAGCGCCTGCTTACTTTCTTCTAAAGCTGGCAGTGTTGTCTTTCCTCTGCAATATAACCTGCAAACATGACAAACTGCTTCCATTTAGTTGGGAGCCAACTAATAACTATAGATAACATATATTGATTAGCTTTCCAAATAGTGCAGGCTTTTCCTGTTGCCTAAAGAATGTGCTTCAGTCATTGTTTTTAGGCATTTTAGCACAGGAGAGTGCAGAAATCTGTTTTTATAAGGACTGATGAGAACAGTGCCATCAGTGTGTCTTGATTTTTAGTGATGGAGCTGCTGGTTTGCTCCTTATATGCCAACAGTGAGGTCATCAAAACAGATGTGACTTACAGTGAATGGTATGAACTTAAACTAGAATCCAGGCAGATGATGGCTGCATTTTGCCAGTATTATTTCCTTAGATATTATGTCCTCAAAAGCCTTGTCAATTTTGTAAATGTGCTTCTAATGAATGGAGACATTGTAAATGGATGATACTAGACTATAATATTCTCCACAGCATTTTTTACTTCAGTTATAGTTGCTGCTGATGAACACTTGGTGCAGATAATTAATCAGTAAAGAATTTTTCATCATAAAATTCTTTTCATCATAAAATTCTACCCTCTTTAGAATGGCATTTTGTTGTTTTTTTTCCTCCACCTGGAGGCACTCTTCTGGTTTGACTGCAGTATCCCCATAGCACCTACATGTTTTATATTTAACTTCTGTTGAATATAAAATGGTGATGTCAGGCCTAAGTGAACAACATAAAAATACCTCAGAAGAAATCTGAGGTCTTCTGGAGCCATTGCTTTTTACTAGGTCTCTGTGCTACCTGTACAATTTAGAATTAGTATTAATTCTTAATTTTTCCTGTGTTGTGATTTTGGAAGCTATGCTGAAGCTTCTGTCAGACTGCAGTATGCTGGTTATGTGGGATGCCAAACAAACAGTGAGCTCCTACTCTGGAATATCTGCAGCCTTAAGCACACATCCTGTAGCTACCATCGTGTGGAAAGTTTTCCAGTATGCTGCTGAAATCTGTCTCTGAAATTATTCACTGCATGAGTGCCTAGCAAACCTAGATAGGTGTTTGATAATGTGTGTAAAATGTCAGGTACATACATTGATTACATCACTGAAATTTCATCAAAAGATTTTCTCAGTTTATACCTCCTTTAGAAAAGATGTTGGGATTTTTATTTATGTTTTGGCTGAAAGTCCAGCTTTATTCAAAGCTGTCATGTTTCTCCCCCTCTTCTCTTTTTAAGAAATGCAAAAAGATTGCTCAGAGCACAGATGATGTGATAGTGAACAAACCTCATGTTTCTGATGAAGAGGAGGAAGAGCGTCCTTTCTATAATCATCCTTTTAAGCTCAGTGAACCCAAACCTATATTTTTCAATTTAAGTGTAAGTATTTCTTTAATTTTCAGTTTTTTAAATTGTGTTTTTTTTTTAAATAATGCAAGTAATTTTGTAAAAAAATTAAAGAGGGATCAGTAACTTCGATGAAATTGCACTCCATGTTGTCAAAAGTACTCTTGCTACAATAAGGAACTTACGTGCAGTCTATGAAATTGTAGTAATTTTCAGAATTGGATTGAAACTGGTTTTGCCGTTAATGTCTTCTCAGCTTTTAAAGCTTATATAATGTAAAAAGGATCAGTTTACTTCTCGTTTTCATTGCTGAAATACTAGTATGAATTTGCAAACAGTGTTGGAATTGGAAAGCACTTTTGGATAGGCATTGCTTTTCTTCAAAGACAAAAATGAAACAACCCATCAAAATTCTAGAAGCTTTTTAAGGTGTTCTAAATAAGATGATGCCATCAGCTTTGCGCAGACTCCAGATCTTATCTGCTTCTTCAGTAAATCTCAAGTGTTCACTAAAGGAGAAAAAAGTTCTGTTAGTCTGGAGATTAGCCAAGTCTGTTTAAAGAATGGGGATCACTGATGTTGCCCGTAGCTGAGAGGGTCTAAATGGTCCATTAAACCCCCTCCTTGAGGGGCTGCCTTTGGCTCTGTCATAGCTTGTGTTGGTGCTTTCTGGGTATGAGCGTGTTGGAAGGAATAAAATCATAGAGTGTTTCTTTAAATGCATCTGTGAGTGATATGCTTTGAAGCATGGAGCAGAACTTTTCTAGGTTTTGGTTGGTTGGGTTTTTTTTTTTTACCTTGTATCTTCAGGGGGTTTTTTTGCACCTGTGAAAGTGTGCTGTGATTTTGCAGGGTATAGAGTACTATAAAAGTATTAATATGCTAAGTGAAAATATGAATAGCATGTATATTTTTATGTACAAATATGTATAGCTTGTGGCATACACAAAATAAGCAGTAATACGTATTTGCGTAAGCTGTAAGGTAGAAATAGATCTGTACTTTATATTGTACTATTAGAAAGTGGTACAATATGAAGTGTATTCTGAAGTTCAATAAACCTTGGGATTCTTACAGGCTCCAAAGAAGAATGTTCTTTAGTGGTTAGGGGCTGCTCTGCCTGTTTTCCACACTCCTGACCATTTTAGTGTCATTCTTTCAGTTCTTTCTGGATTCTATTCTTGCTACCATTCCTGTCCATCTTCCTTTGATAGTAGAAGTTTACCCAGTATTAGCTCTGTTTGCTTCTTAGAAGAGGAGCCTGTCAGAGATTTCTGTGAACTCTTTAGCAGTACTCTGTAAGAAAAACCAGCTCATGGACTTAATCTACTTTGAAGTTCATGCTGCTATTAAAAAATAATCAAAACCTAGAAAACAAAACATTGAAACTACTTTATGTATAGTAAAGAGCTGTATATGTGTAGAGCTTTTTATCATCATGTGAATATCACAGCCAGTGTTATTTGCTGCCCAGGAATTTCATTTTTGAGCTTTCCATACTAAATACATGCGTGGCAGATGAAGATTGTTCTCTTTATGATGGTGTCTGGGTGGAGAGAAAGCAGGGGAGTTAATTGTGAGAGTGAGGTTTTGTGTACTTTTGGCTGTTGAAGCTGACCGAAGTGATTTTAGCTTCTAGCTAAAAATCTGTTTGCTGCTGGCTTGTGTGTTTTTAGGGCTGTGCTAAAATGATTTCTTCTAAAGGCTTTTGGTTTGATAATGGTAAGAAGGATGACTGTTTTGTGAAAGAAGGATGACTGTTTAGTGAAAGCTCTGCACCAAGTGTACGCAGTAAATAGTTTCTCAAAGACACGTGAGCATTGTGTTTTCAAGTTTTAACTTCTGATTTTATTTCTTCAAGACTCCCAGCATAAAACCAGCACCACCTCCACAACCAAAAAATCAAGTCAGCCTGTCAAAGGAATTCCCTGTTTCATCTGGGTCTCAGCATAGGAAAAAGGAAGCAGATAGTGTCTATGGAGAATGGGTTCCAGTTGAAAAAGGCAAAGAAGACAGCAAGGATGATGTTTTCCCCAAACCATCCATTGAGGTAAGGAAGGGAAGGAAAGCATATCATATAAGAAAACCCAAGCCATTACCTGCTCAATCTGGTGTCAAATCACAGTCTGTGAAGAAAAAACGTGTACATAGGTAGTATTTAACATTTTAATAAGCTACTCATCTGAACTTCTGCGGTCCAATGTTTGATGGCCATGTTCGTGTAGACAGTGATGAAAGCAGCCTGTACCCATGTTTTGTGCTTTTGTCAACTAGTGACTTTTTTGTCTCAATAGAATTTAAGCTTTTGCGTGAACGTGAAAAGCAAGATTCTTGTCTGGTTTCCTGCAGAGGTTAATAACCTAAGTTGAGACTTTCATAACAATGAAGTTACTAATAATTAAAATTGTCCTACCAATCTTAGAGCAGTAACATTGCATTAAAATGTAATTCATTCAAAATAGATTTGAAAGTACTTTCTAAAACTGCCATTTCATCTGGGTTTATCTGCTAAGTTTTTAGCTTGACAGTCGCATTTTCTCACGTAGTTGTCTTCCATGTGGCCTTCTAAAGGAAAATCTAATTGTATGTATAGTAAAATAAAAAACCTGAAACTGAACAAAAAACAAGCAAATGTTTTTCCCCTTGAAATGTCTTCAAAAGGATATTTTGTGGGGTTTTTGTAACTAAGTAAACTATTTAAGACGGATGTTAATCTTTTCAAGTTGCTGTTACCTCACTCCATCTGAAGACTTGTTCTCATACCTTTCAAAGCAAATAAAAAAGCCTTGGCATCAGTTTCTGTTGGAACAATCTTTCCACTTGGTGCATTTTGTCTTTGAAGAGCTTTCTAAGATTGTACAGTTCACTTCCTGAAGCACAGAAGATATTTTCTTCTGGGTCTTTTACAGCACCAAAAGCACAGTGAATATAACTCATTTAACAGACATTTTCATGGTATACCTCAGAGTTTGACCATTAGGCATCCAAATCTTTGTTCTCTCAGTGTGGATTGTAACTGCTGTTTGGTCTTTGTCATGAACCACTAATAAGACAAACATTCTGAAATGTTTGTGGAGAATGTCATTCCCAGTTACTAGTATATATGTAAAAAGTCCAGAGCATAGGAACATTGTGTATTAACATTTCACTGTGTTTTTACCAGGTGGTAAAAGTCTTGTCCTTCACATGGTTAGTGATACGCTCGTAGTTGAGATGAGCTCTGTAGAAGTCTGCATCCAGGTGGCCAGTGACGCTAGGCTTGTGTCTTTGACAAATGGGGTTAGCTAAGCGCTGATGGTTTGTGTATTGATTGTAGAAGAGGCCTTAAAAATCAACATTGGAGTAAATATATTAAAACTTTCTTTCCTGTCATGTGTATCTTTATAAATGCTTGTAACAATATTGTCTGTTTTTATATTTTGTAAATAAATATTTTTATTTGCGTTTACCTTAACTTGGTTTGTGTTAAGGGTGATTTCAAGGGTCATTAGCTGACAACAGAGCATACCATCCCCTTGGGTTTGGCAGTCCTTATTTTTGAAATACAGGAATACTCCTGTAGTAGCAGAATCCCTGTACTTTGCTGCAGGGAGTCTGAAAGGGAACAGAGGGCTTCTCTGCTTAATTTTTTAAATGCTGATGAGGACTCCTTGTAGATCAAATGGGTTTCTTTGGGCAAGATAAGCCAGATAAGCTCCCTTGCTGTTGGAGTAGGGTAGTGGGGGAGTGTGCTTGGATCCTCAGAAGTTTGGCATATGATTTGCCTCTATGCATTGCTGCAGATTTTGAAATCTGATTGTGACAATTCTGATGCAAGTCTATATTGGCATTAAAAAATATGTAATTGGTTTTATTGTTATGTTTTTTTATTCAAGTCACAGAATTAGTTATGGGAATAAGCGGTCTAAAATAGCCCTGTCTGTTATATTATGAATTGTTTTAATAAAACGTTATGCTCTTAATATAGTTGTTTGTGGTGGTAGGAGACAGAGGAAAAATTCTTCAGTAATCTGAAGGATCAGCATGTCTCTAGAAGCTGGGGAAACCTATGAGAAAGCAGCTATACTTGAAAGTTACAGAGCTGAAGCGTTGTATGTAAGTTTAGAGTGTACACAGGTGACTATTACGCAGAGAAGCCGTCGTGATCTAAAAATGCAGTAAATGCATTTTGTGTATCAGTGGACCTATGAAGTATGTAAAAAGTGCCTGCTTTATATTGTCAGCCTCTTACTTCTTGCTTCAATATTTGTGATGTGTGTCTGTGGGGAAAATGGTATTAAAAGTCAGGATTGGAAAGGCAGAACTCTTACGGAGAATAGCATGCTGAACTTGAAACTGTTTTACTTGACTAAATAATAACAACTTTTCATACTTCAAGCAGAGATTTTTTTTCAAGATCCAAAGCTGCCATCGAGTGTCTTGACATAATACAAAGCCATGATGGTCTCCAAAATGGTGACTGACCATGTGGGGAAAATGTATGGGAAATCTAACTAACCAGGGTATCTACTAATAGGCCCCAGTCCGGTAAAGCACTAAAGTACACATGTATGTTTAAGTATGTGAGTGGTCCCAATGTGATTTCAGTGGACTACTTGCATGCCTATGTGTATTGCTGGATTGAAGCTTTTGGTGAGTAGAATAACTTTTATTATCTCCTGAACCAGTTTCACAAACAAAACATTACAGAATTACTTTAAGTATGTAAGGGAAAACTATTAACTCAAGAAAGTGTATGTTTTAAACAGGCATTGTTTTACATACGTGACTGTCATGTTAGGTGATGGTTAGAAGATCTTTTAATTTTTCTTGTGCCTTGTTTATGATCTGTATTTTTGTCAGCTTGGACAACAAATAAAGACTGAAGTCAGTTTCATAGACACTAGGACTTCTGGGATTTTAAATCTGCCTTGGTCAGTGCTAGATGTTTCAGCAATGATGTTCCCAACAGAAATACTGTTTATCCCAGACAGTAAAAAAAAAAAATCCCTTTAAATAAGATATAATAGAGTACAAAAACAATTACTCTGTTTTATGCAGTTTTAGACATTTGTGTTTGTCTTTTCAACATTTGCTAAATTTTTGACCTGGTCCCTGTGACAGAGATTTTGTGGTTTAACTGTATTTTCCTGTTCAGCAGAGTCAAATTTTAAGTTAGTTCTGGTTTCTTCTACTAGCCCTTTATTCTTGTATAATGTGAGAGAGGCTAAGGGTAAGAGCTAGTGACTAACAAAGGACAGAAGTACTTTGCAAAGCAAATAAAAAAATGAAACTATTAACTTAATGTCTATATGCCACGTCCTGTTTTGATTATTCTGTTTCTTCTGTGCTTCAAGTGGTTCCAGCCCTTTCAGTCTCCTGCACATGCTCACCTCCAAAGAAATTTTGTCTCTGAGCACTGTTCTTTTTCTCCTTTCAAGATAGAATGATCCATAAAATGCACATGATCTGAGGAACAAGGCACAAGTAATTTTACAAAAGAGCCGGAACTTGTTACATTTTTATATTCCCAAATGTTTTATATTTGATTGCTTTGCATATAGAGTAGACTTTTGCATTCAGCTTCTGCATTTGCTCCATATTTTTACTGAAATGATTCTGATTAGTATGTGCAAGATAGTTTCAAATATGTTTTTCTTTTAAATATGGTGGGGTTTTTTTATTATTATTCAAGTCCAGCAGCACAGATCTAAATAATCCTTTGTAAAACAGTCAATTTTATGAGCTACCAGTCTGGTTTTACATTTATACAAGTTTTTTTCAGGCTGAAGATTAAGATTTGAAACAATAAAACTGAGTTCATGGAGTACATCTGATTCTTGCTGTAATTATTTTATACATAAACCTGAAGTTTTAGTGTGACTTAATAGAAGGTTGCTCATGTGAACAGCTCTGTATGATGGCTTTTTTTCTTTAAATTCTTAGCTAAATTGTATTTAGTTTTGTTGATTAATAAGATTCTGTTGAACATATAATAATACACACCAGAACTTTCTGTGACCAGAATGGTTCTTTGAAAATAATTCCTTTAATATTTTGTATGTACAGATGATATAAAAATATCAGGTTGTTACACTTTAACTTCAGATTTTGTATTGGTTTATGAAAGCCCATATTCTATGTATATACCAAGTAGTCCCAGGATTTTTTTTTCACATTGCCTATTTATAGTGAAACCAAATACTCAATGTGTAAAACAACTTTGTAGCATTTGTTCTACAACAGCTTTTTCCAGATCACATGGATATTACTGTGGTCTGATGTATTTTTAAAAGTAATGTTTTTCTTCCTAGGGCGTGGACATTACTACAGCTATGAATGATCGAGCAATAGCTCAGAAAAGGCTTAATGAAAACACATTTGATTTAGAGGCCATGTGCATGTTAAATCGTGCGCAGGAACAGGTATGTTGCAAATTTTTATCAGCATTTTGATGTACTTGAAGTAAATGTTAACCCTTCATACCAGTTTTTCCTTATGCGTTTAAGTACAGACTTTTGAAAGCTCATTTTATTAGCATGTGGTTAAAAATTCTGCCTTTATTTTGCACTTCATAGAAATGATTTTGAGGATAAGGAAACCATGAACCATAAACTTGCTAGACTGAGTTTGGGCTTCAGGGTTAATGTATAAAGATGCTCAGCTTTTCAGAATGTCTGCTTACAAATGAGTGAGCACTAAACGTAAATGAAGAATCATTATGAAAATAAGAAGCAACAGAGAATTGCAAAGCAAAAATGTGCAAATTTTTATTTTGGTCTTACATTTGATTTATATTTTGTAGATTGATGCTTGGGCTCAATCAAACTCCATACCTGGCCAGTTCACAGGAAGTACTGGAGCACAGATACTGTCCTCGGATGAGCTGACCAACAGTGGTCCTCAAGCATGGATTAGAAAGGTAGAAGTTATGCAGACATACTTGTTTAACTATCATATTTTAAATAGCAGAAGTATCAGAAAATGCACGAAATGTGCCTTAACCTATGGTAATTAATGCATGTGTCAAATATAACAAGTTGAGTTAAATCATTGTGTTTGATATAGATACATGCTGCTGCTGTATCTCTTGTTGTGCATTAAGGTATTGTTCGTGACATAGGGTACTTCAATAAGGTGTGCGTCTGGTATTTGAGTCAGATTGGTTCATACATACTCTTACCTCACACTGAAATGACATTTATGATAATGTTATGGTTGCAGTGGTAGGTCAGTCACTACTTTTACAGGATTGGGACAGATCAGGCAAAGTTTGATCCTGATGTTACTGAAGTCAGTGATGTTTTGGCATCAACTTCAGTGAGCTGAGTACCAAACTGACATATTGTTTGACTTGATTCTATCTGATGGCTACTTTGCCTCTGTTTGTATCACCAGGTTTTTCTGGGACCCAGAGATTCAAAGTATTAAACTAACAGTTGCAGTTTGGTTAATAAATTTAATGTCACCCTACAGTGAAATAGTTACCTCTTACTGCAGAGTGATAGTGGCATATTTTTGGGGTGTGGTGCGTCATACATACATGTTTTATACGTTTGATAATTCATGCTTCATCTTTGAAAATGAATACCAAACTGGTTCTCTTTCAAGAAGTAGAACTGAGGAATTCAAGCACTGTCTACCTTTTCAGGCAAAAGGAACGAGATAACTTGCAAGATTGACTGCTGTTATGTAGTTGAGTATATGTTGTATCTTCCTGTCCTTCCAGAACACAGTGTTAAGACAACCCTCAAAACTGGTAGGTTAGATTTGAGGCTGAGGCAGAATTTTCCATAAAACTTGGTGTAAACTGAACAGAAAAGTCTGGAATTACAGCATCCTAAAAATAGAAATATTTTTGCCAATATTCACTAACTTGTTTTTCCACTTTATATAGCCAAGCAGTAGAGAGAGCCAGGCAACGCAGGGATCCAAGTTACTTGCTAGATGGGAGTCTTTTGAGCTCTTCTCGGTGTTAATACAGAGCATACATGACAAAGTCTTATTTTAACAATTACTAACTTGAGATTGTAACCAAATGTTGGCTTTGATTACGATAATTGTCCTTGCAGAGGAGCTTAGAAATATAAAGCACTCAGCAGGGATGTGTTGGTGAGAAAAGAGCTTTTCTACCATGAGGCTTGTGAAAGAGATCAGCAAGCGTGTGAGGCTTCTCCCTTTCTGCAGTACCTTGAGTGGGTTCCCAAGGCAACAGAAAGGGAGCATCCTGATCATCTCCTTCCCAAGCCTCCTCATCCTGTTTTCATTCCTTGAGTTTCTGTGGTGGTCTTCCGTGCCTTACAGTAATAGGAGTGTCCACTAACAAAGATTAAGTGGAGGAGGCAAGTGAGTTTCCCCTCGGTCTTCTAACTTTGCACTCTGTGATTGGCTTTAAAAACAAAAAATAAAACCAATGAACGGAACAAAAACCCCAAACAAAACTAAACCAAAAACCCAACAAAATGCTTTATAGAGAGAAAGTGAAAGAAGACTCTGATCTCTGGCTTGTGGGCACGACTGCTGTGAGGAACAGAAGCATAGTGGAACATTTTGTTGAATCTAGAAATAAGTGAGCAAGCAGAAGCACTTCTGTTGTTCCCATAGCTGTAAGACTGTAGTGGTTTGCAGTAGTAGGCATCCTCCCTAGCAAGCATCATGTGGTTTGTCAGAAAGGAGGCTGCTACTGGAAACAAGAAGAGTTGGGTGAAGAAGATCAGGACACAGTCCTCTTTCCTGCTCTGGCATTCCTCAGCTTGACTTCTTTTGCTCTTTCCAGGTTCCATATTTGCACGCACATTGCCATCAAACTCATGAGATGACAAGTAGTTAAGTCACGTGCCCTCTACGCGTTAGGGGCTGCACAAGACTCAACCTGTGTTTTTTAGGAATGGTGGGTCCTGTGAAAGCCTTCACAAAATTTAGGTTTGGTGAATTTAATGTGGACTTATGACCTGTAGTTAGAGACTGATTTCACAGAGTAAAGTAGGGATAATGGGTTATGAATGCATGTTATCTTTCTCAGTGTCATGAATGCAAACCAACCATGAAATGCAAAGTACAGGTTGTGTTTTACTTAGGCATTTGAAGTTCTGTAACTTAGTTCCTGGTAATAATGCAGTAGCGCTGGGAAGCCAGATTTGTATTCCTTTTTTTTTTTTTTTTTTTTTCTTCCCTAAGAAAATGCATTTTATCGTTGAAAAAAGACCCCAAAAACCAAAACCCAAGAAACTAGTTGTTTTTAATTGTTCACCTGCTAGTAGGGCTGTGGGGTTTGTTAGGTATGTTTTTATGATGGGAGTGGCTTTAAACTGAAAGAGGGTAGTTTTAGATTAGGTATTAGGAAGACATTTTTTACTGTGAGGGTGGTGAGACACTGGAACAGGTTGCCCAGAGAAGCTGTGACTGCCCCATCTCTGGCAGTGTTGAATGCCAGCCTGGATGGGGCTTTGAGCAACCTGGTCTAGTGGAAGGTGTCTGTGCCTATGGCAGGGGATTGGAACCAGGTGAGCTTTAAGGTCCCATCCACCCCAAACCATTCTGTGATTATATGTTGTGTGCGTAAATTAATTCATGTTTCTGACTGAAGATGTCGTTTACTGAAAGCATTTTGCTTGAGAGATTGTCATAAGCAATTGCTGTAAGGGGACTTGTGGGCTTGCAATGTTCAGCAGAAAGAGAGCACATGTCAGCTTGTTATTTGTGTGTCTTTAAACAAAGAACATGTACAGACATTGTGCTTGACAGATAATCACAAAACCAGATAGATGTAGCAGAAGAGCAGTGTCAGGAGGGGAGAAAAACTAAAGTAATTGGAGAACTTGTTTTGATAAGCGCTGTCTTCACTTTGCATTTCGTGGATTTCAGCTACTTTTTGCTCTTTAAAAAAAACGTTGGAGAAGGTAATATGTACTCAAACCAAAACATACTTGCAGTTTCAGTTCAATCTCAAATACAGTTCTGAGGGAATTAGTTACCAAAGTGGTTAACGTGGCATACTTGAGTGATCGACACACCAATTAGAAGTATGGTTTGTTTTTCTCAGTCATGTGTTACTTCATGATGTTCATGCACAGGGTTCTGAGCAGTACTTAAAAAGGAATAATATGTTGTTAAGTTTCTTGTGTCATGAAAACAGATTTATGAACGATATTATCTTTTTGTTTTGAAAAGTGGCTTCTGTTTCAGTTTATCATCATTGGTGTAATCAGTTCACAAATATGACTGACTTGTTCTGGAGGTTGCTTCCTTTTTTTGTATTTTTTTTAATGTTTTCTTACAAATACACTATGCTGCTGAATGAATGTTAAATCAGAGGAAGGGGACAAATGCTTTTTCCAGGCAAATTCCATTGTGGTCTGCTTACTCAGACTTTCCCAAACCCACCACTTGTTTCTGGATTTATCAGCTTAATTCTCCCACCTAAACTTTATCCCCAAACAAAGTTTCTGCAGTGTTTTATGTATACAGGATAATTCCCGAGATCTGTTTCACTCAGTTGGGCTAAAGCATGGCACACAGTTTTACTGTGACCATTAGAATACTCTGTATAGCTAAAGTTATGAAAAGTTAAAGCATTCTTCCATTGTTACAGCAGATGAGCAAACTCATGCTAAAGATGGACATAAAACTAAGTCTTGTGATTGTCACTTGCAGAAGGACTGCTGACCTTCTCACAAGGCCACTTGTATTCCTATTGCCTTAAATGACACAAGGAGCTTTCACTGGATATGAAGGCCATGTGGCAAGGCCAGTCAACTATGTTAGTTATATTGGAGTGGCTCCCTGTTCAACCCTCAAGAGTGTTTTGGGATTTTTTCCCCAATGTCCTCAGCTTGACTGTATACAAAAGCTGTGAACAGAAATCCTGAAGCTGATTGCTTCGGGGTTTCAGGAGTGTAATTTTTGTAAGGCATTTGATAGCATTCTTCAGAAAGGTATTCTTCCTCTTCTACTGGGGAAGGAATGTGGCTACTCCTAAAAGTGCCAGTTTATTTAATGGAAGATTCAGCTACTTTGCAAAAGTTTTGCCAAGGATAGGTGCTTTTTCCTGGTGCTTGGCTTAGAGGAATTTCTCAGAGTTAGTCTTAAAATAATCTTTAAGAAAGCCCATTGTATTGTAGCTGGAACTGTCACCAAGTGCCTTTAAGGCTTTGTTGTCTTCTGCTTAAGGAACTATTGCCCCAAAGAAGTAAACCTTATGACACAACTTACATTTTAGTGCATGTCAACAGTGTGAGAAGGAATGGGTATTTTCTTTTTACAGAGGAGAAATTTATGATGTATTTTAAGATCTCTCAATTATGACTTCAGTATTTTGGTTGCTGTGGGTGCTGTTTTATGGGTTGTTTAGTTCAGTGCTGTGTACTACCCTTTTTCCCGAGACAGCTGTTGCAATTAAATGATGGTGACTGTCCAACTTGCATTGTGTTTCAGAAAAAAAGTGTAAAGTCATTTTTCAGGTGTGATTTTTCTTCTTTTTTGCTTGTGTAAGCCCTTAAATGCTAATTCAGGCTTTCATGTCCCCCAAAAGTGTTGCTCTAACATAGCTTTAAAAGAGGAATAGGTTTTAAATTGCTAAAAAACCCTCTCAAGTGATCAGGTTTTACTGTGTAGCCTTCTTTTTAAAGCAGGTGTTGACACAAGAATGTGGCTTATTGGTTGTCTCCATCTACTGGCATAATGGAAGCGTGCTTTATTTGGCTGACCTTCAATGGAGTTTAGCTACAGATAAAAAGACGAGAGGAGTGGTACTGAATTTTCATGCAGACTTACTCAAATTGAGATTAGTGAGTGAAAGAGAACAATTATTTTGTAAATTTTACTTTATTTTGTTGTTTTGGGTTTTATTGTATTTGATACTCTTCAATTTGATATCCCCCTATGGGCCAGATCTGCAAGGGTTTGTAGCTGCTAAAGAGTTTCATCATTTTGTAATTTTTAAAACTGAACAGAAATTTAGGTCTTTTTCCATCTCTTGGTAACATTTCTACTGCAGTTTTTACATTTTCAAATGTACTTACAAGCACAGCTCTAGTTGTACCCATACTGTCTTAAATCCTGGGCAGAGGGAAGTTGTCTGTCACTGCATTTTGTTACAGGTAATATAATTGTACAGGTGATGTTAGAGGTTTATGTTCAGTGTATTATTTAAAACCAAACCAAAACTGAAAGAACACTTCCCTCCCGCTGCTTCTTCAGTAAACTGAATCAAAGTGGGCTTCTGGCTCCTCTCATTTAGGAGAATTATTTCATTTAGTTTTTTAGTGTGATGTACAAGTACAGCTATTCTGTAATGAAACAAGCCTTTCATTTCTAGTTCCTTGTTGTCTTGCTTCTGTCGTACATGTTTAAGACTCAGCATAGTGTAAAAAATTCCTGCTGAAGATACAAGATGGGGCTATGAATTCACACATTAGAAGAGGTGTTTTTAATAAACTACACTTTGGGATTTAGAAGACTTTTTATTTCCAGGTTTTGGAATTTTATTCAGGCTCTGGTAGTTCCTATGTAGGAACTCAGGGCTTTGATTTTTAACTAAGAATAGCAATATTTAGGCTCTGATCTTTCCTTTCTACACAACTACTAAATGTACTATTAGTACATTTACAGGTGTGATGAGAAAGCTGTGTAACGTGAAAATGACCTCATCCAGAAATGGCAATCTTATCATTTGTGAACTGAATACACGCTGGTGGTAATGAAACAGATGTTTATATTGAAAATTCTATCATTGCAAAGCAGGTACAAAAGAGGAATTGGAACCCAGGGTGACATTGACTGGGGTTTGTATCATTCTCGGCAAGGTTGCCCTTTACTTATGAGAGGTTCCTGGAAAAGAGAGGGGAGGATGAAAATGGAAGTAAGTAAAAGCCATTGTAGGTATACAGATTGAGGCAGTTCATACCGAAGAAACTGATTGTGTATGCACACACACTGCATGGTCTGCACCAGTCAGAAAAGAAGTTGAACTGGAGGGGTGCACGTAGCCTCTCTACCTTTCCATCAGACCACTTTGTTAAATGCAGCATCCGGTTACATGATTCCTAGGTGTTTACTGTTTAATAGGGAAATATTTGGAGAAGTTCTGCCCCAATCTTCCACAATTATTATTTTTTTAAATTTTTTAACACCGTGGGGATTACACACATGCATCAGTGTGTGTCAGTTGCCAATTTGAAATCCCCGTGATATCCTTAGTCTGCAAAAGTAAGACTTCTGGTTTTCTTTTTGTACGTATCAAAACCAAGGACCTATCAGTCCTGTGGCCAAACCTGGGAAATGCTTACTTTTGCAAGCACAACTCAAAATGAAGAAGAAAAACCCCAAACAATGTTCTGTTAATTTGCTTTGATAGTAAGTAACATTTTCACAAAGATACTAGGCATTGTATCATCTAACCTACTGTGCGAAATAACGGATGGACTTATCAGTGCCAGTGTGTAAACTTGTGTATTTTAAGGCAAGCAATTTTTTGCTGTGATGGAAATGATTGACTTACTTACTTGGGTCAGCGGGGGGGGCAGAAGAGAGTTGATAGTTCACAGAATAACCTGTGAACTTTCACCCCTCTATATGGAAACTTGTTTCAGGGTCAAATCCTTGTAGCTGCCTTCTTGCCACGGTCAATGCCAGCCCTACTATTCACAACACTGCGGCCATCGAGGCCTAGGTACGTAAACATTTAAGGAGTTTTTAAAGTTCTTTACATCAAAACAGATTTTTAAGATTTCTGTTTATAAGCTTTCACCATTTAACAGCTATTATGTAAATGATGATTTGAAAGAATGTGAAGACTTCTACTGATGCTAAACTGTATGGCTAAGCGCCTTTAAAAAAAAAAAGGAAGATAAAAACCTGTATGTTTCATGTGGATTTTCAGAGTAGAACTTGAATGTGCAACTGCTGTATAATAAAGTGGGGAAACTTTTTTTTTTATATATATTTAAAATACGCCTAAACACTCTGTGAATGTCATTACTAAATGTGCTTGTATTTTGTTCAGTAACTAGGTACACTTGGCACACACGTTGCCAGTTAAACAGTTAACACTGCCTCCTTTCACGAGATGAGAAGAGATGCATTGGAACCAAAGTAGCGTGTTTAAAACCGGACGGTTATCATTTTATTAAATACATATGTCTGCAGAGGGTCACTTGCCACTTTTGGATCACATTAGAATTTTCTTAAGTTGTTCTTTTTTGCAAATATTGATTTGTGTCTCGTGTGTCTGCGTGAATTCTGGTTGCTACCAAATGTTAATGTATATAAAGCTAAGGTGTATTTGTTTTTAATTGAGTCTGTGAAAGGTTGTTAGAAACATTTTTTTGGAAGCTCCCCCTTAGCTTTTAAAACCCCAGTGCTAACTTTAGGACTTGTTTTACTTTTCTTTTTCTGGATAGGATCAGTTCTTAAGAGCAGCCCCTGTAACTGGAGGAATGGGAGCTCAACTGATGAGAAAAATGGGCTGGAGAGAAGGAGAAGGGCTTGGGAAAAACAAAGAAGGCAGCGTTGAGCCAATTATGGTCGACTTTAAGACAGATCGGAAAGGTAAGCCCTTCTTCACATGTCTTGTGGCAGTGTAAACTTCTCATGTCAATTTTGGAGACAGGCAAAATAACTTTGAAGTAGTAACCTTTTTCTGGGTACAGCACCGCCGGAAAAACTGGCAGAATGGTGTAGGTGATTTTGGTACTAGATTTTCATGCCCTGTATTATACGTAAAGGCTTTGTTCTTATGCTTGTGGGCTCTTCCAGACATTCTTTAACTTTCCCTAACCATCACCCTCCATTTTGAAAGTGCTTCTCAGTGAGTTAGGGATGTGCTTCAGTTGGATGCGTGGAGAAGGCATGGACAGGGAAGTTGTGGAAAAGCCATTGTGGTTGGTCTAGAGGAAATGGCTCAAGCAGAAATGGGGCTGGATAGAAGATTGACTAGATCAGTTTTAAGCTGAGGTGGAGGACAGAGATGAGACCTACAGAGTTGGGTTTGCTGCTGCCTTTTAGCTAAAGTCCCGACAGGAACAGACTCACACTGATGTTTTTAGGTCTTCCAAAGGGATTCTGTTTCCTTTTTTGTCCATCTGCTCTCTTTGCTTTTCCATCTCCTCATTTGATCGTGTTGTGGGAAACTCTGCTCAACTACAGTGATGTTGGCCTGATTGTTTCCAAAGAGTTTTTTTTTTAGCAGTCTTTTCTGCTTCTCCTCTTTATCAAAAGTCCGCAGCCACAAGTGGAGAACTGTTGCACTTGTTTCATTTGATGCAGGAGAACTGTCCTTTTAATTGCAGGCAGCACGCTGCTCCTGAGGCTGGGGCAACGTTGTTTGTATGGTTGGCCACCTTGCCAGCACATTCAGCAAGAGCTCTCTTGTCAGAGTGAATGCTGTTGGAAATTTTTCGTTGGCAATACAAGTTCTAACCATTGTAAATACCAGGTTCATTATTTCAGCAAAATGTCAAGATTTATTAGGCATGTTAGCAAAATTAACAGCACTGCAGGAAAACATGTTCTGTCTGTTGTTCTCCTAATATATATTTAGCTTTTTCAACTGGGAAACTTTAATATTTTAAATAAGTCTAATCCATTTCTAATCTATAATCACATCTAATATCAAAGCATGAAAATACTTTGAATTATGGATTTATGTTAGCTTTTATCAATGCTTGTGATTGAGCTTGGAAGAAAACAAAGCATATAAATGCAAATGTTGTGAAATTTGTTTGCAGATGTGCAGCTAGAGGAATCTTTAGGTGTCAACAGGGTAGTTTTTAATACAGAGGTAGTTGAGTACTGCTGAGGTGACAGCTAGCAGTGGAAAATACAGTTTAAACATTGAAATATTAAGCACAGAGAGGTAGAAAATGAGGAAGGCCTATGTTAGGAAAATATTCATTGATTTCTAAATTCTGAAGACTTTCTAGCAGCATAATGTGGGTTTTATAAATGGAGAAGCGCAACAGTCTCAAAGTACTGAGCACAGTAATACGGACTTCACTTTTCAGGTGGTTTTCTTCTGTGCAACCTCTCTGTTTAAAGAAAGGAAAAAAAGATACCTGGTGACAGAGTGATTGCCAAGAAGATCATCTTTGACAAGTATTTTGTTACTGTTACTTAGCTATTGTCATCTTTATAGGTGTTGTCTTGGAAAGTTCTTGGTGCTGGCAAGAGTTCCTTCAACTTAGCTTGATTTATAGCAGTTGGAGAGAAGAAACTGAGAACAGTGTCAGTATTATTTTCTCAAACAGCCTGTGTAACATGGTGATGGATTTTTGTGCTGTGGAGGGAATGGTCAGCTCTGTTCATCATGTTGCTTGCTCCTTGCTACCTCACATGAAAGAGGCAGTTTTGCTGCACAACCTGTGAACATTTTGAACATTAAAATCATTTTGGTGAGACGCAGCTCATGTTGCAGCTCAAGTTTCCAGTTAGAGAAGTGTGTCCCAGGATTCTCATGTTGTTCCTAAAACAGATTTCCTTAGTGCCTGCAGAATTTGTTACCAGTGTTTCAAGCACCAAGCCCTATGGCCTGAGACAGGTCAGGTCCTTGTTGTGCTGGGCATTCTGTAACAGATAGTTTGCTTTTTCTTCTTCAGAACATTCAGTCTTCAATAACAATTAAAAATGTTTAGTGGAGTTAAAGGATGCCTCTTCCTGGCCTCTGGTAGCTCTGTCTGAAAATACAAATAACCTTAGTAATGGCTGTGCTTTGCTTGAATTTCATTGTTTTTAAATACTTGGTTGTCATCATGTATGCAATCTAATCTGATCATTTCCACCAAAATAAATCTAAGCGTGTTGTGTGTTGATAAAGAGTTGTCTTTAATGTTGAGCCAGCCAAGCCTGTAATACAGGGAGACAGTTTGCCTTGTGAAGAGGCTGTATGTTTCATGCATTACAAAGAAGCAGCTGAACAGTGATTGTACATTTGTGTTGAATAGCTGAAAAGCTTCTTCAAACATCAGAGTTTTTTGATGCTTAAATGTATAAAAAGTAGTATTTTTTTAAGGTTTTTTTGTAGAGGTTTAAAGACAAATCAGGAATTTTTAGAAGGGATCTGTCTGTTATATTAAGTATCCTGGTTTTGTTTTGTAAGGAATGTTTTGTCACGTTTTTACAGCTCCTCCCCAAATAAAAAACTACTCCTAGATGCAGGACCAAGCAGTTTGCTCAGAGTTATTCAGTAGGCTGCACTAGGACACGAACCAAAAGGTTGTCTGTCTGCCTTTGTCATAGCTTTCCCTTAGACCCTGTTTTTCCCAGGCACCAAGCAAGATCTGTAGTTGTTTTACAGGCAGCATTGAGCCAAACCCTCCTTGAGCTTTGATATCAGCCAGTAAATTGCTGGTTGTCTGTGTTCAAAGAACCTTGGTCCATCAGCAGGGCTTGGTGAAGTCCACCGCTTTTTTGACAGTCCCTCTTGATGAGGTACCAGGGGCAAGATGCAGAAGACAAGTGTCAGTGACTGCAAGTGAGGGAGACACAATATTAATCAGAGAATGACATAAGAAGTTTTTTTTCTTTGGTGGAAATCTTTGGTTACTTTGGATATAAAATTAAGTGGAAGAAAAATAAACCTTGTTTCAGTGATTCTTGTCTATGAGGGTTTCATACCGCTTGAAAAGCCCTTACTGCAGGAATATTTAGGATGACAGTCTGGTAAGGAGAGAAGGATTTTCTTCAAAAGCAAACCAAATCAAAATGCCAACAAAAAAAACCTAAAGGAACAGGAAGAAACTGGAAACAATTGCAGTATCTCCCTGTCCTTATTCACCAAAGCCAAGAACAGAAACAAATTGAGGTAAGAAACAAAGTAGTATTTGAAGGACTGAAGTCTGAGAAACTGAAAACTGGGCAGGTATTTTTTGGTATTTAAGGTAATGGCATGTAAAGATGTAAAGAAACTTGAGTCACTGTATGAGCATGGCATGGTTACTGACAGTTGATGTGTTTTTAGCCATTGTTGCACTTAATTTCTTAGTCTTGTAAGCGTTTAAAAAGAAAAATGTTCTATTTCCTCATTTCACAGTGACTTTATTGGCATTCGTGCTCTTTGTGTTGCCTCGTGGCCCAGTTGCACGCTCTTCTGCTATTTTATATTCATATGCAATTGAAAGCAGGTAAACTGGGCTGTGAATTTGCACTTAAAGGATAAGTATTTGAGTACTGATAACTAAAGAGAGCACATAAGAATGGTGCTGTGTTACTTGTATTGCAAAGGGATGTGCTAGGTTACACTTCTTACTGTTTAGTGGAAATACTTCAACTGCTCAGTATGTCAGAGGCAAACTGTACGGTAGTGGATGGCTTTTGGGTTGCACAAAAAGACTGAAGGAGAGAGTGTTCTTAAACTTGTCTCTTGTTCAGTGTTTCTCCAAAGAGGGCATTGAAAACCAGGTGTTTCCTGACTTGCATGAGGCTACTCAGAGTTTTCTACTACCTGGCTTTTTCAGAGTCTTAATAGAGCAGTTGAGAAGAGTGTTATGTGTAGTAAGTATGAAGGGGAAAAAAAAGTTGGATGAAAGGGAGGTTTGGTAGACTTCTGAAAAGACCATTGAATGGTGTTCAGACTTCACCTCCACTGTTATTGCTTTACTGCTGGTAATACAGAAGTCAGGTGAGGATCAGAAATGTAAACTTTATTGTGTTTTGTTTAGGGCTTGTTGCTGTGGGAGAGAAGGCACAGAAGAGATCTGGACATTATGTTGTGATGAAGGATCTTTCAGGTGAGATTCTTGCTTTTCACAGAGCAATCTCATTTAAAGTGATGGCTTCAGTAGTGGCACTGAAGTTTTAACATACGTTTTCTCTTTAAGGTAAACATCCCGTTTCTGCTTTGATGGAGATCTGTAACAAAAGAAGATGGACACCACCTGAATTTGTGTTGGTGGATGATAGTGGGCCTGATCATCGCAAACATTTTATCTTTAAGGTGCGTGTGAGTTTCTTTGGTTGCTGTTGGTCTTTCTGTTAAAGGTGATGTAAATTCATGGTTTTATTTGCATGTAAACATATAAACCATCTTATGGGTGGTTGAGGATTGCTGAGCAGTGTCTCTGCTAGAATTTCTAAGTCATGTTTCTGTAATGGCCAGGTCAGACCTCTGAAGTTTATTAGTCTGTGAATCCATCAAGAAACACACTGTTCCACTTCCTAGTAAAATTACTGACTCATGTGGTACCATATTCTTGCTGTTTGCTTGCAGGCATGGTGTTGAACCTTACTGTTGTAAAGGCAGCGAGCAAGACTGGTTTGTCCTTCCGTTATCTTACAACATGAGCTTCCTTTTTCACATCATACCCTGTATTAGCAGTTGGTGTTCGGAAATGACGGTGCTTACAGACCAGGGGTGGATTTTGACTACCACTAAGAGGGATTATGTAGGGAAGGTGCTTAAAGGAGGATCTGCGAAGCGCTGCCTCAGAGCAGTGATTAAGAGGCACTTTGTAATGCTTTCTTTTCCCATAAACAGGTGAGAGTCAATGGAAATGAATACAGGCCTACTTTTGCCAGCCTTAACAAGAAGCATGCTAAAGCCACAGCAGCAACTGCGGCTCTCCAAGCGATGGGACTTGTACCAAAGGAAAGCATGGTTAATACCACCATGTTTAGGAGTGCCTCACACCGCTAGATATTGTTTTTTATATTGACATTATTTCAGATAATTTTACTCTGCACAAAAATGGTATTTGCCCTTTCATGTTGTAAATACATTGGCAATTCCCACGTTGTAAAAACTGTACAGACACCTTCAGGTTTTTCTTTTGTACCATCAAAATGTATTTAAATCATACTTAGTTTTTGGTATGTTTATATTGTTTACATTAGTGATGTAATTATTTCTTAAATGACTAAATCAGACGACAGACTCTGGAGGCATCAGTAATTGAAACCCTTGTTTTAAAGCTCATGCGATTCCTCTTCAATACGGAATGTTAACACTTTCATACTGTTTTGTACGATGCTGCAGTTTTCCCTGGTCTCGGTAAAGCTACTCGTGCACTTTGCCGGCAGCTGGTGAAGGTCACGTGCTCACCCATGGCTGGTTGAGGCTGGTGCATGCTGCTGGACAGGTACCCAGCAGCGCCACAGCCCAGCAAGAAAGCACGTGGTGGTAGTCCTGTTGTACAGTGTTAGCACTGCTGCTGCTGTCTGTGTTCAGTCCAGGGTTGGACTTGGTGGTGCACTGCAGCTGGCCCCGCAGCCCATGCTCCAGGATGTACGTGATTTAGGCAGAAGACATGCACTCGAAGGGACGGCAGGAAGTCCAGCAGTGGATCCTGTGAGACTCGTGATGTGAAGGTGACTCTCCCTGCATGTTCTAAGAAGGGAGATGATGGAGTTGTCTATTCCAAACAAATTAACACACTGCCTGATGTTGATTGTATGATTTTGTGGTTAATGTGAATTTTAAACTTAACAAATCTACAACTGGATTTGGGGGGGGAAGGGGTAGAATGGCGCTTAAATTGTTGTACCCAACTTGGTCAATAAAAGCAGCACAAGTTCATAATCTTAATCACTGGTCAGTAAGCAGTAATTCAAGTGTCTGCCAAGTTGACTTGGGGAAGAAGGGTGCAGTGTAAGATTATGCTGAGGATCACCAATAGCTGTTAGGGCTGCAGGGTCACTTCTGCTTGCTTTGGAGTATCACCAGATTAATTCCATGGGCTTCCATTTTCCGTAATGGTACTCTGCCCTCAAGGAGACAGCCCGATCCAGAGTTTGGGCAGTTTGACAAGGGAGAGGATGTACAAAGCTTTTCCTTTTACGTCCCGTCCCTCCCCCCCCTTTTTTTTCCCCTTCTAATTTAAGAAGTGTTAGTATTTGAGCCCTGATCAGTTTGGATTGGAAAGGGCATTGCACACCTCAGGCTGGATTTGTCTGAGTTATGGTCAGGTTGCCAGGATTCATGGGCTTTGCAGCTCAGGTGCTTATTTCAGAAAAGTCTTTTTGAGGTTTCTATTACACCCCCCTGAGCGGAGCCTCGTCTGGGATAGGAACAAAACATAGTTTGTACATAGCAAGGCTGCGCTCAGGCCTAAAGCGTGTGAGCTTCGCCAAGGTAACAGGAACACAGAGGTGAAGAATTACTAGTACCTCTTCCACAAAGTAAGATGACCTGTGTGTATTCTGCCAACTGTTAAGGAACAAGGTGTCTTTCCGTGCCCTGAAGGGACAAGGGCCTATGTCTTATGTACAGCAGAGAAATGGTGTTTGGTTGTCGACTGTCCACTTCCAAAAAATAAAGACCCTTGCTCGTCTGTCAAAGCGCTCTAGGCCTAAGTTAATTTTCATGGACATAATGGTCCTTAATTAAAACTTCTTTCCCTTTGGCTTCTCGCCTTCAGTCTCTGACTAAATATTTGAAGATTTCCTCGCCGTATTTGCTGCACTGCTTGGCAGGTGTGTGTAATAATAATTGAATATAATGGTATAGCAGTGGAAGGATCCACCCTGGGAGAAGTGGTTGTTGTATCGGTCTTAGCTCAAGTCTGGCTTATTGATGTACGACTGAAGAGTAATTAACGGGGTGTGTGGAAGCAGCCCTTTAGTCAGACTTTTGTGTAAATGTCTGGTTTGATAGAGCTGAAGCAGTTGAGATGTTGATCATTCTGTTCACTCTGTCGGTGGTGTCCATGTCAGCACTGGTGTCACAGCTGTGCAGCATCACATCTGGGAACATAACAATCTCTTGTACCTGTTGCTTTGCCTTTTTTAGGTCTGTATTCCCCATGTATAATGTAAAGCCATGCTACTGCACAGCAGCAAGGAGCAGATGAATTTGGTCCCACTGAAGACTCCATTTAAAAAATAACTATTTAGGAAAGTCCCGGATTTCACGCCTTAAAGATGTGGTACTGTACATGGATTTAACCTGAAGGAAGACTTGTGAAAAAATTATGACAGTTCTTGATTTTGAGGTTTCTGTTCTGGTTTAATTCCTTGTTGTTTAAGATGATCTATGGATCTAAAGCTAGTGCAGCGATGTGCTTCTGTTCAATTTGTAAATTTGAATTGGTTTGAGTGTCCTTTGCATGCAGGAATAGATAAGGAGTGATACATTAAAAAGAACAACTAGGAAACACTCTCTTGGAACCTGGTTATTTATGCAGCACTTGAGGTGTCTTGCAGGGGGTTAGCCTGTGACTCCTCCCAGCTCTGGCTGCGGGATTTCCTTTTCCTGTAGAATTCTTTCTCTAGAAGTAACTTTGCTTGAAGGTGCTTCTGTGCCTTCCCTGTCGCACACAAGGGGAGCCCTTAGAAACAGCTGCCTGAGGACTTGTAGCCGGCTCCCATGGGAACAATTTCTTTGGATTCTTCCCATTTGTAGTTTTTAAATAGTTGGGACTGGAGGAGCAGGAAGGCCAAGTACCTGTACCTTGGAAAAGTTGGAATTGCTTCTCCCAAATGAAGGACAGGTTAATGAAATTTTACTCGTTTGGACAGGTTAAAGAAATGCATCCTCGCTGCTCTACACATGCCTGGGGTAACGGTAGTTAGTATTTACTGAACATACCTGTAGGTGGGGCGGGGTAATGCCAGAGCTTTTCTAGGGAAGATTCCCTGGTGTCAACTATTGTTGAGAGCAGCGCTGTGTTGCAGGACCAGGAGCAGTGGGCACATGTTGCTGAAAGGGCAGGCAAAGCTCTGGGTGAAAACCAGCAGTTCTGAGTAGCAGGAGGCACTGCAGCATGCAATAAAGAATTCAGTTGTAGATCTTTGAAGTTCACAGTTTTAGACTACCAGAATGTAACTGCAATTCATAAATGTTTTTAAATGCATGCTAGATGTGAAACTGAAACAAATAGTAGTTAGCAACAGACGGGCTCTAGTCCACATACCAAAATGGGCATTGGCTCAATTAAAATTGCCTTCCCTGCCTTCCCATAGAGGCAACTGCATAACTGTTTTTCCTTATTGTTTTCAGTAACTTGTTCCATGTGCTAGCACATACTCTGTAGGCCTGTTCCTCAAGCACAGACTGGGAAGATGCTGCCCATTTCAGAACTGGGTGGTGGGCTCTGAGGTCAGGAACAGCTTTCAGAGAGGCTCACCCCTGGGACAACAGGGAAGCTCAAGTGGGACCTGGATGAAGCCTCCTTTTGCTGTTTTAGAATCCCTGGTCAATTCCGAGGTGGTGAGCAGAACAGCACCACAGAGGTAAGGGTAGCTGAGCACATGGCCTGAGCACCACCTTGTTTTCTGTGCGAAGTACTGGTTGAATTCAAACTGTTGGGGTGCACAAGCATGATGGTGTTCTACATACTGCTCTTCAGATTTAGTGTTTTCTGCTGCTGAACTCTGATCACCTAATAGCTGTGTAAAAAGTGACATACATACCTCATAAATAACAGCTCTCATTTGAAGTGAAGCAGACTGAATTCAACGTGTTCATACGCTACTATTGCTATGAACATAGATCAGCAGCCCCCTTCTGGCTCTTGTCTCTCTCACAGGTGGTACATCCATTTACTCCTCTAACTCGTTTGTACAAGTGGCTCATTAAAAGCCTAGTTAGCTTCATGGTGAGTGTGGGTATGGGAATACCAGCTAGCTATGCCCAGCAGTTCTGAGGAATCAAAACCTTTTAATCCAGTCCTGCTGCAGCCAGAACACTGCTGTGTCCATCGGGCTTTCATCTGTCTTTGTGGAGTTGAGAGCACTCAAAAGCAAGAGGTGCAACACACCAAGGTGAAACTATTGAGCTTCTGGCACGGTGCTGTGAGCAGTACTGGAAGGAGGGGGGAAGGTTGTGCCAAGAATTCCACATGTCCAACATGGTTACACAGAGCAGTTGCAGCACATCTGCATAGAATCATAGAATAGTTAGGGTTGGAAAGGACCTCAAGATCATCGAGTTCCAACCCCTCTGCCATGGGCAGGGACACCTCCCACTAAACCATGCCACCCAAGGCTCTGTCTAGCCCGGCCTTGAACACTACCACAGATGGAGCATTCACAACTTCCCTGGGCAACCCATTCCAGTGCCTCACCACCCTTACAGTAAAGAGTTTCTTTCTTATATCCAATCTAAATTTCCACTGTTTAAGTTTGAACCCATTACCTGAGGAATACAGACCTTCTGGACACAAGTCAGACCAATAAAACATAATCACGTTTTATCCAGTTTTATTTAAAAAGGGCTTTCTAAAACACAAAAGGAGATGTCCAAGGCCTTTTCATTCATTTCCTTTAGAAGTCCTTTGAAGTGTTTATGCAATAGTTGTCTGTGTTGTGCAACTAGATTGTATCCCTGCCAGTACCACATGGGTGCTGCTTGTGTAGATGCACCTGAACGAAATACAGCAACTGCACGCTTGAGAGCATTCTCTCCCATTAAATGGGACTAGCATACCTAGGACTTCCAGGTATAAGCATAATCCTTCATTTCCAGAAATCGGATGGAAGATTTTTTCAGTGTTGGAGGCTGACTCAGTTGATCCAAAGTCTTGGGATGCAGTCCAGACGTAGGAAGATCTTTGTGTACCGTTTTCTGTGGGAATTTACATGAAGAGGAGGGACACGGCATAGGTATTTCTGTTTGAAGTACCTGCAGTTCTTAATGTTCATTTGTGTACCTCTGGGGAACTCCAGAAAAGCTGATTTCCTGGATTATTCCATTTCTAAGGGAGGGACAGGCCCTGAGGACTGCCAGGTGGTGATCACAAGGAGCTGGGTGTAAACCCATGTGTTAAGGGAAAGTTTAATGTCACTCGGTGTCCTACAGTTTGCAATAAAGATACTATTCCTAACAGGAAAGATTGTCTGTGCTAGTTTCCTTACCTCATTCAAGGCAGGGTGTGTGCCGCCAAGATCAGTGTTAAACACAGCAGTTGGCTCATGCGTATAAAATACACCAGAGAATGCTCCCCTCTGGGCAGCCTTGAGCAGCATGGTCAGTGCATGCAGAGAATGAGGCATGACGGGGCCCACGATCTCCAGGCTGAATATGTTCTCATATGCCAAGCGAACCCTGGCTTTGGCATTTATACTTCGAGCCTGAGGACAAAACCATGTAGGATTAGTTCTTGACACACCAAATCAAGCCCTAATTTTAATTTATTTCAATACCGCAATGCTACAGTCCCATTAAAGGTTCAAAATTCTTTTCAGTATTGTCAACTTACTGTTCAATACATGAGCATGAGGCTTTTACTGTCTAACAACTCCTAAAACATACTGACTGTATCATGCAGGAATGCTATACAGCATTAACTGCTGAAGAACAGTGTGAACTGCTCTCTGGTGGGCGAAGACTGCACTACCTCTATTAATAGCATCTCCCTTAGTACCCACCACCTCCTTTATAGTAACAGAGGGTGAGCCATGGTTTAGAGGCTCCCTCCTTGCGACATCTCTGATAGCTGGAGATCCCAGGAGATCTCAGGAGAACATTTTAAGAACCGTTTTAGTATTTGAGAAGTCCGTTTAACCCCTTACTTATTGGGGTATGAAGAACAGAAACTTGGGTATTTCAATTTAGCAGCACAGATCGATGTGGACAAAGACTTGGGAGGCAGTCTCTATTGCAGCCAAAATGCTCACTTGAGTTGTAGCAACAAAAATTACTCTGCAGTACCTGAGGGGAAACTATACAAAGCCAGTGTCTGATCTACTGGGTGAAGAAACAACTTGCTTTACTAGAAAATAGAAACAGTTGTGTGACTTACTTTGAGCGTTTGCATCGTTCCACCTCGGAAAGCAACAGGGGACAGCAAAGTCGGTGGAAGCCCTGCCTGTGGGCCTGCCACAGCCACCAGGCTCTTACAGTTTATCAGGAAGTTCAGCAAGGTGAATGTGTTTGTTCCTTTCACCAGTGCAAGGGATTGGGGCTTGTGATCCATCTGCACCTCATGATTATCCTTACGACTGCATTGACTGAAGTCAAAGGAAAACCACAAGGAATTGAAAAGCATCAATGCACCCACTTTAGAACTGGAGCAGCGCAACTCCAGAAGACTCCCCTCTGACCAGTCTAGTCGGTTAACACAAACAAAACCAAAAAACCCACCAAGCTTCACACTGATCCAGATTTGTTCTTCAAATATTAAACAGCATCTTAAGCCAGGCTTCTGATTTCATTATTAAAACCTCAGGTGCTCCCCACATGCAAACGGAACCAGAAGAAGATGGAATTCATTGGGCCCTCTGAAACACCTAAAGGTTCTCAGCAACAGCTGTCCTGGTCTATAGCTTTGTCCCTGCTATGCTACACTACTTCCAAGTGTAAATTCAGCATACATGAACAGACACCCTTTTCTTTCACACTGCCTTTTCCTTCAAGAAGAAAAGCATCTAGAAATACTTGTCATAAAGAAACAAAAAAGACGTGCACAGTCCCCTTGCTATGCAGTAATATGACAACTGATATTTGGCAATAGGCTTTCAAAACCTTTTACAAAACTCAAATCTATACCACAAAAAGACAACTTCTGCACGGTTTTCCACTGTCATACACATTGACGTGCACAGAAAGGATACAGTTTCATAGAAATAGCATCTGGTTTCTTAACTTTGTCTTGGACTCCCATCTCCTCAAGCCAAGAGAAACCGTCATCATCATCATCATCATCGCTTGGAGCTGGCTCTCTGGGAAACACAGAATTAGTGATAGGAAGGTAACACTTCTTATGATGGTTTCCAAATGGAACACTGAGGATTCCGTAGATACCCTTGAATTCAAGCATGTGGGAGACTTAACATATGTAATACATACTCTTCACCTTCCATGCTGTTGCCCACTTCGAGGCTGTTGGCACCTTCTGTTTCCAAATTCACTTCTGAGTTTTTCTGTTTCCTGCTTTTACTTTCTTCTACCAAAGGTAAAGAAAACTCTATGCCTTGAACAGAGGAGGAGAGCAAGCAATGAATGGTTCTGTGCTGCTGCTAATGCACTTTATCAGTTATTCAAACCCTAGTTGGACTGGTTTCACCTCACCTTCATTTCTCATGGCTTCCCTCAAACCTCTAGTTGTGGGAGAAATTACAGCTGTGATGACATCACTTCCTGCAAGACCGGCAGCACGGAACAGGACAGTAAACTGGTAGGTACATACATAGAAGTAGGGACACAGTTTGGCTTTGAGCAGATTGTACAGAGAGGTAAAGCTGACAGACCTGCATCAGAACAAAAGGTTTCTGTGACTGAAGGTGATCCTTGGCTGTTGACATACCCAACTGGGTCTGGCTGGCTGTTAGTGGGTGTACTTTGCACAGGTCTGGCTGGGTGTTAGTGGGTGTACTTTGAACAGGTCTGGCTGGGTGTTAGTGGGTGTACTTTGAACAGGTTTGGCTGGGTGTTAGAGGGTGTACTTTGCACAGGTCTGGCTGGGTGTTGGTGAGGTGTACTTTGCACAGGTCTGGCTGGGTGTTAGTGGGTGTACTTTGAACAGGTTTGGCTGGGTGTTAGAGGGTGTACTTTGCACAGGTCTGGCTGGGTGTTGGTGAGGTGTACTTTGCACAGGTCTGGCTGGGTGTTAGTGGGTGTACTTTGCACAGGTTTGGCTGGGTGTTAGAGGGTGTACTTTGCACAGGTTTGGCTGGCTGTTAGTGGGTATACTTTGCACAGGTCTGGCTGGGTGTTAGTGGGTGTATTTTGCACAGGTCTGGCTGGGTGTTAGAGGGTGTACTTTGCACAAGTCTGGCTGGGTGTTAGAGGGTGTACTTTGCACAGGTCTGGCTGGGTGTTGGTGAGGTGGACTTGCACAAGTCTGGCTGGGTGTTAGTGGTGTACTTTGCACAGGTTTGGCTGGGTGTTAGTGGGTGTACTTTGCACAAGTCTGGCTGGGTGTTAGAGGGTGTACTTTGAACAGGTTTGGCTGGGTGTTGGTGAGGCGTACTTTGCACAGGTCTGGCTGGGTGTTAGTGGGTATACTTTGCACAGGTCTGGCTGGGTGTTAGTGGGTATACTTTGCACAGGTCTGGCTGGCTGTTAGTGGGTATACTTTGCACAGGTCTGGCTAGGTGTTAGTGGGTGTACTTTGCATGTGTTTGAGAGCACTCTGAATGATTGGCCAGATCTTCAGATGTGCTCAGCATTGGGGAAGCTGAGCTCCTCCGAAACACAGCCTGTTTGCAAGCACTATGCTTTTCCAGCACATGTGCTTTCTAGCACATGGGTTTATAGGAAGCTTCAGAGGCAACCTGGATTTACGGAATACTACCCAGATTAACAATTAGGATCAGAAAGGAGCATTTAACACAAGAAGGTAGCTTTAGTCCTATACTTCTTTAACCTGATGCTCAAAATAATGTGTATTCTAGAAGGAAAAAAATAAATTTAAAAGCTTTCTAATAAAAAATGGAAGAACTTGTACATTAATCAAAGTCTCATTATCTTAATCTTACTAAATACAGTGTTTGATTCCACTTACCAGTCACTCATTAGCACTTGTTGCAAGTCTTCATCCTGTGACCAAGGACTGGCTTTTCCGACTAGCTTCCTATCTGCTCCAATGCGAGGGAACAGCTGCAGCCACGGCAGCGAAGGATGAAGCCAGTAAATGAGGCTTTGCTGAAAGGCACAACGCAGTTCTGTTGACAGCTTTGGTTCCTAGGTGTCGAAAAGTATTTGGTAAGGACAGGAATGCTTCACTTCAGGCAGTGTTGCAAGTGAAGGATTAAACAAATATTACATTAGATAGTAAAACAGAAAAATCCCAGGCTTGTGAATAAGGCAGACTGAAGAAAGATGGACAGCAACTGGCAACTGCTCCCCAGTTTAAGATTTAACTTCAGCTCTAAGTGGTCGTTTAAGACCACTCACCACTGCTTGCTGCTATAGGTACAAACCACGGATGGAATTAGGTTAATAAGTAGGCCTTATTCTTGATGTAAGATGAAAATAAAACAGAATCAAGCCTTCACTGCCAGGCCCGGGGAAGTTGTGAATGCTTCATCCCTGGCAGCGTTCAAGGTGGGGTTGGACATAGCCTTGGATGGCATGGTTTAGCGGGAGGTGTCCCTGCCCATGGCAGGGGGGTTGGAACTCGATGATCTTGAGGTCCTTTCCAGCCCTGACTATTCTATGATTCTATGACATTTACAGGAAGGTGCAAAGATACAGTCTCCTTTCCAAAGCTGGAACTTCAAGCTACCCTCTTACGTATTACCTGTAAGCTCTGTGGCAAGTTTGTTTCTACAGCTCTACAATGCTGAGCAAATCCTTGAGCTTCCTCTTGTGCTTTTAAGTGTTCTGTCCAGGTAAAAGGTTGTGAAGACATAAATAGAAGTCGTGTTTTAATACTCCAGTCTGCAGGAAATTCATCTTTTGGTGAGGAGGGGACTTCGAGTACAGCAGCAGGTGAATGAAGGTCCTTACAAAACAGAAATAGCATCAGTTAACCCCCAGAACACAAACAAATAAAAAACTAAAACCAAACAACCACTAACAAACAAGAAATCAACCTATGTAGCTACCTATTTATATTTTAGCACAGTTAGGTCTCCTCCCTTGTGGATTTAATATTCCTTTCCTGGCAGCAGACCAGATACTGGACTGCACCTACCACATGGAACATCTTGAGTTTAGTAGCCTATAAGAAGACAAGTTAAACCTGTTGTCTCCTGTTTCTGTTCAATTCTCACAGCAAGAATCATAGACTGGTTTGGGCTGGAAGGGACATTAATGATCATCTGGCTCCAACCCTCTGCCATGGGCAGGGACACCTTCCACTAGATCAGGTTGCTGAAAGCCCCATCCAGCCTGCCCTTGAACACTGCCAGGGACGGGGCAGTCACAGCTTCCAAATGCCTGACTCCTTTTGTTCCTAAGGAAATATTTGCATTAATTTAAGACACATACTTAAAACAAAAAAGCTTTTTCAGACAGGATTTCCAAGTTACTCAGAGTTTCACTGTTCACAGGAGAACCAAAGTCACAGTTTATACTCAACTGATTATTTTAGTAACACATTCTACTACAAATACAGCATTATATTGCTTATAAAAATGCAAAAGTAGGTTTTCAGTCACAGGAGTCTTTCCAAAAGTTATGAATCACGAACAGATAAAAGGATGAAGGACTAAAAAAAAACCAACCAACCAACCAAAAAGCCCTCAACAACTAGAATTTCCATGCCAAACCAGCTGCTGCTTAATTTCATCCTCTCTTGGTGACTGTAGTGTCAGATGCTTTTCCTAGAGGATACAGAAAACCCCACTGGGGAGCTCTAGGACAGTTTGTTCTCTTTGAGAGGTCATTTTTCTGTTCTGCTAAGTTAGTCTGAACTTCAGTTTTTGAAACTATAACGATGTTAGACATTGCCTGCTTAAAACTATATTTCCAAGACTGGTTTTTAAGTATTCTTTCTTTTGTGTGTGCTGAGTGAAGTTGTTTGTTCCCTGTCTACAGCTGAATAAAAGAACACAGGAGATGCATCACCTTGAAGAACATGCTTAATCTCAACAACATATAGAACTAAGGAACGGGAAAATTATGGTGAACATGGTAATAAAACTGGAAGAAGACAACAACCTCTGCCAACTAGAACTACAGCAGTGACGTCAGGCTGGCTTTACACTGTTACCAGAACAGCAAATGTCAAGGCAATTTAAGGCATTTTCTTGAACACTGACATTTTAGTACATCACTTTATACAAAGATGGGCCATCAAATATTGAATTAAACAATTTCAGCTATTTTTGTGAACTGAGAACAGCTAAAACCCATTTCAGAAGCAGTACGTGCTGTTTCATACATCGGTTAGGGTGAGGATGTCAGTTCTTTCATAGGGTTCTGCTCTCCTGGTGGGCTTATCTTCACAAACAGGCTCCAAAAGCTGAATAGGAAAGAAGCGTAAGATACAGCACAAAGTCAGAACTAGGTTCGTAATTTATAAAACCGCCCCTCTCCCTGCAGTGAAATTCCTGGAGTGATGCTAAACACGTATACGCTGCAAACACCCACCCTCGGTTCGACCGAAAGGCGCCTACCTAGTGCACGGCAATGGCCTGGTCTGGTCTGCGCACAGAGCCAGGGAAGCCCCAGCCTCGGGGCTGCCTTTCCCCAGGGGAACGGGCTCCTGGCTGCCGCGGCCGGCGGAGGGCGATGGCTACCGGCGCCAGCGCGGGGGCTCCTTTCCCTTTCACCCCGCGGCTCCCCGGCCCCACAGAGAATCCGCCGGTCCCCGCAGGCCCGGCCCTACCTGCCAGAAGGGCGCTGCCGAGGGGTACCTATCTGCCGGTGGCCTCCAGGCAGGCTCCAGCGGCTGCGGGGTGCCGGCCGCCCGGGGCGCGTTGTCCAGGCTAGAGAACGGGTTGCGGCGGGCGGGCGCGGAGGAGCCCCGCGGGACCGCGCCGCAAAGCGGCGGAGCGGCGGCAGCCGGGGGCTCACTCCTCCGCAGCCGTTTGCGCTTCAGCCGCAGCACGGCCGGTGGCTTCTTGAAGCCGGGCGAGTAGCCCGGCACCGTGTGTGCTGCCATGGCCGGGCGGCGCGGGGCAGAAAGGAGCTAAGGGGCTAGGCGGGAGCCGCTGGCCCGGCTTGGCGCGAAAAAGGGCGAGCTCCGCCCCTGGGCGGTACTAAGGTAACATGACGGCCGCCGCCATGTTTTCCGGCCCGCTGCCGTGCTCCTCACCCCGCTCCGGCGGGAGGAGAATAAAAGCGTTACTGCTAAAAACCGTATGCGCATATCCGAGTCCATTCTGAACCCAGCCTGAATGCCTCTCCAGTCAGGGATCGAGGAAATCACCTGTGCAGATGGCTAGATCACAGCTTCCATTGTGAGTTGTGATACTGCACCCACGCTGTGCAGAAAACTAGGTCTGATGGTGAATTCATGCTACTGGCGAGGGCACACGCTGGACTATTTTACTTGAGACTATATTGGAGAGAGACGCCTATGCCTTCACCACAAAAAAAAGGCAGTAGCTTTCAGCCCATGCTATGCAGATGATCTTTTCTTTCCAAAATACAGGTCTGAAAGCCATTAAATAAAATAATGCTGGATTACTGACATAATCCAGATACAAAACTGGTTTTGAAGATACAAGGCTGCCCTTAGTGGCAGTCTGTGTCTCACTGAACATAATCTGGCTGTGTGGGGCATCGGCTCACCAGAGCAGAAGCGTAATTGGCATAACCTGGGCAAAAGCCTGAGCCAGCACAGCTCCTGCCATGCCTCTCACCATTATCAGCACCATAGGAGACCATGGGCAGCTTCACGGGCTGTCAACCATGAAGCACATGCCATTTTCTTGTCAAAGCTACAAAGGAACCTGTCAGCCTCTGGCCCCTGAGTTGGGGAGCCTTGTTATCACCCTCAAAACAACTTTCTGCTTTCTTCTGTCAAGGGATGCGTGAAAGAGGAAGCAATTTCTTAGGAAGCCTCATGAACCCTCTTGTTCAAGCACACACAACTCTAGAGCTAGCATTATTAAAGAGCATTAGAAAATGCAGACAAACCTCAGCCAGCTAAGCTAAATGGACCAATAGGCAGTTTAACACCCAAATTACAATGAGACATTTGCTTCATAACCTGATCCAGCTGAAACACTAAGACCGCTTCCGAAACAGCTAGCCTTAGTCTATCATAATGTAGAGGTCAAAAGACATTTATGTATGTAGTTAGGAGCAACATATCTACCGACAACAGATCCAATAAAAAAAATATACTATAAAAATATTTCCTCTGCAGTTTTATCCTGTTTTATTAAACCTTATTTTTAATTCTTATTTTTTGCTTCCTCTGATCTACTTTATTTTGCAAACTATTTTTTTATTATTTATTATTATTGTTTTGCAAACTATTTTATAGTTTTACTATATAAGCAAAAATTAACATCAGGAAAAAACAAGTAGTTGGGTACAAAACTTCAGAATATCAAACTAACATCTGGGATTCATATGCTTTAGACGTGCTAGCATCCATTGTTTGAGCTATGCACACAGCAAAAATGAACAGCACAGCTGAACAGAAAAAATAGTTCTGCTCTCAAATAAGAGCAAGTAGGAAGCCACATGCTTTGAAGAAAAAAACCCAGCAGTTCCTTCCCTACTAATTTCCAGTTCCTTCACTGATAAAGTTCCTTCCCTTTCTGATTTACAGATGGTTCATGGTAACGGAGAATGCTGGATAAACAGATCTGAGGCACTGGAATGGCAGGCGTAGGAATGAAGTTAAAAGAGGGAAAATTAAAGTGTACAGCAAGGAAGGTCTTAATGGAACGATAGCAAAGATAACATTACACTGACTGGATAAGTAAAGTGCCTCAAATATCGGAATGGCACAATCATTTCAGCTTATGGACTCTAGATTTATTGGGTTTACTCCCTGGTTGCTAACATGAAGAAAACCATCTGTGGGGGGAACTCTTACAGTCAGTACTGTATCCTTCCCCTCTAGCATCCTTTGCCAATTCTGATGGTTTTGCCTGTCGTTCGATTAAATAACAATTCTAAATGTGGATTAAAGAGTAAGTGTACCACGGAGAGTGCTCAGTCTCAATGCAATCAAAAAAAAAAGGTAAATATAAAGGTGACTGTTAGTAGAGGCTGGAGACGGGAGGACAGATAAAACTCACCAGATTTATTCTTTTTCCCTTTCATTTCTTAAGTTTGAAAAACAACAGCAACTGAGTTTGCCTGTAGATATTACTGACATTTGTAATTGGGACAGGGCAGACAAGATTTGTATGTCAAGACAGCCTCTTAAGAATTTGCTGATGGGAACATTCTGCTCAAGTTAATCAAAAAACCCCCCCAAACTCTAAAGTCACAGGAGTCTCACAGGACAAAAGGTCTAAATTCCAGTTCAGAATTATTTGAAAGTGTACACAAGTTTACTTCTCAAATACATTACGTTTCTTTATCTTCCACAGGCTTAGAATTCAGGAAATTGTGTGTCAGAACTGGATGACTTGTCTTTTTCTTGCTTGATGCTTTTGAACTATTTCCATAGAAACTTTGGCTTCGTACAATGGGATCGGTTCATCCAGCTGAGGCCTAAAACGGAAAAACATGTCAGAAGTGCCTGGTGAGCATGCTCAGATCAACAGAAATATTGCAGGACTACTGCTATAGACTTTACTTTCACTATGTAAACTTTACTCCTTAAACAAAATGAAAGTTTTATAGCTTTGGTTCGGTTCATTAAAGAAGGGAAGAGCCCAAAAGCAAACAGAAAAGAAAAGTTAATGAAAAGACACCTTTCTTAAGGGGAAAAAAAATAGGTGGTGGTGGTGATGAGGCTTTTGCTCAACAGCAACACAGTCATCCTGCATAGAAGTAAAGGATCTTCCATTCCTACTTCATTATGGGAGTCTTCATACATAGTGAAGCTTGTTACTCTTCTCAGAGGAGTATTAGACCCATCATCTTTTACAGCCAAACCCATTTCTCAGTCAGACATGTTGCTGAGCAGCTACATACATGCTTTTCCTCCACCAAGAAAAGAATATGTGGCCTTTGTTAAATTTTGACATACAGCATAATCATGGGATTTACCCAACCTCCTTGTGCATTAGCTTGCTGTATTACAAACAGAAATAGACTATAAACTGCTCCATATAAACTATGTGAGGCATCTTTTCCTGAGTATTCCCCTATAAATTTGCAGTACAGTGCTGGCAAGAGTTATCTACTCTAATGCTGAATTTAATTAAAACAAGAAAGACAATAATAAAAAAATCAAATCACATCTCACCTGAAAATGCTACTTGATAATTTCTCCATTATATCTTCTAAGATGGGTAGCTAAGAGGACTGTCAAGGTAACAATGTATCTACAGATAAATCTTTCCATAATCATGTGTGCTGGTAAGAGCCCTGTACTGATAGAAAACCAGCAGGATCAAGGCAAAAATGAAAGTTAACCTTAATGCCAATCTTTAGACCACCTTTATGCACTTGCTTATATATCAGAAGCCTCCTTTCCTGAAACAGCATACAGAAAAGAAATACAGAAAATAAAATTTTAAAAAATAAGGCAAAAGTGTTAAGCCTGACAAATGCAGCCCACACTAGTTCAAAGTTTGTCAGTCAGCATGGTGATTGTGGTTTTTGTGCAGAATGATGAGGACAGACTTTGGTAGCAATTAACTATCCCTACTCATCATCCAGACATCTGAGGTGAAAATCAAAAGAAAGTCTGGAACACAGCAGGGTCTGTAAATTCATGGAGCAGCACTGTGCATCTGTAAGGGATCTCTGAATTAATGACTACCATTCAAGGCAAAGCAACAGATGAGGCTGTATTTAGTCTTCATATGAAACTCAAAAATTAATGTCCCTTCCTTCATTTTTAGAGCAATCTGGTTAATATTTGAAGCTCAAGTTCTTTTAAAAAGCAATCACCTTGCTTTTTCTTCAGATGTTATTAATGCCATATGCTGAAGATTTTCACAAGATACACAGATCCAAAAAAAACCCCAAACCTAAACCAGATTTTTCCTTTCAACTTTAAAGCCTGTTGTGATAAAATGTGCTGTTATTATTAAAGATACCCCAGGAGACGACAGAAGAAATATTACTGTTTAGTCAGCTTACTTTTTATGTGGATAGCTACTCAGTAAGCATTCAACAAAAATACCAAACGATAAATTGATTCCTGATAACCTGCATCCCATAAACATTTACTCGGTGTGCCTGACCTTGCCTAAGCAGCTATGCAGTTCAGTGGAGGAGGGGAGGACCTCCTTGCAGTACAGTTAGCTGTTTCACAAATATAATGACTTAATCCTCACCTGCCTCTGCTGTTCTGCTAAACTGCAAAAGTGATTCAGCAGATCTCAGTCTGCAGTGCAGTAAAGAACAGGGAGGGTCCTTAAAGCCATAAACAGAAAAGCCTCCCAGTACTTGAAGTAATCCACTGGAAACTATCATGCCAGTAGAAAGCTCAGAGTCCAGCTGCTAAGACCGAATGTTGGTAATGCATAATGCAAATGAAGGAGACATTCTTCTGCCCACACCCACATCTTCTTTGCTCAATAAATTTTATGTACATAACATTGCAAATAAGGAAAAGGTTATGAAGACAAAATATTTTAACTTTTACAGTTAAACTGATTGCATTCAGATTTATGGATGATGCATTTACTGCCCAAAAGAACAAAAAAATAAAAAAAATCAAAAATATCATATGTACAATATAAAAACTTACAGAATCAAATCTTAAACTAATGGGGTCAATCTTAAACCAAAATACTGCATTTTCTCCAGAATACATGATTTCTATTTCAGCACTGCTTTTAATGGAGCGTGTGGAGACATACTTAGAAGGAATGCAGAGGCCAGCTTAAAACATAAGGGAATGTTACATTTCAGTTACACTGTAAGCTTAACTGTGCTGGCCTTTATGCCTGTCCTTATGTGACTGAGTAGAAGAAAATCTGTTAGTTGGTTTCTCAGTTGTATTTCCATCCACTTGTATCAGCAGTCAGTATTCAAAAGGACCATCGAAAGGATATAGAGATACTTCCCTTGCTGTACATTGGACAAGTTCCATATCTCATCATTCAGAAAGGAGACAGTGGCTCCTTTAAGAAACAAGGAGTGGCTGTCTGGAGGATCCAGCTATAACAAATTGAAGAACAATGTTATTTAGTTACGTTTTCCTATATGAAAATAGAGGATAAATAGTTATTTTATACAGATGGTTAAAAAAAACCCCACAAACCACCCTTTGCCCATACTTAAAACTTAGCAAACTCATATTTACAGCTTTAAATGATACTTTTCTGTCTTGTCAAGCAGTTTAGTACACTCAGCCAAGCAAAATAGATCCTTTAAAATTTGTCAGTACAGCTAAGCCATTAACATAGCTAACTATCATCTCAGAGAAGACATCCCCAAAACTGTCCCAAAGGAAAATAAAAAATGTTATTAGTGCTGTCTACTTCCCATTTTCTGGATGTGAAAATTTTCTTCAGTGAAAAGTGATGGTGTTACCAGTGGGGAACCAGTTGGCCATGACCGAAGCTCACAGACACGTCCATACATGTACTGTGGTACAAACTAACTTTCTAATACAGTATCTTTACCTGAAGATTTTTTTCTGTTGTTATCCAGTGTCCCCCAACACCAAGAAGAGTTATGATATCATGCTTATGAGGCAGCAACTGTGATTTTGAAGTTGATTCATCTTCAGCACTGTATAATTTCACTGGGGAGGAGGGAAAGAACAAAATTCATTTCAGCTCAGAAGAAAACTCGGTTCAGAATGCAACAGCCATCTCTTCCTGTACTTAAAAACACATTTTCTTGGGATTCTTTACAGTCCTATGTCTTCGGATTCAAAAGAGATGGAATATATGCACATGAATACACCCAATGAAAGACACCTGTCTGGAGCACCGCTACAAATAGATTATGCTGTTAGTCACATGAGAATATCTGAGAAAGCAGACGATTTAGGAAATTCAATATATATTTCTTTTAACACATTTCAGTGGAACTCTAAGAAGTTCTTAAATTATTTCAGCTAAAAATAGTAACCAGAGATTTCAACTATTATGGCTGCTTTAGAATACCGGCTGACAGTACTAGCGACTATGGTGTAATATTTGTATTAAAATAAGGTAGCGTAAAAAATGATGTCACAGCTCTACTCTTTAAACACATTTTTTTTCCTTTCAGTTTTAAATAGAGGAAAAATTCAGACAAATTTAGCAGATAACTGACAGTATTAGATACTTCCTCTAGAGGGTGATACGAAGAGATCTTAAGGAGATCTTGCTTAAGCAAACCTATTGAATAAAGATATGTACATGAAATTGCATGGGAACAAGCAAGTAAATGTAATTGTTTGAGGTGATGCAGCGTCCACCTATATTACCTGGAAATTCTACTCCTACTACCACCACCACCTAACAGTGCTCTGAAGACCAGTTTTTCATTCGTTGCATACCTCCAGCATCCAGAACAATATCCACTCCCAGGCCACCCGTCTCTTCCAAGCAGCTCTCTGCCACATCAATCTTGCCATTTGACACATCTATCACACGAGCTAGAAAGAGCAGCACATTTGGTTAACTACAATAAAAATGCGGAGTTTAGATTCAGAGCAGAACAAAGTTTCTAGTTACTGAAAGTATTACAAGCAAGTTTGCAGCCAAGTCAAAAAAACTAAATAGCTATTAGCTTAATGCAGAAATCAAACTCACAAATCTGTTTATGCCAAAAAGAATAAAGTATGCCATTATGAGAATTAGAAATCCTTCTGTAAGTTCATTATTTGCTATTTTTTTCCAAAAGCACCTTCAAAAACAGCAAGTTCTGGAGTGACTAGCCATGTTATTGAAGCAAAAGAATGGCCAAAAGATAAGAAGGGACCTTATTTCACATATCCCGACTTTCAAATTTTCTATCAAGTAACCATAGCAGTAATGCTTTGGAAGAGGTTTACAATCATTGTTTTCTTCCCTTACCCTCTGTAAACCCCACCACTTCCTGCTCATCCCTTGCAGAGCTCTTCTCTTGGTTCCACATCACAAACAAAAACCTATTCTCTCTGGTATGGAGCCCTGTCTCACAGTGCAAGTCAGAAGTAAACATGTGAAAACATATGAAATTCAGTTACTTGTGAGGCAATGACTTGACCTTTCTTACGATTCCAGCAAGTCTTTTATTCTTATTATATCCATCTTTTCTTTAAAATAATGCTTAGTAACTTCATTACTTATCTCACAGCATGGATAAGCTCATTAATGTATTACTTTGTGCATGATGTTTTTAACCTCCGAATAGCCCTCTGGGTCATAAATAGATAAAAGTATGCCCAGGGAAGCTTTGAATGCTCCATCCCTAGCGGCGTTCAAGGCCAGGTTGGACAGAGCCTTGGGTGACATGGTTTAGTGGGAGGTGTCCCTGCCCATGGCAGGGGGTTGGAACTGGATGATCTTAAGGTCCTTTTCAACCCTAACTATTCTATGATTCTATTTACATCTCTTTTTGAAATATTTCTGAACTGAAAGTCACTAATACATTTTTGTTCTCCTATATCTGTGATACCGTACTTATATATGGTTATAAAGATAAACTGTGGAATCAGGAATAACTAGGGCAGAGAAGTAGCAGATAAGGTTTTTAAGTCTTTAGTTTTGATTTATAAGGTAAACAAACATTTAGAAACTAAACAGGCCAAACATATCTTAGCAAAATGATAACTGAAACAATGTCAAATTTGGAAGCTCATTTCCAAGGCACAATGAATTAAACTCAAGTTTGCAATCTTTACTTACCCACTAAAGGCTGCCGTACACCTTCTTGAATTTAGTCACAAGGTGGGAAGGAAGAAGAGAAGAAAAACAGCGAGAAAGCAGTCATTAAGAAGAATATTAACAAATATTCAGTTAATGTTTTGGGGTTTGTTTTTAATCCCCCTTCCAAACAAATCATAAGATGTGTTCAGATTTTTAGGTCAATCAGTTTTTTCACTGAAGTCAAACTATCTGGCTAAAGGAACAGACATGGTCATAATTTAATAGATGTCACACTAATTTAGTAATGACAGTCATATTTCCCGTATGCAAATAAAACCCCACAATATCGTTTTCTTATTAGTTTCTCAGTCAAGAAGTTAAAAAGTTTTTCTTAACATGGCAATTTGACATGGTAAAAGGTTTCTGCAAATAATTTTACTTTCTGAGAATAATTCTGATTTACAGACTCAAAGCCTGACTATCAAACCAAAAGGCAATAGCTTAATCAGTTTGACTATTTCCTGATTTCTGTTTAGCAAAGATTTTCAGTTTTGTTACTTGAGTCAACACAGTAGTTTAAACTGTACTCATCAAAATCCTGTTCAATTTCCTTCCTAGCAAAAGCCTGTAATAATCTCTCTCCAGTAGAGAAAAGGCTGAGCCATAAATTATAATCTAATTTTCTATAATCCTTTGTCATTTATGCAAAATGTCTTGCAAAGAATTTTTAAATTAGTTCAGTTTCTTCTTGTACAACTTTTAAAGTAACGTTATTCTGACCGGCAAAAAGGCTTCAGTTTCTCTCCTCTTTCACTGTTGGTGAGAAGTAGAAACATCAGTATTTCCTCAACGTGCTACCATTGCTCACTCTCACACAGTAATTTCAGCTACAGAGTTTAAAAACTGTCACACAAAAGATTAAAGATTTGCTGCTTGGTTTACTGAACAGGCGCAAGCTGTGGAATCACTAAGGAGCTCTTATCAGAAGTGTATCCACTGAAAGCTCAATAGTGGTTTTAAAGAAAAAAAATAAAAAGCAAACCAACCAACCAAACAAAAAACCCAACCAAATAAAAAAAAAAGTGACCTAGGGAACAGAAGAAATAGATCTGTGTGTATATATATTTTGTTTGTTCTGTTTTCTAACAGAACCTCATTGTATTATTTATGTAACATTCTGTCTCTAGTCTGAAACATGGGCATTAAAAGTTCAAACCTGGTTGTAATCCCCTCCTTCATACTATTATTATATTTACTCCAGAGACTACTGGAGAGATGTAAGGACCCCACCCTGTTGGCCTAAATATAAAATCCCTAAACACTAACAGGAACTTCTACTTCAGGCACTGGAATCATATTTATTAAAACACAAAACGCAAAACAAAAAACCCTGAAATGCAAGAACAGCGAGTGGCTTTTTGCTTGCACACTCAAACTGTTTCTCCTTTTAATGCTGTACTCAGGTTATCCCTCTTTATTTGGAGTAAAAGATACATTTTCTTTTTCCCCCTAACGTTTATGTTCCACAAACATTTGGAAAACTGCTAAATGAAACTTCTACTGTTACAGTGCAAGCATGTACATAAGCAATGTAAGTGATGGCCTTTTCACTGCAAGAGATGGTTATTTCAGCCATTTTATGAAGCAGCTGGTTATGCTATACACTGATAACTCAAACTGCTGCTCATTGACAACTGACAGACTCGTTCTAAAAGCTAAACAAAGAACCCAATACTAAACAAGCACAAAACTGAAAAAGCCTCCACACACAGGCATTAGAAGCCAGCTTAGATACACAGCTAGCTATGCCTTGGTTACTTAGAGCATTTATTTTGTATTAACATTCATAGGACTTAAAAACTTCAGCAAAAAGTAAGTATGCCAAGCAACCCAAAGTGATATTCATATGTGCTGACAGGACTATGATAATAAAATTGCAAAGTCCTTTCTTAACTAATAAAGTTTTCATATCATTAGCAAGATACAACCCTAAATTATTAAAAAGCAAAGTGTTAGGTCTTTTGTATTTACTCTTTCACCCTGCAACAGCTGGCATGACAAACTTCTACATAATAGTAGCATTCACAAAAATGCATTATCTTCTGATGTCTGTAATGTCTACTGTTACAGTAAAAAAGAATTTTGAGATAAGAAAAGGAAAAATCAGGTTTTCAGAGGCTATATAAAAATGTGAAAAAATAAATCTGCTGTGTCTTAGAAGAAATTATGACATCCCCAGCACAAAACTTTGCAGTTCCCTGTTGAAAACTGTAAAGGTCAGACAGCAAAAATGTCTTTCTCCCTGCTCTTGTGTATTAACCTCTGCACAGCACTCCACTTCCTGCTGCATTATCAGCACTCCAAAGCCACTACTGGAAGAGCTAAACACACACTTGGTAGGCTGGAAGTGAATAACTCCCCAACACTGCAGATGTGTGTGAACGTGCAGCCCCAGAATGCATTTGCACACTGTGTTGTCTCTGTGCTTCCACTGCCAGTTCTGTTCTTGGGAGCCAGAAAGGAATTAAAATTGACAAGAACTCTGTTCTCTCTGTGTCTAAAGAGCAGCTCTCTGGCTTATTTCATCCCTCTGTTAGCTTACTATTCTTGAGCCAGCAACGGAGAACACAAGGACAATACTATGTGCACCTGCATATCAGCAATGCCTCATTTTAGTGAGTCACTAAGAAGAGAGGAGATTTGAAAACAGCTCTAATTCTCCATTTGGAAAGCAAAGATCACTGACAATATTCAGTGCCAAAAAAAAACAAACAACCCAACAAAACAAAGGAGAAAGGAACCAGAATGAGGGACAGCTAATCTTGATATTAACTTTTCAATCAGATCTCTCCTTAACCCATATATATTTTTATTGCTGCAACTGTAATGTGATGTTGATGTGATGAATGCTTTTCCCCAGAAAATATTCTTACAAGAGACACAGCTACTCTTTACATATGCTTCTTTGAATGATAACAAAAATCATACACTGAAAAATAAACTTGGTGATTATACTGTGACAGTCTTTGCATTTTTAGGAGGCAATAACAGACACTGGTTTTAACCTTTGACAGAAAAGTTCAGGCTGCAATCAAACTTGACTTTGCAATGCCATCCTTTAAACTGTCTGAATAAAGAAATACTCTACTTTCCTCCACTCTGCAGCATTGAAATAAGAAAAAGTCTGTTCAGGAAGGATGCTAGTAGCTTTGTGTAGTCCAAATAGCACTGTTACTTTCAGGGACACCACCCTTCCCCTTCAAACTTAAGTATCAAAGAGAAGAAATGGAAAAAGTCATAGATGATTGCAAGTATTAATGTCTAATACAAAGCTCATTTAGGACGTAGGAAAATGCAGAGACTTTGACTATCTTGTCAGAACAGGTACTGTTATGACAGTACTTGAAACAGAACTGCCACACAGCTTGATAAAACACTATTAGAAATAATCTGAGTCTGATGAATACTGTATCTCAAGTATGTGATCGCATCTGAAGTCTGGCTGAGGTACCTAGACTACACAGTGTGCTACTGGTGCTTCAGTAATGCTTTCTTCTTGTTCACAAGCAACCAGTTTATAAAAAGACTTCTGGAGTAGTTAGGCCAAAAGCCAGCACTCAAGCGCTATAGAAAATAAGAAGAGACTGTCATTACAATTTAAGTGAAGAGTAAAAATGCCATTAAATTCACCTAAACCAGAAATTAAATACCTATGGAGTACAGACTAACTTTTAAAACTATTTCATTAGAATATTCATAATTTTGTGTTTCAGTTTGCAGCTACTTGAAATAAGTCTCTAGACTAAAAAAAAAGTATTTTGAGACATTCTTTAGTGTAAATTTAAGCGCTGAAGAATATAACTTACCCACAGGAGGTCTGAGCCTCTCCAGGTGCTGCTTATCTTCAAGACTGTATGCAGTAGAGATTACTTTAGCTCCTCTGTGTTGTGCTAACTGAATAGCTATTGTACCAAATGGCTGCAGAACAAAAAAAAAGTAGATGAATTTGTTTACAGCAACAACTTGATGCCATTAAGAAAGATTATACTGCAAAGAACATGCAGGAGAGTATCCCCAAATGAACTTACTCTTTTAATAAAACACATCTAAACCAAGCTTTTGAATATTCATAGATCTGCTTCTGTTCTAAATGAGGCAAAAAAAAAAAAGTCTTTTAATTGACTGGAAAGCTCTGAACAAACTTTTAGTAACTACTTCTCCAGAGTATCTCAGGTTCCACTTCAACTAACACAGGTACCATAGCTGCAATTGCAACTTGTAGCTTTGGGCTTACTTGCTTGTTGAAGGAAGAAGTGCTAGCAAGGAAAAAGCCCCAAACACATTTACATTATTGAATCTTGGCTGAGGCAAGCTCCACATCTTCATTAGCAATAAAGACTGCAGTAATGCAAAAGAAATTATTTATATCTAAGAGAAGTTAAAAAGCAGTGGGAAAGGAATATAAAATTAAGGCACTTTCCTCCAGTTATACCTAAGGGCCTAAGGTAAAACTATGTCAATATAAAACATCAGGAAAGAACTACCTCTCTTCACTACCCACACAACATGTAAAGGACTATATTCTTGGCTCATTGCCTTATGTGGGAGAGCCCGTCCTATTAATCCATTAAGTTAAGGGTGCTGCCAAGAGTAACATATAATGCTTGGTAAGTTCAGTATGTTGTAGGAAATCCAATTGTTCTGGTGATAAGGCAGTTACTTACAGCAGAGGTAATCTTTCTGTTCTAAAATTGTTATTATTGCACAACTGTTACCTACACTTGCTCCATCCATTATGAGTACAGTTTTTCCAGGAGAGACCTGGGAAAGGTAGTGTAAAGCTGTGTATGCTCGGACACCATCACGGACAGTCCCGGCTGCTTCAACCCAACAGACTTTTTCTGGTTTATGAACTAAGTTTGGGAAAAAACAAACAAACAAATAGATGGGGGAAAAAAAAAAGCAGCAAGTCACTGATATTTCACTCAGTTATTTTTCAGACTTCATCAATTTCTAAAACATGAAAGAAAATTATAAAAGTCAAATCATCTACAGGTGTAATTATGATCTATTCCACAAAGGCAATATTCCGATATTGTGGCTCATGGCAGTCTTAGGTCAGCTACATAGAGTCAAAGTGGAAAAAGGCAACTGTTATTCCATGAATAACCAGTTTTCTTCTGCAGCACTCATGCAAGCAAGTTCAAATACAAGCACAGTACTTAAACAGAAAAAAAGAGAGATGTGTACTTCCTACCATAACCTCCTGATAGAAGTGATCTGAGGAGCTCTTTTTTCTGTGTCAGAGTTATTTTTGTGAAAACATACAACACAAGATCCAATCCATGAGTTCCTAATTCTCATTCTCTATAGGTTACAATGTACTTCATAATCCATTGGTACAAAGAGCTTATGCAGGTTATAACATATTTTAAGAGAGATAAAGGTCAATATAACATTATTTTTCATCTCTGCTTTCTGTTGTCTCTACCTACAAGATGCTTCAGAAATTTCCTATTCTATCGACATGCTTAGAAGGAAGGTGTGTTACTGAAGTACTTTGTTAAATAGGAATCACAAGTTCAAACACCATTTTCCATGCAAGCAATTTACATGATTTAGCAAAGACGACTTTAATGCTAAGATAGAAATCATCATAGCCCAGCTGAGAGTCTGGCACAGAACTGAACTAGGTAAGCTCAGTCTTCTTGAGGGACACTACAAAGAAAATAGTGGAAAGGTTTGGCCTGTCACTTTAAGCATAAGAATCGACAGGGTAGCCTGATTCAGGGAAGCTATAAAACAACACGAGCAATGTGATCACCTGGGACCATTTATCAGTGTGTTGGAAAAGAATTCTAGGGATCATCACCAGCATCATCACTTTTTGTGCCAGTTCATCCTGCTTAGCACAAAGTAAACTACTGAAGGTAATATAAGATCAGAAATATTTTCTGCCTATAGTTACTGTGCCTATAGGTAAGACAGCACAAACCTCTAGATTTCATTTTGCTTGATTCGTACGTTTAAGCATTAGCAAGAATAAACCTTGGTTTTTTTCCATCTCCGTAAGTCAATGATTATTTTGCAGAAGCTGTCAATAGCTAGTCAGGAGGATTTAATCTTCAAACAAGCCAACATAAATAATACTTCTTTACCTCTCATATATATGTTAAAAAACCATGGAGAGGATATTTTATCATATTTTATGCAGTAAACATAGGGATTCTGATTTGGTATAAACAAATTTAGAGGAGTCACCTTTAATTATGCAGGTTGAATTCATGGACAGGCACAGAAACACAATATGAACTAATCTGAGCTAAAGACTAGCTTGCTCAAAGTAACATCAAACTGTTCGGAAAAAGCACAGAGATTCCCAAATTTAGTATTGTACATATTAAAGCACTTTATGCCCAGAAAGGGGAAACTGGAAACTCACAATAATTGAAAAAAGTGTTTCAATCCTAGGATTTCCCTGATCCTCATTCTCTGAAAATTCCTTTCTCCACCTTCTAGTCTGCTAATTTTATCCCATCTGTTAGTCCAGTCACAACTGATATTCCTGGATTGGGTCAAAGTGAGGAAAAAAGCAAATATCTCCTTATTAATTTTGTGACAGATGAGGTGAAGAAAAAGTAGAAAGACAATGGAGCAACAAAAAGGGAAGTCACAAGGGGGTTAAAAAAAAAAAGCAGCTTGTGTGGTTTGATTTAAGGCAAAATATTAACCCATTCAATCTCAACAGCAAAGAAAGATCCCTTGAGAGTACATAGTATACAAAGTTTCTATGAACAGGTGGAGTAGACACAATGTCTGAATGTTGCTATACAGAACAACTCCGCCCATAGCTTCAAGTTAATTAACTCCCTATTAGAAAAGCTAAACTGAAGTCTAAAGATACAATAAATATAATTTTTGGCAAAATATATGAACTACTGACCCAAATAATGTTCATGAACTAGAATAACTTCACAAAGACCAGACTCTTCAGAATCCAGGGGCAAAATTCCTGAAAAGAAAATGAACACAGACATTAAATTTCAAATAAGCATACATTATAACTGAAACAAGCTCTGACTGGCACTGACAGTCCTGCTTGGGCTGCGGTTCCATTGCCCTCCTGTCAGGTTTTCTGACAGGTTAAGAAAACTTGGCAAGGTTAGCCTATCATCTCTATGGGTGAAGTGCACAAGATGGTTCCAAAGGCGCTCCAAGCAGCATTCTGGGGTTGGGAAGAGAAAGAATGGGGATACTACCGAGTGCTTTTTGCTACTGGCATGCTTCATTTTTGTCAAGTCATGTCTGAACCAACTTCACACTGCTCTCACTCTGATGGGTGCTCCTATTTCTACTCTGGGCCATGGCTAACAAAGGATAAAACCAAGCTCTGTATTGCAAACAGGCACCAACCAAGCCACATTGCAGATATCTCTACATTTCCATCCTGGTGCCTGTACACGTGTTGTTAGCAAAGGCAGCAAAAAAGGGACAGAAAGAAGCAGAGGAAGAACAAGCAAGAATGCGTAAGTTTTAAAGAGTTGGAACAGAAAACCGGAACTGAAAGAAAAAAAAAATAATAAAGAAATCCATCCTCGTCATAACTGGTTTTTCCTGCACTGGCCAAAGAAGGAGATTCATGAAGAGTAGGTTCTGGCATTCATCCAGCCTTCTGAAATATACGTACCCTCTATCCTTGGTAAAACCAGTATTTTCTGTCCTCTTCTTATACTCCATTTAGAATCATAGAATCATAGAATAGTTAGGGTTGGAAAGGACCTCAAGATCATCGAGTTCCAACCCCCCTGCCATGGGCAGGGACACCTCCCAATAAACCATGCCATCCAAGGCTATGTCCAACCCCAACTTGAACCCAGCCAGGGATGAAGCATTCACAACTTCCTTGGGCAACCCATTCCAGGGCCTCACCACCCTTACAGTAAAGAATTTCTTCCTCGGATCCAATCTAAACCTCCCCTGTTTAAGTTTGAACCCGTTACCCCTTGTTCTCTCACTACAGTCCCTAATGAAGAGTCCCTCCCCAGCATCCCTATAGGCCCCCGTCAGGTATTGAAAGGCTGCTATGAGGTCTCCATGCAGCCTTCTCTTCTCCAGGCTTAACATCTTACTTAGCAAATCAGAACGAATAACCCATGAAGAGATTCATTTTCTTGACAGACTCAAAAGTCCAGGAACAAGTCACATTATCTCCCAACACTCAAAGACAGCCTCCAAGGAGTCATTATACATTGCTGTCAACTCACAGTGATTTCACAGCCTCTAAGACCATCACAAAAACATGATCCTTACACTAAGGGAAAGGCACAGGACATCTTACAAACTGTGCTCTCAGTGCTTACAGAAGCTTCAACATGTATGTTATAAGCATCAAGCATTTGCACAAATACAAAATTAGATTTTTCACCTTACCTGGCAGAAATACTCCACATAGTGTAGGGCTTTCATGCATTGATTATTTATGTATTCAAGAATGAGGCAACTGGAAGAACTGATAAGCAAGTGGCTAGTCACCAGCAAATCTAAGTAGGTACGTTTATATTTAGGTTCATATCTCCAAGTATTTGTGGCCAATTTAACTCTCAGAATATTTTTGCCTACACTTATTTTAATGAGGAAAATGGCATAATTGGTTGCTAAAAGATTCTGAGAACAACAAAGAAAACTGACTATAACTTTGACAGGAAGTCAAGAATGTATCTCAAAACAAAAGAGTTTTGGCTGGTCTGAGGTTTTACTACTGTATTTTCTCTTAACCAAACAAATGATTATGTATAACAGAATACATTATATAGACTAAGAAATCTCCTCTGGAAAATTAAAGAAGGATCAGAAAAACTTTGAAAGCAAGAAACAATTCCTGGTCTGATTTTAGGAACAGATTTAATACACCAGGAAACTCCAGTGAGCACAGAACTATTCTTACAAAAAGAAAGCAGAGATTCATAAATAAGAACCATATTACCATACTACTACTGTTAAATTCAGTAAGGAGTATATACCAGGACTATACCTCTGATAAAAGGATAGGCTTTTTTTTTGTAAAATTCAAGTAGAAATATTTTCGTGACAATTGAGTATTTTGGGACTGTTTCACATTATTAAACACACAGCTAAGGAGACCATTTGGCAATAACTCATTTTCTTTTAGATCTGCTCACTCATTAACTACATATAAACTCAGAGCAATAGTACCTGGGAAGTGTGCTTATTAAGAAAGATTTACCATAATAGAAATATTTCACTGCTACTTTTTGTCTATATTGGATTCATAAGGTTGAACAGCTGTTTGAAAGTAAATGCCATGAGATTTCAGTATTTAAAAAAGTGGGTTTTCTTCTTTTTAGCTCTAAAAATACTTAATGCTCTTTTCTTCATCTTCCTATTTCCACATGTGTAATTCTGACATTTCTGTACCTGCATTCACAAGCATTCAGTATTTAAGAATAAAAGACAGACAATGGAAGTCTCAGACAAAATGAATCTGCTCTTTCATGACCCAAGTAGGTATGATATTCCCTTAATGTGAGATTCAGTCTAAAGTAGCTCAGCTGATTCAAACTACTTATTCTATATTTGAACTAACAAGAATGGAACAATGTTCTAAATCACAAAAAAGCCCAACCCTCCCACAGCCACTTTGGACGTCACTTATGACCTCTGCGGTCCATAGACATATTTTCAGAAGGTTTCTTTTTTTCCCCTAATTACTTACTGAAACTCTTTTCCTTCAGCTGCAACAGAAGGTGATTGAAACACAAACACTATTTAAAAATATTCAACAGATGCAGCATATCTCAGTGAGATATTTAACCAAATGAGCAATACTGTTCACGATAAGGATACTATTCATAGTTCAAAGTTAATTCATATGCAAGACCAGAAAATGCCTTGCCATAACTGTGCTACTTCATTATACAAAGCAAAGCCTCTTCTGTACACCATAAATGGAATATTAATTCCCAATGTAAGGATTACACCTTCTGTAGTGAAGAGAGAGTAACAACCACACATCTTATTCCATTAGATTTAAGCTAACAATGTGAAAGGTCTGCCAAATTTTGACCAGGAAAATAAAAGCCCTAAACACTTTCAGTCTGAATTTTTACCTGGAAGTTTGCTTAAACAACAAACAAAAAAAGTACAGCAACTACCACCTGCCTTTCCGATGGGCTTCTCTGACAATAATGTCATAGCAGGATCATAAAAGCATTGGCTCCCTGTGGCTAAGTTAGAGGATTAACAAGTCTACTTTCTAGAACTCCACCATGCAGTAAAAATGAAGGGTCTAGAAAATGAGAAGCTTGAATCAGTGCTTCTTTATAAATGTGGTCCTGCGTATGTGCATTGCTTTTGGCAACTCCAAAAATCCAGCAGAACTGGTGAACCTACTTGCGTGTTTAAGCTAGGACCACTCATGATTTCTTTATTCAAACAGGAATTGACATGACTTAGAAGAAACTGAACAGTCTTCAGTACACTTGAAGAAAAGATACATCATTAGCAGTTAAAATTGTATTTTTGTATCATTCTTAAGAAGCCAGGTAATACAAGTCTGGACTTTGCATTATCGTTTGTATTATTGGTGACTGAAGTAGAACCATGACAGATTACATTAGCCAGGGACCTGAACTTCCAGTCTTATAACCAAAAAGCTTCCTTAAGAGAACACTTTTAGAACATTCTCATTTAGAAGAGTTTATTCATGTGACACTAGTTGAATCTTTGAAACTATAAGTCTAATTGTAGCTTTAGCAATGACTATAACCTCAGCCATTTGTTATAAAAAGATGACTGTGTTAGCTGATAAGGCAAAAAAGCATTAACTTACCCACCACTTCATCGTCTGGCTGAAAAAAGGTCACCTTTCTTCCAACTCAAGAAGAACATACGAAAGGAGGAAGGAAGGCATGAAGAGAAATGTTTATAGATGAAATTGAACATGCATTTGAAAGCACTGTTTATCACTAGCTCACAAACCTAAAAATATACCCTGCTAGTGATATGTTTTTTTCCTATTAAATATGCACATACCAAACCCAAATGTTTAATTCACTAAAGTCTGGCACCCCATCCACAAACAGTTACATGCAAGGACATACACATACACACTTTTGAAAGATCCAGGCTTTAAACCTCACGTTAAAGGTGGCTATACCAGTGAAACACTGCTGAAATTCCTGAATGTTACTTTGTCTTCACTATTTCAAGGAATGATTTTTATAAATAAATTACAGATTGTTACAGCGTGTGCAGGGGATATCTTAAAATCTCTGTACATTTTATTTAGAAAGCTCATGTGCACTTTTTTTTTTTTAAATTGATATGCAGGAATTACAATTCGGTTCCTTTGTTTCCTTACTTTCATTTAAGGATCATTACTGACTTGGGGGAAGCCTCATGAAGAAAGCATGAAGTTCCTACTATTACAGGAGTATCACACGAACAATGTTTATTTGTTCTGGCTTACCAGACCTTAATTCTTGCTCCATAACCTCACAAGGCAATTATATAAACTCACCTTCCAATACAACTCCAGAAATTTCTCGACCAACAGGTAGAAGCTCCTTCTCCAGTTTAATTTCGGATAAAAGCTAAACGAAAATAATGGTTACAACATTCTAATAAGGCTTGAAATTTGCATATTTATTACCATCTTGCAGTGTCTGGTATTCACAGTACGGAAGTTGGGCCACTACCAAAATGTTATCTGGGGGAAGAAAGTACACACATTCCTCATTCAATATTAAAACATTTGCACTGATTTTCTGAATTTAAATTTAAAAGCATGTAAAAAATAAACCCAGAGAGTTATTAACAGGCAAGCCAAACTGTGACTTCAAGTCAGTATGCAGAGGATGATAAAAGGGATTTACTGTAAGAGAACTCACAAATGACAACTGATCTTTCTCCATAAATTAGGAGCTGAATTACAGGTGCTTTTTATTTAGAGAAATATGCAAGAATGCCACATCAATCCTGTGCCCTCCTTCTCAGCAGTAAAGCCATATCATCAGATGGCATAAACAGAATTGTGCCAATTACCAGCCAGGGCCCTGGCTTAGATCTTCAGCGGAAACTACAAACGCCCCTAGCTTTTAAAAAAACTATAAATAAGCAAATACCTTTGTATCTATCCAGCTCAGTGCACAGGCTCTAACTTGTACTTTCACATCATTGTCTCCTGTAGGAGGAAGGTTTTCCTAGGACAAATTTACAGACGTTACATTATACAATGCAACATGAATGTGCTAGTAGGATCTTCTCAAGCTCTTGAAAGCATTTTTCCACAGAGTCTCTGTTTTAGATTGTTTTGTAGTCAGAACAAGAATTTATCTTTTTTTTTTTTTTTTTTCCCCTCAATTAAAAGAGAGCTTATATCACAATGGATTTACAACACCATTTTGAGTACACAGAATATGGAATGGTTTGGGGTAGAAGGGACCTTAAAGGTCATCCACTTCCAACCCCCTGCCATGGGTTTGGAACACAGAGAAAAGTGTTCTGCCAGTGATGCCTCCCCTAAGTATTTCAACTTTTGATTTGAGGATTAATAACTGAAATTATTTTAAGTAGCTGAATACTGCTAATTTAAAGTATTTCATTAGCCAGGTTGAGCTCTGGACTGTGGACTCCATACTGCTGTTGAAGAGCTACTTCAGGTCCTGGAGGCAAAATCATGTTATTTCCATGTTATAACTGCAGTCTGCAGTGTAGACATCTGTTGAAACTAAACAGTTAAAACACCAGAAAGTCAGTAGAGTGCTTTGTTTCCGCTTCTGAAGTTAAGATGTACTCTTAAAGTGTTTAAGATTTCTTTGATTTTTTTTTCTTCCAAAGAAACAGCTGTTGCTTTTCTCCTAGGCTTAGCAACACGAACAGTAACCTCTATCCAAGGAATAGTGAGCTGAACTTTTTCTCACCCCAGCTGAGTTACACACATGCTGTTCCTTTAAAACTGCAAGGCATTTTGCCAGACTGACCTCCTGCTTCTCAAACAAACCAAAATGGGTTCTCACTCTTCATTCCGCAAAGCAGAAAAGCCAGGAAAAAAGCCAACAGAAAAAATGTTGAACTATACAAATATGGTAACTCTGGTAAAAAAAAAACAACAAACAACCCAACCCAACAAAAAAACAAAACAACAAAACCCCCAAAACCCTCCCAAAACCAAAACCAAACCAACAATCCCACCCCCCAAGCCCCAGACCAAAACCTCACAGAACTTAGAATTCAAAGGACTTATGTAATTTATGTAAAGATAAGGTTATATTGTCTTTTGGACCTATGCTTTTGGTAGAATGCACATAATAAACCTGCTTTTTTTTATAAAAGAATACAAGTCTTAAGAACAAAAAGAGATAATGTAACGTTTGTGCTGTTAACTGGCTCCTGCCTGCATAACTATGTCATGATTTAATTTACAGCACTTGGCTAATTTAGCAATTGACCAAGCCTCATATAAGGAAGGTTTGCTATGGAAGTTCTTTATGCAAGATAATGACTTTTTGTTATCCACTGTCTGTTCTTCTAAAGTCTCCTCAGCCAACTAGTTTTCCTATTTCCCGCTTTTGTCAGTATTTATTTCTATTTACAATGAGGATTCCATAGTGCTGGTCATTACACAGACACTTGCAGAATCAGTTCCTCTCTGAAGAGATTTAAATAGGCAAGTAGGCAGCCAAAGTCTATGCACATGAATGCAGTTTCAGGATCTGCTTTAGCTTACCAAAGACTGCACCAGAGCTGCCTGGTTCACTTGTTGCCAACATCTACATATTCCTATCCCCTCCTTTGTGTTGGAGCTAGCAATCATGGAGCCATAATGATATGAACTTGTAAGAGGTTGCTAGTTTTCACCTGGATACGTAAGCTGATCCATCTTACCTTACAGCTGCATGACTCATAAAACCATTACAAGGAAGAGAATTAAAATGTGCTGCTAAAAGATGAACACATTTTTTCAGCAAAAGGACAATTCTATAATCAATTTAAGTAAATCTAAGACTGCTCCATGAATATGCACCTTGGTTATATCAAAATCACCCATCTAATTGCATCCTTCTCTTCAGGCAGTTCATTAGATGTGCTTCACTACTGGGACTTTACAAACTGCTTGGGCAAGATTCTCACGAGTACTATATTGTTTCATTTTCATTTATGGCTCATAGGTATATTTAGGTATCTATACTACACAGGTATACATAGGTATCTGTAGTAATTTGCTTTGTACCTATATTAAAGAATACAGGTTCACATCCTCAAAACCATGTAAGAGTTTTTTCTACTGTTCAGACACCCACACTGCATCAATACACACTGACTGACATCCTATTTTAGCCTTATGCCACAGCTCATGTATACACACTTCCCCAATTAATGCCTACATCAAACTGACAAAGACCCTTAGCACAATAGTTTCAGCTAAATTTGCCTTCTTATTGTTTCTTTAAGTTGTGGGAAAATAGGCAGTTAGACAAAAGAGACTTATTGATGCCTCTGAGAATAAGGCTGCACTGTGATCTCAATCCTCACTAAAGGCAAAGCACTTGCAAGAAGAAAGTAACAGGAACACTCCAAACACAATAATTTTCTCAAGCTACAATTCTATTTTTTCAGTGATCAGAAAATCCAAGGAGATAGGAAACCATATGGAGCCAGGGTTCATTTGTTACACCTGCAAAACTCGTTCTTAAAATATGGACATCAAAACTGCAAGAAATCTAGCAGTGGTCTTGCCAAGTGCTACGTAATGATGGTAAAAATACACCTCCCCTTCTTTCATTTACCTGCCTGTATGTGCAAAGATTACACCAGTTCTTTTTTAAGTCTATGGAAGAATTAGCTGTTACAATTCCCTTGTGGTATTCAGCCACACTCTCTTCTTCCACTGAATGATTAATAGCACTATTATAATCAGAACTCACTCTTTCCTGGAAGACAAATGTAATTTCCTCTCCAGGTGAATTCTGCTGACCATACAAGGCCTTCATAGTGACCTGAAAAAAGATACAGCAACCAAACTGTAACATGTTTGGTATCTATAAAGCAAACAGGTTACTAAAGCTTTATATTACTTTATAAGCAGAACAGTGATTGTTTGCAAGCAACACAGGGTCTATTAGTCCTTCGAATATGTAAGATCTAAACCAGATTGACAGACAAAGCAAAATATATGGTGTTATGTGCAACAGGTTACAACAGTATCGTTGACCATAATAGAGCAAATCTTAGGGTCTGAGGATCTACAGCAAAAAGGCAATGAATGATACACAGGATTTAACAATTAGTGGTCCAATGCAGCAGATGGTTTGTTTGCCGCCCAGGCTAGAAGGCATAAAATTTGACTAGCTCAGACAAAGGCAGTGCAAAGAGCAATATAACCAGCAGAAATATGAGGACCTTTATGTATAACTTCAGTAAAAATCACAACTTGGGGTTTAGGTCTCCTCTCCCAAGTTGGCATGTGTTGTCCTCAACAAACAAGAACCTTTTGGAGAGAAAAAACAAACAAACAAAACAAACAAACAAACAACAACAAAAAAACACAAAGTAAGAAGAAGAGGTCTCTAAGTTAAACGAAAAAATAAAGCAGAAACCAGAGAAGCAGAAAACCACACCGCCATTATACAGCTTTTGGTAGCACTAGCACATCGGGGGACGCCCAATGTTGAGAAGACGGCCCCAGGCACCTTGCCTTTCAGAAGAGAGAGCAGCGCCGCAGTCGGGACTCGGCACAACCCCCGCCTGCCCCCCAAGGGGCCCCCCGGGCTCGGCAGTACTAGGCCACTTCGCCCGGTTCCTCGCGCGCTGCGGGCCCAGCACCCACACGCTCTCCGAGTGCAACCGCCGAGCTGCGCCCGCTTCCTTTAGTGCCACCGGCCACGCAGCCACCCTCATCCCTGTGCTTCACCACACCGCAGAGCAGCTCGGCGACAGGGGGAGAGCCAACGCCCCAGCAGCCCCTGAGAGCCCACCGAGACGACACTAACCCCAGGCGGGACACCCAGCCTCCCTCGCCTCGGATTCCACAGCGGAAAGAGCCCCCGGGAGCCGCGAAAAAGCACCAACGGCCCCCCGGCAACGCCGCCTCTCCGCGGCCCGCGGTTGCCATGACAAACCGTTACTTCCGGCGCGCTCCCACCTCGACACCCTCCGGCGAGCACAAGCACCGCCTGCACACCCTGCCGTCCTCAGAGATCCTACGTGAGCTCATGACTGGAAGCTGCTGCCGCCAATCTGCACGAAACAGGGCACAGGACTGGCCAGAGTGGCTGTCACTCGTTACAAGAGGCGGGGGCAAAGACCCGCCTTCCCGCCCCGGCTGTACACGAGACTACGAGGCCCAGCAGGCTGCGCGGCGTTTCCTTCCCTCCTCGCGGTGGAGTATACCGTCCAGCGGCTGCCCTGTGTGACCTCCTGGGAGCAGGGCAGAAAGCCAGGACACCGCCGCGGGGAAGGGCTGGAGGGGGTTAAAGGCACGGTCTTGCGTTATCCCTATGTTAAATAAAGGAGCCACCCGGCCCCGCAGGCGCGCCTTGCCGGAGGCGAGCAGGGAATCTCTTCTCCTTCGCTACCCCCCGACTCCTGCTCCGCTCCCTGCGCTCCGACCCCGCTCTGGGCAACGAGAGAAGCCTGGCAGAGCCCAGATTGGGTGGAGAAGGCCGCGTCCCCGCGGCGCTCCTAGGCCTCTGATTGGCGACACCCTCTTGCCCGTGTGGCGGTGGGGGCGGGAAGGAGGCCGCGGCCGCGCGTCAGTACGGCGGCTGTAAGGGTGAGCGCGAGCCAGGGCTCCTCCTCCCCACCCCGCCGCCTGCCAGACGGTGGATGAGGAGGCAGCTGGAGGGGATGGTGCGTCTGGCGGAGGCGGTGGCGGACGCCGCTCCGGCTCCTCCGTCCCCCCGCCGTCGCCATGGGTATGAGTAGAGTCCCCCGGCCTGCGCAGATATGAGGTACTGCCCAGCTGCGGCGGGAGGGGATCGGGGGAGAAGAGGAGGGAAGGGCACGACGGTTCACCTCAGGCCAACGGCGCCCGGCAGGCACCCGTGGGGAGGGGGGAGCAGTGGCGCCCCTATGGCCCCCCCACGGTACCGGCGGGCGGGCGTGTCCCCGGTGCCTGGGTTCCCTGACAGGAGCCGGGTACCAGGCGCAGAGCGAGGCGTCCAGCTTTTCCTCGTCTCCCGTGGTTGCCGCGGTCGTGGGCGGCCCGGGGGTGGGCGCAGAGCCGTGAGGCGGGATGCGCCACCCGTGCGGGTCCTGCCCCGGCGGGCTGTGTGTGCGCGCCGGCTGCTGCGCTCTGGGGCGGGCGCCGCTGCTTGCCTTCCTCGGGCTGCCCTTTTCTACTCTATTATCCTTCCTGGTACCTCCCCGGGGTGGGTTTCGCGGGTGCTGTTTCGCAGCGACGGTTTTGTGGGTAGAGGAAAGCGGGGCGATGCAGCGGGGAGAGCGCCCCTGTTCGTGTGCGCTGGCTCGGTGGTAGCGCGGCCCTCGCCGTCACAAGACGGCCATCGCTCCGCGGAGACAGCCGTGTCCCGGCCACCCGTGTCCTCCGGGGGATCTCGGACGTGGAATGCAGGGGGTGGGTTGTGCGGCTGCGGGTAGAGCGTTTCCATTTACCGCGTTAAATAACAATTATTCCTTCTGCCTCTGTGCTCTATGCGCCTTCTGCGCATACGGTCCGCCCTGGTGCGAAGGGAAGGAGGAATGCTATCCCTTGAAAAAGGCTTGAAAAGGGCGCACGACCAATTGAACGAGGGAGTGTTGTCAGGGCATCAGGAAGAGGAAACCGGTACAGGGCCGGCTTTTTATCCCTCAATTTCTGTTTGCTCGTATTAGTAGACAACTTAGTGGAAAATATTTCCTGTGGACATCTTTTGTTCTGGTTCAGCTGCATCTTTAATTTGAAAGAAATGTAGTATTTGGTTTTAGAAAACAGTATTTTCTTTGAGCTCTACCTTTCTGTGGGGTGTGGATGTCACAGTAGGGGAAACACTTCCATAGATCATTAGAGAGTATTATTTAGCAAGTCTTGCTGGTAAAGTAACTAACACTCCAGATGTGGTAGTGTGGTACTCATTGAAGCAAGATATGTTCAGTTTTCCTCTACTTCTTCCCCCCTCCCAGTTTTAAAGTATGCTTTTTGTTTTGATCTTGTATGGCAGTATGTATTTAAGGTAATAGCTATGTATTTTTAACAAAATATTTGAAATCAGCCTCCAAGGCATGAATTTTTTCCTAAATCAGAAAGCCAAACTGTGTATTTTAGGTATTGATGACTCTGGAGAGTGTTATACTGTGCAGTTTTATTCCACACTGCCTTAGACAACCTTTCTTTTTTTATTTTGCCTTTTTGTTCTAGTCACCAGTAAATTCCCTTGATGAATGTGACATGGTGATGTTTTTATACAGTATACTTTTTAACATACTAGTAAATTGATTACTGAATTTTTCTTTAAGTTTAAAATGCTCATGCTGCATCTCCAAGTCCTGCTTGAGGGGATAAAGTATAGAAGGAGGAGTATTGCATGTCAGCTGTATTCATATCTCCAAGTACAGGAGTATGGGAGGGTATGCTCGCTTGTGGATGATGAAGAAGTGTACTGATTGCACATAGAAGTGCAGGTAAAGAAAACAGTTGCACTCCTTTTGCAAACTCATAATCTAGGATATGCAGTCATCTATGTTTAGGCATGCATGTAAGTCAAAGCAGCTTGAGCCATTTCAGCTTGCGTGATTAGCACTTGTATGCTCTCACTGATTTTGGCAGCTTTACAGGGGTCATGTTTTGTACAGATGAACTGTTTCTGAACAGTTTCTGCAGTGTTTTAGGCTCAAACTTCATTTGAGCTGAGTAGGCTGCTCTTTGCACTTGCTGCTTCGCAAACCACACTTAATTCTTTCAGTCCTGGTGTTGCTTCTATAATATCCCAGTGTCTTTAGTTCCCGATAAGATCCGTTTCAGAGTAGCTGTGTTTTCTTGATAATTTTCCTTTATATAGAATAACTACTTAGTTACAGTAAAATAAGAATTGGTATCTCAAAATAAACCAATGACCTGCGGGGCCTCTTCTGTCTCTTGCTGCTGTTAGCTGTTTGGTGGAAAGTCTGTGTGCCCTTTTCTTAATACCTCTAATCGTGCAATTAGGATAGATTTGGATTCAGGAAAGAATGTGAATCTAGCAATCAAATGATTTCAAATTATGATGTTGAATAGCCTCTCTGATCTTTGTACTGTAATCATGAATTGTAACTTTAGCTTCTAGCAGGATAATGCCAGTGAAAACAGGAATATAAGAATTCCATTTGTAAAATAAAAATCAAAGTAAAACAGGGAAAATGTAAGTAATGGCTTGAGGAAAGGGGAGAAGCTCATCATGGAGAGTTATCAACTAAGAACATTTGCTTATGCTGTCTTACTAATAGAGAAGTATAGATCATAAGCAGACAGATTTGTTTGTAGTACACGTTTCGGGGGGGGGTGGCTCAGCAGTTAACCTGCATGAAACCAGAGAGATCAGATTTTATTTTTTCTTGTTTTTACTATACAAGTAACCAAAGATTGCTTCTGCTCTGGTTGTCTGCTAGAAGCTTTGAATGTTCATTGCTATCGTATTTAATACAGCTGCTGAACTTGAAATGCCCCCTACACAGTAAGTTGCTTTTGTTTTTACTTGCATAGCATGAAATTGAATGGTGTGGCAGACAATTAGAAATTTGGTCCAGTCTGAGATCAAATGATAAATTACTTCTGCACAAAAAACCTTACTGTGAGGTGCTAAAATTTATGTATGATACGGGGAAAAGCAGTTACATTCTTAGTATGTATGATACAGGGCAAAAGTAGTTACCCTCTTAGAAATATGTTTTGAAAATTAAAAACATACTGATTTTTTATTTTTTTATTTATTTTTTTTTTAATTGAAAAAAGGATATAGCAGATTCCACTGATTATTTTTTGGGTGGCATTGTTATGTTATTGTAGGTATGCCTTGATACTTTAATTGTAGATTGCAGAATTCAGAACTGTATTTGCCAGTCTTTCCTACAACAAAACAAAAACTGTATGTTTTTGGAGTGTACATGTAGATTTGTAGTTAATCCATATGTCTAAATTGAATCTCTAGATAGCTCTGTGTGTGTGGAAGGCATAGGGTTAGTCAAGTTCTTGGTAGACCATGCATCTTTTTTATAGAAGAGATTAGTTTCTAATTGCTGATCATAAATACTTTTCTACAACTGAAACTGGAATTTGTTCACAGTGTCAGAGGATCAGCTTCCTGACCAGAATAGAAAATGCATGAACATTAATTAATTTTGTGTGGGGAGGAGTGAAGAGAGGTAACTTTTGTCTTCCCTGGGGACAAAGTTTTTTCTTTTGGTTTGGGTTTTTTTTCCTTTTATTTCTGATGCAAAATGTTCGTTTTTAGAGTATTCTCTTCATTTCAATCAGTCAAAATGCAAAAAATTTAAATGACACAGTATGTACTTATTTTTCTCTTATTAAACGTGTTAAACTTTTATATGTTGGACATTTTCCATTTTCATGTGTTATAGCTAAGGCAATTGGATTAATTAGTGCTTGTGTCATTCGGTGGTCACCTTTCCTTTTCTCTGTGAAGTCAACTTTTCATGAGCATTGCATGCATGAAGTGTGTGTCTGGAATTTTAAAGTAATAATTTTATTAATTGCCTGAAACCTAAATTGCTGCTGTATGTTTCTCTTTCACAGTAGTCCTTAATCTCCCTTCCCTTGCTCTGTCTCTTGTGGTTGTATGTACCCACAGGATATTTGTGGTGACCACAGTTTTGACAGTTGAAGTCTAAATACTATGGATTTATAAGAGTAAATTTTTGTGCGATGTCAATCCTTGAAAATCATGGGCTTGATGGTATATTCTAGCTAGTATTATGGATATATGTGCTAGGAGTAATATTATAGATAAGACCTAGTAACACTATAGAAATAATTTCACTTAACTCCTGTTTTCTCAAGAGTTCAGGTTTTCCTTTATATTTTGATGGGTAGCTCCTTCTAATTTCCATGGGGATTCTCTACCTAAATATCTTTTAAAGATCTAGACGTAAGGATGACTGATCTACTGTAAATGACTGGACAAAAGTTTATCTTTGCATTATTTCAAGATACAGATTTATTTGCTCCATATAAGTGCACAATTTTTAGATAATAGTTATTAATGCATTTCTAAAATACCCAGAATGCCTGGGTTTAAATCTGTGGTTTCTGAAAGAGGGTTCGTGAAGAGCCACCTTGGAATGGTTGGGACTTCTCTGGAGGACTTATAATGAAACTCCTCTTTAGCACCTTGCTTTTTAATCTTTCATACATAATTATAAATAACACAACAATGAAATATACCTATAAAATAATTCAGGAGCTATATACGAGGACTTATTTGCAGCATTTAGAAGATTTCTAACTCAAACCGCACATAAAAAAATCTTTAGCATCTTTGGACCAGTTTACTAGTTAGCTGCTCTACTTACGTTTGGCCATGCTTTCTAAAGATACTTTCCAAAAGTAATTACCAGACTTAGCAACTGAGAATAAAACAATGGAAAATGAAGCTTTTCATAGAATATATACTTTGTAGTAGAAATTTACAGCTTAGAATCACATGTGCTGTGAGCAGGTAGTAGGGTTTCCCAACATCCTTGACAGTTAACTGCAGTTTTAATTCTGTTCTGGTTTCCCACTTTTTAAAGAAAGAAGCAATCAATTTCTGTGACTGGTGTTATGGTTTAGATGTGTTTTTCTGAACGATGTGTTAGATGTAGCTAAGTCACCTTCATTGTATTACCTGCCCACAGATAATCTTGAAGAGAATTTTTGAGGCATAAAGGACTAAAATAAACAATTCGTCATTAAACCTAAAGCTGTATGTTTGAGGGCTTACTGATGACCCTGAGTGGCGAGTATCACAGAACACAGATTCCTAGTTTCTCAAATGTGACAGCCAGAGTTTCTGTACTGATAACTTTATTAAGGCTTGAAGATCGCCACTATAATAGCTTACCCGCAGGCAGCTTCCCTTGGCTTTGTCCTTGCTTTGTGATCAGGCACATTTGCAGAATCACATCAAGGTTTTGAGGTAAAGACTGTATGCAAGCTCTTAAATGAAACAGTAATTGTTTTGAACAAACAATTGTAGCTTTGCAACATTTTACAAAGTAATTCATTTGTAAATAAATGTAACAGATACACAAATCAAATTGTTGCATTTTTTTTTTCTGTGATTCTGCAGGTCTGTTAAGGTTCAAAGGTACCTGTGTCAGAGTTGTGTTGGAGAAACAAGAGCTTTTATTAATTTCTGACTGTAATTTTAAGTCTCTCAGTGTGAGCACCTAGAAACGGTGTATGAGAAAAATATTAAAGTTATGTCTAGTTGTGTGTTTAGGAAAGCGTAACCACCCATCTTGGGGGAGAAAAGAAAAAACATATTGATTGTGTGTCAGTACAAAGTAGAACAGTCTTGGGTGCCCATTTAGCTGAAGAAGCTGTGTAAAGTCAGCTGCATATTCAACTTTTAAAGGTCAAGGTGAGTTTATGCAGGGACATTCAGATGTTTATCAGTGATGACTGATATGATCTTCATATTATGTTACAATAGTGCTTGTATATTAAGTGTTCATATGGCTGATTTGAAAACTGAAGATACAGTTGAGCTAATTTTTGTGTTTTGAGAACACCAGCTCTTTATTAAAAAAAGCCCTCTTACCAGTAACTGTGAAAATTCATTTTCCATGTACTCTAGTTTTATAGTACAATTGAAAATTCATGAATACACGAGAATAGAGGCTGCCCTGTAAACTGTGAGGTGCAATATCTAATATTAGTTTTCAAGTAATTTTTTTCATAGGTTATGGCAGGATTGGTCAAAACTTTAGTGTTGTATTTTCTACCAGTCTTGCAGCCAAAGAAGATAAAGGCTGAACAGATCCTGGTTCCAGTTATATTACACTGTGTTTAGACATTAGCTTCACATTGTTAAGCCTTTATCCTGCAAGCTGTTCTGTATGAACACGTACTTGTACCCCTACAAAGCTGGAAGCTGAAGAGAATCTGTTGCAATATATAGATGCATCTGTGAAGAGTTCCCTGCAGGTATGCGGCCTTCAGCTGGTGGATTCCTGTGTTTCTGGTGAGGAGGTTTGGACTGGAACTCAATTACTCAGTGTAAAGTTCTAATAGCTTGCATAAATCTTCAGGGTATTTTTGAGAAGTAAGATTCTTTCTTTCTCACAGAGAATCATAAAAAAGAGCTGACAGTTCTGAGAGGTCTGAGAATTCTCAGAGAAAAAGCTGGGAGTTCGATTTTGTAATAAAATGCCAGTAATCTGATCATGTACTAAAGGGGATGGTGCAATAGTTTAATTTCTTGAAAAAAATTCTGACATTTTTTGGTTGGATCACTTCTGAGTCCCAGTTGGACAAGCTTGGTTCTCTGTTTTTCTCTGGCAAATAGACTCCTGTGATATTCAGGTTTGGGCTCTGTTCTGTGTTTTTGCTTGTTTGTTTTTGCATCACATCCAAAGTAATTGGCTTTTTTTTCTATAACAATTGTCTGACCTGGTCCTTCAGTGCATCTACTGCCTGTGGTACTGTGATGTTTGCTTTCCTAGCTCCTTGCCTTCAGCAGTCAATATTATTCTTATTTATTCTCCCCCTCCCCCCCCCCCCCCCTTTTTCTTTCTTCTTGTATCTGTATTTCTTTATTTTAATGGTCCTGTAAATTTTGGTATTATCTGAAGACTGGCAGGTGTTCTCTCCTGCTTAAGCTTTATAATTTGATATTCTTTGTTCTGTTCTTGTTTGTAAAAGCCAATCCCAGCAAGGAAAGACTGTAAAGTAAATTACTGGAAATAGTTTGTAGAACTACCTGAAGTACTTTAAACATTTTCTCACAAAGCAGCATTCTGTTTTAATATCTCTGTTCTTCAGTGTGTGCCCAAATTGCAAACCAGCATTAAGAAACAACAAAAAGGAGGAGGAAGATATATTTTTTTGTTAGAATAAAGTAGTGTGGAATTGAGTTGCTGTAGGTATTTTCACAGGTACTAAATTTAAAAACCTGGCATGTTACAAGTTTTTCCCCTATTCTTTTCCAACTATTCCTTATAGTTGTCTCTCTGGTTTTTTTTTTTTTTTTTTTCCCCATATGGTTTGTAAAACTTAAACCCAGACCAAAAGCTCAAAACAGAAGTATTGAGGTATTTTTTCACACAAGGTCATCTATACTTAGCTTTGTGGCAGAGCAGCGTGGATTTTGGAGGTGTTTATTGATGAAGGTTGTAAACATCCATTATCTGGCTTAGAAATTTCTGCATGTTCTGCTGTTCTGCACTTAGTCTACCTAAAGCTATAGTAGACTACGGTTCTACTACGCAGCGTAGTAGAAGCACCATGTGCTCCTAAGAGAGCAAAAAGCAACATAACGTATGAACATAATATGCCAATTTTAACAAATATGATAGAAATTTAGTTGTGTACATAGTCTTGTGAAAAATGCTATTGCTTCAAGGAAATGTTGCCAAACTCTATGATGACATGAGCAGGAGAAGAAGGCAAATGCATTTAATTTTTGGTGTGGTGCAGCATTTGCCTAGATGTGATGATGGCATTACCAATAAGCTCTGGCTGTGGTCAGGAGTCAAGTGGCTTGGTTGATGTCAATAAGTTAGTCTTAGTGTTGAAAATTCCTGTTTGCCATGAGCTAGATGTACCACATCTAGCAGTAGTGGTATAAAGAAGGTGGTACTGGACTTCTGAAGAAGTGATCTTTAGTTGAAGTGGAACTGAAATAGTTAGATCCTCCCACTCTGATAGTGAGTTCCTCCCACTCTGATAGCGAGTTCCTCCCACTAGGATGCTTTTGGGATCTTAGTGGGATCCTGAATCAGGCTTGCTGAGAGGAAGTTGCTAAAGTTGTTATCCATGCTCAGATATGCTTTGTTACCCCAGTTCTAATGAGAATAATCTGAATGGGCTGTGCAGCGTTTTCACATTAACAGTCTCATGCTTTTTTGACTAGTCTTTTTTATTTTTTGCACAATCGGAAGTTATGGATGTACTGTAGGTCACACAGCTCTGCGCAGTAACTAACTGAAATCTGCTCCTGTGAAACAGAAATATGAAAGACTCCAATGCAATTCTGGGTTTAATATACCAAATGCAGTAATGGATTGATTCCCTAAACATGTTGCAAATATACGTTTTGGCGCTACTATTTAAACTCAACATCTAAATCTGAGGGGATTGCCTCAAACTTGTTCTGTCTGTAGATGATGCAAGCAAAACAATTTTGCTTTGTGGGTTGTTTTTCCTCTTTTGAGGGGGAGGAAGGGGAAAAAAATGAATCCTTTTGAGTCAAGTACTCTTAACATTATTCTGAACTGTAACAAATGCTATTGTATGACTAAAAAAGTTAGCTTGTTTGTATCAAGTAGTTGCTTTAAGTTAACTCAACTCAGAGTTTGATATGCTATTATTTTAGAACTTAACAAACAAAAAGCATGAGTACTTCTTTAATAACTCAGGTACATCCCTAAGTAAAACTGCTTTCTAAAAAAACCCCAACCAAACCCCAGAACCACAACCTAATCCTGCATGAACTTATCTGATGTGTTCTACAAACTTATATAAGGCCTTGATATTTAAGTGTTTGTTCCTATTCTTCCTCTGTCTTAGGAAACCTGGCAAGTGTTATTTTAATCTCTTTGTGTGATCTAAGACTTCTTAGGTGATGATATGGGGAAGATCCTGACGAAGACTGTGGACTAGTTAGTATTTGTATGGGAAGTTAAATGGAATTTAAAAGGTAAATTTGCATTGTAAGCCTGTTGTCCAGAACCAAGAGGTCATGTTTGACATGCTGTGTGAATAAGAAAGAAATAAAGGAATATTGGATTAACAAAAGCAGCATAGTATTTTGTGTGTGTCTGAAACTACCTGCTTTAGCATCAGATCATCTTAATGCCCCAAAGAGCCACTGATGTTGTGGGAGAAAAATAGAAAAGTTCTTAAAAATATTTGAAAAAACCTTTCTTTAAAATAAACAAAACCAATCCAAACAAAAAAGCCAAAGGCAAGCCTTTTTGATATGAACATCATCTGATCCGACAGAGCGTAACCCTTACTTTGTATACAGTCTTTGTACTGAAGAGACTGAATTTCATGTGGTGTGGTATCTCTGAGTATTCAGGCACCATGATTTGTTTATGCCATTGCTTTGTTTTGATATTAGAATTGAGAATTTCGTAGGCAGGTGACAAACTGGTAAGATCTGAGCTGGTTTCACTCTGTTCCTGCTTGTGTCTTGATACAGATTTCAGAGTCCTTACTGAGACAGGAGGAGAACTGTAGGACTAAAGCCGGTAGGAATATGTAGAATTGTTTTTCTTCTTACTTCCTGGCCTCACCACTTGCTCAGAGGCAGGGATAAGAGAAATGGAGCCTTGACCTTTCGGCATCTTGGCTCTCATTAGTTGTTGGCTTGAGGAATTGAATGTATTCCAGGGATGACATGTTACCTGAAATTTCAGCAGATTGAAAGACTGTAGTCTTTTCAGCTGGTAGTTGTTTCTGGGTACTTGGTAGGCTTCACTGATGGCTGAATAATAAACCTTCTGCCTGTTGGGTGTTGTGTGGTAGTTTTTTTTTTTTTTTGTGGAGTTTTAAGGACTTTTGTATAAGTAAGAGGAAGGATTCTTCCTTTGGTGGTTTTGATACATGATAAAGTTGCTGTAATCAGAAATTGCATGAAGCTTCAGAAATAATTTTGCGTTTTTTCTTTCTGCTGTAGTGCTTCAAGCCAGAAAATTTTACAGTGTAGCTCCAAGGAAAATGGGATTCCCTGCTGGAGTGGCTTTCTTCCTAGAGTTTCTGGGATTTGTTATGGCAATGCCAAGTTCCTGCTTTTTCTGGATTACCTAGATGCAATCCTGAATTAAACCAACTGGGGTTTATTAGAAAAGCAAAGTACAGGCTAGTTGGGTCGGGCAAAGAACTACATCAAAATAGCTTTCCTGAGTGTATGTAGGGAATATAATCATGCTGAATCTCTTAAATTATTATCTTAAATATCAAAATCAGGCATTTTGCTTGGGCTTTCAAAACAGTGTCAGAAATTTAGTTCTCTTTTTTAAACACAAACCCTCAAAACCCTGCAAGCATTGTGAACAGTAATACTGACTCAGCTAAACTTTCTGTGTTGAAATAAAACCTAGGAAGCCTGCATATAGAAATTCTTGTGATATTTCATTTCCTTTTGTCTGGAGGTTTATTTCTTTGTTATCCTTTCTCAACTTCAAAAAGAAAAAAAAAAAATAAAAAGTGTATCATTCAGTGAAAGCTATGTGTGCAATTGCTCTTCACCTGAGATACTTTGTAGCTAGAGAGGTTTAAAAAGACAGTAAATATAAAGTCAAGAAAAGGGCAGAAGGCTACAAATAGTGTAGATACAGCAGTATGCAGATTTCCAACCTTATTTTGCCCCTGTTATTGTTTCTATTTCTTTCTGTATCAGGCCATGTACAAGAGGTTGACTTTTCTGGCAATCCTCAGGTACTTTTCTGAGATAGCTTGGATAGTTACAATGAGCTCCCCAGCTAAGGAAAAGAGATGGAAAAATACTAGGTTAACAAAATTAGCCAAAGAGGGAAAATGGGATCTTGTCTCAACTAAGGTATGTTTAACATCTACCTGTTGAGTTCAGTTGTTATCCCTTTACTATATTGTGAAAACAGATGAAGATAGTCTACCAGTAACTTCATCTTGTGTTAGCTTGGCTTTCTCTTTCATGAAAGACTTTATTCTGTGAAGATTTAAACAGAGACAAAGCCTTTTTGTGATTGAAGGAAACAGAGGTTGCCTAGTTAGGTGGCTTCCACCATTCTTTTTATTTGTAGACTTTTAAAATAGGTTTTCTGAGGACGCATGCTTGGAATAATGTATGTAAATCTAATATTAGGCTTCATTTTTCTTGGTTATTGTTTCAAGTTACATAGAGGTTTCCTTTGTCTTGAATGTGAATTAAGGGAAAATATGCTCTTGAATTCTCATGGTCTCTCACTCTTGTTTTGCTGAGAAAAATGCTTTAGCTGATGTGCTTTTAGGCATACTGTAGGGAGGTTGAACCATTTTTATGGATATGTACATCAGGAGACTTATAGGAGGAGTAGGTGTTTCTCAACACAGAGACAACCAAGTGACCACTTTGTTCTGAGAGCATAGAGAGCACAGATTGCATCTGTGAGGCTGCCACTGTGGAGCTGGTATATTCATGTGACTGTTTTAAATCTCCAGAAGATTTCCCAATAGAGTCTTACAGGGGACATGGGAGTTATTAGTGCAGTTGACCTGCTGGTAATGTGGTGAGGAGTTACCAGTGTGGAAAAAAGTCTTATGGAAGTGCTGCTTCAGGGGAGAGGATTCTCCAGTGATGTGTCTGTCCTTGCAGAGTGATGGCAACTTGGGGACCTACAGTTTGTGTATCTATTTACCTATTCCTGGTTATACCAATTTATTTTAAACTGCCCTAGTTTTGTATTGACCTCAGATTTGCACCATCTATTGAGTCACAGCAGTGAACATACTTTCCTTCTCCCACTAGGAATAGGCTAAATTTGTTGGGAAAGTATTTGGTAATTGTATTCAGTTCAGTCTGTTTGAAAAATATCTCAGCAGCTGGTTGCTATAGAATCATTCTATCTCTTCCAGATTTTAATGTTTAGGGGGTTGGATACAGTGTTGAGGTTATTGGCAAGGTAACTGAAAAAATGTGTTAAGTTCTTTCTCTCTTGGGATGACGCTGGCTTAGTGCCTCTTTGCAGAACTTCTTTATTACTGTTTTTTAATGGCTTGCATGAGCAGTGCTGTTGGTGGATGCCATGACCTCTGATGCTGTGTATCTGGTTACTGATATTTTTGGCCAGACTGTAGCATTTTAATGCTATGGCTCATTTTTTATTTTTTTTTCCTTGCTTCTTTGTGTATCAGTTCAGTTGGTACCCCAGTCTAGAGAGAAGCACTTAAAAATCAGGTTTAACTGAGTTTCCGTTACAGGTCTGCAACACTTTGCGCTAAAACCAGTAACAAAATTAGATTTCTCTTGCAACTGTTAGCTATCACTTGGAACAATTATGATTCTCCTCACTCCTACTCTCTACCCCTTACCCCCAAGCTGCCTTTTTTTTTTTTTGGTGTTTTTTTTTTTGTGTGTGTTTTTTTGTTTTTTTTTTTTTTTTTTTTCTTCGTAGGGCTTAATTCGTTAATGTTTTACATATGTTTCTGGGGGCTTGATACTCTGAAATTGCTGTTTTCCAAAGCAGATGAATTCTCCTGTCACAGAGAGAACCTTTTTCAGGGTTCAATTACTATATGCAGTCATCTAGAAGATCAGATCTTAAGGATTTTTCTAGGTAACCAAAGCTTTTTTATTATTCAGAAATGAATCAGTCTGAAACATAGGCTGTGGTCAGGGTGGTTCATGCACTTCGTCTGTACTCCCTCAGAATTTTTTAAGAATGGCTTTATCTCAAGCGGTTGGTGTAAACTATGTGTGTTGTACTAATGTCTGCATCTTGCTTGTATGTTCAGGCATGTAAGTTCAATTCTGTCTTAATATTCTAAATGTTTCAGTTTAGAAGCAGTCTGATAACTTTCTTAATTGTCAGTAATGAAATTAATTTCTTAGAAAGACTCATGAAAGAGTTAGATTAATATAAGCGAACAGTTAATACAAGTGAGTAAACCAGGAAACTTACTACTCTGTGTAGGCTTATGTCAGTCACCAGCTGTTATTTCTAGCTTTAGCTCTGGCATACCAATCTGTGTTTCAACAAAGTTTGTCTCTCTCTTCCATTGTTGTTAGACAGTAGGTTTCTTTCTAGTATTTCCTGAAAAGTAAATAGTACACATACATTGTCTGAAGGTTTTACGTTTTCTTGTTCGTTTTGCTTGCACTGTTACCCAGTTTCTTTGCCTGTATTTCAACTTGATCCTTTCAGTTGGTACCTTCAGTTCTCTAGGGATTTTAACACTGCATGCTTTGGCAATGAACTGACTGCTGGCAATCAGATTTCTTGAGGCCTCCATTAAGACTTCAATTTTAGGCTGTTAAACCAACACGAACTTTTCAAAAATAAGGATTGCAGGGTAGGAAGTTGTTGATTTTTCTGCTGGGCCTAACTCAAAATTCTCTCTCTTTTGTTAATATCTTGAAGGAACTGGAGATTCTGGGTTGCTTTCTTCTTTTTTTCCTCCCTACTCCTCAAGCATTCCAGTTCTCTGCTGTACAAGCAATGATTAAATGAGCCATAGACAAGTATATATCCCAGATACTTGTGTTACTCTCTCAATTGTCATCGTGTATTTAGCATGTAAGAACTGGTATTCAAAATAATTAATGAATTTTTTCATCAGGTCTTAAAGTAAGGACATGTACCATATAGTAGAACACCTGTAGTGTGAAACAGTTGTCATGGGCATTGTTGGAGAATTAAGAAATAAAAAGGAAAAAGAAAAACATGTGAGTAAATGGCCTACTCATTCTAGAATGTCAGTGCGTTTCTTGGCAATGCTTGCTGGCAGGCTTTATTGAGGATTACTTGCTGCTGCATTTTCTCTTTTAAACATATGAACTGGCTTTTTTTTTTTTTTTTTTTTTTTAACTTGAATTTTTTTTTGCATAGCATGGGATTTCCTGCTGGAAAGTTGCACTAAGACAGCTGTGTGTTTGAAAGAGTACTTTGAGTACTTGGGTTCTGAAACTATCAGCGGCAGTATTTAAGCATATGAGAACTGGGGCATTTTTATGTAATTTTATCCTTATGGGTACTTTATTGATCATTTACATGAGAAAGTAAAATTGATTTGGCTTATGTGTGAGATTTATGCTAGTGCAGCTCTGGAAGCTTTGAAAGTGATAGAAAATAGTACTGTAGCTGTAGGAAAAACAGTTATTGTCGCTGGGTTTTCAGAGGAAGTAAATTTAACAATCTCCCTCTCACTGTGTCCTGTGCTTACTATAATTCACTGCTTCATAGGACCTGCTATGACTGCTCACAACCCTGGAACTGAACATATTTAACAGAAAATATTGTATATCATACTTGGCATGTTTAGTGCCTCTGCTGGTTCTTTATTAGGCGTGTGTTCATTGTTCTGATGTCAAGTGATGGTTAGTGTTACTACCTTATTCTTTCCCCTGCAAGTAGCCAGCTCTTCTTTCCAAGAAGTTCATTTTGTCTTTTGCCTTTCATTTCAAGCGCCAGTAAACGTCATGTATGTTTTACAGGAGAGTTGAAAACTATGCGGTTGAGTTTTTGAGGAAAGCTTTTTTGTCTGATGAAGGTTTGATTGCAAGTGCTTTAGTATATGGAGTTTTTGAATAGCTGAAATTTTGATAACTTATTTTTTGATTATAAAATATCTCAAATCTGCTCTTCTGCAGGCAAGTGACTACAAGAAAATCTTGCTTGCCATTTTAGAAACTAACTTCTTAGCTGTAATGATTGGTGAAGGAGTGGATGCTTCATTATAATGCTAGTTTTCATTTTCAGGTCTCAGAAGGTCAATAATCAGGAATGTATTTTTAGAATCCAAAGTTTATTTTTAAGATCTTGTCAGTTGCCAACTCTTAGAGTATGCTGTGCTGTACTGAAGCCAGCCAGTGTGAGCTGAAAAATTACTGCGGAGTATACTGCCAGTTATGCTAGCCTCTGCTCTTTCAAGCTTCCTGCACAGCTGTCCCCAAGCCACTTCTGGTGATTTCTCTGCTGCAGAAAAAGGCCCTCAAGCTATCTTCTGTTGGAGTAATAAGACTCAGTTTTCAAGGTAAACTTGCTCCTATTTTTGAATAAGCCAGATGGAGAAAGAAAGTAATCCTGATTCAAGAGTGAAAGCACCGAAAATTTGTAGTAGCTTCTGGAGCAGGTTGAATGAATGGGGACTACAGTCATTCCAACTCTCGGGTTGTACTCCAGTACTGCAAGTGTGAGCTATAAATTGTGTAAACTTGTATTCCTCCTGGGCTATAAATTGTACAATCTTTTCATATCTATCGTTCTTGCATGAAGGTATGTTAACATACTTGTCATGGAGGATAAATGTCATTTGTAATCATAAACTACAGATCTCTGCTATTTCTTCCCCCATGTATAAATATATACACGCACACATAAACCTGATTCATGACCTGCAGATGTGATCCTGTTAACGAAGTGAGATTGGTTGTTGTACTTCCAATAGAATGAGGTTCCCTTTTGTCCAAGCAATTTTTGGTTTCTGGCAATATTATTTTATTGCTATATTAATAGTGCCTGTTTGACCAAATAGTGGAGAATCTTGAAACAACTACTGTTACTTACTTAATATGAGGGTTTTTTAGAAGAAATGTTCTTAGGGTGCTGTTTTCAATTTGCAAGAAGTGATAACTGAATTAGGTATGACATGTACCTGCTGTGGATACTGTAGTCTGGGCTGGAAACAAAGTGGCTTATGAGAACTACTTAGTCAATTAGACTTTAGATTACAGTCACCTTAATAGCTAAAAAAAAAAAAGAGAATTCTTGTATGTAAAGTCCTATTTTAAGATGAGGTCCAAACTGGTCAACCAGAGTGCAAAAGAACTACCTTGAAAAAAGGCAGATTTGGTTAAATTCACTTTTTTAAATTTGAGAAAGGTTGAAACTGCTGCCAGTAAGAACTGTTGTTTGTATCAGGAGAACTAAATTCACTAAAATATCTCCATTATGGTAGCATATGAATCCCTTCTGTTATGCCAGGCAAATGTTGGGTTGTTTTTTGTTTGTTTGTTGTTGGATTGTTTTGGTGGTTTGGTTTGTTTTGTTTTTTTTGTCAATCTTACATATGTGTATGCATATATTTTATGTGAGCTGTTTACTTCAGATTCTTTCTGGGCTTTGGCTGCATGCTTTATCCTAAACTTGAAATCAGCATAGAAAGGAAGGAGCTGTTTTGAGATTAAGTTTAAGGACTAGATGTATTTTTTTTCTGTATATATCAGTGTGTTGGTTGCTATTAGTGTATGTCTTTCATCCTGTCAATCTTGAAACCATAAGAGAGAATAAAATGCTGAAGATGCACAAGTTTAATCAGCTTTTCAGGAGCTTCAGCTGTAATTGTTAGCAAAGCATGGGAAATAACATTCTGTAATTTCTCTTATGTTTTTACCAATGGCAAGTTTAAAAACTAAGAGAAGGTAGACAGCTTCATACACTTTTGTAATGATGTAATTTAAACACTAAATATTTTTTAGTGTGATAATTTCCTCTTTTTATAGAACAGTATTTTTTAGGCACAGAATTCTCATTTTAGTGAAGATGATGTAAATTTCTTGATCTCCAGATTGCCCTTGGTAACTGTTTAAATTGATACTAGAGGTGGCATCTCTGTCTGATTCCTCACAAACTGTGGCTGTGTCTTGGCAGACACTAACTTTCAGTGAACAAGAGTAAGCTAATGGCAGCAAACATACTGGGAGAAAACTGTCCAGGTGAGATTTAGTGCTGATGACTTCTGCAGGAATTTGAAGTTCACTTGTTTAACTAGATGGCTGGGGTCTTTCAGATCGTCAACATTTGTGTCCTACAAGAGCCTTGCTCAGGGCTTGTACTGTGAGGGAAGTTGAAAAAAAAAGGAGTCTTACAATCTGACTATCTTCTTTTTAAAAAAACCCCAGAACAACCCAAGAATAAAAACAAACAAAAACCCAAACCCACAAAACAAGCAAAAAAACCCCAAACCTAATCTCTAGGCAAGTCAGATCCTAAAGTGAAGCTATGCCTTCATATCATTGTTTTGTGTCATCATCCCTTCTCAGGAGTGAAACTTGGAAAGCTTAATCTCTGTGAGGTTTTACATGAGTAAACCCGTAAGAGCTGTGGGAGTTTGATGAAGGAAAGAGAGGAGTTGTGTTTGAACTGCGAGGTGGATGAACCGCAAAGTCCCCTGTAGCATCATGCCTTTCCTGTGCTTTTATCAAGCTTGTCTTGCTTCATTCTTTCTTGGCCCTCCTCTTTGTGACTTTCTTTACTACTACCCTTATAAGTGTTTCGTTTCTTCACTTTTTTTCTGTCCCTGCCTTTGCTGAGGAAACAGGTCTATTGAGGATTCAGAGTTCAGGGTGTCTCTTCATAGTAATCAATCTGGTGGCACTGCACAACTTCAGTGAGTAAGGATCACATTGCACGTACCAGCAGAACTGTACTTATGCATGTAGCTGGGCACTGATTAATAGCATGTTAAAAACTTGCAAATGTTTTAAGGAGTTCAGTAGGCTTGTTTTCATAGCTGTCTTGACTTTCTGCTTAAATCAAATTTGAAAGGTTTTATAGATCTATTATGTTGGGAAATCAGAGCATTGTAGTACAATTTTGCAGTTAGATTTTTTTTTTTCTCCTAGCCGAAGGCAGCAGTGCAAGCAGGATGTGATTTGTTACAAATTTTCCTCATTACTAGGTACTGAAAAACAGATGACTTTTGAAGTACCCACAGAGGAGAAATTTGTAAGCTACAGTAAATAAACCTCCCCATGCTGCAGATTTGTGACTTACAGTAAATAAACCATTAACACTAACAATAATATTAATGTTCTTACCCTCTTTAAGGAAAGGAATTTTTATCGTGGAAAGAGGTACTAAAGCATTTCAGTACAAGGAAATTACTCCTTTCAGTATTATTAACCATACAGACTTCTTTGGTCATTTACAGAAGGACCATAACAAAGTTGTCTGCTTCCAGATCAAGGATGAAGAATGCCTGTGCATATAGTGCCCTCCCCTTGTAACCTGCATTCTTAGGAGAATCCATCTTATCAGCTATGAATATTTATATACTAGGAATGAGCATCTCTTTTCTAACTGCTTGATATATCTGTCATTAAAAAAAAAACAACAACAAAACAGTCCTGTCTTCTGTACCTTCTTTTTCTTGCAGTTGGTTTGTTTGTGCCTGTGGCCTGTTTCTTTCTTTATAGGCTTGAAATAATTCCCAACCCTTGGTAGAAATGGTGAGTGTTTGTAGCCTGGAACATGGTGACACCATGCTTTAGTGATCCCATTGCTCCCTCAACTGCTGAGCAGTTAGAAAGTGCTGCTGTGGAATAGTGTTTGCAGTGCAGCACTGTTTGTTATGTTGAAAGCTGAAATCTGTCTATTCTTCCAATAATCTCTTGCTCCTACCTATCTCTCTCTGTAGTGAGAAAAACCTTACCTTAGCTGTAGATGTGCTTTGAAGGAGTCTGTGTTGCACAAGTACTGGCACCTCTAGTGAAACATATGGAAAGCCTTAATATTTTTGTGTGTCTGTTTTTATAATTTCTTTGCTGCCTCTGAACTTGTTATTACCACTGGTAAATATTCAGCAGGGTGGTTCCTGTCCTTGAGTCATAACATTTGAAAAATCTTTTGTGCCAACCAGGGACTGAAACTTTTCCCGCTGTTGCTAAGGTGCAGGAGACTGACTTACATGGAACCGATAGAAAACACACTTGTCATCTGTAAAGGAAATTTGTCACATGCCCTTACACAATTTTTAGCGCCATTCAACTACACTTGCAGTCAATTGATAATTCTATTCACTATATAAACAGGATTTATAAGTTGGAATACATTTTTAAAATTATTATATGTGTATCTATGGTGTATGATTTCATCTTGCAGAACGTTTTTCTTTCCCTTATCCTATTGCATGTGTCAGTTGCCTAGCCTTGTGGACACACCTGAAATGGTTTTGCTCTTTTTTGAATTGCTTACAGGCATTTTGGAGGGGAATTGGTATCCTGATGGAAGGAGGAAACAGAAAACAGGGTACTTTGGGATGTACTGTGCCTTATGCAGTTAAGCCCTTTTTTACTTCACTCATGTATCCTTTAGTATATTTTAAATAGACATTACCTCTGGCAGTTGAGCTTTAGCATATTTAATTCCTTGTTTAGGGCAACTGTTGCATTCTTGACAGTATAAGAGAATCCTTTATCCTTTGTTGTCTGATAAGCAACCTTCCTAGTGTAAGGAAATACCTTAATTTTACAAATGCCCAAGGGTCCATCCTTACCTGTATGTGAAAAACAGCACAGGAATTTTCACTGTCTGTTCATCTGTCATTTGCATTTCTTCTCAATAAATCTTCTGTTTAAAGTACTTTGTCTTTTCATTGTCTGCTGGAAGCATATTTGTGTTAAATGGTATACTTCTATACTTAGGTAATGTTAGGTAGGTCTTTGGAATATTTCTTCCCCCAGGGTGTTTTTTCCTTTATCAAACTGCATGCCGTTGCTTTAATTGGATTGGTTTTAAAAGAAGTATTTCATTTTCTGTAAAGCTGAGAATTGATAATCCTACTAAGGGAAAATTCCACATCGTGACATAAATGAAACTTGCATGGTCTGCTTCATAGAAGAAATGAAGCTTCAGTAACTAACTCCTTGCAATCTGTCAGCTGCTTTAGACTCAAGTATGTTCTCTATATTCACCTGGGAACTATTATTTGTATTGGTTTATTACTAAAGTTCTCTAAATATTCTGGTGAAAGTACCTTTAGCTGATGTTCAATTTCAGGCAGGCTGAAGAGAGTTATTGAATTGTATCCTGTATAGCAGGTACTGCTTACAATCATAGAATCAGCTAGGTTGGAAAAGACTTTTAAGATCATCAGGTCCAACCACTACTCCAGGACTGCCAAAACCACCACTAAACCATGTCACTAAAAGCCTCATGTATATGATTTTTGAACACTTCCAGGGATGGTGATTCCACCACTTCCCTGGGCAACCTGTTCCAATGCCTGAGCACTCTCCCAGTCAAGAATTTTTGCTAATATACAATTTAAACCTCCCCTGGCGCAACTTAAGGGGAGAAGAGGCGGACCCCCACCTCACTCCATCCTCCTTTCAGGTCGTTGTAGGCAGTGATAAGGTCCCCTCTGAGCCTTCTCTTTTCCAGACTAAACACCCCAGTTCCCTCAGCTGTTCCTCATCAGACTTGTTCTCCAGACCCTTCGCCAGCTTTGTTGTCCTCCTCTGGATCTGCTTTAGCAACTCAATATCTCTCTTGTAGGGGGGTTCCTAGAACTGAACACAGGATTTGAAGTGCAGCCTCACCAGTGCCAAGTAGAGGGAGCTGACCAGTTCCCTACTCCTGCTGGCCAAACTATTTCTGATACAAGCCAGGATGCTCTTGGCTTTCTTGGCTGCCTGGGCACAAGCTGGCCCATGTTCAGCGGCTGTCAATCACCAGCCCCAGGTCCTTTTCCACCAAGCAGTTTGCCAGCCACTCTTTCCTAAGCCTGGAGCATTGCATGGGGTTGTTGTGGCCCAAGTGCAGGACCTTGCATTTTGCCCCGTTGAATCTCGCACCACTGGCCACAGCCCATTGATGCAGTCTGTAACTGTTGCTAGAGAGCTTTGGCCTTGTCCTCTTATAGCCTGTTATGTGCCAAATGAGTAGAAGCTGAAATCTGGTGATCGTGTATGCGTCAGTCCACGCATGCTTTCAGTATTAATATATATTTACATTATATAGAAATAATTTTTAAATCAGAATAGTTTTGTCTGTTCATGCTTTTTCTAGTTCTGTGGCATTTCCTGTGTAATCTCTAAAATTTCCTGAAGGATCAGGATCATCTACAGATGGAATACTGTTTTTTTTCAAGTAAGTTAGTATAGTGTCATGTGTTGACCTTGGGCGGCTGCCAGATGCCCATCCAGTTGCTCACTCACCGCCCTCCTCAACAGTACAGGGGGACAAGACGGGGTGAAAAAGCCTGTGGGTTAGGATAAAGACAGGGAGATTACAGAACAATTACAGTCATGGACAAAACAATCTTGGCTTGGGAAAAATTAATTTATCACCAGTTAAAATAGGTTTGGCTAGTGAGAAACAAAGGCAAATTGAAACAACACCTTTACCCCCTCTTTTATCCCAGGCTCAACTTTATTGCTTCATTCCTGAGTCCTCTGCCTCTGTCATGCTCCAAGCAGCACAGGAGGAGGGGTATGGGGGCTGTGGTCAGTCCATAACAGCTCCTTTCTGCCTCTTCTTCCCCTGCACGCTTCTCCCCTGCTTCAGCATGGGTCGTCTCCACAGACTGCAGTCCTTCAGGGTAAACCTGCTCCGGCCTGGGGTGTTCCACAGGCTGCAGTATGGATGTCTGCTCTGTTGTGGCCTTTCCATAGGTTGCTGGGCGATGCCTGATTCAACTAGCCCTCTCCAGGGGTGGCAGGGGGTCCCTGGAGCACCTTTTCCTCTCATGTGGGTGCTTGCAGGGCTGTTTCTCACACTTTTCCCCTCACTGCTGGGCAGTGTGTTGCCCTTTCTTATACACACCTTTCCTGAGGCACCACCATCTTGGCTGAGGGCCTCAGCTTTGCCCCACGGTGGGTCTGTTGGAGCCTCAGAGAGAAGCCTCTGTAGTTCCCCACTGCTGGCACTGGGACACCTGCACTTCACATAACCCACACATATGAAGCTTGTGCTGCATACATTTTTATAGCTATATGCTTTTTATTACATAAATTGTGTGTGTTGCTTGTGATAAAATCAAAAGGGTCAGATAATTGGGGTGGATGCAGGACTTGGATCACTGCATTGTATACTAATGCATTCAGTTACCTTGCAGTGGTGGGATGAGGACTGTACTTGGGTCTTAGTGCCACAGAACAGAGAATTTCCTGGTATGTGGTGCATCAGTAGTTTTATAGGTCAATAAGATGCTTTTAGAACAACATGAGAATCCTCATAATTAGATCTGGAAAATTTCGTTAAGTTCTTGTTTAGTGTAGCCTCCACAACTGCAACTGTAACTTTTGGCAGAGCGTTTGTGTGTCCCCTTTCTCTGGGAAGCTCTGCTATGGAAGAAAAAGGTAATGTCAAAAAAAAAGTTAGGAGAGCATTCTCCTTTTCAGGGTTTGTTTGAATGCCTGTTTTATTCTTTCCCCAAAGAACAAGCTTCTCTCACAACATACTGCTCAGTGGTGCTGGGCAATTCACTGATAGGTGATTTCTTTTTGCAATTATTTTTTTTCTTTCTGAAAACAAAGTCAATGAGTGAGTCTGCCACTCATCGTCACTGGTTTGAGGGAGTCTTGTCTTTTGGTGAAGTGCAGGGAGGTTCAACATCTCTTACAGGTTCTACTCATGTTCAGAGCAGGTTCAAGGAGTGCTTGTATATTTTACGGGGTCTCTCTCTGAGAGTTTTGCCCTGAGATCAAAGTTCTTAAATTGACATTCTCGAGGAAAACAATATGAATAATTAGAAGAAAAAAAGAGGAGTATGCCACAGAGAATGACTGCTATCAATCTGTGCCTGAACAACAGGTTAAATGTGACCAGAAGGAAGATAAATAACAGGAATACTTGTCTAAATTACGTAATACACGTCTGTTCTTGTATCTGGAAGTGCTCCTAATGTCATGCAGAAGAGCTAGGAAGACAGAGCTTTGAAGAAATTCATTACAGAAGGTACATGGGTGGGAGATGATGCCTGCTTCTGTCAGTAGTGATGTGGTCTGACAGAACTACTGAGATGCTGATAAGGCTTGGTAGATGCTGAATAATTCCTTCTATTAAAGCGCTGTTTTGAAAATCTGCTTGACTAATCTGCTGCAGCAAACTGCTTTTGCTGTACCACTGCATTTACGTAACCGGTGATCCCTTTTACTCCAAGAGTTCAGAAGAGCAGATGCTTATGGAGGAGAAATTGACCTACACTGGAGTAGTTCAGAGGACAGAGCTGTCTGTGCCTTCTCTTACATCACTGGCTGTCCTATCTCTGCCCTACTAGACCTTTTATCATATAGTTTTTCCTTGGAGAAGGGGAAAGGAAGTGGACCCACAGGTCCTGAACTCTCTTGGCTTGCACTTGTGCTGACTCTGGGCTTTTTCTTCCTTCTTACACTTCCCCCAACATAAGTGTTACTATGGGGCAGTGATGGAGAATGTGAAGTGAAAGAACTCTGAACATCTCGTTTTCTTTTTAACTTTTTCATTGTTCATTTTTCAAATGATTAGCTGTTAATATCTGAAGGGGGCCTGAGATTGCATCAGTGATTGTAGTGATAGGGCAAGGGAGAATGGGTTTAAACTTAAACAGGGGAAGTTTAGGTTATATGTAAGGAAGAAGTTCTTTACTGTGAGGTAGTGAGGCACTGGAATAGGTTGTCCAAAGAAGTGATAAATGCTCCATCCCTGGCGGTGTTCAAGGCCAGGTTGGACAGAGCCTTGGATGTCATGGTCTAGTGTGAGGTGTCCTGCCCATGGCAGGGGGGTTGGAGCTAGGTGATCTAAAGGTCCTTTCCAACCCTAACTATTCTATGATTAGTTCAGATAAGCATGCAGATTTGTACAGCATAGCTATGTGAGCTTAAGTTAGGCCTACAAGTAATGAAATCTTGGGGTGGAAGACCACCACTGCTGTCCAACAAAGACTTGATGGCTCTGATGTATTCCTTTGGCTGTCCTCATTCCTCTAAGAACATCAGGCTGCGTTATGAGTCCTTTGATTCTTGCCTGTCTAATGTTACAGACAGTTATAGTTATGTCAGCCTACTCAGAAACAGGGATCTAAACTGTGACTGTAATTCTTTGCTTTTCAGTCCTGTGTCTGAAAACACTGTTCTCAGGTCCACAGTCTCCATCCCCCTATCATTTCTGAGCTCAGGCAGGGGTATGAAAAAATAATCCTTGTAGTTAGGGTGGCTTTAACTGCAGTAGAGGAGAGCAGCAATGATAAATGATGCTTTGAGAAGGCAGAAACACTGGACTAATGCCGGACCAACATGGTGAAACATGGGAGAGTTCATGCAGAGCTGTGTAGTGGGAATCTGTAGGAAAGTAGGGGAAGAAATATACTAACTGGTATATACCAGGTATTTACCTCTGATACATTTACATGATCTTCTCGACTTGCAAGTAGTACAGCAGTGTCAATGTCACTTTAGGAGGTGGCCCAATGGAGAGTGGAAGCAGTTGTGATGTGATAGTTGATGTAGGAATGAGGAAAATCTGGAGGGGAAAAAAAAAAACAACTAAACAAGAAACCAAACCAAAACCATAATTGTTATTCTGTAGGTGGCTATTTCTTGCTGAGGCATTAAAGGAAGAAACAAAGGTACTTGTTTTGTGGACTGGGAAATTACAAATCTGATAAGGGAAAATGCCTAGTGAAATAGTGATCCAGTGCTACGCTGGGCTTTGAAAACAACTGTGCTCTACTCTCTGAAAAGCTGGAGTTGAACGGTGGCTCAGTTAAAGGTGTGACATGACTATCAGCCTCTTCTTAGAATAATGCGTTAATATACAGGTAACATAAAACTAGCACTTAGGTATTACAGAGCACTCCATTTACTTTCTTTTGACTAAGGCTGCTCTCCAGGCTTTGGCCACTTTTCTCTTTTGTTCTGAGTGTATCTTGTAAGTGCCATTGCCTAGTGATCCTTGAGCCATGGAGACAGCCAGATTAACAGTTCTGAAATAAAGCATGACTGACTTCATTTTATGTAATGTAAATAGCAGAACCAATCTGCTTTATCCCATTTTATTAGCACTCAGTATAACTCTAAGCCATTAGTTACTGGCAGTTGAGATCACTGCTCAAGTTCATGTTTGTGAAACAAAACAGACTTTGAGTGTCTAAGAGAATACAGCACTTTTATATCTAGCAGTGATATCATGCATTCCTTGTCCTCCTTATTGAATCATTCTGGAAGTTAATGCCAGCCTACTGTTAAGGCTATCTTGTAGGTGTGGCATGTATTCCTAACTCTTAATTCTTCTTTCAGAAGTTTAGTTTCAGAATTTGTGTTTTAGGGGAAGGAGTCAGAGCTTTTCAACTGCAGTTGTCTTAATGAAGCTTTTTAACAAAAAATCCCTCCAAAAACCTACCAAACAAAAACAGCAGTTTATTGCTACACCTCTGTAAGTAAAGACAACTAGAAAGGGAAAATGGAAATTGTGAGTGCTAAGAAACTACTAAAAGTTTATTCTAAAAAATAAGAATTCATACTTTACAAGGTCTGGTGGTTCAGAATGAAGTCAACAAATATTAAAGTGAAAATATATCTAGGTACTTTTTTCTTATTAAGGGTTTTAGAAACAGTTGAGTGGTGCAGTGGATTTTCCATCCCGAAAACTTTTAAAATGGAAGCCCGTTGTCTCTTTAAAAAGATACTGTGTTTCAGCTACAGTTCATTCAGTACTGGAATTACTGGGTGAAATGCTGTCAAGATTGAAACTAGCCTATGTATATACAAGATTAGAAACAGCCATTCAAATTGTGCTAGCTAGACTATACAACAAAATGATCTTATCAGTGCAGCCTTTGCTCGCTTTCCTCCTAAAGTTAATTCCATCTGGTTAAACTGGAAACTCCTTAAGGGAAGGACTTTGCTTTGGTAATGTAGCCTGTACTATCCTTTAATATTGTAACTATGCTTGGGAGCTGTTTGAGTACTGCAGGTGATACATAGTCATCAGCAACATTTCTTATGTGGGTGACAATTCAGAACGCAATGATACTGGAAGATCTCCAGTCCTTTAACTTCTGGTTTTCAACCTTACAATTTAGTTTCTGTTCTGCTTGTAATACCCATGTGTAAAATATGTGTTCTTATGGTTCATGATCACGCTGAATTAGGTTTCTGTACCAAGTTACGCTACTAACTTTTGCCATGAATTAGAATGTTTACCTGCCATAGTTTCCCCAGCTTTGAAAAGGGAATTGTCATTCTCATTTGCTTCGGAAGGGTAATATTAATGCCAATAACTAGTTATCTAATTGCTTCTCATGTATTGGAAGAAGAAAAGGACTAAATTTTCAATGTATTAATCTCTGAATTCTCCTGAAGAAATAATCTTGTATGTTTGTTAGAGACAAATTCTGAGCTCCTTGCTCAGAATAAATTAATAATTATTAATAATAAATTTATATGTCAGTTAAAGAAATTAGAAATACCTTCTCCCAGAAGTGTATAAGTTAATATAGCCTGGAAAACTCTGTACTTTAAGGAAAAGACAATTTTACTTTAAGGAAAGACAACTTGTGGAAAAGAGCAAGCCAGCTCTTAATTTGGATGGCAAAAAAGTCTGTTGTCTGGATGTTGTCTGAGAATTTTGAGCAGTATAGGTCTGATTTCACCAAGAATGTTCTTAATAACCTTCCTCTTGAACTTTGGCTGTAAGGTCTTGAAGGAATAAAATGTGTTTTGGACAGTGTATCCCTTACATAGTTTTCAGCAAGAGCAGACAAAACCCTGGTAGTTCCTGTGAAAGTAGCTGTGGAAGGCTTTCCTGCAGAAACACTTAAAGCTTACGTGACTGAAGAAGATAAAGTGACAGTGATATGTCAGGAAAATAAACACTGTCCTTAAGTGCTTGCAAACTTGTTGTACATAGAAACACCATTTTTATTGTTTGTCTGGGGCTTCCACTACAGTTGTTGATAAATGTCAGCATTAGGTTGATAAATGTCTCCATTGTTCCTGGTTTTAGGAAGTAAGGAATTCTTTATTTGTTAGATTATTGAGAAGACTTCTGACTTCAACTGGAGGAAAGGGAAGGGTGTCTCGCTACTACACCTGTTGCCTGCATGGTGGGTTTATAGTGACTTTTCTTTCTTTGTGGTCAGGTTATCCTTTCCCCATAGCAGCAGATAGATACTGTGAATGCAGAAGTGACCTTCACGGTTTGATCATTGCCACAGGTATGAAAGATGTTTGCAACATTGACTAGCTCTGTTAATCTCATTTGGGCACTTTAGAAAAAAAAAAAAAAAGGAAAAATAAAAAGAAAAAAAAAGAGAGAAACAGTAGAACTTAACATTTGTGAAGGTTTTTGCAGTTAGAAGCCATTCCTGTAAAGAGCAGAAGCTCTGAAATGTTTGACCAAAACTGGTAACTCTATTAATGATCTGATCTCCAAAGAGCAAGAATCAAACTTAATGTCTCAAACAGTTTTTGTTTTCCGACATCTATCTAAAATTAAGAGGCTTTGCTAAAATTATCAGACTCCATTAATACTACAGACTTTCCCATGTAACATGGGAAACCAACAAAACCTGCTGTTAGTCTGTGATACTTTCTCGTGACATCCTGCTTTGGGGTTTTTGTCATAATTAGGAATTCTTATGAAGGATGTGGGGGTTTTATGTGGTTGGTTTTATTGCTTTTTTTTTTTTTTTTTCCTGTAAGAGGAAGAAGGTGACCGATAAGTTGCCTCAGGAATTAATTCTTGAATTGTATGCCCAAATTATCTTGTGAATGATTATTTAGGGGTAGAAATGCTATAATGCATTTTAAGGGAAAAAAGAAAAAAGTTATTTTTCATATGAAACTTGTCCATATAAATACAGATAGCACTGAAATAACTAAATTGCTCTTAATTTATACCTCCTATGGCTTTATTCCAGATTTCTGTGTAAACATGTCCTTAGAAGAGCACAGGTAACTTGAAATAGAAACTATAATAAAGTTTTGAGCCATATGTAATGTGTAGTGGAAGAAATTTTCATACATGTCTGACTTCTATGCATAATGTTGTTATTGCAGTTGTTTTCAACCTGATAATTTTTCAAGGTAAACACTTAGATAAGACATCAGTACTTAATTTTACAAGTGACAGAACGGTAAAACCTCTGAACCCAGTAGATGTTGAGTGAAACTAAAAAAAAAATGCTCACAACCAGCAACCTTTCTGCCTGCTCATAACAACGTAGTGTAATAATCCTGTGCAGAAAAGAATTACAGACAGCAGATGTCTATAATGGGTCTTGTGTACATTTGCAAATTATTGATTGATGGGAACATCACTTGTTCAATATGCTGCTTTCACTGACCTGAGGGCACAAACATGCTCTGGTTCTGAGCAGATCTTTGTGGGGAAAGGGTGTGCAATATGGTTGCTGTTGGTACCACACTGTGAATTTGAAAGCTGGTGTGTCTGCCTTTTCTGGAGAATTTGGAAGTACTTGTGAATGATTGTAGTGCTTAGTGGTTTATACTGTATGTAGATTGGATGTGTATCTCGAAGTTGTTCATAGACCAAGTGCTGCATGTTAAAGGAAGTGTTTAATGTTGGATCTGTTTGTCAAATCTCAGTGCAGTGATGGCATAAGCTTTTTTTGTGGACAGGTGAAGTCAATGTTCTTAACTGTTCTTTCTAAAATAGTGTAAAATATCCATTGCATCTTCTGATTCTTGTGGAAGATAGACTATTTGATGGAGTGTGCTAAACCGTTCATTACTAGCATAATTTTGCTTATGGTAAGAGTTTGGGGCTGGCTTTCTAAGGAAAGTGCATACGGTTGACTGACAGTGCAGTTGTGGTTCCTCTTATTGTCTCTCCTTCTTCCTGTTTGAATAATTCCTGAACTCATTTGTCAATGTCAAAGGAATTTGTCGGAGTTCAAAAAATTGCTGAGATACCTAAATTCCTACAAATGTGAGTATCAGTAGTTAGCGAGAAATTATTGCTTTTTTTTTTTTTTTGTTAGCTTTCTGGTCAGGTGGTTCCTGCATAATTTTTGCTTTGTGCCACCATGTGTTCTCCCTTGTTTGGGGGTGTCAGGCGGAACAAGGAAGTCAGAGGAGTAACACTGTTACTGTAACCAGTAGAGATTAAGGTACAAGGAATACAGATATAGAGCAGCTTGTTACTCTTTTAAAATAATGTTGCGAAGTGGTATGTCTGTGCTTGTATTTGCGTTACCATAATTTGCAAGTATATGGTAATTTATAATAAAATGACTATGCCAGATGCCTTTTTTTGCATACATAGTACCTGGTCTTCATCTCCAGAGATCTTCAACCCTAAACCCAGAATCATAGAACAGCCTGGGGTAGAATAGGCCTCGAAAGACCCTCTGGTCTGACCTTTCATGGGAGCAGCAGCTCAGGTGAGATTATCTAGCACCCTGTCCAACCACGTACTGAAAACCTCCAGTGACAGGGACTCTGTCACATCCTTGAGGAAATTGTTCCAATGATTGATCTCACTGTAAAAAAATTTTGTTCTTGTGTTGATAAGAAACCTTTCATAGGTCACCTTGTTCCCATTGCCCTCTGTCTTGAGAGCTTCTGTCCTGTTTGTAATCACTCTTTAAGTACTGGAACACTCTAATGAGGTATCCTTGAGCCTCCTCCAGGGAGAAAAGACCTAACTCCTTCAGGCTTCCTCACAGGGCAGGTTGTCCAGCTCTTTGACACTTAAGCAAAAACCTATGAAGTCAATATTGGAATGCTTTGAAATTCCTGATGTCTCTTAACCTTCATTTTCCTGTATAACAAACCCTGAGCTGTTGGAATCAACTGTACACAGTTGCAAAGTTTGGTTCCTGCAGAGTTAAGGCTTACGCTGTCAGCTTGGGCATGTAAAATGAAACCTCTGGTTGTGGAAGTTGGGTGTGATATTGGCAATAAACAGCAAACTTAAATTGCTCTCTTCCTGGAGTATGCTGATCTTTCTCTCCCGCTGTTTGCTTTCTACTGGCTGGCTGTCTGCAGTTTATTTAGTTTTGTTTTTCAGTCTCTCAAGTTTAAACATAGCTTTCTTCTCCTTTTCTCCATTTTACTGATCACTATTTAATCTGCTTTCTGCTGCTAACCCCATTCTCCTTCTTTCCTCCTTCCCCCTTCTCTGCCCCCCACTTCTTTCTCTCCAGAAGCTCTTTGGAATGGTTTTATGCTTTCTTTGGCATCCAGTACAGGGCTAGTCTTGAGAATTCCCACTCCCTCACCCCTTCTGATATGTTCAAGGTAAAGGAGGAATAAACTGCCAATTTATTTGGCGTAGTAGTAATCTGTGGAGGCATATCTTCCCTTAAGAGGCTGAGCACTTTTAATCTTTTTGTTCACTCTTCTATCCAAGTATTTACAATGCCTGAGTTTTCTTAGCCTGAAAAAAGCCCCAAACAAACCCAAACCAAACACCACCCATCCCTTCCCCAGCCCGCCTTCTAGTTCTCCTTTTCAAGTCTCTTGTCCTCCTGTGGCTGCCCTGGATGCTTTTGCTGTCCTTCTGCAAGCTCTGGGAAATTGAAGTAGGAAGAGAATCTGTGCTCTGCCAGTCTCTCTCCTGTTACCTTTTTAACACTTAAGTGTAAAAACTGCCTGTGCTGTAAGGTTCCATGGTACATGTGTGGAAGTTCAGAAAAGTCTCTTCCTTTTTTTTCCTTCTTTTTTTCTACTTCCGTAGGATTTGCTTGCAGGTTTAAGAAATAGAAACATAATAGAGCCATTGCCTTTAACAGAGTACAGTAAGAAAACGTAAGCTGAGATTGAAGTGCTGGTCATCTAGCACTTGAGAAGTGCTTTTGGAAGAGCATGCTACTGAAATAGCTTATTCTGAAAACACTCTAACAGTTCGCATGTGGTTTTAAACTTTTGAGATAATGCTTGCTGAGCATGGAATTAGCATCAGCTGCGTTACCTGGCATTTGGGGAAAGGTTTCTGAGTCATGTACCATGTTTGGCTGCTCTGCCAAGTTATGAGAAAAAAAATCAGCTTTTTTCTCATAGTTCCCTCAATTGCAACCGATGGGGAGACTGGCTTATAAAAGTGCCGTGGGTTTTTCTGCAGTGACATCTGTGGAGTGTATATATAGTAGGTTCCTAAGCTGGAAGCCAAAAGGGTATGTGGGAAGTGTGAAAGGGGGTTGGGGAGGGGAGCGAACAAGAAACTCAGACAAAAGGAAATTGTTCATGCAAGTTAGTGCCCTTTCTTAGTGATATTGATAAATTTCTGCTGCTGTTCAAGCAGTTTAAGTTATTCTCCTTCTGATTCTGTTTCCTTTTGCTTTTTTCCTGTTGCCTGGAAAACATGAGTGGAATCTAGTAGGACAAGAGGCTGCTTTCGTATTGTTTTGTGGCTTCATTGCTAGCTATTGTCCTCTTGGCTCAGGCAGTTCATGTCAGTCTTTGTGTGGAGTAAGAAAAATGTTTTTCCTTTTTTCTTTAAAGATTAAATTTCTAGACTGTGTAGATTGCTTTCATTTGAAAAGCAAGCAGTGTTAAGAATATCTCCCACCAACTAATATGTTTTTTGCTTGCCATGTCACCTTTAGCACTTTGTTCATTGGGAGATACTTATTAAGTTTGTGGGCTAGTTTGGGGTAAAGCAGTCGTGAAATTTAGTTTCAGTTTTTAATGTACTTTATTTAAAACAAAGGAAATCCAAGCAAGATGGCGCATTTCATGATTTTTTCTGTCAGGAATAAAAGCCAGATCGCTGACAATGTTGCGCGTTTCCAACAGTTGGAAATAGAGCCAATTTTACTCCTGAGTACGAGCAGAGCTCTAACAAGCCGTAAAGTAACGTAGGCTTGAGCAGTGTTGCTGAGATCTTGTCTGTTGTAGCTGATTTAACTCTGTTCTTTACTACACCACTGATAATTTGTAAGTGAAGATTGTTTTTGAGGGCATTCTTGGAACAGAACTGAAATGTAGCTGTTTGCTAGTATGAAAACTCACTCATGGTTGCATAGCATGGTACAAAAAAATAAGACAGTTCTCTTGTAACGGTTCTTGCTGATAGTACTTAAATGCTCCTACTTCTTCATTGCCTTTATTTTTGCTGTATTAATTAATTATATGGTAGTACAGAAAATATATTGAAAATGGAGGACACTGTAATTGATTACCTGTTTTGGTTTTTCTCTTTCAGGCGTCTCTTAACAAGCTAAAACTCACAGAACCATGGCTCAGTTTCCAACACCTTTTGGGGGTAAGTTGTTTATAGTGTATTCTGAACTATTCTGGTTTCCAAAAACTCTGCATAAATCAGCTGCTTTCTGAATATGTTCTCTATGGAAGTGTTCCTGTTTGTGTGATATCTTTCTGAGATGATAGTTTATCTGATTTGTGATGTTTATGCAGACCCATGAGAGAAAACATACAATTTTGTAGAGACATCTCAGAAGAGTAAACAGAAAAGCTGTGCTGTATCCCTTTTTGTGCGTTGATCCATTACAGTCCTACAGTTCGCAACTGTAGGGCAGATAGGTTCAGGCCACTCAGCCACTGGCAGTAGGACATAGCCTCATTCTGCACTAGTTATGACTAAGGACTGGAAATGCTTTTTCCTTTGAGGATTCCTGAACTTTTTAGTTACTAAAAAGTACCACAGATGTCTATGGATACTCTCACTTCGAATTTCTTTTCCTTATTGTCCCTAATCCCATGTTTAGATTACAACAGAGGTGCTGTGTTTTTTTTAGCTCTCAATTTATAACAGGGAAAGTTAGAGCATCTCAAACTTCAGTCTTCTGAAAAATCCAGGAAGGGCCTAGGTCAGACAGGCATCAGACTGCTCTACAAAGAGGAAGCTGAAATAAGCATGCGGCTAATATAGTTTCTGGAGTAGCTTTAATTTGTAGTGCAGTGTGAGAGGAGTTTGTTATGATATTTATACTTGAACCAGGTCTACCAAGTAGCATCATACCCCCTCTTAGAAGAATGACAGCATAATTCTAAGAATGTTGTGAGAGGAAACAAATGGTGTAAAGAAAATTCTGGTTTTTATGGGGAAATTTATTATCCTTTAGAGAAAGCAACATTTTCTGTTACCTGTAGTCACCAAACAAGATGGAGAGGAGATTTATGCAGTCTCCATCTTGCGAGAGCCTTCACTCTAAATGTGCAGTATCTGGTATTCCTCTCCTTGTGAATACCATTAGTGATGTTTTTTGGTTTTAATTCACTTCCTTTCTTATTAAAGAATCTTTTAAGTCAGCTTGTGTATGGAAAGACCACAGCACCCAATTTTTAAATTGGGTGAGTCATTTATATTCCAGAACATGGCTACTTTTAAGGATGACTAATAAAATAAAAAGCGTGGTCGGATTTTTGTAATTGTTGGGAGAAATGTGCCATGCCTGATATTCTGTTGATTTGTCCAGGAGAAGAAAGTGCTCATTTCATATGAGAGCCCATTGCTTCCCTTTTGCAGATGAGGAGATTGCTAAGCCATGCAAAAGAGAACATGGTTAGAGGCTTGCTGTTGCATGGAGAATAGCTTGCTGATGAGTCAATTTTGTGGTTTGGTGACTGCCTTCGTTGTACCCAAATGTATTGAAAAGCCAAACAACCTCTGTATTGGCATCCAGGATCTGAAGCCATGAATGATGGGTTTGTGTTGGGTGAGATCTTGCTTCATGTCCTCCCATAGGTCTTATTGTTTCCTCAAATAACAAAAGATGGAAATAAGGCAATGTCAGAGATGCCAGTCATACTTTTTTGTCTGAAGAGAAGCTACTAGCCTTGCTTGGCTTAACAGTGGCTCTTTTGGTATTTGTTTCCCACACTAGATATCCAAAAGGAGATTTACTGTTTCAATACCAACTGAATCTCTATCTGGAAGAGTAAATATTGACAGTTGTGCATTTGTTCCAGTTACAGGGACTCCAGAGAACAAATCGACAAAATTTGTTGATAAAATAGCTAATAGAATACATTTTTAGTTACCTCATGCCGTAAGAGCTTTTAGTTTTGTGTTTTACTGCCTGCATTGCAGAAGGATGGGAATAGCTGGGTTTGGGGTATTTTGTTGTTTGGTGGTGGAGAGTTGCTTGTTTTTTTGTTTTTTTTTTTTTTTTTTTGTATTGGAGTCATGCATACCTCAAATTGAGAGACAGTGAGCCAGTAAATCATTGCAAATTTCATGTTGGTTTGTTTGGTGTTTTTTTTTGGGTTTTTTTTTTTTTGTCTTTCTGCTTTATATTCAAGAAATTCTCCCCCTTTGTGTAAGCTGCCACATTCAGCCTTAGGATCTTAGGAAGGAGCAGTCATTTCCAATACAGGGAGAGATGTTCATCTGCTTCTAGTTGGCTTAGTCTGCATATTGATCATAAAGTCTTAATCACCACTATTCCTTTCCTTCTGTCAAGAGTTCATGAAAAGATGGGGGAGATAATTGTTTACCTGAACTATTGTGCTTTAGGATGTTCATATCCAAAGAAGAATCCTTTTCCATCCCCACAGGGAGCACAGCCATGAAATCTCTTTACAGTGCTTCTGTGAGCTTAATCACTAACATTTTTGAAGTTTTGGACTAATCTTAATACATCCTTTCATTGAATTAGATATTATTAGCCTGTCTGCTTCTAGAAATACATAGGTTAGCCGAAACTGAGATGATGATTTTTTACCAAGAATACAGTTTTTCTTTTGTTAATGGAATCCGCTATTTAAAGGAATGTTTTTCTTTCCCTTGTCAACTTCCTTTTCTCTCCAAAGTACATTTTGCTGCATGAAAGTAGATTTTAAATAGCAGTAATTTGGGAGACAGGGAATTCTCATGTTCTTCATAACTGCTGAGTCTGGTTCTGCTAGCGGTTATATTGCTTATTATATTATCTTACTATATTCTGCAAATAGTTTGAAATACTTGCTGTAAATGTTTGTGGACCTTATTACCTGAAATTTAATCTCTGAGAATTTTGTGCTGAGACAGAGTGAATGCTGGGTGTCCTCTGTATTGTTCTGCAAGTCTACATTTTATCTTTTACTATTACTTCAATAAAACAGTGATTCCATTAAGTGAATGCTTTCATATCACTACATTATTATAGTGTAGGAGTTACAGGAAGATACACTGGTGCAATGTACTTGTAGACATGTCAAAACCAGGATTTGTACTTGCTAGAAATTGTTGAGAGAACCCTAAACACAGTGTTAGAGAGTTCATTGGAGGCCTGGAGGTCTCCAGTGGAAGTTGAAATATGTTTGCTCTGAGTACAAATAATCTGGAGGATAGAATTGAAAAGTCCACAAGAAGAGAGAGAGAGAAGAGAAACTGCCACAAAAATAGAGAAAGCATTGTGGAAGCATTGCACTGGGGAAGGGTAGTACATCTTAATGTAAAGTAAATATTCACCTCCAGTTTATGAGTGTGATGTGAAGAATCTGGTCTGTGTAACATATTTTTACTCAGATTTCTTATTCTTGGAAGAATGAGAAGCACACTTTCCTGTGCTGTTGTTGCCCATGAGAAATGTTTACTCTCTGGTTGAATCACACTTTTCCTAGACAAGTAAGGAGAATTCTACTCTTACAATAGTACAAAACCACGTAGTACGCAACCTGATTATTTGAGGTATCCTCTATTTGCATTGTGTCCTCTGGTGTGCTGATGTCGTCTTTTAATAGCCCATTTGTAAGTTTGATTGCACTTTGAGTAGTCTGGTTGTAACTTTAATTTTTGAATGAGCCAGACAAATGAGTCAGTGCTCAGCAGTCATCTTCATTTGGTAACACATAGTTCTGGTAAGTTCATAAGTCCTAACTGGCTACTTAAGGATTCATGGAGCTTTCAACTATAGACTTTGGATGAATGGCTTCTGTGTGTATGTTGTTTTCAGAGGTCCAATATGATCCACGGGTCCTGAAGGAGCTGGCAAATGAAGTTGCTAAGCCACTGTCCATCATATTTGAAAAATCATGGCAGTCAGGTGAAGTTCCCGATGACTGGAAAAAGGGAAATATAACCTCCATTTTTAAGAAGGGGAAAATGGATGAGCCGGGGAATTACAGACCAGTCAGTCTCACCTCTGTGCCTGGCAAAATCTTGGAGCGGATTCTCCTGGAAGGCATGCTAAGGCACATGAAAACCAACAAGGTGCTTGGTGACAGCCAGCATGGCTTCACTAAGGGGAAATCACACAGAATCACAGAATAGTAAGGGCTGGAAAGGACCTCAAGATCATCGAGTTCCAAATCCTGCCTGACCAATCTGGTGGCCTTCTATGAAGGGGCTACGGAACTGATGGACAGGGGCAGAGCAGTTGATGTCATCTACCTGGACTTGTGTAAAGCCTTTGACACTGTCTCACATGACATCCTTCTCTCTAAGTTGGAGAGACATCAATTTGATAGGTGGACCACTCGGTGGATAAAGAACTGGCTGGATGGCCGCACGCAAAGCGTAGTGCTCAGTGGCCGAATGTCCAGCTGGAGACCAGTAACGAGTGGTGTCCCCCAGGGATCGGTGTTGGGACCGGTCTTGTTCAACATCTTTGTGGGTGACAGGGACAGTGGGATTGAGTGCGCCCTCAGCAAGTTCGCCGATGACACCAAGCTGTGTGGATCGGTTGATACGCTGGAGGGAAGGAATGTCATCCAGAGGGACCTTGACATGCTTGTGAGGTGGGCTGATGCCAACATGATGAAGTTTAACCATGCCAAGTGCAAGGTCCTCCACCTGGGTGGGAGCAATGCCAGGCACAGCTACAGATTGGGCGGGGAGGAGATTGAGAGCAGCCCTGCGGAGAAGGACTTGGGGGTGTTGGTTGATGAAAAAATGAACATGAGCCGGCAGTGTGCGCTTGCAGCCCAGAAAGCCAACCGTATCCTGGGCTGCATCAAAAGGAGTGTGACCAGCAGGTCGAGGGAGGTGATCCTGCCCCTTTACTCTGCTCTCGTGAGACCTCACTTGGAGTATTGTGTGCAGTTCTGGTGTCCTCAACATCAAAAGGACATGGAAGTGTTAGAGCAAGTCCAGAGGAGGGCCACGAGGATGATCAGGGGACTGGAGCACCTCTCGTATGAAGATAGGCTGAGAAAATTGGGGCTGTTCAGCCTGGAGAAGAGAAGGCTGCGTGGAGACCTCATAGCAGCCTTCCAATACCTGAAGGGGGCCTATAGGGATGCTGGGGAGGGACTCTTCATTAGGGACTGTGGTGAGAGGACAAGGGGTAATGGGTTTAAACTTAAACAGGGGAAGTTTAGATTGGATCTGAGGAAGAAATTCTTTACTGTGAGGGTGGTGAGGCCCTGGAATGGGTTGCCCAGGGAAGTTGTGAATGCTTCATCCCTGGCGGCATTCAAGGTGGGGTTGGACATAGCCTTGGATGGCATGGTTTAGTGGGAGGTGTCCCTGCCCATGTCAGGGGGGTTGGAACTCGATGTTCTTGAGGTCCTTTCCAACCCTAACTATTCTATGATTCTATGATTCTATGATATAATTACACTCAGAAATACAAATAGCATAGTTTTTAGATAATGTTTCTTAATTTTATTTCTCCGTTTCTTTTGAACTAGGCAACCTGGATATCTGGGCTATTACTGTGGAGGAGAGAGCTAAACATGATCAGCAGTTCCACAGTCTGAAACCAACATCTGGATTTATCACTGGTAATGAAATAGTTTTCACTTCTAATTTCATTTAATTAAATTTTAACTTATGAGCCTAAATATGGAGAGAGTTGCCTGGGAGACATTTGGGCATTTGAATTTATAAAATTGGGCAGATCTTACTTTTAGAATTAAAAAATTGTATAAATGAAACTGTTGCCTAAATGAAAAATTTATATCCAATTTTTCCGATGCTTTCCCACATCAACCCCATCTTTTCTGATATTTTGTGGTGTTTTTCTGACACTTACCAGCTATATACCTAGTTTATACCACTTGATTTTTGTATAAGTAGGAGTATAATTATTTATAATTATTTATAACTCTACAACTGCTCTATAAAGCAGTTCTATTGTGTAGAGCCAGTTGACATCTACGAACTGCAGAGTTGGAATTTAGGATGTGGAATCACCCTGATGCCTGGTGATATTTATAGTGCTTTTAATGTGCTCAGTGAATTAGCTCACTGTGCTGAGTCTGCCTGAGATGGAGTTAATTTCCCTCACAGCAGCCTATATGGTGCTTTGTTTTGGATGTTTTGGCTGTAGCTGAGCAGTGCTTGCAAAGCCTCAAGGCTTTCACGATTTCTTACTCTGCACTCAGCGAGTAGGCTGGGGATGGTCAAGGAACTGGGAAGGAGAAAGAGCAGGGACAGCTGATCTCAACTAACTGAAGGGTTATGCTATATCACCATACTCAGCAAAAACTGAGAAGGGAGGCTGTTGTCTTCCAAGGTAGCCATTGCTCAGAGGCTGAGCTTGAGGAAGGTGATGAGTAATTACCTTTGCATCATGTCTTGGTTTGTTTTTGTTACTCTTTCACTTATGAAACTGTCTTTATTGAGGTCAACTAGTTTTCTGCATTTTCTCACTTCTGCTCTCCCTATTCTCTTCCCCATCCTGCTGGGGGGAAGGAAGTGAGGGAATGACTGGGTGCTTAGTTTCTGCCTGGGGTCAACCCACCATGCTAACACACTAATAGGTTAAGAACTCTAGAAATAAGGGTGTATCAATTTAACTGAAATCTGTTTCAGAAACTGATTGTTTAAACAAGTGAAATCAGCATGAATGACCTTTTTAAAAATTCTAAATTGCAAAATCAATTGAAGTTGTGGGAAGCAAAGCTGCAAGTAAAGGAATTATACTGATACAACTAAATTTTCGTGGAACACCACTAATTTGTTTTGGTTTTAAAAGCAGTAGGATGCCTACTTTTTGTTAGTTTGTTGGTTTTTTTGCATTTAATTTTCTTTAGGGCTATTTAAACTCTGGTGCTCAATTGAAGTGGAAGGTATAGAAGTGTTTTTCCTTTCTTACTGTCTGATCTATCAAGAAGATTTCCAGAGTGTGAAATTGACATTAGATTCTTAGCAGCATCTCATCGGAACCAAACATGCCTCCAAGTATACAGTTTGATTGTTTCTGCTAATGTTATATGACAGATATGGTACAAAATAATACTGGCTTTATTGACCTCCTTGGATATTTAGTGCTATTTCTGTTCGCTTTACAACTTTCCTTTACAGACCACATTATTTCCAAATACCTAATCCTTCTGTAATGGTTTTGCTATCCTCACCTTTAATTGATAGTTGGAAAATGACTTGGAAATACACCATTGCTTTCTTTAATAGTGGCTTATGAGGGTAAACACCACTTTATTTAGTTTGTGCTAGCTGAGTGGCATTATACTTCCAAAGAAATCTAAGATGGAGTTTATAATGATACATACTTTCCTGGAATAAAAATTTCCTTATTCTCACAAGGCATAGGATTCCTGCAAAGAGAACCATAAATGCAGGCTGGGACTGTGAAACATGAGCTTCCTATTTCCCTGAATGTTTATGCCCAGTTGAGTGCATGTGGTGCTGTTTCAGACTTTAGCAGGACATGCTTGCTGGAAATAATCTGGTAGGTTTGCAAGTGATGACAGAAGTTTTAGTCTTATACTCTGTTATGTATGTCTAGCATTAAGTATTTATGGTTTTACTGTTGCTTCTGTTTTAGATATTTTTGACTCATTATTTCCTCTTTCTTCTTGCAGGTATTTTTGGCATATTCTAAAATGATGTCCTATTTATTTTATAGGTGATCAAGCTAGAAACTTTTTTTTTCAATCTGGGTTACCTCAACCGGTATTAGCACAGATATGGTGAGTATGGGGGGGGGGGATGGGAGAATTGCAGTTATGTCATAGAATGAAGTTTACTGGTACAGACCAGGACAGTAACTGTATTTCACAGCCTGGTGTTTAAAATCACCAATTTAGTTCAGTGTGCATTCCAAAGGTCTACAAGGCAATGTTTTGTAGTATGTTTCAGCTGTATTTTTTAGTTACTAGTTCAGTTATTGGAAGCAGACATCCTTCTGCAAATGGCATTTTTGAAGTTGGTTATTTGCAGCTCTTTTCAAATTACTAAATGCTTTCAACTTTATTAAAACCATACTAATACAGTTGCTAAGCACAGTAATTAGTATTAAAACTCTTCTACTGGGAGACCTTGTACAAACCTTGCAAAATTTGTTGCAAAAGTTAAGACTGGCATAGACTATTTCCATTGTAGTAGGAGGTACAGCTTGAAAGCTTGAAATTTTGACTATTCTTCGGTGAGTTTAGACAGATGAGAATCTTTATTGCTATATATTACACATCACGCACATTTCTACAATCTTCCAGTTTCTTCGTTCAGGATTGTAATTCTTTCTGCTCCAAATTATATGACCCTGCCAGACTTCGCCATGCTAACTTGCATGGATTATTCATAATTTATATTAATTATATTACTACAAAGACTTCGGTGCTAGACAGAGTGAAATAATACTGGTCAAATTCTAGATTTGAAACAAGCAGCAGAGGGATGGATAGCTTTTGCCAAATTTGTTAACTTTTCCTCCGTTTTTAACTGTTTGAAAGAGTAGTGTGTTGCAGCTATAAAAGTGTTTTAACGTAGTAAAGATTTCTAATGGCAGAATGTCGCTCCTACTGGAGAGAGAAAAGAATTCTTTTCTTGCAAGTAAAACAATTGCTTTGGAAACATGTGGCTTACATTGCTGTATTTACATGGCTTTTAAATAAATAGCTTGATTTCTTTTAAAATTATCTTTATCTTACAAATATCAAATCTGGCCTGGTTATCTTATTTGCCTTAGACGCAGTGAAAGCTCAAATATCCCTTTGGAACTTCTCTTGCCTTTTAATTAAACAAGGAAAAAAGTTTTGTCTTAAACAAGGCATCCTTTCTTCAAAATTGTTCTGTAGGCATTAGCTTTAAATAGGTGTTAACAAAACTGAACAATTGTAAATAGTCTGATTAAAAATCTTTTCCTCTGAATTATTCAGTTTTTCAGCCTCTTGAGAGGGAGGGAATCATTCCACTAGTTCCATAGTTGTCATAGAGATAAGACCTGAACTTCCACATTTTTTAAAGAAAGCTGAACTAAAACTTATTCATGCTGCCTTTATAAATCATAAAAAAGCAAGTAGATGTGCCTTTCTCACTGTTTCTTTCCCTTTTTCAGTCATCTTTGAAGTAAGAAGAGTATTTAAGTAAAACTCTAGATCACTTGTATATATTCCCAGTTGGAATTAGAATAACCGAGTAGGAGAACAGTTGCATAGTGGTAGTAAGACCCCTTGAACATAAAAAGTAAAAAATAGAAAATAGAAAAGAGGAACCTCCTCCTTTTATTCCCACAGCTTGAATGATTTAACTCCTTTGATCTATCAGTGAATGTTTGTTTGTAACCTACCACAGGTTGCTGCTGTCCCACAGAAACAGTAGGAGTCAGGCTGTTTAGTGGCAAGAAGTCCTTTGCAGGCTGCAGAGGATGTCACAATATGCTCAAGACTGCATTCAAAAATGTGAATTATTGTTTGTCTTAGCTGCCAGGGGTAAGATCTCAAAGGGGCACACTTGCTTTGTGGATTAGTAGCAATACTCTGATATTGCCTATCTAAATCTCTATTAACATGGACATAGATCCATGAGTATTTTAATGGGGAGGGGGGTTCTGCAGTAAAGATCACAAAATCTCTGAGAGAGATGAGCTGCGTAAAACTTCTTGTATGTCTGTATTATTTCTTGACTAGATGTATATTTTTTTTTTTTTGAAGATAGAATATAATTACTAGTGGGAGAAAATGGGAGCTACAACAGTCTTTAAGGAAGGAAGCTTGTTTATCTAAGTCAGAGCAGCTTGTGAAACTCTTCAAATTAATTTTCTGTTCCTAGAAATATGTAGGTGCGTGTATGTTGTGTTTTAGAAGTGTTTCCCTGTTCTTCATGAGCTATTGTGAATGCAGTTGCTTGTATTAATCTGCCTGCCACCTAAGAGCCTAGCATTCGTTTCATGAAGGATGACCTACATCTGTGTGTAGACAAGCTTATGTTAATACAAAATTTCATCTGTTTTGTTGGCTATGAAAGTTCTTGTACAGAAAAATGCAACTGGGAAAGGAACTGCAGGGGGAATTGGCCCAATGAGTGATTTGCTATACTGCTTTCAGAGCTCTTCACAGTAAAAGCAAACCTTCTATCTTTCTGAGTTTCCAAATGTATTATTTCATGAGTGAGAGTGTTTCATTTGCATGAACAATATAAGGATTTTCACTGTTTTTAATTAAAATTGAATTGCCTTTTTTGTATCATGAAACAATTATTTTCACTGGAACTTAGGGAAATGCTAGCTAGGTAGCTGAAGGACCAGTTAAATGTCTTCTGCCTCAAGAGCTGCTTTGAGAATATTCTGCAGTTGGTGTAATTGTTTTTTAAGATGACACACTAAGGAGTATATCTCATAATTTCTTTCTGCTATTAACCAAAAATTCCCCAGAATTCATGTTCCTTAAAAATAGCACCTCCATGACTTTTATTTAAGAAAAAAGAAGTCTCCAGGACCTCAGTGGAGCAAATTACTGGAATTATTAAGGTCTGTCATGACAACATACTTACTGTTCTACCTTTTACAAGCTTTGGAGTCTGCCAAGCTGGTAATCTATTAAGAAGGCTGTAAGTAGGCTTTGAATTGGGACTGCAGTGGCTTGGAAGATAACTGTTTTAAGTAGGCAATAATCTGGCTTTCTTCTAAAGCTGTTATGAATGGTGGCCTCAAAAAGCAACTTCTAGGTAGCCTGTTTCTCTGGGATTAAAAGAGAATTAAAATAATCAATGCCATCTGTTTTTCATGCATTTAGAGTTAACTTATTTTTTCAGGACAGACTAAAGCCATTGGTTGACATACTGATTTCTGACATATGCTTTTCAAACCTTCTTAAATTTGTGTCCAGGTGTGGGAGTAAAAGGTTGTACTCTCACACTTATACGAGAGTAAGGTTATATGAGGTTATATGAGTTGTAAGTCTTACTACACATGTATTGATTAAATGACTGATGCTAAAGATGTAACTTCTCCTCACTAATTACGTCTGCATTTTATAATGCAACATGTGATTGTATAATCTAATATGGGCATGTAAAGCTAAATAAATCCAGACTTTTTTGAACTGCAAAGAGATTTCCTTGGTTTGGCACTCTGTGCTATTTTCATGGAGGTAGACATTTTATAGGCTGGTTATAATCATATTTGATGGGAAACAAAACCCTGTATATGCTCGTTTTCTGTGCCTCGTAAATGCAGAATGCATTCTGCAGAAAAGAGGAGATAAAGGAAAAGATCTGCAGAGGAACAGTTTTGTCAACACCTGAAACCTAGCATTGTGATGAAGCCCACTGCAGCTATTCTCATTAGAAAACCCCTGTTATAATCACCAGTCTGTTGTATAAAATATGATAAATATTTAGTCAAGGTTTAATCCACTTACTGCTCTGCACTGGTTCTGGCCAGACCTTAAATGAAACAAATTTAAGGACATTATGTTCTTCCAAATTTCATTAGAAGCAGAGCAGGTAGTGTGTACTGTCAGCCACTCACTGCATTTAAGGTGATGTTTATTCAAAATTAGCACTGCAATCTGACAGCATGATACTAGGCTCAGTGATTAGAAATTAAAATTTGTCTTATTCTTGCACTAAAGATTTTGTGAGACAAGCTGATTTTTGTTAGCATGCTGGAAGAATGTGTATAAATTCTGTAGTGTGTACATAATTTTTCTCACAAAGTAGTGCTGTTAATTTAAATAACTAAGCCATTGATGTAGAGTAAATGAGTTGAACAGGTGGTCAGACATAAAATCAAAAGCTACTGAGGATTATGTGAATAGGATTTCAATTAAAGCAATGATACTGGTGTACATCAAAGTTTCTTATTACTGGACAATTAGTATTTTCTTATGTAGAATGCAAAGACCGTATTCTAGTGGTACACTCTGTTAACAGTGCCTGGAGAATCAAGGTTGCCTACATTATGCTATATACTCTTACTGTATTTTCATGGCCATTATTGAGGGACTCTGCCTGTGCTTTAGTAATGGAAAGGCTTAAATCTTATAAGTCAGAATATTTGGAGGTGTAGAAGCCTGTTAGGTTGAACAAATGAAACTATTATAAATACAACTTATGTAATTTGCTTAAAAGCAAAGATGTAGGGAACTTTGTGACTATTTGAGCTGTTGGTGCCAGTTGGTCACTATGGAGCTTACTGACTTCTCTGTATGTTGAGGAATAAGCTCTCTTTGGGAAGACCACTGACTTCTTCAAGTGCAGTCCAAAACCCGCTAGGATAGGTTTATCAGGATCAATTTCTCTAGCTTTGTTCCTATGCACATCTTCAACTTGCTAGCCATAAAAGCCTGTTTTTCACTACTCATTTCCACTGGGCATTTGACAGAAGAATGGATAAGCAAATATTGAACTGAACTTTCATTAAAAACACCACACATTTTACTTGTTGAATATTTTCTAATTTTCTTTGGTTGCCTTCAAGAAGGTGTGCTGCCTGTTTGTAAGCATCAGCTAAATGAATTGAATTATCTACTCCTGGGTGCCAGTGTTCTTCAGAGTCTTAATTTTCTAATGAGGCTTTCTCACCCTCAGTATTCATTCAGTGTACGTCAGTTCAGTTTCTAGTGCAAACCCCACAAATGACAGAGCTTCAAAATATACATTTAGCCATGAAGTTTCTGACATTCTAAAATTCCAAATACCTTTTGCTTCTTGAATATTTTGGGTTTGTAAGACCTGCAGCATGTTTTCTTCCTAAGTTAGACTTCTAACATTACTGTTAATAGGTGATGACTAATAGATGTTACATGAACTGTTTTGATTGTAAAAAGTAAGAGGTGTATGAAGAAGAAAATGAAAATGTACTGAGTAATACTATTCCTTGTAAGCCTAAAAAGTGATTTTGGGCAGCAAAAATTCTACAGCATGTTGTGGGGCACTTCCATCCTGCAGTTGAAAAATAAGCTGAGTGGATAGTCTGAATTGTCATAGTTAAGCTATGAAATCCTTAAAAATTAATTTGGACTTTTTACAGGAATTTTAGAGAGATAATAAATGTTTTTTTGAGGCTTATACCCATTTCACTGTATAGGAGAAAAAGCACTGCATACTGCATACATGCAGTCTTTTTGCAGGTTTATATATAGTGGCTTGTGGTGCGTACACCCCACTGGACAGAAGAATAAGATGGAAGCTAATAAACTCTTAGTATTTTTATGCCCAGAGAAAGCCATTGTACTTCAGAATTTACCCAATATGGATAACCTCAGTAACAAAATGTGAGAAACCTACTTTGTGTTCTTAACTATTTTCTAGAAGTAACTATACTCTCATTTTATAAGATACATTAATCATTAACAGCTATTACAGTCTCTCCTTGTTGCTAACGCTCATAGGAGGAAGGCTTTTTCTGCTTTTAGTAGGATTCTCCCACTTCTTTCTGCAAGTTGTGTGAAGACAAAACCATTGCATCTTCCACTTTAACTTAGCCTGCCAGTACATCAGGAAGCACTAGTGTGTTCCTTGCTCTTCATGGAAGAGTAATCAGAAGCTGAGACTTTAGAGCAGTGGTGTCCTGCAAAGAAGAGGAGATGCCCATTCCAAATTGATGCTTCTCTTGGTCCAGGTTTGCCATGCTGGCCTTCCTTCTTCCTTCTTCTGGTTGGACTACCATATATCAAGTCTGGCTGCTACAGTAGGATCATTTTTATTGATTATTTGTCAGATGAACTGCATACTAAGTGATCGTGACTGAAACTTGAATCTGAATCGCATTGTGGTGTGTGGGTCCCAGAATAGTCCCAGTATAGACTAAATTTAGGCTCCCAAAGGCTTGGTGCTAGTGAAATAAGAAGGTTTAAAGTTATAAAAGAGCAGACAGAGTTTTTGTGTAAATTTAACATCTCTGTGATAGGAAGCTTCAGGGAAGAACACCTAGAAGTTCTCACATCCCAAACTTGTTCTTCAATGAAATATATGTAGTAATTCATCATCTTTCAGGGAGTGGTGCAATGTGTACTTTTATTTCTAACTGTAAGCCTCGGAGTCTACAGTTTCCTTCACCAGACTTTCTTTAGATACCGTTCCCGGGTTGACAGTAGCATTATTTCGTCTTGTGACATCAAACATTAGTGGATTAAGACAGTTGACACTGCTGAAAATACAGTCTTAAAAGGGAAGGGTTGAAGTGTCTCCCATTTTTGGGAAAATGCTACTGGTGATCTAAACCAGGGGAAACTCTTACGATGTATGGTTGGCCTGTGGCAACCGCTGCTGGGATTTGTCACTTCATAGACTTTTCCTAGGGTTTTTTTGGCTTCATTTTTGTGAATGCTTTGCCATTGCATTTACCCGGCTGATTACTTATCTAAGTTTCAATTATAAATAATTGTCAATTTATTGCAGTACTTTTTTGATAACTTTTCACATACTTGCATGAAAGCTTTCCTTGACAGGGATTTGATCAGACATAAAGCTCTAGTTTAACTAGGCTGTGAGGGTCCTTTACGTTGTCGTGTCCATGACATGTGAATGTACTCATAAACTTCCAAATATGTATTATTCCAATACTGCAATGTGCACTTAATTCTCCAAATGAACGCAAAGTAATAAGCATAGTGTTTAAAACTAAGTTTTGAACTAATCACATTACTAATGTGTATTTACTCTGTTTTTTTGGTTTGCAATTGCAGCAACTAACATTCTTCTTCCTGCTTCTCTCCTGCGAACTGCCTAGCCCTATTCCCTGCTGAGCATGGTTTTCTTAACCATCAAATGAAGAAACAAAAAGAAGACTGTTTTAAGTCAGACTACTTTGCATGAAAGCCTATTCAAGGTCTAGGCTCAATGTTTTATGTTGAGTACTATTGTTTAACTGAAAACATTTGTACAGTTGCAGATGTAACAAGTGTTTAGTAAAGTGCACAGAATTAAAGAATGCTTTATTTTAAGTGCAGCTAAAGTGCAGATTTGCAGACTTAATAATTTGATTCTCTGTGGTGCTGTTTGTAGTACCATGTATTTTCATTTGTGTGATTTTTGCAAGGTTTTTGTAGAACTACATAAATCCTTCTTTACCATGCTCCACTGTAATTCTTCTAAGAATCGAAAAGTGAATTAAACAATATTCATTAATCATGCCAAGAAGCTCTCGCTTTAAACAGTGTCCTGTTTTACGATCACTTTTAGCCTGCCATAAATATTTTTCAGGGAAATTAATTAGTATGAAACGTACGCGCCTTTGTGTGCATGGTATTAGATCAGTTCCTGAAGTGCATAATTTAAGAATCTTAAGTGTGAAAATCATGTATTTTATAGGGCTCTAGCTGACATGAACAATGATGGGAGGATGGATCAGTTGGAGTTTTCAATAGCTATGAAACTTATCAAATTAAAACTACAAGGTTATCAACTTCCATCTGCACTGCCTCCTGTCATGAAACAGCCACCTGTTGCTCTGCCTAGTGCCCCGGGATTTGGTAAGGTCTTTGTTTTCCTCCTTGTCAGCTTGTATTGTAGCAACCTAAGTTGAATTTGATTGTTGTTTTGCAAAAAAAATCAACTTTTAGGAAAAAAGACTTCTAAAAGGACGTGAATTCAAAGCCAAATGCTGCCACGTGCCTGCGTGTGCTCAAGAAAACCCATCTCAATGAGTTTTTATCACCCAACCATACTGAATAGCATAAGCTGAGGTCCTGTTTGCTTCGGGTCTCCTTATACTGCTCCCTGTGTGTTCCAAACAGAAGTGTTCCTGGGCGAAAAAGATAGATCTGATATGAGGGCTAATACATTCCAAAGTGATGGAGTTTTTGTTTGAACTGCTATCATCAAGGAATCTCCAGCTTTGGCAAGATTAGCTATGTTTTTTTGACTTTTTACAAGTCATGGTAGTAATGCATCCGTCTGCTGTTATTTTAGAAACAGCACTACACTGTGATCAGCTAGAACAGCTGTTGACTCAGTTCTCATAGTTAAATACTGCCAAAGTTGCCATCATTTCAAGGTAAAAAGTACGGAAAATGGGATGATGAGAGGAAAGTAACTACATGAAGCTGAATCTCATGTTTGACACCTTGATGTTCTGCTGTATTCTGTAGGGAGCAGTTCTTTACCTTTCTGATTTTAGTTGTCACTGTGACTCAATTTGGTTTGGGCATGAGAATCAGTGCTGTCCTTAAGAAAAAAGAACAGTGCGTTCGATAAACTGTGTAAAACCATGTTGTTTGATTGGTTGTTTCTTCCACAAGTTTTACAAACAGCTTTATTTCTGATTGTAAGAAATCAGTGAAATTGAAGAGAGCAAATATGGGCTTAAATGAGAAAAGGCATAATAAAATCAAAAAAGAAAACCAGCAAAACCTGTGATTTTAATTCTCAGTCACTGTAGACTTGATCTCAGCTGTTTGCACACACCCTTATTCTTCCTATTGGCATGACTTGAACTCCTTATCCTCCCTGTTATCCATGCAACTGTGCATACACCTAAAATACCTCATTACTGTGCTTTACCCTATTAGCTTTGCACTGTTTCATCTTGACAATAGGCTGCAAGCAGTTATCCTGAATCTTGTTCTTTTCAGCTGTGGCTAAATGTAGGCTTTGGGTTCATTACTCACTGGAAGTTGACAGTGCTGCTCTTCATTTAGTTCGAGGCAAACAATCCTTCAGCAAATGCTAATAGACTTTTTTGGTCAGTGTTGCATCCAGTGTGGTCTTATATGCATACATTAGAAAGTGCTATGTTGTTCCTTCTGCATTGTTTTATGTTCCCCTGCCATGCTAATGGTGCAGTGAACTGTAAGAGTTCTTTCAAGGGTTGTGTGAAAGCTTCCATTTCAGTTTGCTCTTTAATTCTGCTTTTACTGCTGGGTTGCAGACTACAGTTCAATTGTTGTATCATATTAGGAGTCTCTAGATTAGAAAAAAAATCTCCTTCTCTTGCCCTTAGGTATTGGGGGCATTGCCAGCATGCCATCTCTTACATCAGTTGCCCCAGTGCCAATGGCATCTATTCCAGTAGTAGGAATGTCTCCACCATTAGTATCTTCTGTTCCTGCAGCAGCAGTACCTCCCCTGGCTAATGGAGCTCCTGCTGTTATACAGCCTCTGCCTGCTTTTGCTCATCCTGGTATGCTACACTGAGACTTTGTTTACTCTCTTGCTATTAACAAATTGTTTTGCCATTTTCTTTGGGTCCAGGGAACAGTAGACATGGAATTAGCCATTATAACTTACTTTAAAGAGTGACTTTGGGTAAAGACTGTACTTTGGTTTAGCCCAATGTAATTGGTTAGCAAACTTGTATAAAAGTTAAAAGAAGAAACATGGACATACCATACTGTAACAGTCAGTCATGTTGAGCGAAATATTAACCCTGTTACAAGAGCAGTGTGATAACTCTAGCTTGCCAGCAAAATGGAAAAAGGGACTTTACTATCTATTTATAACCATTGAAGTACTGCTTTTTGTTGGGATTACTTTAAAATCCTGGAGTACATATGACTTCTAACACAATCTAATTAGATTAATCCTAATCTAATTTGATATCAACAGTGTTTGCATAAACTGTGAAAGTAAAAACATGAGGGAAGTGTGTTTTCGCCTATTTTGTTAGATGTTGTTAGTTTATCTTAATATTTTTGAAAGGGATGCCATCAAAAGAATCATAATGTTTGTGTTTGATGTTAGGAACTAACTGAACAACACTGAAATTCTACATTTTAAAATGGTAATATAATATATGTATTCCGTTATTTACAGCCACATTGCCAAAGAGTACTTCCTTTACTAGATCTGGTCCAGGATCACAGCTAAATGCAAAACTGCAAAAGGCACAATCATTTGATGTGGCTAGGTAAGTTGATAAGGAATGAGCGTATGTGTGTATCTGGTTCCTCAGAGTTAGAAAAATGACTTCTTGTTCGCAAAATTGTTTTCTGAAATAACATTTGCTTGCAGAAATCAATTCCTGCTGAGATACTACTTTGGGATTTCATAGAATGCTGTGGTTTTACAAGGAATGCTCCATGAGTAATGAATCATTGAAATATAATAATTAACTATTATAGTATGTGTTGACACTATTTACAAGCTCTTGGAAACTTAATTTTTAGAAAAGCATTTGCTTCTGTAAACATAATCTGCATTATGTAATACTGCATAGGCCCTCCTCCTGTTAGTGAGAAAACATAACAAGCAATATTCTTTGAAATTAGCAACTGTAGGTTAATTTTTAAAAGCAAAATATTTAATAGTTCTCATATTTTAAGTGCACTTCACATTAATGTTTCTTGTGTATTCTTCAAGTTCTTCATGAAAAATCACCTAAAAGGCTTTTAGATTATTTCAAGGCCTAAGAAAAGGTATGGTTAGGCAAAATGAAATGTATCTAAGAAAATCAAACTTCCTTAGAGGGGGTAAGAGAGTAATTTCCCAAAGTCTTTATAAATCAAACTATCTTACAGGTCTGTACTACAGATTTTTTTTTAAGGAGAAATAGCTTAGGATGTTATTTTATTATTTTTATTTTTCTTGTCCTCTGGTATTAGATAGGACACTACTGATCATTGTCAAATAGGATTAAAAATCTTTCCAAACAAACAATTCTTTTTGTCTTTGAAACGTAGTAGTATTAGGAACATAGTGATGCTCTGATATAATCTTCAGATATATAAGAAGTTATCTACCTTGTCATAGCAACACTTAGTATTTATGATGAATGGAGTTCAAGAAACTTCAGCTGAGATGGCTTCCAGATATTCCATAAGAGGGCTGTTGTAGTTTTGGGGTTAACTATATCTGACACTCACTGGTCACTTTTATTGCCAACAAAGGCCTGAACCTCAGGTGAGATGATTTCTTTTGTGAGGTGAAATTGCATGGTTCTCTAACTCTGGGCTGAGACTGGAGCTTCCTCAGCTCCACGCTGTTACTTCAGTAACTCTGAAATGTCTGCCAGCAATTCCTTCCCAGACCGCTGCTAATGCTGAGTTGTGAACTGGTGTGTGTCTTCAAGTTTTATTTTGGAGAAAACAGATAGCAAGGTAATTGATTTGCAGAGTTTATGGAAAGGGAGGAAGAAGATCTAAGCCCATTAAATTGAAATCTAAAGTTGAAGGTTTTTGTTTGTTTGTTTGTTAGGGTTGTGTGTTTTTTTTCCATAACTGAGAATTATTTTGAGAAGAGTAAAATTCAAAATTTCATTTGTGGTGCTTTTATAATTCTGTCTGCTGGGTTGCCAGTAGTGAACTCTTGGCATGCATGGAGTTTGGCATAAAGAAGTCAACTGTTTTGTCCTCCAGCCTTTTTTCCTCCAAAACTACCATTTGAGTATCTATGAAGGAGAGTTTCATTACTTAATGTGTCGTAACTTTACTTCACAGATCAAGATACAAATATAGGTAAAGACTAAAGTAGACTTAATGTGTGGAAACTCCAAATCTGGCAAAACTTGTGAGGGAGGATTTGACATGGATAAAACTTAAGCAGTCAGCTTCTTTTATTTTTTTTTTAAGTTTCAATTCTTGTTTTCATTATTTAATATTCAGCTTGTTTTTGCTTTGTTCCTATGATGGAGGATTATTTCAGCACAATAGTTTGGAAATAGAAAAGAGAAATAGAGGTATTAGCTGTTTCAGGTGTTGTCATGTGAAAATAGGATGTGAGGTCAATTAGTAGAGCGAGTGTTCACATACTCCTTAGCTCAACTTTGAAAGATCTTAGGGTGCTATCTCCTCAGTGGAATAGGGAAAAGAGATTTGCTGGGCTTGGCTTTTTTTTTTTTTAACCTGTACTTTTTTCAACCTTAACAAAAAAGGACAAAGTTTAAATGTGCCTAAAGACAGAAAAACTGTGCTCATTGTTTTTCAGTATGAAGACTCCTCAGCCTTCAAACATGGGAAATTGTAGCTACAAATAAAAGCACGCAACACAACCTATTATGTGAATGAATTAGAACTGGGAATATTATTTTTGTCATTTGAGCTCCATTACAACAACATTGATTGCTTTCAAATTTAGCTTTTTCACACTTTTAAAATGTTTTCAGTATCTTTTAATTTGTTTTCCTTAATCAGTTTATGAATTATTTGGCTAACACAACCAGTTAAAGACAGGGTAAAATGAGGTATGACTTTCTGCTGACTGTGGTCAGGTGTTTCCTGTTGTATGTTTATGTAAAGGCTTTTCACTGTGAGCTGTTTAGGTTATTTAATTCTCTGCTAGTAAAGAAAAAAGCAAAACTCTTAGGCCTGTCATTCAACTTTACAAAAGAACATCTTCTAAGACGCTGAATTATGATAAATGTTTTCAAACAAGAAATCAAACCTGTTGTGATTTCAGGAATAGAAGGGAATATTTGTGAAAAGAACCATATTGAGCATAAAACTTGATCTTTGTGCAGCATGTCATGTTGTTGTACCTGTTAGCTTCATGTGAGTAAATTTAAAATCATCTTCCCCCCCACTTCTTATACTTTTTCTAATTCTAGTGTGCCTCCTGTGGCAGAGTGGGCTGTACCTCAGTCATCAAGACTGAAGTACAGACAGCTGTTCAATAGCCATGATAAAACAATGAGTGGACACTTAACAGGTATTGAAGCAGTTTCTGTTGTTTCCTTTTTTCAATCCGTAAAAGCCAATTATAGTAGCATTTAAAATGCTATTCCCATAGTAAAAGAGTCATCTCTCTCTATTGTTGCATTCAGCATTTTTCTGTTTGACTCTCCCAACTGCTTAATGGTCTTGTTTAGAAACAAATATTCATTCTAGCTGGGATAATTTTATCACCTTCTTTCTTTAATTTTCTGCAAAGTAAGTTGGTGCTGGGAAACAATTCTTGGAAAGGGTACAGTGGGTTATGTGAAAACTTGTGCAGCCATTTCCAGTTTCAGCTCATCTGCTGGCAGGGGTGCCTACCCAGTTTCAGAAACAAACTGGAATGATACCCTGGTTTAGTTCTACTACTTCCTTTGACTTTCATAGCTTGCTTTTTTTTTTTTTTTTGAATCTGTTGTTGAGAGGGAAAGGGTTATGTATGGGCTTTTTTTTGTTATTTCCTTTGGTAGAGAGAGCTTAGTTCATGCTGATAACATCTTTTCAGTGTTGCCTATTCAGAACTAAGCTCTGCTTGTGCATTAGCTACTTGGTAATGCAAGAAAAGGAAAAAGTTGCTTATGTGTTTGTTAATCCTTGTTTTGCTTTGTTAGGTCCACAAGCAAGAACTATTCTTATGCAGTCAAGTTTACCACAGGCTCAGCTGGCTACAATATGGTAAATCTATCAATTTCCAAACTGGAAACAGTACTTGAACCTCTATACTGAATACTGTGTGCTTTTTCTCCCTTTTCAGTCTCCCTCCACTGATAAATCATTACATGTTGCTTTTTTAATATATAACTTTATGTGGTGCTTTTGGTTAACTGACACTTTATAGAACAAAACCTGTACTGCTATGCTTATATTAATATTACTTAACAAAATTAAAAAATAGTGCCTTTTACACTATGCACATAGGTGTTTTGTAAGTTGGGTTTCAGTTATGAGTTTTTTAGGCAGACCAGATATTGAGCCTCCTATGTCTTCCACATCCCTGTCCATATGTGATACAGCACCAGTGAAACTTACACATTTGCGCAGGTAGTACAAAAGGAAGCTTAATCCAGAGCCCTCCTTTTTTTGGGGACTTCTCTGCCTCTTAGATGAATTCCTAAGGGCTTATTTCCAAGGGGCTCCAGATACATACACTTAAAATAATGGATTTGAAAAGGACTTGTCTCAGCTTCTTGTTTTCCTTTCAACTTCTTGTTTGCTGAAGTTCAGTATGTTCTTATTGTTACATGGAGTGTTGCTTCTGATTAACTGCCGTACTTTTTATGCCTTTGCTTGAAAACCATTGTCAACTCACCCATCTGACTTCTGCTTGAGGGTTTCAACTGTGTTATCTGTTTATTATGGCAATTAATTTGCACTTGCTTTCTTTGCTAAGCACAGGTATTTGTGTTACATCTTAAAATGCACTCTTCTTCTGTTTCCTAACAAAGCTACTGTAAGGAAAAAAGTATCAACCCAATCATCCAGCAGATGATTAACCAAAAAATATTGTGCTTGTTGCCAGTGCTCAAGCAGGCTGTGTGGGCAGGGGAATGATGTCAGTGTAGTGCAGGAGTTCTAAACATAACTCTCTTTTGACATTTAAAACTGCCAAGTCTACTGAGATAAGGAATTGATCCTACAGCTTTTGTTGCCCAGCATATAGCTCTTTTTTCTGATACTTGCTCTCTGGTAGTGGAACCGCAGCTGATCAATTATATCTTTGTCTGCTAGATTTTCATTCTAGTGACTTGTTCTTGTGCCCCAGCCTGAGGAGTTCATTATCACAAACATGGGTTAAATGAGCCTATAATTGTCTTTCAAATTTAAATCCTGTAAACAGTCCTGTACCTCCAGACATCTAAAGAATGTATCAGTAGCTTATCTGTGATTTTCACAGTATCATCAGACGTTTTCCTGCATGATTAGAGTGCAGCACACTAGAGAAACAAAGCTGATGTTTAGGCTGTTAAATATTGTCCAATGCCACCTTACCATGAGTAAAAGCATTTTGTGCATCTGATGGAGCACTGGGTTTAAGTCATCCAGAAGTGTTACTCCATAATTGTTTTGTAAGTGTATAATGCTAAAACGTTTTTGTGCTTGTCAGGACTAGAATGTTAATGGCTTTGATTTTAATGCAGATGTGTGCTCTGGAATGTGAGATAGGAGCCTCCAGGGAAGAAGGATTCCAAACCAAAAAGTTCTACCACACATCTAAGCTAATTCTTTTCTAAATTATACTGTGTAGTAGATGTTCACGAAGTGTTCAAGAAAACTCCACTAGTTAATGTTACTTACATAGTATCTAGTACAGGCAGCAATCAAAGAGCAAGCAAAGTAGAAGCAATGGCTATAAAGATAGTAAAGGCAGATGTGTGAGAAATGTGGGAAATAGTGAAGCATTTGGGTTTTGCTTTTTATTTGTTTTGAAGAAACAAAGTAGTGGGGAAAAAATAGTGAAAAATTTAATTAATTTGGAACTGAATACTATGCTTTTTAACAGTGCTTTTTAATATTTAAGAATTGACTTTGTTCCTTTCCTTTAAAAAGGAATCTTTCTGATATTGATCAAGATGGAAAACTTACGGCTGAAGAGTTTATTCTGGCTATGCACTTAATTGATGTAGCTATGTCTGGTCAGCCGCTGCCACCTGTACTGCCTGCAGAGTATATTCCACCTTCTTTTAGGTAATGGGTTATAATTCTGGAATCTCACTCCTAAATTTTTATTTCATGTGGGAAAGCTGTCCTGTGACTATGAAGTAGAAGAGATTGAAAGGTAATCCCTCTCCTTTTTGTACTGCATCTATGGCACAGAGTACTGCCTTGATGGGAAATACTTGTCTAGCTTTTTGGTTTTGTACAATTACTGGATGCTGGAAGTAGCAAGAATTCCTTGTAAGAATATAGTTTTGGTCAATGTTTTATGCTAGCATACCTTCCAAAACTTAGTCTAGCTATATTAATTTGAAGTGTTATAGTTCAAGCCTATATTTCTTTAGAGCGAATAGTATGTATTGGAATTCAAAACATTACATGAATTTGCACTATAGCAAATTAGACGTTTTTTGACACAGTTGTGTATGTGAATAGTAGTGATGAGTCATTACTTCTGTTTCTCTATTTCACTTTTTTGTGGAGAAATGGCTGGGAAGACAGTGACAGCAGTGAAAAGAAGCTTTTGCATACAATGGTAGCTTCATATTCTTTAAGTATCCTCCTGAAGATTACAATTTTGTTGTTTATTCCATGTGGGATCTTGTTTTAGCTTGACTAATAGCTCTTCCTCTGTCTTTGCAACTTTTGCTGTAGTTGAGATAGGCATTTCCCCAGTTTCAGACTGGTCACAAGTAAGAGATGTTGAGGACAGGGTTGAACACATCTGGAAGCTGCGTGGTTCTGTGAACTTTGAACTGGATTTTTCAGGTCACTGGTGTGTACTGTCGAGACTCTGGAGGGTGCTATTATCTTAATGGCAATGACTGAATAAAATCTTCTAGGCAACACTGAGGGAACATTAAATATCAGTAAACATTTCATCATGGCATGTAATTTATAATTTCATCATTAAATCATAAATAAATTTGGCAGGCATGGGTTCTTTTAAACAACTTAGAATTATCACTTTATCGACAGAAGAGTACGCTCTGGTAGTGGCATATCTGCTGGAAGTTCAGCGTCTGCAGACCAAAGGTTACCAGAAGAACCAGCATTAGAAGACGAACAGCAGCAACTGGAAAAGAAATTACCCGGTGAGCAAGCAAAACCAGAGATACATTGTGTGCTCTGATCAGAGAGATCCTATCATCAGGTTATATGCTGTGGAGTTAAAAAGGCTTATTAAGAAATGTTTTCTTTTGAGATCAGTTTGTGACATGTCAGAGGCATAACCAGGACGTTGCTTGGTCCAGCTAATTATTTACTACTGCATGATCCTTTGTGTTAGTGACAATGGAGATATGAATAATATTTGGGTTGCTCATTTTATGCACTCTCAACAGAGGCAGCACTTTGCAGTCCTCCTACAGTTGTACAATGAAAAATTTTTACTAACTCCACATTCTGACTGAAGTGGAGTGTAGTTTGCCTTATGTACTCTGAAGATCACAGTATGCGTACAGTGGCCTGTTTCATTGAAGTCTGTGTAACAATATGCTTTTTGATACAAGCCTTAGCAGCTATGCTATTGGGGAAAATAAGAAAAAAAAAAAAGGAAAAAGAGGAAAAAAGCAGTAAAAGAGATAAAAAAGGGACTTAGAATCATAGAATAGTTAGGGTTGGAAAGGATCTTAAGATCATCTAGTTCCAACCCCTCTGCCATGGGCAGGGACACCTCACAGAATCACAGAATCACAGAATAGTAAGGGCTGGAAAGGACCTCAAGATCATCGAGTTCCAACCCCCCCGCCATGGGCAGGGACACCTCCCACTAAACCATGCCATCCAAGGCTATGTCCAACCCCACCTTGAACGCCGCCAGGGATGAAGCATTCACAACCTCCCTGGGCAACCCATTCCAGGGCCCCACCACCCTCACAGTAAAGAATTTCTTCCTCAGATCCAATCTAAACCTCCCCTGTTTAAGTTTAAACCCATTACCCCTTGTCCTCTCACCACAGTCCCTAATGAAGAGTCCCTCCCCAGCATCCCTATAGGCCCCCTTCAGGTATTGGAAGGCTGCTATGAGGTCTCCACGCAGCCTTCTCTTCTCCAGGCTGAACAGCCCCAACTTTCTCAGCCTATCTTCATACGAGAGGTGCTCCAGTCCCCTGATCATCTTCGTGGCCCTCCTCTGCACTTGTTCTAACACTTCCATGTCCTTTTTATGTTGAGGACACCAGAACTGCACACAATACTCCAAGTGAGGTCTCACGAGAGCAGAGTAAAGGGGCAGGAGCACCTCCCTTGACCTGCTGGTCACACTCCTTTTGATGCAGCCCAGAATACGGTTGGCCTTCTGGGCTGCAAGCGCACACTGCCGGCTCATGTTCATTTTTTCATCAACCCACACCCCCAAGTCCTTCTCGGCAGGGCTGCTCTCAATCTCCTCCCCGCCCAATCTGTAGCTGTGCCTGGCATTGCTCGGACCCAGGCGTAGGACTTTGCATTTAGCATGGTTAAACTTCATCAGGTTGGCATCAGCCCACCTCACAAGCGTGTCAAGGTCCCTCTGGATGGCATTCCTTCCCTCCAATGTATCAACCGAACCACACAGCTTGGTGTCATCGGCAAACTTGCTGAGGGCGCACTCAATCCCACTGTCCATGTCACCCACAAAGATGTTGAACAAGACCGGTCCCAACACCGATCCCTGGGGGACACCACTCGTTACTGGTCTCCAGCTGGACATTGAGCCACTGAGCACTACTCTTTGCGTGCGGCCATCCAGCCAGTTCTTTATCCACTGAGTGGTCCACCTATCAAATTGATGTCTCTCCAACTTAGAGAGAAGGATGTCATGGGAGACAGTGTCAAAGGCTTTACACAAGTCCAGGTAGATGACATCAACTGCTCTGCCCCTGTCCATCAGTTCCGTAGCCCCTTCATAGAAGGTCACCAGATTGGTCAGGCAGGATTTCCCCTTAGTGAAGCCATGCTGGCTGTCACCAAGCACCTTGTTGGTTTTCATGTGCCTTAGCATGCCTTCCAGGATAATCCGCTCCAAGATTTCGCACTAAACCACATCACCCAAGGCTCTGTCCAACCCGGCCTTGAACACCGCCAGTGATGGACCATTCACAACTTCCTTGCGCAACCCATTCCAGTGCCACACTACCCTCACAGTAAAGAACTTCCTCCTTATATCCAATCTAAACTTCCCCTGTTTAAGTTTAAACCCATTCTCCCTTGCCCTGTCACTACAGTCCCTAATGAAGAGTCCCTCCCCAGCATCCCTATAGGCCCCCTTCAGATACTGGAAGGCTGCTATGAGGTCTCCATGAAGCCTTCTCTTCTCTAGGCTGAACAGCCCCAACTTTCTCATCCTATCTTCATACGGGAGGTGCTCCAGTTCCCTGATCATCCTCGTGGCCCTCCTCTGCACTTGTTCCAGCAGTTCCATGTCCTTTTGATGTTGAGGACACCAGAACTGCACACAGTACTCCAAGTGAGGTCTCACGAGAGCAGAGTAAAGGGGCAGGATCACTTCCTTCTACCTGCTGGTCACGTTCCTTTTGATGCAGCCTAGGATACAGTTGGCTTTCTGGGCTGTGAGTGCACACTGCTGGCTCATGTTCAGTTTCCCATCAACCAACACCCCCAAATCCTTCTCCACAGGGCTGCTCTGAATTCAATTGAGTCTTAGATTTGAGAAGCAGCACTTTACTGCAGTGATTCTTCCATGGTATCAAGGTTTGGCATGTATGCTAACTCTCTGTCTATTGTAGCCTCTGCTACTTTGCCCAGGTGCTTGTTTGTACCTTTCAGGATCATTATGCTGTCTTTTCTTAAAGGCTAATATTGCCATTGTCATCTTGTAGTCTTACAGCACTGACGTTGATTAAAAGATGGATTGCACAGCACAGCTTGTGGTTCATGAATTTTGTATTTGAACTATGGGTTGGAATTGTCTGGGTTTGGCAATCTGTTATTCTTCATTTTTTGGTTTTATTTTTGGTTTAAAGCCATTTCTGCTTTCAGTTAAAGAGGAGCTAGAGTGTATAAGCCTTTTACTGTATTTGATGTGCAGATTTGCCATTGTAAAGATAATAGTGTATGTTATCTTGCTTTTTCATTGGCTTTGCTAAATCTGGCTAGGTATTGGGTTTTTGTTTTGTTTTGTTTTTTTCTTATTTTGAGATATTTGAAACAATTTTTATTGTTGGCTTTTACAACCTTTTAGAAGCTTTCTCTTATGCATAATAGCACAAGGCAATAGCTATGTATTTAAGTTGCTAGAAGTTGTTCACTTCTATTTTTGTACTTTGGATATGCTTTATTTTTGCTTTGTTTTGTGACTACCTTGATTTTCCTGAATAACTGTACTAGCTTGTTGGACAGTCATCTTAGATTCTGCTCTTTCTGAGCCTTGAACATGGTATCTTATTGTCCATGCTATTTGCAAGTAGTTTGTCTTTCTACCTATTCCTTTTAACTGATTTTCTTGAAATCAATTTTCTTTCTCTTTTTAATTTTTTCCTCCTTTCTACTTGGTTTCCTTAATCAGTGGGGAGTTATAATCACATTCTCTATCAGTTTGTATCTTACTATTCTTTGAACCGAGAAACTAATTTTAAACAAACTTGACAGACATCAAAGTGGTTAGATTTTTTCAAGTTTTATGAAAATTGGCAATAGGAAAGGAGGCCCAGCTTAACTAAAGACAAAATTTCAGCTGGTTCAGCAGATGTTGAGTCAATGTGTCAAACAGCGCATGCACACTTTGAGGTAAATATGTGCTGTCTCTTTCCTGCCAAAAAAGTACATCTTGAGCATGCAGGAAGAGAAATACAGAATATGGGGTATGGGAATGGGACATAAAGATTATAAAAAGAGACAGAAGGTGAAGTGGAAAGAATAATTTGGAGGAACTGTAAGGAATGGACCTAGGAATGTGTAGCAAGGAAAGGACAATTCCTGATATTGCAGAATGTCAGGGAACGCCTGCTGGAAATGAGGTCATTCCATTAGGACTGTTAAGTGACAAGCATGTGAATCTGCAAGAATCCAGTCTTACTGAGTTCAGCTGCTCAAGAACTTAAGCAAGCCATTTCTTTTCCTGACAGTAATGAGTAATCTTATGAGAATATCAAGTTTAAATACATTCTGGTTATTTGCATAATGGCTTTTTGATAATATCATCAGCTGAATTCTTTCCCTTATAATAGTTGAAGTGTTCATTCTTGTTGCAGCTACTATTATCAAATGCAAATAGTGGCAAAACTGCTACTATTATCAAGTGTATAGAGGAACTCCAGATCCTGTGTCCTCGCAGGGGACTAGCTAGTGAATGGTTTATCTAAATTATACACACTTGTAGGGCTTTGAGGAGAAACCTAGAAGCCTGAGGAATAGGAATTGAAATTCACATGTTGGTTTCCTAATGATGTGGATTTAAGGGGTTCCACAATGTAAATGCTAATTATAAAACCGGAAGTTTCCTATAGAGCTGTATTATCAGTAGTTTAGAGCTGTGTCTAGTACTGTTGGAAGGTTGTTTCACTTTGATTCAGCATATATAGGTTTTGATTATTTTTCTTAAGTCAGTAGCAGAGTTTAATTCTTGTTTGCCCCATGTTTCCATACATTAAAGTTACATTTGAAGATAAAAAACGGGAGAACTTTGAACGTGGCAATCTAGAGCTTGAGAAACGGAGGCAGGCTCTCTTGGAACAGCAGCGCAAAGAACAAGAACGTCTAGCACAGCTGGAACGGGCAGAGCAGGAAAGGAAAGAACGTGAGCGGCAGGAGCAAGAACGTAAAAGACAACTGGAGCTAGAGAAACAGTTGGAAAAACAACGGGAATTGGAACGGCAGAGAGAAGAGGAAAGAAGGAAAGAAATAGAAAGAAGAGAGGTAACCAACTGGATAAAAGGAAGGTGGTTATGTCACTGGCAGCTGTGCTTGATTAGAACAAAATATAATGTGTACATTAAATATTTTGCTGTAATTTTTAGTCAGCAAACATTTAAAGAATGAACTTAAATTTCTGGGGGTTTGGAGGTAAAGGAAGAGTCAGCTATCTGCTTCTTTACTTTTTATGTGAAAGAATGAATGAGATATTTAGTTATAAGACAATGTGCTCCTAACATCTGGCTTACTTAAAAATAGTAATTATTTTCTTGATATAAAAAGATGCTTGAGCGAATGAAGAAAAACTTATGGGCACTGGTGGCATTCATGATTCATGGTGTAGTTAATATGTTAAAGGAAACAGATACTGGTTAACTTCCAAAGCCATTATTTTCTCATATTGCCAAATGATGATGCAGTCAGTGCAGTCACATTTGACTATTTGCAGAGCTTAAGAATGTCTAATGTTGGAAAAAGATTTGATGCTGTCTTGGAGACTTCTTCCAATCTTAATGTGAAACAGCTTGTGAAATCAGAAAACTGGATTTTGGAAAAGAGATTAAAATAGAATGATATTCTGTTTAGTCACCTATCTGCTCTACAGCAAATCCCATTTCACCAGTACTTACAAGTGAGCATCTAAACAACTGAGCAATTCCTGTGCTGAAAGAGGCACATATTTTAGTCCACAGCTTAGTAGTGTGTTTATATTAATGTTTGGATTGCGCATGAGATTCTGAATATGAGTGATTGGAAAAGTTTCTCAGAATAGATTTTTTTTTTTTTTTTTTTTTTTTTCCTTTCTCCAAATGGTACAGGCTGCAAAACGGGAACTTGAGAGGCAGCGGCAACTTGAGTGGGAGCGTAATCGTCGGCAAGAACTACTGAATCAAAGAAACAAAGAACAAGAGGATATAGTTGTTCTGAAGGCAAAGAAAAAGACCTTAGAATTTGAGCTGGAAGCTCTAGTAAGTGATCATGCTGCAGATAAAACACATAAGCACAATGATGGCTGGGATATGGCCATGTTTATTTTCCATAATTTCAAGCTTTCAATATGGAATAAAAGTACTTTTTAGATCCTGACTTGCATGACAAACCATTCTGGTAGAAAAAGAGAAATATCTATTTTTATTTTATTTTTTTTTTTTTTTTAAGAATGATAAAAAAAATCAGTTGGAGGGCAAGCTTCAGGATATCAGATGTCGGCTGGCTACCCAAAGACAAGAAATCGAAAGTACAAATAAATCTAGAGAACTGAGAATTGCTGAAATCACCCATTTGCAACAGCAGCTGCAGGTGGGAAAACATTCTCTAATTTTGTTCTTAGCCTTGCGTTTTGACCTCCTCAACTGCATCAAGGTATTAAGCAAACTTGCCCCAATATATGGTGTGTTTTTCCTTGTACATAATGAATTGTTGTAGATAATTTGACATTCTTTTGTATGAATGTTCTTCAGATATGTCTAGGAATTGTTTCCTATGCTTGAAGGTGTGTCTGCGATTATCACTTCAAACTCATGGAATCCTGTTGAAGGGAGCAGGAAACAAGCTGTTTAGCTGAAGATGTTAAAGGGTTTGGGGGGATGAGGAGAACGAAATTTTATGACTTGTATTTTTGTTGGCAGTGGTTGCTGTCTGTATGTGCTGAAAGAAAGAATTGACTTCAGTGGAGTGGCTTGTTGATGATCCTTTCTTTTTTTTTTTTTTTTTAATTCTAAAATAATGAACTTTCAAAATTGAAGTTACCAGTTAAACCAGTTATTTCTTCATTTAATCCTGGCATTTGTCTTTCCTACTTCTCTATCTGAAATTCTCTGTCAAATTAAAGATGGAATTGTGTAGAGGTCTGCTTTCAGTGACAGAATATTCTTTGCAATTTGTAATGGTTCCTAGATGAGTGGTAGTATTTGATTTGGGGATTTTTTTTTTCTTTATTAAATATTTTATATTGCTTGAAATTAATTATTGGCCAGTAATAAGGGCTTTCAATTTTTTTTTCTACCAGTCAAAGTGAATCTCACACTTAGGAGTAAACCGTATCATAAAAGCTAATCCAACTGTTCCATTCCAGCTTTCTAAGCATAATTAATGTAGTACATTTATTTGAACAAGACCAGACTTGAAAGTTACAGGGTTTTTGTTCTATGTATCAGTATCTTTTGACTTGTTTATTTTTTTTAGAACATCTTACATTTCTGTTTTGCATATTCATATACACCATTACACCTTTTACAAGGCATCTTTCTTTTCAAAGCAGGTTGTTGCAAAGAGTATAAGTGTTTGTTTCCACTTGATGCAAGCGGTAGCAAACAATAAATGCTTGTGACGTAAACAGTTGTCATAGTTAGCCTTGAAACTACTGTTCTCTCTTTAATGAAACATTCCTGTATTGGCAACTGAAAACATGAAGGCAAACGGCATTTAATCAAGTGTTTAGGCAATAAGGTTATGCTTAGTGGTACTGGCTCAAAGAGACAAAAAACTTGATTCTTGATAAAATGTATGAAAATCCCTCATTTACCTGAATAAGTTGAAGACTATTGATCTTACGTGCACAACCAATCTCTATGTAAAAGCAGCAACCACCTGAATTTCTCTCTGTTTTATTCCAAAAGCTTTCCATAGAAATAGTCCGAGGTACTGTAACTCACTCCAAAAGAAGCTAAGCAGCTACACAGACATTAATAGATAAATGCTATTTCAACAAATTGAATGGAATTCGTATCCTACTTTCATATGTTATTTCTGTTAACTTGGTAATTTTTGTTCAGTTAGCCTCTGCAGTCAGAAAAGGTAAAGCATCTCTTTGCTTTTGTCATAATGTAAGAAATTAAGAGGGAAAAAGATGATATGTAACTGTAAAAAGCTGTAAGCTGTTTATGTTATAGTAAAGACCAATGTGCTACAGTTTAGTTAGGGTCCCATTATAACAGACATCATTAAAAAAAAAAAAGAGAGTATCATTATTATGAAGAACTTGGAATGAGCTTCCACAGCTGGGTATAATAAATGGAAGGTGCAGATGGAAGGAAAAAACTGTGAAATCAACATTATTGGGAAATTATTAGTAAGAAATCTGTTCTATCTACCATTAGGTGTGCTTAAATAGGTTATTAAAAAGTGCAAACAAAGGACAGACAGTGTTCTCTGTAGATTTATTAACAATTTTTGAATTTTTAATCATATCCTTGGCTGATAGTAGACGTGCTTTTTCCTTACCTACAGCTTTTATGCATCAGTTTTAACTACATCACCATGAAAGGAAAAATTGAGGAGGGCAGAGGGATTCTTCACCTTCCCAACACATGATTTATGCTACCCAATCACAATGCTTGAACGGAGATTACTTTTTTTTTTTTTTTTTTGGCTTTAGCATTTTGATACGACTCTGAAATTTTACTGAAACATCTGGCGAAGTACAATGAATTTTGCACAGTTGTCTACATTTTACTTTTGTTTTGGAATCACTAGTGTGTTTGCACTGATTTTTAATCATCTCTGGTCATTGTAATTGCTACTAGATGGTATGTACCCAGCAGCTTAGTTAATGCCTATTCACTAAGTTACTTTGTTCATGACAACTGCAAGAGCACTTCTGTAGTGAAAATCACACTTGCCTTTCCTGGTGGTTGTTTTGTTGGGTTTTTGGTTTTGAACTTTTTTGTTTGGTTTGGGTCTTTGGTTTTGTGTTTTGGTTTGGCGGGGTTTTATTGGTGTTTTTTTTTTTTTTTTTTTTTTTTTTTTTTGTGTAGGTTGACAGCAATAGCTGTGGCTTTGTGGTTTTATCCTCTCTCAGTTGATCACTGATGTCAACCTCTATATTTTAGTTAGTGTTGCTTGAAGGGTTTATCACATCTGTGATCCCAGAAAGGAATGTCACTACTTAGTAGAAGAGGCCAGATTTTACCTGGGGAGAACCTTAAAGAGTGGATAGTTTTTCCTGAAAAAAAGATTAGTTTCTAAAATATCATATAATTTTTAGTATCTGATTTGTGGAGGAAAGATTTAAAACAATAAGTGACTTTTTAAAAAGGAGATTTTGATCCGCTAAACAATAGGTTAACAAGTCAATATTTTTAGGTACCTTTGTAGGATGATGTATCTTCACTTGGAAATATTTTAGTTTAATACATCTGACACTTCATATAGAAAGATGAGTTAATTCGAAGGAGTAATTATTCTTCAACCTATTAATTAGTTTCAGGATAGAGTTTGATTAAAACTGTGAAAGAAATTGTGTAACAACCTTTGGTGATGAAAATCTGTGCTAGTTAAATGAATCTCTGGTGTCTGGTAGAGTGGTATCTCCAGAGATGTTTGGAAGGATTCCGCCTTTCAAACCTCTGAACTGTATATGTTTGAATCACGTTTATACTGTCTGCAGCGCTTCTGCTAGTTACCTGCAGGGGTTATTTGCCTCCCTGTTGAACACCTTGGCTCCCAAATAATTTGGCTTTCCTCTGAAGCACTTGGAAGCAGTGTATGTGGCAGACACTTAAGGTATCTCTGTTTCCCATATGCCCTCTTGCTCAGGATGTAGGATCAGAGGAAAACTTTCCCTTGTTAGATTTTCAGGAACTGTTTCTTGATTGCTTTGTTTGCCTTCTACTGCCACGTGGGGCATTACTGAATTCCTGGAAACTTCTCAGTGCGTGAAGCTTCAGTGTTAGTGATGCCATTAATTTCTATCATCTGTGTTTTCAGTACTACTAAAGGATCTGGAATAGAAATGCTGTGGATGCTCTTAGAATAGATGCTTATTTGCATGGTAGTCTGTGATTTCAGGAAACAGAACTTGACCCTCGTGATCCCTTGATATTCTCATCCTTACATACTCTCCAAACTATTCTGTGTATTAAGACTGAGTAGTCTGGAATTTAGACATATTCTGGCCTTTAAAAATAAGCAGCTAAGGTTAGGATTGCATTCCACCCTGAAATAGTGTTCTATATTACTTTTTGGGCTTGAAGAAGGATAATTTTTCTTTGAATCCTCTTTATTTTGATATCCATTCTGCTGTTTGGCTTATCCAAATGGTTCTTGAATTGGGATAGTGTTATTTTGATATCCTTGTGTTTTGGAAGGTGATTTCCTTTCCTCTTCTCCTTGAGGTTTATCCATCAATATTTTTAGTCTACTAAACACCACATTTCTTGGATTATATGACTTGGATTATATAACTTCCATGGTGCCTGTGTGCTATACTAATTCAATACTACTGTTTAAATATTACATGCTGAACCATGGCATGGGGAATGACGACATTTGAGTGGGAGGGTGTAGTGGAAGGGGTAGTGTAAACACAAAGGACTGTGTTTTGCATGTAGTTCAAGAACATCATAACAGCGGTTGTTGGGAAGGAGGCAGGTCCCCTCAGGCAGATGATTGGGAAAATGCTGCATTATTTATTGCTGTTTCTCATTTCCTTCTAGGTAGGTAGTAATAGTCCCATGGTCATAGTATCTGGCCTTCATGATACCCTTGAAAGGCTGAAAGAGATCTGCTGATGCTATAGGTGGTGCAGCTGAACAGCAAGGGACGCACGTAACTCCTAATAGTCAAATGCATATTTTATCTTAATTTTGATACTTTGTTAATTTATAAAGTCCTTGAATCTGCTGTGCTATCTAAGTATGTTTTCTGGAACACAAAGAGATTGCAGTGGCCTGCAGTCATTGCAAAATTATAAGATTTGAGCTGTACACTGTAGAAGCGCAGTCAAAGATTGCCATGAGGGAATTGGGACAACTACAAAATCATGTCAGCATGGCCATCCTTGTGTTCTTGTACAAGACCTAAAAACTTCTCATGGGGCTTACTCTGGTATTAAGTGATTAGGTGACATTTATTCCTAAGGTTGTATTATGTCATTTGCAATCCTTCATGATAAATTGAAGTAGTCAGATGAGAAATTATTGATTCCTCAAAAGCCTGCAACTGCTGAAATATATCCCTTGTTTTGAAAGACAGCATGTTAGCACTTAGGCAGTTTTTATAAAATAAGCTGTTTCACCTTCTATGATATGTTTTGATAATTGAAAGTTGGAGGTCAAGGCTTCTGAAAGGTGTAGGAAGTAGCACTTCATCCTCCAGGAAGAGCAAGGATTATATATGACATATATCCGCCACAGGAGGAATTTGTCATCCAAAGGTGTACAGTATTAGGAGCGTGTGTTGAAATCGAGAGAGATCATAATCCTCTTTCAAGAGTGCTAATCAAGAAATCTAAGACGCAAGTATTCTCATTTAACAGAACGTGTTTTGCATAGCTTTGGGCCATAACATGTTCCTTTAAAGTGAAAGCCTTTATTTTCTCTTATTTAAAGAAACTGTAAATATTTGTATTCCTATTCTTGGTAAAAGTTAATATTAATTTATTAAAATGAGAATTAAACAGTATGTGCTGGCGTTCATATTTCCTGGAATCTATCCATGCCTTTTTTTCCCCAGAATTTCAAGTAAGTACAAGCCCAGTTACATATTCAATGAGAATCAGTTCTCAAGTAATATGCTTATATTTGATATAGTCAATTTTTTGTATTGCCACAGAACTGTGTCTGCATGGTAGTAGCACACAGGTAGTATTTGGTAGCAATAACGCATAATTTAGTGTGGGAAAAGTAGAATGATTTCAGAAAGAAATGCAAATGAGAGGTCATATGGCTAAAGTCATCCCTCACCTTTTTGTTTCTTTCTCTTCTTGTTTTCTCTATCCTTGTTATCATCCATTCAGGAATCTCAGCAGATGCTTGGAAGGTTGATTCCAGAAAAGCAATTGCTTAATGATCAGTTGAAGCAAGTTCAACAGAACAGTTTGCACAGTAAGTATATTTTGTACATGTCTAAGTCTGTATAGGACATAATGCTGCATTGCAGTGTAGCCTGTAATTTTGGGGTTTTCTGTGTTTCAAGATGCATGTTGAAAAATGTTACTATGATCTAAAATTCTCTGCCTAAGAAAATACTATTTGACAATATGTTTTAAACCAGGAGATTCTCTTCTTACTATCAAAAGAGCCTTAGAAGCCAAGGAACTAGCACGTCAACAGCTTCGAGATCAACTAGATGAAGTAGAAAAAGAAACTAGATCTAAACTTCAGGAAATTGATATTTTCAATAATCAACTGAAGGTAATCCTAGACTTTTTAACCATTTCTTCTAAATGTTCAGTTAATTACTTTCTAACTTGATTATGGAAAAAAATGCTGAAATAGAATGATTGATTTAGAAATGCCAGTTTTGTGAACGTTCTCAAATTATCTTTTTGGGAGTTTTTTGGGGAATTAGGTTTTTTTTATTATTATTTAAGAAAATGCATCCATCCTCAGAGTTTGAATCAATTTTATCTGCAGAATCTATGTAAGAATAAATTTGAGCTCTGATTCCAGATCCATGATTGCAAATATGAAATTGCTGGTTTCTGCCTTTTTGCATCAAGTAAGTGCAAGACTGTAGTAGGTCAGCAAATCTGCTGGAATCAGTACTTCAAATTGAAATCTTTGTTCAAGAGACTTGTTTTTCTACTGACACACAGAATTTTTATCTACTGTTGTAAGCTCATACTTGTTCTGAATGTAGTTGTCTGTTGTTTGTGGTTTCATGCTTTATTAATCAGTCTTCGTTAAAACTGTGTGATTTTTGTTTATTTCTGCTCAAGAAAATGACAGAAATTGCAGAAGTCAGAGGAATTTTTCTTCAAAGAGAAGTTATAAATCAGTCTTTAGTTACAAGCTTTGACTAGCATCCTTTTCCCATAAAATATTCTAATGTTAAAGTAGTCTATCTGCTATTCAGCTGACTAGAAAAATACCCGATTTCCTGCAGGGAATTATTCTAAAGTATTTAGAAGGAAAAACACTATGATAGGTTCACTAACCTTTCTGTCGATGTTTTGAAATTACATCAACCATGATTACATCATATGCCTTCGAATGGAAGGTGTGTTTGAAGTTAAGCAACAAATATCTCGTTTTAACATTAAAGATGTTAATAATTATAGGAAAAAATAAAATCTATAGACCATGCCAGTACCTGTTTCAATGCCAATTCAGAGATGACTTTCACAATCTTAAGCCAGGAGGTAGAAAGAAGAGAATCTCTGCAGAGTCATGAGAGACACAGATAAACAAAATGTGCACAATTTATTCTAAAAGAAAACAGAATGGTTCACCTACAATTTTTTTATATATGTTTTTTGGACACAGGTTAACATGTAATGCTTTTTGGGTGATTGTTCTTTTAAATTGAGTCCTTTTGAAGTGTTTTGTAGATAAATATAACCAAATGATATTTATTCTGAGATTAGTGTCAGCATTTGGTTTGATCATAAAGGACCTAACTAGTTTATATATGGGCAGAGAGGTGAATAATTTTAGTGCTTTGACAGTAGCAAAACACATGCCAAGACCAAACAAAATGCAGTATTTTAAGTAGTGAAGAACTCGACTTAACAAGTAATGATAATTAAAAATTGAAGATATAAATTAAAGACATTGACAGTGATTTATCAGAAAGTTTGCAATCTATCCAAAAATACATTGAGTCATTGTAAACTATTTTAAAATTTAATGGGAAAAATTATTTCTGTGTTCAAATCTTAATATTTGGAGTTATCATTTTAAATGCTGAAAATGAGTGATGTAGACAGTTGTTTGGGAAGACTTCGGCAAGCTTTCTCTGGCTTGAGGATACTGTGTTCTTAATTTTGTGATGTGTAGAAGCAGCGTTTAATAGGAAGACTACTTTTTGATGCTGTATGTTGGTATTTTTGCCTTGTTGCAGCTTTCTTGCTTTCTTGGAAGAGGTGAGTTTAGGAGAGGCAATTGTAGTATTGACACTGAGCAGGTGGGAACTTAATTCAGACAGTTTTATTTTCCCCCTTGGTAGTTTCACTACGTATGCAAAATGTATTTTGGTTGGCCTGAATGATTTTATTACTAGATTTAAAGGTCTACAAAGGCATCTATAACTTTTTGTGGACTTAGCATTTGTGGTTGTAGTACTCCCAATGCCAGAGAAACTATTTAAACAATGCTCTGTGTGCAGCAGTGATTTAATGGCTGTTGTTCTTCTGGAGAGAGTTCCCAGAATGCCTTGCATATGAGACTTTATGGACAGAGCTAGTGAAAGCATCCATGAGACTCATAGTTTTATTATCATTTTGAGAAGTGGAAAATCTGTTTGTAAACCTAGGTAGAACACACCTATCTCTTAAGTAATAATATTGCTCAAAACAAAGTAGTCTGGGAACTTGCATAAATCTCAAATACTTGTACCTGTTTGTTTTTAAAATGTATTCTTATTAAATAAATTAAATCCTGATTTTTTGAATCAAGGTTGCTTCTAAATTATCTTGTAGGTTTTAAACTGATAGAGCAGATCACCATAAAAAAAGTACTACTTTGCACTTCAGTATACTAACAGAGATGCACAATTGCTGGGATGGCTGTTAGGATGCAGCACCATAATTGACACTGTCATGTGCAGCTTTTATAGTCTAACAGGTGATGGAGAGGTATTGGTGCTTGCCTCATCTTTTATAATCCAGCTAGCTTCTGGGCAAGCAGCAGAATGGTGTGGTAGTGTTTGAGAACTCCCCCTCATGAAAGTGTATCTAGATAATTTTTAGGTATATACCACCTTACCGCATTTCACAATTATTTCCTACAGGGAGAGAGAGTAATATATGTTTTTACTTAGTCAAAATGTGTAATTTAATAGAAAACAACCAAAATTGTAAATATGTAAGCTACTGCTCCCTGAGTACCAGTATATGCCAAACTAGTACGATGAAATGCTTAAGAGACATTGTAGTTGACAGCAACATTAAATTATAAACTTTTGTCATTGTTGTTGAGATTTATTCTTTACTGGCTATGAATATTGGTTACATTATCTGCTATGTGAATGTATCCTTAAAGTTTGCAAAACTATTTCTGATTCATTCACTTGAAATAGGCTATGCTTGATAGTGAATACAGATGTATGCAGTGATAGTACAAGAAAAAATGAAGTCTGTAACTAGTATCAAGTATGCCTTTTCACTAATGAGACCATAAGGTTTACCTAATATTCCAATATATTTTAGGTTATGGGTCAAGTTGTTAATACCATACTCCTATACATTGGTTTGTACTGCATTTGCATCCATATTGTAGCTTTTATATTCTGCAGTAAGTGAATTCTTGAAACAAGCGTTGAATTACCTTATCTTTACTTCGTGTCTTAATAGCATATGTGAGTGACTAGGGAGATAAATGCAATATTTTTTCCCACTGGGTCTTTTGTCATCCCTCTAGAAGAACTGATTTAAAGTTCTTCTGATTAGTCCTTTGGAGCTCAAGTGTTTCAGTCACTTTAGTTTCAAGTTAACATCCCAAGAGTTGGAAATGTTTCTAGAATTTGATTACTTCTAAAAAATTTTCTAGATGTCGTGGTTTAAACCCAGCCAGTAACCCAGAGCCATACAGCCGCTTGCTCGCTCCCCCTCTTTCCTCCCCCCGCTCCCATACAAAATGTTACTAATATTTCAAAACAGTTTCAAGAATCTTTGTTGACCAGGTAGAACCACACCGTTTTAGGAAACTATTAGTACTTGGCAGAGAAATAGGTACCTCAGCTTGCAGCTGGTCAACTATCCTTTTAAATCAAATTTGATGTGTTTTATGAGCATAGGAACTAGTCTTATGATTGTGCTGTATGTGGTTATAGAGCAAGTGACTGAGTTTGTAGCAAGGTTGAAAGTTGGGCCATTTTTTTTATGTCCTGTGTCGTGGTTAAGGAGTCTAATTTCCATTATTCTTTAAAAATCTTAGCCTAGAAACCTAAGAATCAAAATTGATACATATATTAGTAAAATGTAACTAGGCACTTGTTTATTTATATATCTCTGCTTTGTGAAATAAACCTGTGGAATAGAAGGCTTTATAGTAGGTTTCCTGTTTGTATATCTATAGCCCTACTGTAATTTACCTTTACAAATTCTTTCTACATTCAGTATGAATTTACAATTAAATGTTACAAAGGTTGGCCATTGCACACTGTCAAATGAAACAATAATAATTCTTAATATGGTCCTTGTCTCCAGAGGCCAAATAATAATTTCATGTAGTATAGAAGAATCAAGTATTTAAAGCTTATCAGTGTTACTGCATAGAAGAAGAAAACTAATAAATCAGTATTTCTGAAATGCATTAGTCTTGCTGAGAAGCTATTCTCAGCACCTGGAAAAAGTGGTGAACAAGTATAATCAAGTTCTTAAAAATATTTTACATTTTGTGTCATGTTCCAGTTGTTGTCAGTCCCTGTCTAGTCAGTGTGCACTGGACAAGTCTTGCATATGAATGCCTGTTTACATTTGAGCATTTCTTTCTTCCAGTCAGTGGCAATGGAAGATGCAATGCTGCAGTGCCTGGCAGTTCTCCTGGGCTGTGTCAACTACTTAGACTCCTTTCTAAAGGTCTCCATGCCATACTCAGGCAGTTCACAGCTATCTCAATCTGAGTGATGAACTTCCTCCAGTTATGTGCTTCACTTTACCATAAACAGATGAGTGTGCAGTGTTTAACTAAGTTAGTATTTTAATAAGAGATGCTAGCCCTAAAACATAACCAAAGAGAATAGTTTATAATTGTTATCTAATCCTTACAGCCTAGATTTGAATTGCAACTTGGGCAAGGTACTAGTTAGTTATTTTTGTCTTGCTTATCTGAAACTTCAAGATTTTAAGTTATTTGCCTATTTGGTCATGATGTTCAGAATTTTTAAAAAGAAAACACCTTTATAGTAAGTATTCATACACAGTACTGTAATTTGTGATTTCAGGTATGAGAGATGGCAATATATTCCCTTTATCGTATCTCCCATAGGTATCCTATGGGATGAACAAAGGAACTGTTTCAGGCAAACAGAAAGCAGGCTCTTTGGGAGCTGGGGAATGGGGTAAAAGAGTATTGCTGTGGAAAAGCCTCAGTGAGCACAGAACTGTAGGGTTCTTTCCTCTTGGATCAAATTCTCTGGTTTGTCTGAAGATGAGAGGATTTGATAGAAACCTTGTATTGTAATCCCTGAAGTATCCTAAATCCTGTTGTCTTTTGTCAAAGGGCAAAACTTGAGCTTAAACAACTATATTTATGATGTTAAGGTTTTCATAGCAATATGACTTGTCTGTATGTAGTGAGTATTACTCAGCTCTATGAAACTCATATTTTAATTCATATTCAATATTATGTGGGTGCCTAAATGTGGCTATCGTAACATCTCAAAAATTTTACTTGTTAGTCTGTTTGTGAATTAAATAGAAAGGTAACAATTTCTCTCTGCTTTTAAGGTAAGACATGCTTTGTCCTGCCCACCAGAAACAAGCAAAGCATTGTTATGTCTTTGGAGTTACAATATATGATTTGTAAATGTACAGCTTTGAAGTTGCTTGTGTCTGTAAAAGATGAGTGTAGGACTGTGCTGAATATTCAGCTGGCAAATGTTTCATTCTGTTAACTGTTGAAGTGTTATTATAATTTTGTTCAACTGGTGTCCTATAGCACTGTGGGAAATGCTGATTCTTTCTCCCCATCCTCCCACTGGTACTTGGCAAAACAACAGAACAATCTGTTGCATGAGATGCCTATCATTTTTATTTCCTCTTTGCTAATGCAAAGAGTTATATGTATTGTGTTTTTTTTCTCTCCAAAAATATTCCACCCACTGCTATTAGTATAACATGGGTTAGATTTTCTTAACTGTTACAGGTATGTCACAGAAAAATCTCTTTACAAAATATTGAACTAGCACATTGGCTTAGCTGGGAGGGAACAATGTGTTAAAATGTCTATGGAAAACTTAAGTAATTTATTAAAATGTCTCTTGTGATACAAATTTAGCTGAGCATATAGGGCAAAATGATGAAATAAGCAAACAAAATAATTTCATTATTTCAACCAGAGTTGGCAGGAGCATCTAACTGCTGTCATGCAGCAGTTAATGATCCTACTACATGTATTCAGTTTGAGAAACTCAATGCTTCAGACAGACATGAAGGCATGGCTCATAGGTGCACGTTCCCCAGTTTTCTGTTCGGCAGTAAAAGTAGAGTATATCATAGGGTTAGTAGTAACATAAACATACATGTTATACTACAATTAAAATATAAAGATTGGGCTAGCCTTGTAGTTGGACATCTAGTGGAAGTAAAAAATGTTAGTTCACAGATGTCATGCAAACTGTAACTTGTTTTTATGTATTTGCAAATTCAGGGAGTTTTTCTGAAGGAGGAAAATACCAGTATTCTGAATTGCTGTAGCTTCCTCCTGATTCTGTGTATAAAGATGAACTGAATAATTCTTTCTAGTTTAAAAATGTCTTGTTATAAAGTAAACTAAGCTCAGATTCATGCATATGGGTTATCGCACTTGAAACTTTTGACATTTATAGGGTTTTTTTGTTTAAACTGTGATAGCCTTCATATTCTTCAAGTGGTTATTTCTATTTAACTGCTCAAACACCTGAGTTTGGGATAAAGATGCAAAAAGAAAGAAAAAATAAACCTGAAAGCACTGTTATCTAAATAGCTTAAAGCTTTTGCAAGTTGCAACAGGTTATCTTCAGTGCTGCCTTATCAGAAATATGTGACTATCCCAGACCTCTCTGTTCTATAGCAAGAAGAGTTCTCATCAGCCAGGACTCTTGAGCTTGTTGGCATACAAAGTTAGGTGAAAGGAGGGAACATAATTGTGAAGGAAAGCTAGAGCAGGTGGAACAACAAAGGATTTCTAAATGGAAGCCTGTGTTAAAGCTGAACTAAATGTAGGAGTCAGAAACCTGTGCTTTGTACAGAAGTCTTTTTATCTAGAAAACACAAACAGCTTGTTAAAAATTGTGAGTACTAGTCAAGGTACTTGATACTTCTCTGAAGTAGTATTTTGAGCTGATAAGGCTTTGTAGAAACTTACGGATTTCTGCAGTCTACAAAAATTTGTAATACTGTTGGCCAGGCTTTCACCTGTGCCATTTTCTAATCTATGTCCTTTCACATGAATGCTTGTAAGTCACTCAACTGCTGATGATCTTATGGTTGTATAATTTGTCCTTTGTGCTTGTACATATTTTTAATACAAATAAGGGTTCAGGTGATCACGCAGAGAAGATGGGGACTGTCATTCTCCAGAGAATTTAATTTGAAACAAGGGCCAAATGTTTTGTACCTCAACGTATTGCAAGTGTAACACCATTAAAGAAGCTGAATTAGTAACATACAGTTATTGAAATGACTGTTTGCTCTAGTTAGCACTTCAGAAATTTATAGTTAGCTCTGAGACCACCTCCAGTTCCAGGTGCAGTTGACCAGCCGTGTATTCACTGCAATCTCCTGATCCTTTTATTTTCTTACTGTTCATTATGGGCCAGCTACTAAAAACTCACTATGTTCAATATTGCTGATGTAGTTCCTTTTTAGTAGCCTTTTTCCTTATTCCAAATGACACTATGCATGAATGTTTATAACCATGGGCATTCAGGGTTTAAAAATATTCTCAAAAGGCAATATCCTACCTGAATAATTCTGAACAACTTTTATCCAAGAGTAGTTTATTTTACATTCTATAATATCCATTATAGACCCTGACAATCTTCTAAGCTTTAATGTAACTATGGAAAATAATGATGCTCATAAATTGTAGTATGCACACAGGCATCGTGGAAACGAAGTTCACAAGTTATATAATCCAAGAAATGTGGTGTTTAGTAGACTAAAAATATTGATGGATAAACCTCAAGGAAAAGAGGAAAGGAAATCACCTTCCAAAACACAAGGATATCAAAATAACACTATCCCAATTCAAGAACCATTTGGATAAGCCAAACAGCAGAATGGATATCAAAACAAAGAGGATTTAAAGAAAAATTATCCTTCTTCAAGCCCAAAAAGTAATATAGGACACTATTTCAGGGTGGAATGCAATCCTAACCTTAGCTGCTTATTTTTAAAGGCCAGAATATGTCTAAATTCCAGACTACTCAGTCTTAATACACAGAATAGTTTGGAGAGTATTTAAGGATGAGAATATCAAGGGATCACGAGGGTCAAAGTTCTGTTTCCTGAAATCACAGACTACCATGCAAATAAGCATCTATTCTAAGAGCATCCACAGCATTTCTATTCCAGATCCTTTAGTAGTACTGAAAACACAGATGATAGAAATTAATGGCATTACTAACACTGAAGCTTCACGCACTGAGAAGTTTCCAGGAATTCAGTAATGCCCCACGTGGCAGTAGAAGGCAAACAAAGCAATCAAGAAACAGTTCCTGAAAATCTAACAAGGGAAAGTTTTCCTCTGATCCTACATCCTGAGCAAGAGGGCATATGGGAAACAGAGATACCTTAAGTGTTTGCCGCATACACTGCTTCCAAGTGCTTCAGAGGAAAGCCAAATTACTTGGGAGCCAAGGTGTTCATCAGGGAGGCAAATAATCCCTGGTGCTCATAAAATATGATATTGCCCAAGTTACCTCTGTGTTTCAGTGAGTTTCATGGCCTTAGCAGAGTCTTAATTAAAACTTGCGTTAGAACTTATTACCTCATTAATGATTTTGAATTCAGTTTTCTCTGAATTTAAAGTTGAGGATCATAAATAAAATAAGACTAAGATCCAGGACATGAGGTTAAACTGAAGTTGTTTGGGTTTTTTTTGTACCTTTTATCCTTACATCCAAAATGTTTTTAATAACTTGCAAAGTTCACATGCCGCTGCTCTTCGTGATATAGTTCTTCTGATGTCTTAAAATTTGATGCACGCAACAGAGTGCAGTCGCTCAGCACTAATGCATGTATTATTTTCGCTAACTAAAAGTTTTAGACACAGTGCAAGTACAGTTTGTAAACAAATGGGTATTAACTTTCAACTTTTGTGAAACTATAGCTAAGAATCATAGAATCATAGAATCATAGAATAGCAAGGGTTGGAAAGGACCTCAAGATCATCGAGTTCCAACCCCCCCGCCATGGGCAGGGACACCTCCCACTAAACCATGCCATCCAAGGCTATGTCCAACCCCACCTTGAACGCCGCCAGGGATGAGGCATTCACAACTTCCCTGGGCAACCCATTCCAGGGCCTCACCACCCTCACAGTAAAGAATTTCTTCCTCAGATCCAACCTAAACCTCCCCTGTTTAAGTTTAAACCCATTACCCCTTGTCCTCTCACCACAGTCCCTAATGAAGAGTCCCTCCCCAGCATCCCTATAGGCCCCCTTCAGGTATTGGAAGGCTGCTATGAGGTCTCCACGCAGCCTTCTCTTCTCCAGGCTGAACAGCCCCAATTTTCTCAGCCTATCTTCATACGAGAGGTGCTCCAGTCCCCTGATCATCTTCGTGGCCCTCCTCTGCACTTGTTCTAACACTTCCATGTCCTTTTTATGTTGAGGACACCAGAACTGCACACAATACTCCAAGTGAGGTCTCACGAGAGCAGAGTAAAGGGGCAGGAGCACCTCCCTTGACCTGCTGGTCACACTCCTTTTGATGCAGCCCAGAATACGGTTGGCCTTCTGGGCTGCAAGCGCACACTGCCGGCTCATGTTCATTTTTTCATCAACCCACACCCCCAAGTCCTTCTCGGCAGGGCTGCTCTCAATCTCCTCCCCGCCCAATCTGTAGCTGTGCCTGGCATTGCTCGGACCCAGGCGTAGGACTTTGCATTTAGCATGGTTAAACTTCATCAGGTTGTCATCAGCCCACCTCACAAGCGTGTCAAGGTCCCTCTGGATGGCATTCCTTCCCTCCAATGTATCAACCGAACCACACAGCTTGGTGTCATCGGCAAACTTGCTGAGGGCGCACTCAATCCCACTGTCCATGTCACCCACAAAGATGTTGAACAAGACCGGTCCCAACACCGATCCCTGGGGGACACCACTCGTTACTGGTCTCCAGCTGGACATTGAGCCACTGAGCACTACTCTTTGCGTGCGGCCATCCAGCCAGTTCTTTATCCACCGAGTGGTCCACCTATCAAATTGATGTCTCTCCAACTTAGAGAGAAGGATGTCATGGGAGACAGTGTCAAAGGCTTTACACAAGTCCAGGTAGATGACATCAACTGCTCTGCCCCTGTCCATCAGTTCCGTAGCCCCTTCATAGAAGGTCACCAGATTGGTCAGGCAGGATTTCCCCTTAGTGAAGCCATGCTGGCTGTCACCAAGCACCTTGTTGGTTTTCATGTGCCTTAGCATGCCTTCCAGGATAATCCGCTCCAAGATTTTGCCAGGCACAGAGGTGAGACTGACTGGTCTGTAATTCCCTGAGTCATTAATGTTGTGAAATTAACTTACTGAAACTTTCCCAATTTTGGCCCTTTGAATCACTTTCATATTCAGGTTTGGGTTTTTTTTTAATTGTTATTTATTTTCTCTTACACAACTCTTTACATTGGAGTCAGTGCATGAGCATAGTCTTCATTTGGCTAATTTTTAGATTGTAAATTTCTGAAAAACTATACAAAGTTATCAAAAAAACCTGTCAAAGTTGGCCTTTTCAACCTTTTATGGATACAAGAATGAAACAAACCTGCATGACGTAAGTCGTAACATATTTAAATGAAAGTGGACACTGTTAAGATAAAGATTTAGAAAGCATTTCCTCCTGCATACTTTTTCTGCATATTTTTGTCTGTACTATGTTTTCATTAAAACATACCAATTTTTTAAAGTGAAATTTTATTTTCAATGGAAAAATTCAGTTGTCATAGGTAAAATTGTCCTTTTTTGCCCTGGTATTACTGAGGAGTTCAGACACAAAATTCTAGCTATGCAAAATGATTCCAGATAAAACTTGTATTTGTGTTAATAGGTGTTAATGCAGAAAACAAATCTTGAGGAAAATATGATGGTTTTATTATTAGTTATAGTCTAAATGTTTCAGGCAACATCTTTCCAGTTAATTAGAGGAAAACTGACTTGTATATGGATGAATACTCTTGGTGCCATGATTCATCCCAAAGATATTGCTTAAGGAATTCAGTCTCCTAGGTGTAGAATCATAGAATCAGCTAGGTAGGAAAAGGCGTTTTAAGATCAAGAAGTCAAACTGTAGCCCCAGCACTGCCAGGTCCACCATGAAATCATATCACTAAGGGCCTCGTTTACATGGTTTTTGAATGCTTCCAGGGATAGTGACTCTACCACTTCCCTGGGAATCTTGTTCCAATACCTGAGCAGCCATCTGCTGAAGAAATTTTTCCTAATATCATATTATCATAGAATGGTTAAGGTTAGAAGGGACCTTAAGATCATCTAGTTCCAACCCCCAGAGACACAGGGACACCTCACACTGTACCTTTTTGCCCAAGGCTCTATCCAACCTAAACCTCCCCTGGCAAATATATAAAACAATATTGTATATATATTGTGTAAAACAATCATGAAGTTTCTTCAGTAAATCATAATTAATTTCAAAATAAAACTGAAAATCAAAATCAACTGAAACAGTTGCTATTATGAGCAGCTCAGAAGGCAGTTTTTTATGTGAAATTTAATAAATAAATTGAACAAACCCACAAACAAAATAAATTGTAAGTGATTTTTCAGATAAAGCTTCATCAAACTTTTGTTAGCTTTTTAGGGTCCCATTTTAAAAAGGTTTTCTTGTTTATTAAACCTTTAATATCTCAGGTTACATGGATAATATAGGAAACCAGTAAGTGGTTTATAGTCCTTTGAATCTACCTTAAATGCCTGCCAGTGCATTTGGCAGTACTCATAAATTTGACCAGAGATACCCAAATATTTGCAAGTTTTGTTACTTCACAATTAAATATATGGGGCCATTAGTTATGATTCACATAGTTTGTGTTTACATATATTTTGCTTTTTTCTCTAGGAGCTGAGAGAAATACATAACAAACAGCAACTACAAAAGCAAAAGAACTTGGAAGCTGAGAGGCTGAAACAGAAGGAACAAGAAAGGAAAACAGTAGAACTGGAAAAGCAAAAAGAAGCTCAAAGGTAACTACTCTAATTTAAGCTATGTGTTAAAGTGCTAAGCATTTTGCAAACAAGTAAATAAACTCTATTCCAAGGAGCGTAATCTGATCTGAAATAATATATCACTAAAAGGCATGAGTACCCAAGGCCTGGGCCAAGTTTCATTTCAGTGCAGATGATCCCTGTTAAAACTCAGAGAATCTCTTGATTAATCCTTGAATGAGAAACGTGCTGTCGAGTTGAGCTTCTGCATCTTTCTGTGACTGTTGGTGTTGCATACAGGTTTCAGCAGTGTTACTTAAATGTGTAGTGTACTTCTATACCTAGAAAGGTTCTTAAACAGTCTAACTTTACTGACATAAAACACAGAGCTAATGTTTTTCTGCTACAAACTGGGGAAATTTGTTTTCTACAGTTCGATTCTGACGTCGTTTATCAGTAGCTGTTTAATTTTTAGCAATTCTTTTTTTTATAGTCTTAATATAGACAAATGTTGGTCAAGAGATGAAAACAAAGGCCTGGGAACAAGAGGTCTTAAATTATTGGTTATAACATTACGTGGAGTGTGACCTAAAGTGAATTGATAGCCTTTGTTACTGCACGGTGAGTCAAGTTAATTTTCACGTTTCAGGCAAAACCAAAGCAAATTCTCAGTGAAAACCATATCTTCAAACAGAAATCTTGTACACAGAAAGCAATTAACTTTAGATAATTCTTAAATATTTCCATAAATCTGATGTCTTTAAAAATCTTAAAAATCTATTTCAGAAATAGCAAACTTTCTAAAAAAACAGCTTTCCGTCATGAAGAAATAACTACACAAAATATGGTAATTATGATGGAACCTTCCGTGAAAACAAGAAGGATGCTGAGATACTGGAAGTGTAGAAAAACAGGAAATATTCTGTGTCAGAATACTGAATAAAATACTCTGTTTCTTTCCGGAAAAATTGAAATTTAAAAAACAAATTTCAAAAAGGAAAAAATTCTGTCATGGAAAACTGAATCTCTGACTTTTCATGTTGGTGAGCATTATTAGGCATTATTGGTAATGCAAAACTTCATGCTGCTCAAATATTCAGGCTTCTAAGTAATTGTAATGGGTGATAATGAGCAGTCTGCCAGTCTTACTGATTTCCACTTTACACTGAGATGAATAAGGTAAATGGTTAATACTCATAACCTGCAAATCGTAATGATTATGGCAGTGCGCTGCTTTTTAATAGCTCTAGTGAAAGCAAAGGAAGAAAGAATAATCTAAGATCATAATTATGCACACTTTAACCTTTGGCTTAATGATAACCACAATCACTTTATACAATTTTTTGGTAATTATGCACTGCATTATGCACATAATTGAGCAAATGAAGATTCAGACATACATATTTGGGGATGGTAGAGGTCTTTTTGAAGACCTCTTATAGCTAATTAGTCTTAATTGTTTTAAGGCTAATTCCATGCAGACTTGTATGATTCTGGGAGTAACATATGGTTCAGAACTAAAATGAGTGTTTGGGATGAGAACTGCCTGAGCTGTATAATGCAATTGTTGGGAGAAAAAAGGAAACTAATAGAGTGAAAGCAAGTATATGTAAGTCCCAGATTAGAGTCGTATTCCACAATAATTCACATATGAGGAGTCTTGAAGCAAGGAAAAGAGCAGAATGTCAGGTTTTCTATTCCTAACCCTAAGACGTGGCACTCACACCTATGCTTGTGTTTCTTTAGTTTCTGTGTCTCTTCCTATTCCTTTCCCTGTCTTTAACTCATAATATTTATTAGCTTCCATAACAATCAAAGAAAAAAATTCTGCAGCTGCTGTGGAAGGAAAAAAGAAATTACACATACCCACTGTCCTCCCAAGATACAATTTTTTTTTTTTTTTTTGTCCGCTCTTCTCACTCCAGCAGTTAGAGCAAACTTAGGTTATAGGTATGGGAAGCCTTAACTGGAAACCTTAATTAAAAACTTGATTTCCCATTTAAAGCCCATCTGAATAAACTCACTAGGTAAGATGTCACTCAAGTCAAAACAAAGTTCAGCTCTGTGTGCCTATGTGGTGCAGCTTCTGTGTTGCAACAAAGCTATTGATTAATTGGCTCTGAATACTTTGCAGATGAACATATGAAGGACAAATTGAGCAATTAAAATAAGAGGTTGTCAGAACAGTGAATTTATTAACTTGTTAAACAACTTTACATTGAAGGCAGAAAAGCATGGCAGTGTTTCATAGAGGAAGAAGTGATCTCCTTCATACTGGTGTCTTCAGTTCTACTTGTGGCATACTGATGTGGCATATTGAAATAGTGTAGGCAATTTCATTGAGAAACAAAGATTTATTTTTTTTTGAGCTTGTAAGGTAGCTGTCATCTTAAGCAGTTACTTCAACAGGTACCTTCATATCTTTGAGAAGTTATTCTTCTTAATTCAAAACTTACATTGATAGAGATGCGATTTTTGCCCTCTGGTGCCAACCTACTGTTTGGAAAGTGGATTTTTCCCCATAAGGAATTATTTTGGTTTTTGTTTTTTTGTTGTTTTTTTTTTTTTTTTCCCCCACACAGTTTCTGGCCAGGAATTCATGTTATTCTTGGTTTGTGATCTTCTATGTAGCAGGCCAAGTCTGTAATGACCAGCTATTTTTCATGCCTTTGTCACTGATTCTGTGAGTAAGAAGGAGGTATGGAAGTGAAATAGGTCATCTGCTACAGCCTTTTAGAGTTATCTTTACTGGTGCAAATTGTTTCTAGCAGAGAATATTTATTCTTTTTGTCTGTTGTTTTGCCCTCTGTTGGAGGGGAAGGACTTGTTAGCTTTCACAGCTGGGAATGTGTAATTGAATAGTTCTGTAAGAGTGCTGTGTGATGCTTGCAGATATTTTTACTCCTTGCCCCTCAACAGAAGGATCCGGATGGACATATTTTCTGATAACTGGCTGGTTGTTCTTTTTTTTTTTTTTCTCCTGGTTTTGCTATTTTGAGTCTTATTTAGGGAACTTTGCAGCTTTGAGAAAATAAGCAGAACCAGCTTATTTTATATTCCTACTCCTTTTACATTTTAGAGCTGAAATCAGTGCTGAGCAGATTAAAATTGAAGTGTATAATTTGCTGCTTATTGAATTTCAGGGAAAACTTTATGGTAACGGTTAATTTTGAAAATGTCTGGTGATAGCTGTAGCTGATATCTACGGGCCTAAATTAAATAAAAGCAATTGTGGGGCAATTGAAAATGGTAACTTGCAATGCTGATACACTCAGATTGCTTCTGTTAGACTGCTCAGGAAGAGCTTTTCAAAAGCAGCCTTAGAGCTACATGGAACTGAAGGGCATATGTCTGGGTTCTTGGATGCCAAGGAGTTTTGTTTCTTCAGCCAAGGGAAGTTTCTACTCCCTTGTACTCCCTTCTTCCCCCGCTTCCTCCTTCCTCCATATGGTTCATCACTTAAAAAAACTGCATAGGGTTTATGAATCCCATGGAAAATGATGAAAAGAGAATACACTAATACTGTTCAGTCCCCAAGCTGAAACAGGGACTGAACGTGTAAGATACTTAATTGTTATCAAGCTTATAATTTTCAGAACATTGTGAGCTAAGAGTGTTCTAAGATACCTGTGTAAAGTTTCATACAACTAGAAAAACGTAGGTAGATATATTTATTTTCATGTCACTATAGAGGAGAAGAGATTACAGCCTCAATAAAGAAGGTAAAGTTTAGCATTTACGGATCGCTAAAAACTCCAACAAGAGAAAATAGCGTTGAATGGTTTTTTCCCCATCTCACATTTAGCCTCAAAGCGTAATTAGTTTATCATTTCTGTATGCTCAGGTTGCTCTGTACCTCTTTTAGAGTTCTGTGGAATTGTATTGTAAAGGGACAGAATTTATACGCAAATTAAAAAATTGTATTAAAGGCAGGTTTTTTAATGCAAAGACAAAGCAATTCAAGGTAATAGAGGTCTGCACTTAGTAGCTGGTTACATGAAATTGTGTCGTCTCACTTGTCTGAGAGTCACAGCTTTTTCTCTGTGAATGCATATGGAGTCATAGCAAATCTTTCTGAATATTTCTCCAGGAGTCATTGTGTAAGAAGAGGATGTGGAGTGGTTGATAACTCACCAAAATAAAATTAACAGCTCTTACAGGGTATGCAAAAGCCATGAAGAGTACACTTTATTCTACAGATCACGCAAAAGGTCAACTAACTTTTATGGTCTTTTGTTTGACTTGCTTAAAAAACCCTACCTTAATTGTCCAACAGACGAATCCAGGAACGGGATAAACAGCGACTTGATCGAGTGCAACCAGAAGAAGAACATCAGTGGCAAAAAAAAATTCAAGAAGATGAAAAGCAAAAAAGGGAAGAAATAACCAAGAAGAAGGAAAGTGACGATAAGGGGAAACAGGAAATGCAAGAGAAACTGAGCAAGCTTTTCCAACCACATCAAGAGCCAGTCAAGCCAGCTGTCCAGGCTCCTTGGTCAAATGCAGGTAGAATAAAAAATTCAAGAAATGATGTTGCACATGCCTCTTGAACAGTTCTTTTCTGTTTTGTCTTCCTATTTCATACAGAAGAATGTTATGGTTCAGGATTAGGTTGCTAGTCTTATTAAAGTAGATCATGTATGGATTGAGTTCTAGACTCCAAGAGGTTGTTCCTTTAGGCTTCACTATTCTTCCGAAAGGGATAATTTTTAGCAGTGTGAAGCACAGTTGATGGCACTCAGTGCCAACTGAAGAGAGAATCTTAGCTAAAATTGTTGTAAGATCTTGATGCAATATGTAAAAAATTATTCCTGTATTTTTCTTTACCTTTTTTTTTTTTTTTTTTTTTTTTGCTATGCACACAATCTCTGTCAGCTAAGAGCTTTTTCTCTTCTTTCTAACCAACTTAAACTGGCCTTGAACACTTCTGGGGATGGGGCATCCGCAGCTTCTTGGGGCAACTTGTTCCAGTGCCTCACTACCCTCATAGTGAAGATTTTTTCCTAATATCAAATCTCAATCTCCCCTCTTTCAATTTAAAGCCACTTCCCTTTGTCCTATCACTACATGTCTGTGTAAAAAATCCTTCTCCAGTTACGTTTTCATGGAGATCTTTGTCCTGCCAACTTGAAGTACTTTGCTGTTGGGGAAATTTGGTATGTGAAAATGTCAGGACAGTCATGGCCACTTTTTTGTGTTATAATTTTTGCTACATAAAGTTTGCTAGGATAAGCTGACTTGAGGAACTGAATGCTAGAAAATGCATTTTGGCAATGGTACAAATGATTGGGTATCCACATGTTGGACATAGCCTTGGATGGCATGGTTTAGTGGGTGGTGTCCCTGCCCATGGCAGGGGGGCTGGAACTAGATGATCTTAAGGTCCTTTCCAACCCTAACTATTCTATGATTCTATGATTCTAACCTAACTTTTGCCTGTATTGGAAATCAGGGCTCCTCCTTTAGTGGCTTTGATACATACACTAAAGAACTGACTGGAAATGTGATCTTTGTTTAAATGTTTGATAAAATATTGCATAAAGGGAAAATTGCCTTTTATCTTTTAGCCCAAATCTAGAATTGTCAATCTAATATGTCCTCTTGCTAGGTTTTATTTGTGCAGAGTAGCAGAGGGCACTTTTATGGCCAAATAGGCAAAATAGGAAGTGCATTATACAAGAGCAATTTAGCTTATATCTTTGAAGGGTTTCTATATTCTTCTTTTGCAAATGATGCATCTTTAGCAAGTAATTTATTTTTTTTAAAACCACCATCTATAAGCGACCTCTTTTCAGGTAATCTGTATGAGGACGTTTTGAAACATTTTTCTTGGACGCGTAGTCAGGCTGCAAATGAAGCTGCTACACTAGCAGGCTCTAAAAGTATTTGGGTTACCATTGATAAATGCAAGAACATCACTGTTTGAGTAGAACCCATGGCTGATCAGATTTAACTACAAAATCACTGAAGCATTTGGGAAGTTATGTATTTTGCATCAGAAGTACGCCACTCTTTCTCTGAAAATAGCTGTATATATCACAACAGTTAAAATATAGCAATATTTTACCTGATCTTTAGAAGAGAAAATAGTAAAAGTTGTGTTTTAAATAATTCATTTTCATATTTCCCTTTGTGTGAAAGAGGGATAATGTACCTTCCTACAGACAAAGTAAAGTTTGTTAATTTTTGTCTCCACTTTCACCTAATTTTTCAAATATTTAAAAATATTATGTTTTGTTTTGTTTTTTTTTATTATTGTATCTGTGCATTTTTTCCTTTGCTCAGAAAAAGCTCCTCTAACCATTTCTGCTCAGGAGGATGTAAAAATAGTGTATTATAGAGCACTGTATCCTTTTGAATCAAGAAGCCACGATGAAATCAGTATTCAGCCTGGCGACATAGTCATGGTAAGAAGGGGTTGTGATATTACTTGATACAATTACTGAAGTTTTTGTGCTTGTGTGATTGAAATGACATCTATGGCAAGATTTTTTACAGAGTTGAGAAAAATATTTCAGTGAATACTGAAATCGTGTGATATGACAAGTAACCCTCCTATAATAATGGATAGCTTCTTACAGTTCATTGTCAGTGTAAAGTTTAAGCAATCTATGAGTATATCGTATCAGTTTCAGCATGCTGAGCTGTGTGTCTGTCAATGGGTTTAAAAATGTTCCTACACAGAAGTTATCTCAGTGAGAGGTTTCTTGTCTTCCAGTGTACCTAAGAAACAAAGTTACTGTTTTTATTGAAAAAGTGGCTGTTATGTGTGGAAATCAAAAATTGGCTTTGATAAAGTATGGTTCTAATAAGAAATCTACCTTTTTATAAGAGTAGGAAAAGAACAGTGTAAAATTTCTAATTTGGAAAATTTTCTTTATTAAGAGAATGTGATGTTCAGTGTAATACTGTGTGAAACAGTTATGCAAAACCACAAGCTGGCTACTCTTCTTAATGGTCACATAAATGTTAACATAGTCTTTGTATGGTAGTGGTACTTCTTCAGCAATACTGGAAATCTTTGTACAACTCTTGGTGACAACATTTGATGTAATGATCTATTGTAATTGTAGCTTGGAATTGTTTGTATGATAATTAACTCTTTTTTTTTTTTCATCTACTTAGCTCTTATGAGATGCTTTTAAATTCATTTTAAAGAGCATATCCAATAAATAAAATCACATTTCTAAAAATGGAAACTTCAAAACCTAAAAATTTGGTTGCAGGTGTGTTGACAGTGTAATTTCCTTTCCTTTTTATAAGTAGCTGTTGAGATACAGGGATATGACCAGCAGTTCTGGTGTTAATGACTGCAGTTACTGAATGTATATATTAATATTAATAAATTACAAATATGATCTTAGCATACATATATCTGCGCATAATGAAAATTCGTAGTTTAACTATTAAATGATATGTTATTCACTGATATGATTATCAGTGGGAAACTATTTTCATTATAGTGTCTACCCAACAGAATAGATGTTAGGAGCTATTGTGTTTTGGTACAGTTCAGAAAAAATGAACTTGGGAGAAAATACACTTTGTAGACTCTCATAAGTTTTAATGGTAACTATTTTCTTTTGCTTTTTAAATGTGTGTATTCTGGGGAGATGAGCCTTCATCTCAGCCTTTTTATTTTAATTGCTGGGTTTGTGGTGTTAGAATCTGCTTTGGAAAATAAAAGGCAAATCCTGGATTAGTAGCACTACTGAATGACTCGGGAAGAGACCCAGTGCCATTCATTCTAAATAACAATGCAGTGTGTTGGTGGTTTTTCTGCATCAAGTAATAATATTGGTCAGTCAGCTGTTAAATGAGAGAAGACGCAGGTACATGGGTCTCATTAGGCTACTAAAAAATGTGTTGTCTTGCTATCTTGGGAAACAGATTGTAGCCTAGGCATGTAAGTATTCTGTTTTTTTCCTTGAGGAAGAGCAATCACTGGTATTACGTAGACTTGCAGGGAAATAACATATTTTGCCATAAATTTATGATTTTTAAGGAGCATTTCACACGTTTTAGTGAATCTAAGGTAATCTGAATCTTTTTGTTTTTTATTTTTGGACTTTATTTTAGCTTACTCTACAGAACTAGGGTAACTACTCTCAATTTTCTTTATTTAACTTACTTTTGACAATAATTAAACCTGATGATTGATTCTTGTGGGATTTATCTCCTGCTCTGTAGTTATTGCTTAAATGGGCTACTCTTAGAAAAGTTAATATAAGACACTTTTGTGAAATGTGTTATAATTCTGCCTTGCTTTAAATCATTGCTTTCCTGATGGAGGTTAAAAGGGAATGGGTAAGTGTGCTAAATAACTGTTAGGAAGTCTATGCAATTTATTCATTTTCATAAATAGAGATTTTTGTTGCCATGTAGTTTACTTGTTTTTGAATTCACCTAGGGTGAAACTAACAAACTAGCTCACATTGTCAAAAGTAATTTAAGTGCAATGGGCCAGAACTTACTTTTGATAATGGGCATTTGGGCTCCTAGGTTATTCCCTGTCCTTAAGTGTTTGTCATGTCCTGTCCTGCTGAAAGGTTTGAGTTGGTTACGTTTTTTTGGAAAATGATAATTTACAAGCTTACCTGTTAAAGTGTGTCTAATCTATGACATAAATTCTACTCTGTAGTTAAGCTGACATATACATTTAGGAGTTTACTGTGTGCCACAACATAAGCATTGCTTAGGGTAACTGTGTTCTAACATAAGCAAATTTAGCACTTCACCATTGTAATACTTAGAAAATGGCTTTGTATGTGCAGGCTTGTGCAATCATGTCCTGTAATCATATAGCTGTATAAAAGATAATATTCAAACTGTAATTGCCGTGAGCAGAGAGTCCAGCTGTAGCCCAAATCCTTTGACCATGCGCATGGGAGCTAGGTCTAAATCCTGGATGTAACTAGGACTGCAGAATTCATGATGTCAGAATGACTTGTGGCTTTAATAGATGTATAGCTTGTAAATAGTTTTTACAAGTGTAATGCACTTTTATACTGTGTATGAATCTTGAGACCTGTCTTGGTGGAAATGAGGGAGATGAGGGCTTATTCTGAAAGGCAAAGTATTTGCAAATTTGACGAGGGCTTTCTTCTGCCTGACTTTCCAGTACACAGATTAAGTAGTGATGTGTCCTGTGTAACTGTTTAGGGAAGGCGTGGGGTGTGGACTGTATTTTTTTTTTTTAATTTAATTCTTCTGCTTTTTAATTACAGGATTCTTGTATTTTATTTTCTCAACTTGGATTTCTGCTTTCTCTGCTTCTTGCCTTTCTATGTACTTTAAATTTCTTTCACTGCAAACTAGATTGATTTATAATCCTAATTATAATTTAACCCGGTTTTTGTCTGGGAACAAATATTCTGAGCCAAAAAAGCCATACCTTTTTCAGGGCTCTGTCTCTTCAAGAAGCTAATTTTCTAGTATGTGTATGAATATATATATAATATATATATGTACACACAGTGTATGGAATTTCTTTTGGATAGCTCTCTTACAAAGTCCTGCTGGCATTTGATGCTGCTAGGCATTAGGCTCCAGTTTGAAGGAAATGAATGGATTCTTTTGTTGCTGATAATGTTTTATATAATATACTTTCTTTAAATAAATTAAGCATAATTCAATGAAATATGGGTGAATTATTGAATTACTGAACTGTAGTGGCTCTGGTAGCAGAAGAATGTAAATTAAAAAGGAAGTTCATAAGGAAGCTTCCATGGAAAGTCTAAACCAAATTCAAAATTGTAGTTTCTCATCAGTTGTGTTAGTTACTGATTGTGAGAGTTAGAATGAAAGCTCTTTGTTTTAGACAAGCAGACAGCTTTGTTGTGTTAGATCCAGCATATGGCCTCTGGCCTGTAGAGCTTATGTTCAACATTTTAACAGGAGTTCCACTAGTCTCAAAATATCTAGATCAAAAGCCTGAAAGGGGAATACAATTAAATTGGACATTTAATGAATAGATAGTTGAACAAAACAGAAGATGGCAATCAGTTTAGCTTTGATTAAATACTTTTTGTGAGAGTATTTGAGTTTGGCTTTGTAGCTAGAGTGAATATCTACCGTAAAACAGGGCTTCTCTTACAGTGTGCATGTACCGCTGGTGATACATTAGATAACTCAAAGTGAGTAGGCCACTGCAAAGCCAGCCCTTCTGTTGACAGAGGACCTATTGCTTTTTCTACTAAGAGTTGTGTTGCTGTTATTCCTATCACTTGTTTTCAGTTGCTGAAACTAAGTGGTTATAAGCTGTGTCTCGAAGTATGGTTGAATAAATAAAAAATAAAACCATACACTATAATTCACTATTCAGATGTACATTTATAGTCTAGTTATGTTTTGGGGTTAAACAAATATTTTTAAAAATCATAGAATCGCAATGTGGTTTTAGTTGGACGGGACCTTAAAGCTCATCTAGTTCTGCCCCCTTGCCATAGGCAGGGACACCTTCCACTAGACCAGGTTGCTCAAAGCCTTATCCAAGCTGGCCTATCCCAAATAAATTGGGATAGTTTTTCACAGGGACTTGGGGATAGTGGGTTTAAACATATTAGGAAATTAGAACAAATGAATTCTAAAAAGGTGCAAAGGTATTTCTGCAACGTTCCTGTACTGTACTACAGAAACAGATGCAAATTATGCTTTATATGAATGACTGAGAAACCAGTTTTTGTAGAGTTAAAATGACCCTTCAAAGTGCCTTTTTTATGAGTATACATAGAAAACTTAATTGGATCAAATAAGCATAAATTTGAGTATCCTAATAGGCTGTTTTATGAACTATTTTAACTTGAAACTCTCTTCTAAAGAGACATTAAATTGGTTGTAGATTTTTTTTTCTCTGCTTGTACAAAGCATTTCTATCTGAAACAGCAGTTTCAAAGATTAATTTCAAGTACCACAATAACAGTTTTTTTGCTTTTCAGTCCTAATGTTATTGTATGTTAGTGATTCTAGTTGCTACCTGCAAAAAGTTACCACCAATTAAATGACAGTAGAAACTATGTGACTTATTATTACTGTTTACATTGTTCGATTTGTCATCAGGTGCTGTTAATCCATTTCTCCCTCTCTCACAAGATTCACCCTCTGCTGTGACCTTTCATCACTCATACTGCTGCTTTAACAATCCTATTCAGTGCTGCAGTGGAAATTTTGCTTTGCACTGCAGTAAAACCACACTGAACCGATCATGCATGTAGCCCATTTATTTCTGGGTTTGCTTTGAGTTAAAAAGGACTGAGACAGAAGATGGACCCAACAAAAAGCAGAAATAATGGATTGTTTTGCACCAGAAGGGGGGTTTGGGATACAAATTACAATAGGAGGCAAAGAGACAACAGCTGGCTGAAGGCAAAGCAATCTATCAGCAGCTCAAATGAGTAGTCCAGGGGCAATAAGAAGCAAAAGATTTTCAGTTTCAGCCATGTCTAGGCAAAAGAATGGTCCCACCATTGGTCTAGAGTGACTCGTCTGCATCATTGCTCCAAAATAATTTTTTTGCCACTATTTTTTTTCTCTTCTCTAAATAAGCAGCTGATGAGGTTATATTTTGTTAAAATCGATAGAGTGAATTTGTAGGTGTATTTCCAACTGTAGAAGCATCTGGCTTGAGCCACTACTATATGCTATTTTCATGTAATGTACTATACTGAAAACTGCTTTGACTGAAAAATATACTATTTCTTATTCCTGAGCTCATGAAGCATTCTGTTATCAACAGATCCCTCACACTCATAATGGATTTTTAGGAAGTAGTGTCAGGTGATTGAGAAATACAAATATAAGCATCTCTGACTACTGTGTTATCTGCCACTGCCAACTCTTGAGTTACTTTGTAGTTTGAAACCCATGTATTTTGAAATACCAATTGCTAGTCGCCTAAACTGATGAGAGAAATTTTTGCCCAAAACCAGCCATTGTGTAGGGTTGGTCATCTGACTTCATTACTGGCCTGGTTTTACAGCTGACTTGATTACTGCTGAGGAATCTGCAAGTACAGCAGGTTACTGTACAAAGTAGGTGTTATTTACATGTCAGAGGTGCAAACCCTGTTCACATGTATGGATTTGCTTGAAAACTGAGATTCTTTTGACCTATCGAAAAGATTAAATAGCTAGCACACTTAATTTACCAAAATTATTACAGAATACAATTATTGTCTTTTTTCTTCTAAAAATTTTCCGCAGCTGACCTTGCCTTGAAGGTATTTAGCCACCTGATCAATTCAGCAGGGATAGGATAGCAATGGTGAATTACTTTTCTTCTGCAATCTTGCTGAATATGGTTAGCTGCAGCTCACAGTATTTAAATTGATCACTTCTGGGAAATAACAGAGTAAGACATTAAATAGACTGACAGTAGAGTATGGAGAAAAAGAATATATTAAATGTTTAAGAAAACTTAACAGGAAAGTGTGAAGTTTACAACATTGTAGCTTAACATGAATATAATAGCAAGTAGGAATTAAAATATAGCTGCACAACTAGCCCCATTTCATTGTGTTGTCTGTGGCTTGGCAAAGATATGAGAGTGAAGGGAAAGAACAAAAGCCTGCAAGTTTACATATGAAAACTTAACCATGGAATTGTTTTGTATAAATACATTAGCAAATCTGTGGCTTTGTTTTGAATTGTTCAATGGATGTTGTTTTTAATATACTGTGGTTTTCATTGCATTTTCTGCAAAAGAGAATCTAGGCAAACTTGTTAAAAACTATGTTTTGTGTTAGTTAAACCAGAAATACCAGTATTTCAGGGATTTTTCTAGAACTCAGTTCTCCTAAGTCTGTTGTACTGTGGCAGACTTTCAGGCAACTGTTCGAAAACCCGTGCTTGGCTTATGCATCAGGGCTGAAATAAAACTCATTTTTATCTCATCAGCAGGAAATCCTTGTGAGTTTTGGCTTGGGAAAAAAAGGAAAAAAGAAAAAATAAATAAATAAATAAATAAATTGCAAAGCAGTATTGCATTGCAAATGTTCACTTATCTATTAAGATACCATATAAGAAATAGCTGTCAACATAGTTCTCCAAAGGTAAATTAAATAAGAACGACAAAATTCTACCTAGGTGGAACTTACATTTGTAATGAAGGTGTCATGTCTCTGTAACTAGAGAAAGGTAATTGCTGTGGATGAAATGGATTGCTTAAAGGAAAAATTCCATTTGTATGTGATGTTTTTTAACTTTCTAACTTACTGCATCTACAGGTGGATGAAAGCCAGACTGGAGAACCAGGGTGGCTTGGTGGAGAACTGAAGGGGAAAACTGGATGGTTCCCTGCAAACTATGCAGAGAAAATACCTGAAAATGAAGTTCCAGCTTCTATAAAGCCAGCAGTTGATGCAACTGCTGCACCTAAAGTTTCTGTGCATGAAACCACTACGTCAATAGGAACTCCTGCTTCTACAGAGTGTACTACAACTACCAATAACTGGGCAGACTTCAGTTCAACGTATGTTTGGGTAGTGATTGTCACCTTAAATGTGCTGGAGTCCTTTTTAATTGCTTTGACTGTGGTGACATTTAACACAGAGTGTCAAGATTACAAAATAAAAATAGCTTGTTTGAAGGAAAATATTTTTTCCATAGTAAATAGTTAAGATCTCGGCCTTGTGGAACTTTAACCATGCTCCCATCATATTTGCCTGAGCAATGCAGAAGGGCACATCACAAATGAGGATGGTGACATGGTGGAAATTTCAAGGTGTTCACCTTCCTCCTGTTAAATTTAGTTAAAATTATTTGACACTAATCCTCATTGAAGCTTTCCAACTTAGATTATGCAAAAGAAGATAAAGTTAACATGAAAAGATGACTTATTAATTTCTTATTGCTACATTAGTAAGACTGATGCAAGTAGAACATGTGCTTTTCCCTAGATATCTTGTTAACTTTATGCTGTGTACAGTATTATCAACACCTGTGTAAATGGGGTTGGGTAAGTAATTGTCTTATCCTTTGATCATGTAACACATATTTATAAATTAAATATCTAAATATATTTGTGCAATATTACAATACATAGAATCATAGGATAGTTAGGGTTGGAAAGGACCTTAAGATCATTGAGTTCCAACCCCCCCGCCACGGGCAGGGACACCTCCCACTAAACCATGCCATCCAAGGCTATGTCCAACCCCACCTTGAACGCCGCCAGGGATGAAGCATTCACAACTTCCTTGGGCAACCCATTCCAGGACCTCACCAACCTTACAGTAAAGAATTTCTTCCTCAGATCCAATCTATACTTCCCCTGTTTAAGTTTGAACCCGTTACCCCTTGTACCATCACTACGGTCCCTAATGAAGAGTCCCTCCCCAGCATCCCTATAGGCCCCCTTCAGGTATTGGAAGGCTGCAATGAGGTCTCCATGCAGCCTTCTCTTCTCCAGGCTGAACAGCCCCATCTTTCTCAGCCTGTCTTCATATGGGAGGTGCTCCAGTCCCCTGATCATTCTCATGGCCCTCCTCTGGACTTGCTCCAACAGCTCCATGTCCTTTTTATGTTGAGGACACCAGAACTGTACACAGTACTCCATACTCAACATGAGGTCTCACGAGAGCAGAGTAGAGGGGCAGGATTGCCTCCTTTGACCTGCTGGTCATATTCCTTTTGATGCAGCCCAGGAATACGGTTGGCTTTCTGGGCTGCAAGTGCACACTGCCGGTTCATGTTCAGTTTCTCATCGACCAACACCATGAAGAACATGAAATGTTCTTTTTCAAAATTTTCATCAACTAGGTCACAGTAGCTTTTCTAGTTATTTAAACTTTTGGTTTACTACAGTCATTTTTCTGAGGAGGGAGTATAAGACTTAATCTTGAGCTTCCTGGAGATGTCTGGCACATACTGGATGTTTTTGTTTCAATAAATCATACTTTTGACAAAGCTATTTCTACCCTGGGTGGATAATGCATACTTTCAGGCTTTTCATAAAAATTAATACTCAGTTTCAATACAAAGTGAATCCCAGGGCATTTATACTAATAATACAGTCCTTGACATAATGTAAGGGTTAGGGATGGTTGTGGCTTTTCGACACTTACAATCTAGGTGGACAACAGTTGATTACTCCAGCTAATAGGACAAGCAACATTCAAGGGCAACTTGGGTGTTTAAGATATGTGCATTGTTTAAGATAGGTGCTTTGTTTACACTTCTACAGTTCAGGGGATTTTGTTCATTTAAGTGGGTATCTGAAGATAGAGTTGTGGATTATGAGATTTAGTTGGCATTTTAAAGGACAAGATATGACATAAAAAAGATTAAGAGGTTGCATAAAACTGAAGAGTTGAAAGAAGTCAGTAGGAAATAATTTTAAGCAAAATTGAAAAGGTAAGGATTTGAATGAGAAGCAGCAAAATTATATGTAAGGGAAAGGGATGTAAGAGCTCAGTGGCATGCAAGTGTGAAGATTTCAAAGCAGTTTTGAAGAGAATAATTATTTTTTTAAGTTAGCCCTTTCAAATGTGTATAATATGGACTGTACTACTTCTGTTGTATTGGGACACAGCTAAGAAATGAAAGTAAATTACAGGAACAGCTGATCTTAAGTAGCAAGGACAAGCAACTCTAGAGATTGACTTTTTAAGATAAGCCTGAGTACTAGCCTATGTTTGCACTACTTCGACCTGGGAGTTATGATGCTTATGGAATATTCAGTTAAAGTAAATTAACCTGGCATGTAGAATTTTTTTTTTCTGCACTGTCTTCCTGCATGAATGTTTTTATTCAGTTGAAAATGATAGGAATTATGTCATTCTCTTCAGCTGGCCATCAAACACTAGTGAGAAACCAGAGACTGATAACTGGGATGCCTGGGCAGCTCAGCCATCTTTGACTGTTCCCAGTGCAGGGCAGATGCGGCAGCGATCAGCCTTCACTCCTGCCACTGTTACAGGATCATCTCCCTCTCCTGTCTTGGGTCAGGTGAGTGTCTATATTGATTGAAACTGTTCTGATCCAGCACAAACATTTGGAAAGCAAATTATGAACATTGACCATGCATTATAACAGTCCCCTGAGGTAGGTAAGCTATTCCATTTTGGAATGATGAACAGGTAGTGTAAATCCATTCACAACATCCATGGAAAATTTAACATGAAGCAATTTTTGTTCTGCTTTTGTGCTGACTTTTTTAGACTCTGGTGATCCAGCCTTAATGCTTTGGCAGAATGCCAGTTTTGGATCACTTCTTTGGGGCTTTCCTGAGTCACCTGACAATAACCTTCACTCCAAAGTGGATTATGTAGTGAAGTGGAATAGCAATGGCAAAGCTTCACATCAGATGAATTCCGTCCATCTGCTAAGGCATTTTCTTTTCCTCAATTTAACAACATACTGTTCTTGTAAGCTTATGTGTTCTGAAAAATGCTGAATATCTTAGTATCTTAAAGCCAGAAGAGTTGGAATGTACAATGAATAACTTGCCAGCATAATTTTCCTTGAAGTTTAAGTCCTGCCAAAATAGCTTCATGAAGGTTTATTACATTTATACCTTAATTGTAAAACTTGAGTTAATTTGTTAAGCAAAACCTCTGGTAATCTTGCATTGTATTGATTATGTGTTAACAGATAGAAATGTAGGAGGACTGTAAATGTTTCAGGTATTACTTTGTAAGTTTAATTGACTGACTTTGCTTTATACAGTTGATGAACAGTGTGTGTATTTTGTTGCTGTATAAGTAGCATCAGAATATAATTCCTTAAGTAGCTTTCTTTGTGAAAGGCGGTGCACATCTGACTTCTGTCTTTTTTCTTAAATTGCATTAGGGTGAAAAAGTGGAGGGGCTTCAAGCACAGGCTTTGTATCCTTGGAGAGCCAAAAAAGACAACCACCTTAATTTCAACAAAAATGATATCATCACAGTTTTGGAGCAGCAAGATATGTGGTGGTTTGGAGAGGTTCAAGGACAAAAGGGATGGTTTCCTAAATCGTATGTGAAGCTTATTTCAGGCCCCATCAGGAAGTCAACGAGGTATTTTACTTACTTTCACTGTAGTTCTGTACTGTAAAAGATAAATATGAAGAGTTGCACGCTTGAATCTTAAAGTTTAGAATCTACTCTGTAAAAATGCTTCTTTTATGTGACTCTCTTTTGGGCAGTTTTGACTCCCAACCCTGGCAATTTTTGTGGGAGGAATAAGAAAATTGACCACAGTTCTTGTTGGGCCATGCATAACCAACAAAACATTTAAGGTTTTCATACTATGTGACATGCAACCAAAAAAATAGTGGATTGGATTTTATGAGTTACAGCTGCGTAAGTCATAGCTTATCTTTCCCCAAAAATAAAAAGGTATACTTCAAAACTTAACCACTTATCACTACTCTTGGAGGATGAAACAATCAAAATCTGGTTCTTTGTGAAGGCAACATTAACATTAGTAATACAAATGAGAATGATGTTAGATTTATTTTTTTTCATGAGGAAGAAAAGGAGGTGTAGGAACTTGTGTATTTAAGGCAGTAACCTAAATGTAACCATGCCTGGCCATTGTACATTTAATTTGCACATTTACTGTCTCTTCTTTTAAATTGTAGGGAATTACTTACGGATGCATATAGTGTGGTTTTTTGTTTGCGTTTTTTTTGTGTTTGTTTTTTTTTTTTTATTTTTATTTTTATTTTGGTGTTTTGTGTTTCTTTTGCTTTTAAATATAATAATTAATTTTCTGAAGAGATTTAATTTCTTAAATAACCATTATTTTCTTCTAAAGCATGGATTCTGGTTCCTCAGAAAGTCCTGCTAGTCTGAAAAGAGTAGCATCACCAGCAACTAAAGCAACCATGTCGGGTGAAGGTAAGCATTTCAAACTGAATGGGATTATTAGTATTTTACTATGTAGTTAAGTAGAGTAAGTCTGCTTATTACCAGCAACAAGCTTAGGATCAAACCTTAGTGTTTTAAGATCAGGCCTGTAAAATTGAAATGCAAATCAATTTGCATTTAGAATGATTTAAAATTATTATAGTAATAATTTATGTAACTTGTGTATAGAGAAAAATAATTTCACATGCTATTAAATTATCTTCTATAGTTTGTACTGTTTGTTGTACAAATATTTTGGTAACAATGCACAATCTGGAATGTTTTTTTTTTTAGAGCACCAAATAAGCACATCTGTACATGTACTTTATGATGTCAGGAATTATTAATGTCTCATTTTCACCCAAAACTCATTTCCAATGTTTCATTACAGCTCCTAATTGAAGAAATTGCAATCAGTTGTAGAATGTTGTGATGCTCATAGTCAAGGCTACACCTCATTTTTAAAGATGGAGCCTGGGGCATAGACAGATAATTGTCAGGCCTCTGGAGGGTTTTAAAACTCACATCCCTGTCCTGTGTGGGCGCTCTTAATCCATTTTGGTGCAGAGTCAGCTAGATCAAATCACAGTCAGAGTAAGTTAATGAATAGGTTACAAATGCATATTTGTATATAACCTCAACAACACACCTGAATTTTTTTTTTTTTAATTACAATTCTACAGGCAGTTTAAAGTGAGGGTCTTGTTGGTTACCAGTGTATTTAATTTGCCACTGGCATGAGCACTACAGAAATTAAAAGGAGATAACTGTAAAGATCCATGTAACAAGAAAAATGAGATAATAATTTATTGCAAAATACAACTAGTCTTGTTCGATATTATTATTGCTCACTAACTATATAAAAAGGATCACAACTTTTTAATAAAGCACTTCAAGAAACCTGTATTTTTAAGATATGGTAAATCATGGATTTATCATCTAATATTACATTTAAAGGATTTAAGAAAATTTCCATTGTATCGCATACATTATGATGTTTAATGTGTGTGTTGGTGTGTATGTGCATACAGATTTGTGTGTTCTTAAGCTCCAGTTGTTAGACAAACCGCTTCATTAAGGATAGTAATTGTGGCTTGAATTCTCACTGAACTTCCCTGAGCTAAGCCTTTTGTTCAGATTTAGTGTTCTAGCAAATAGAACAATTGCCAGCTTCAGTGGATACTGGCATGGTTTTGTTACATATGCATGAAAGTCTCACTGAAATACTGTGAATTGCTCTTAGGTCCAGAGCTGGTCCTAGAATCAGAGGGATATAATCTTCAGAAATCTGTTTTGTGCCCATATAAAATGTGATAATGCTCAGTTAAATAAGAACGTATGAAGTTGTGTAGAAAATGTTACTGAATTGTATGAAATTCTTCTTTGTAATCATTTACGTAAATTTTTTTTCATGTAGCTCTGTGATTGAATTATGCATTGCATTTCTCAACATCAGTCTGCTCTAGTGTTTTTGTGCTTGAATACTAAGTAGTTGACTGTGTTTTAACAAAACAGAACACATACGGGCTTTGTCTTAACATTTCCCAGCCATCTGTTGCGTAAGATGCAATGAGATGTGTACCCTTCATGCAAAGCTTCAAGTAATGAAAGACTTCGTTGTATATGAGAGCCAAACACCATATGTAAAATGAAGACTGTTCAGATATTTGGATACTGAGACTTTCCATCCCCAAGACTGAACAGTCCAGCCATCAGCAGAAAACAGAGACCATTGGGAAATACGTTTTCAGGGTAGTTTCTGTACAATTTATAATTTATGTACATTTTAATTTACTAATAAATTATTAAAAAAAACAGAACCGCAAACAAACCAGAATCAGTTTGATAGATTGTATTTAGTTCTGATGGATATCATTGTATGTATTAAATATTGAGGTTTTTATGAATAGTAATTAATAAATTTGTCTTCTCTCTACCCTGTGGATAGACTACATTATATTAGTTAGGTTTTGCAAATGATAATTGAGTAGTTTTATCAAGTGTTTTCCCATGTTCTGTATTTCTCTCTTACAGAGTATATTGCTATGTATACTTACGAAAGTTCTGAACAAGGAGACCTAACTTTTCAACAAGGTGATATGATTCTTGTAACAAAGAAAGATGGCGACTGGTGGACGGGAACGCTGGGTGATAAATCAGGAGTTTTCCCATCTAACTATGTGAGACTCAAAGATTCTGAGGTAGAGACGTATTGAAATGTTATAAACTTGAGCTGGGGAGTTTATTTGGTTTTATTTGGTGTTGGAGTGATAATTGCAAGTCAGTGGATCTTATATCCATTATTCTTCTATAAGGGAGATGTACAAATATTTTACAGTTGTATTGAATATGAGATTGAAAAGGGAAAACAATAATAGTTGTACCTTATAACATAATGTCATAAATAACTTTGGATCATATATTAAAATTAATCTTGCATATGTTAATAGTTAACTTGGCGGTTTTGTAGAGACAAATCAGAATACCTATGACTACCTTGTTCCTGGGGCAAGTTTTTAAAGACTACGTTGTATCTTACTGCCATTATTTTTTAAAAAAGATAGAGTATTTTTTCAGTCTATTATATTTCCCTCCCCCTCCGTCATTTTCTTGCTATCAAGGGAAACACATTTTAGAACAAAACTTAGATAACTACTGTATTTATTTAAAAGTTCTTGGCTGGATGATAGAGGTTCTGTTTCATCTGACTTTTATGCTGGAATAATCCAACAGAACATGTCCCTATTACATTTTTTCTTTTTTCCTCTTTCTTTAGGCATTCTAAAGAAAGATGTTTTCTCATTTATATTCCTCATCTATTTGAGAGGATAACACAACTGCCTAATATGCAGTAGCTTAGAATCATAGTTGAATACAATGCTAATCTCTTGACAAGAAAGAGTTCTTGTTTATGTCTGTAAGAGTAATAGTGGTTTTAAAAGTAAATAAATAAGTAAAAATTACTGGATTTTTAGAAATCTAGTTGGTAAGGCTTTTTCCACAAGTCTTGAATTCTGTGTGTATGTGATGCAACTCAATGACTTGCAATATAAAGTTTGAGCAAAGTCACTCCTTAAAATCATTTCTGTTGGTGGAAAAGCCAAAGAATAAAACCTGCACCGAAGTATGTACCTGTAGAAGGCCTTTATATAATACATTTCTAGATAGTACAGAAATTTCAAGAACTCTGAGACAGGATTAAAACCAATTTGCAGATAATAGTATTTAGTATTGCAGTCCTTGGGGAAAAACAGTACTGTGATATTTCTTTCAGAAACATTTTAGAAACTTTTCTCATCTATATTTTATGTCATGTAACAGCTTTCTTCAATCTCTAGAACTAATCATTTTAATACTGGAGAAGTTCTGTCCCAGTTTTGATTAGTTGTTACCTTCTGTTTGAGGTACACTTTTCTGGGCACATTAAGACTGTAGTTTCATAGAACAGAATCGTAGAATCATTTAGATTGGAAGAGACCTTTAAGATAATCCAGTCTAACTGCAAGCCTACTCTTGCCAAGTCTATCACTAAACCATGTCTCTAAGCACCTTATATCATAGAATCATAGAATCATAGAATAGTTAGGGTTGGAAAGGACCTCAAGATCATCGAGTTCCAACCCCCCTGACATGGGCAGGGACACCTCCCACTAAACCATGCCATCCAAAGCTATGTCCAACCCCACCTTGAATGCCGCCAGGGATGAAGCGTTCACAACTTCCCTGGGCAACCCATTCCAGGGCCTCACCACCCTCACAGTAAAGAATTTCTTCCTCGGATCCAATCTAAACTTCCCCTGTTTAAGTTTGAACCTGCTACTCCTTGTACCATCACTACAGTCCCTAATGAAGAGTCCCTCCCCAGCATCCCTATAGGCCCCCTTCAGGTATTGGAAGGCTGCTATGAGGTCTCCACGCAGCCTTCTCTTCTCCAGGCTGAACAGCCCCAATTTTCTCAGCCTATCTTCATATGAGAGGTGCTCCAGTCCCCTGATCATCCTCGTGGCCCTCCTCTGCACTTGTTCTAACAGTTCCATGTCCTTTTTATGTTGAGAACACCAGAACTGCACACAATACTCCAAGTGAGGTCTCACGAGAGCAGAGTAAAGGGGCAGGAGCACCTCCCTCGACCTGCTGGTCACACTCCTTTTGATGCAGCCCAGGATACGGTTGGCTTTCTGGGCTGCAAGCGCACACTGCCGGCTCATGTTCATTTTTCCATCAACCCACACCCCCAAGTCCTTCTCCGCAGGGCTGCATCTTTTAAATACCTCAAGGGATGGTGATTCATTCACTTCCCTGGGAAGCCTGTTCCAGAGCTTGACAACTCTTTCAGTGGAGAAATTTTTCCTAATATCTAATCTAAACCTCCCCTCGTGTAACTGGAAGCTATTTCCTCTTGTCCTATTGTTTGTTACTTGGAAAAAGAGACTGATGCCCACCTCACTACAACTTCTTTACAGGTAGTTATAGAGAGCAACAAGGTCTTCCCTGAGCCTCCTTTTCTCCAGACTAAACAACCTCAGTTCCCACAGCCATTCCTCATCAGACTTGTTCTCCAGACCATTCACCAGTTTTGTCACTCTTCTCCGGACCCGCTCCAGCACCTCAATATCTGTCTTGTAGTGAGGGACCTAGAACTGAATACAGTATTACAGGTGCAACCTCACCACTGCTGAGTACAGGGCGATTATAACTTCCCTAGTCCTGCTGACCTCACTATTTGTGACAAAATGATCAAATGTAACCCATTCTAAGTGAGCACAGGTACAGTCCTACCTGCCACACTTTTGCTGCCACTGTCTTTCATCTGACCTGTTAATAAGCCAGTTCAGGACACTACCCAGAGCAGAAAACTAGTCTAGCAGAAGTAATACGTACGTCTAATATGTTACGAAACTGTCAGTAGCGGAAGTAGTATGGAAGGAGAGTAGTGAAGGAGGCAAGATTGCCACAGCATTGGCTTATATTAGCTTGTCTTGATTTTCAGCTGCATTCTTAGCTGGCTTTTGTGTTAAATACTTCATTTTAGAAGCAAAACATTGTATCTTACATTTAGTATGTGGGTTTAGATATGCCTGTGCTCATTCCTACCTTTTGGTTGCATCAGATCTAGTGACTATGGACCAGGAGATAAAGTTAGATCAAGTCCCAGACTAGAAGAGGAGCACTTAATAGTTCATTTAGTTGAAGCATTGTAGCTGTGTCACTATGGATTCCGTCACAGCAGGCTAGCTTGTCTTTTTGACAGAATAAATTTTGTACAGTTGTAAGTTGTGGAGTTTAGGCAGGATATAGGTTTACCCTGACAGCATTGCTCAGTGAGAGTTCAGACAAGAAATTCTTAACTCTATCCCCAACTCTAGCAGCTTGATTCTCCCCTGAGTGGTGCGACATCACTTCAGTGTGGCAGAGGCATTTGTGGGTCTGTATCAAGGAATTTACCTGGTTAAGAAAAGCACTCCTTTTGCAGTCAAGGATGTGGGTTATAGTTCAGCCCTGACATACATCAAAAAGATGGTGGCTTGTCCCATGGCAGTTTAGGAGCAAGTGTACAGCTAATTGCCTCGCCTATAGAATATCTTGTAGTTGTGAAACTGAGCCCTAAGTCTCTTTATATTACCTGTAAGTTTGTATTGTACTTGATGAGAGAAAACTTGCGCAGTTAGCCTCCTTAAACCCTTTTGAGTCCTGGTTTATAGGTAGATAGTAATAGTTGCTAATTAGTTACTTAACCTCACCTACGTTCTTGTTAGTTAAGTCTCCTTTGAACTTCCATGAAGAAACTGCTTTCGTTTTTCTCTCAAGATATTTCCAACAGAATTTAGTCTCAACACTTGGGAGTTTATTTTCAGATGTGCACAGCTGCCTTTTGTGCGCCTTTAAGAACTGGTCGCTTGTCCTTTCTTGTAGGAGATAGGCACACACAGTTGCAAATCTTCCTTTTTCTGAGAGATCTCAGAAATAGATATTCAATACTGAAAATGATTTTTATTAGAGAGGTCAATTTGATGTTTCTCTGATCTCAACTTATCTGGGGTTGAAAAAGCTACATGCAGTTCATCAAAAAATGCTCCAACTGCCCTGTTTGCTGGTGAAAATTACATCTTCAGATAAAATCTTGATGAGAGAGGGCGGAAAAAGCACAGAGCTCATGAGATCTTGATATCTGGGATGCTTATTTTCATAAAGTGATTCATATGCCCTGCAGGACATATTTCTTGTTCCAAATGGATAATTGCCATTGCACATACAATGTTTTGCTGTTCAGCTTGTTCACAGAGCCAGTTTTTACAAAGGATTTCACAATAGTGGCTGTCTGTTAACTTTCAGATGTGCCGCTGTGCTTGGACAGCTGGCTGATTGTGGAAAATGTTACTAAAAGAGAAAATTAATTTAATGTGTTCTGCACTATTGACTTAGGCCCAAATAAAAAGTGAGGCAGTGCTGATCTTTAAACAGCAAGCATGGAGTTTGTAGAAATGGTTATAAGCCTCAAAGTATCAATGGTTAATACATCAGAAGAAAATTTGTTTTGATCTGTTCTTCTGTACCTAGTCCCAGGCTACCCATTTACCTAAAGTTGCTAAATGAAACTATTTCCTGTTCCTCAAAGTTTTATCTTATCAACAGAATGAAAGTCTTTGTTCTTCAAATAAATGACAACACTGGTTCATGGTCTGTTCTCAGAGTTTTCATTAGGTTGAAGTAGATGGCTAAAGATCTGTAACAAGTCTTTATTGCATCATGCCTTTCTTGAGATTGGAGATAATTACAATAAGATATGAAGCTTATATGGTGGACTTCGAAACACAAAAATTTAGATGCTTCTAGTTACAAAACTTTGTATAAATATCCTGAAAATAGTAACAGTCTGAATGTATTTCTTCTAGATTCTGAAGGCCTTACTGTACAACACAATTGGCAAAAGTACTTCTGTGTCTTATTAAATTAACAGAGCAAGTTCTGCTTTACTATTTCAAGAGACTTTATCACTTGTTACAAAATATCCTCAAATGCAGTTAGTCTCAGGTGTGCAAAAGGGAAATAGAATGGGTTATGTCTTCTTCGCTGTGTTTCTCTTAACAGAATAGAAAATACTTCTCCATCTGCTGAGTGGGACAGGAGTTGGGTCCATCTTAAATGCATTATTTATGAATTATTATTGAAGTACTGCAGGACTGCTCTATATATTTCTTCTACATTTTTAGCAAGGATTCAAAGAATCCTCAAACAGAATTCAGACACAGTTGGTCAAGGTGATTTTGAAGTTTCTCTCTTAAAATAATCTCTATGTGTTTACCAGTTAACTGTAAAGATACAGTGTCACAGCCTGTTTCATCTGTCTATATGCTCCTAATTTGGCAACATGGATGTTGACTAAGTGATATTTTGAAGGAGTGTGTTCTCTGAAGGTCTAAACACTTGTTCTTTATTGAGGAGGGGGGAGGGTGTTTCCCTGCCAGAAACATTTTCCAAAGCAGAATTAATTCCTCATATTACCATATCATTGCAGTTGCCACCTTTGGTTCCATACAGCCGTTTTGTCTGGATCATCTTCTCTTTGTCCCCAGAGCTAAACTTACTCTTTGTACCTGATCTCTCCATGATGCTTTCCTGTTTCACTTTTTTTTTTTTTCTTATTATAGGTTACAGGGGTTGTAGGGAAATGTGGAGGGCTGAAGGGAAAGAAACAAACATAGGGAAGAGAAGAAGTTTTGCTGGCTTTGTAGAATGTAACTAGAATGAGTTGTTTACAATGACAAGGAAGCAGCACCAAGGCAGCAGTATCCAAATATCATTGAACTTAAAACCGTTGCATTTCCATAACCCTTCCCAAAATTTAAGATGTGAAATGTCAAAAAGTGTGATATGCTAGATGTATGTAAGGTGCTTTGGTGCCAAATTAAAAATAAGTAAATAAATAAATTATTCCCATCCCCACTCTTACCTTTCAATATCAGCTACAGCTTCTGAGGTAGGCAATGCCAACTCTGCTGGGTTTTCTGCTCTTTTTAGATGGGGTTGGCTTGACTAATTCAGCATTGTGAGGTGATATGGTTCACTCTGAAAGATCAGGCTTCTGCAATAATTTTGCTGCAGTAGGTTTTCTGCAAGATGTTAAAAATGTGGATGTCTCTGAGCAGCTATGTAATCTTCAAGACAGATTGAAGATCTATCTAATACTTTATTTCATGGAGGCATTAAGAAACCAATGCATGTTTTAAAATGGCCCCGTTTTCTCCATCATTTAACTGGTTTTTGGGTTACTCTTTACATTAGTTTCTGCCAGAATCCCCAAGTTTTCAAAGCATCGAGTTAATATGGAGAATATTGAGGATAAAGTGTTCCTTTCCATACAGGATTTAGGATTCTGTGAAAACTTTCAGGTCATTTGATGTAGGCTCCCAGTTTGTAAGGGAGATCCTAAAGGAGAAGTTCAGGGGAAGTGGAAGTGCTGTGAGCCTTGCTTGAAGGCAAGAGGGTATATATGGTTATTCAGCATTCCTGGCCAAACTACAGTTTAGATTTGTTATATTGCTGTTTTTTATATCAAACCTTTTTATTGTGGAATATAAGACTGGCAATGTCTGTGAAGAAACTGAAGTAATTATTTAGGGGCAGGGGAAGGCTGTCCTAGACAGGGGTGGTGTCTGAGGATTGAGGATGACTGAGGAAGGGAAGCATGCAAGGGACAAAGTTGAGACCGCGAGCTGTTCTGAATACTCAAATTGCATCTATATAAGTAGACCTGTGAATGCATTAAAATAAATAAATAGAACTCTTCCCAAATAACCAGTTTCCTCAAGGGAAGGCTGTTCAAAGGCTTTTCTTGCAAATCTCTTGGCCTTGACGATAATGATATTTGTCCCTTAACTCACCCCATTTAGGTTCAGAGGAAACAGCTACAGATAAATAGCTATTTTTGCTCTCACTTGTGCACAGAAACGGTGGTGAGGATTTTAGTACTGCAAGCACACACCACCTGCAAAGTTCAGATGACTTGTCTGAAAGGTGCAGTGATGACACTGACAGTGCTAATGAGCCATATGAGAATTTTTGTAATTTGTAATATTAACTGTATTGAAATAATTATATCCAGTTAGTTTTTAAGCATATTTACAATCCCACTATTTGTAGAGTTGAAAACTACTATTATTATCTTAATAGAACTTGTCAGAATTCATATTCTGTAGATATGTAGATTTATAATTCAGATGCTGTATAATCTGGAATTACATTGGTACTTGCAGTCCATGAGAGGAAGAAAAGAAGTCTACACTTTTATATAGTTGATCATCGACTTCCATACACTGCTTGGTATCTATTCCTGGATATAAATTGCCATCTAAAATATTAAGGGTTTCTGTAAGAACGGAATCTTTCTGTGAGAGTTTTTACATGCTTGTTTAGTGTGTTAAACTGAAGCATTGTAAATAATTTTCATATACTGGAGAGATAAATATGAGTGCTAAACTTACATTTTACTTTCTATTTCAAGGCTCCTGGAGCAGCTGGAAAAACAGGAAGTTTAGGGAAGAAACCTGGTGAGTCATATATTGTGACAGCACCTCTTATTTATTCTTAAGTACTCAAGTTCAAAGGCAACAAAATCTTTTCCATGAAAATAAATTGTTTGCTCTTGGTCATTTTGTATAAATCTTCACTCCTGAAAACTGTCGGATAGCCTTTCAATCAATTCTGTCAATCACTAGATAGCATAGCATGTAGCTAGAGAATAAAAATCTGCTTGCTCGAAAATGAATGTAAGCTTGATGATACAGAACAGTGGAAGCTTACAAAAAGCTCAAGTTTGTCTGTGAAAATGGAAACGTGCATTCTTATCCCGTGGTTTTACAGCATTTTGCCCAGAATACTACACAATATGGTACAGGTAGGTGCTGTGAACTCTTGTGCCTGCCTGTCATTTTCAAGGGCACATACTTTGTATCCATTCTATGTAGCTTACTGCCTGTCAAGCCTGGTCATGCTGCAGATGATCATGTTGCAGATTACTTTTTGGCTAGAAAGAAGTCCCCTGGCTCTTGGGGTGGTGAGGGCCGTCCTTCCGAGCAACCATTGTATTTCCAAAGATTGTTAAAAAGGGCATTCTGTGTCACTGGCAGGCATCTGTAAACTTTCCAGAGGACACCTCTTTTTTTTTCCCCTCTGTGTATTTGTTTGCTTTTATACCACAATGATGACTTGTGCATTGAGCTGGATCAAACTAGAGAGGGAGTGCTTCATGCTTTTTTGTCCTTTCCTTTGAGCCTTGTTCAGTTGCAGTGAGGTGGTTCAAGGATGTAATCTACCAAGTCTTGCCTTACTTCCACACACACAGAGGCATATTTTGTTTCGTGGGGTGGAGGTTTCGCTTTGTCTCCCTGAACTGGTTGACTGTGTAAGAGGAGGAGGGGAGAGCAGCCCAGATTCATTTGGCTGCTTTTACTTTGACATGTGAGCAATGAGCTGCTCTTGTCAAATCTTACTGATCCATCTGTGGGAAGAAGGGCTTGGCAGTAAACAACTCCTGCCCTTTCTAACTTTCATTTACATGATAAAAAATAGTTATGTTAATAGGTACAAAGCTCAAAAGAGGCAGACAAGATGAGAGATCTGGGAACTCTGGAAGTGATACCTGGTAGGAATAGTGAGAAGATGGTGATAGGGATGTTTTTTTTTCCTGTGTAGGAGAATGGTGGATAGCAAGACTTCAGCCCAGAGTACCAGCCTTATAATTGCCAGTCTTCTGAATTTGAATCAGTGGAGACTGGGGGGATGTTGACAAAAGCTGTGTTCAGAACAATCCTGCCTATTTTTCAGCAAGCAGATTCATGGATGTTTTTACTATAAATGAGCTGCAAATACAATGAAATGCTGATGAACTAATTGAAATATTCCTGTTTATTTTAGAAGCAGCAGGACGAGTGGGTGGGAGTTGGTAAGAGTGTGTGTTTAAAGGGCAAGGGCAAAGGAACTGCTGTCTGAATTTGAGCAGCAGTATGATGACAATCACCTCTGTGAGAAGGCATTTATGTTTTGTTTTGTCTTTTTTTTCCTAAATGTACCTGTTTTAGTAGAGGCCACATTTTTTGGCCTGGACTGCAATTGAATTGGATCTCTTCTCAGTAACTCAATACTTGAATAAATCAAAATTCAAAAGGCCTTCCTGGCAGGAAAGCTTTTTCTCTTTTGTTTTTTGCTGACTTGTTTTCTCTGACTTTCTGCTTCTCTGTGACATATAAAATGAATGTTAAACTTGTAGTTCCTATTGTAACTTTTTTTAACCCATAGTCCACGGTAAAAATTCTTTATGCTGCTAGTTGGCGAAAGTGGATATCTGATCCCTGGAGCCTTGTAAATCACCTTTTTGTGGATAAAAATGAGAAATTACTTGTTATAAGATGCAAAATACAAGATTTTTGTTCTTTCAGTATGATATACTGAATATTATAATTGCCATGGTAGTGAGAGAGGTTTTTGACTGATTAAAAAAAAAAAAAATTATTTATTTATTTATTATATATATATATACAAATTCCCACAGGTAATTTGTTTGCTTTTGTTCATTTTGCCTCCTGAATGCCTCTAGGGTTGACAAATTCGTGTGATTCTGTGAAAAAAATCTGTCAGTGCAAGGAGCTTGCAGATTTCTAGCAGTATAGCCATGTTTCCTGCCAAATAGCTTGCTTGCCTTCCCTTGGTACAGGACAGACTACCACTGCTGCTGGCTTTTCTCTATGTAAACCTTTCCATTCTCCTATCATCACCTACTATATTTTACTTAGAAATTCTTTCTTTTATCTCCTGCTTTCACACTTCGTATGCTAAGTTCCAGATCCAGGTTTAAAGTATTTTTCTAACTCTCAGTTACTGGCTTTTTATCACCTGTTCAATTCCACCTCTGTGTACCTGCCTCTCCCCTCTTTGAGCTGTCATGAGGGAAGTTCTGCCATAGTTAATTCTGTGTGTGTCATTTGCGGTGACCTCAGATAGTTTATCATCTCTCTGCTTCTTCCTTATGTTGTTCTTTTACATCTTGAATGCTTCTCTGAGCATTTTTAATTTTCTTAATCATCTTTATCTTATCGTTTTCCTGTCAGCCTTCAAATCACTTTGTTGTTTCTTCCCTGAAACAAAACCTCCTTCTGTTCTAAAGGAATTGGCTTTGTGGTTTTCTCCGCCTACAACTGCATTTTCAATGATAGCTCCCTTTCTCTGCCTTACCAGCAGACTCCCCCTTCCTCTCCCAGTCTGTGGGTGATGTGTTGTTACTGAGCCTTTGGTGTTTCTCTTGGCCACAGGAAGTTTGGCGAAGTAGGACGGTGCCCAGCACTGTGTTATTTACTCAGTATGGCTGCCCGTGAGAAAGCTGGAAACCACTTCTGTGTACTTGCTCCCTTCAGCCTCAGCCCCTTTTGCTGCTGCTGCTGTGTTGACTGCTAGTCCACCTGACACTCTCTGTCACATTGCTTTCTGCTACTTTATAAAGGGACAAACTGAAGGAAGGTTTGACCTCTGTCTGCTTAGTCTTCCAGTGCAGTTCTTTAGGATAGACTAGGTTGAAAATAACAGATACTGGTATTTATTATTTTACCATGATTTTAAAATAAAATCTAAAATCTCAAGCAATGTATTGATCTGTGATCAGGTAATTGCTGAGCTTTTAAGTTAAACTGTCTGCTTTGTCACAGAAGCAGTTGAGACACATTTCTGTGATCTTGAGCTACTAGCTCTGCTGTGGGCTTTTCTAGGATAGTCTTAAACCACAACCATAACCAATCAAATCCAGTGCCCACACTGGCTGTTTGATGGTCCCCAGTTTTATGTGATGCACTGCCAAATAAAAACCTTCTTTGTCTTAAACACAGGGTCAGAATTTACTCTTCCAGGAAAGTTTTGGGGTTTTGGCTGGGTTTTTTTTTCCCATGAAAAACCCCAAATTCTCTCCCTCCCTCCCCCTGTTAAAAAAAAAAAAATAAAATTAAAAAAAAAAAAAAAAAAAAAAGACAAAAGCCACCAACCAGCCAACCAACCAAAAAAGACCCACTCCAGCCCATGGGCCATTCTGTTAAGGAGACTACTTATGTGATGAATGACTGTATACTGGGATCCTAGAGTTTTAAGCAGTATCAACACTACTTTTGTCCTACTTTTGATGTCTGAGACCCTTTACAACTAAGTGAAGGCTGAAAACTTCCTCCCAGATTCCCCTTAATTCATGACTAGAGAGGGACTATGCAAATGTAGCAGTCTAAAAGGTTTAGCTTCTCAAAAGCTAGAAAGTTCCCAAATCTGCCGTCTTTTGTTTATGAAACATTCCCAATTAGCATAGTTTTAAACATGTTCTCCATCTCCCTAAACGTGTTCTGGTAACATGCTAAACCTTACTTAAAAACTATCAGTAGGAATCAAAATGCCTACAGCCACTTATAAGGTCCTGTCAGTTCAAATTGTTTCAAACATGGGTTAATCCTGCCAGGCTTTGTGGTGACTAAGTTATCATCTGTCTTTCCACAACCACTTTAAAATGGAGTAAGATGCATTGTTTACTTTGTCTCATTTGATGGAGAGATAATTGTGAGGTCATGGTTACTCTGTGCCCGATTTGTTCTGGTAGGTGACCAAATAAAGCACCAGTATTGTATTAACGCTCACAGAATAAAGACTTCAAAATAAATCCAGTTTGTAACATTCTGAAAACTTTCATGTTTTTGTCTAATACGGTGGTGAAAAATTTTCTGTAGTCCTTCATTAGTTTGCATCTGTTACTGCAGCTTCACTATTATATTGTCATACACATGTATCATATTTTTAGGGAGCTTGGTCTAAACTGATGCTACAAATTGTATTTATTTGAGAACAGTATTATGATACTTGAATTTAAGAGCCATATTGCTCTAAATGATGGTAATTATTCTTTTTTTTCTATTTAAAATATTTTGTATATCCTACCCATAGAGCTGATGCACCTCCAATTGGTTCCTGTAGTGCTATGAACTTCTGACCCGCTGTATAATTACCCTATATTTTCGTTCAACTACATACATACATAAGAATTTTATTGAAAGAAATGCTGAATGGATATACTGTGCAAGTGATAATAGCAGGGTTAATGCTGTATAGTGTGTTCATGTTTCTCCAAATTAACTTCTTTTCTTTTTCCTCCTGCTTCAACAGAAATTGCCCAAGTTATTGCCTCTTACACAGCAACAGGTCCAGAACAGCTTACTCTTGCTCCTGGTCAGTTGATTCTCATCAGAAAGAAGAATCCAGGTGGCTGGTGGGAAGGAGAGCTCCAAGTTAGTTACTGTTTTTTTGAAATAAACTTCCACGTTAAAAAAAAAAATAAAAATATTTTTAATGGTTCAAAATGATGAATGCGTCAATGATAAATAATTTTTAAAATGTTCTGCAAGTAAGCATTTACAAATAAAATGCCTGTACAAAAATGTGCATGCATTCCAGTTCCTTGAACTTGAAATAACTTTGGGGGGCAGCAGGAGGAAGCCAATGTGCGTCATTGTAAGTCGGGACATCCATTGCAGAATCAGACTCAGCCTGCAGTCTACTCCCTTGTGCATTTTCTTGAAGAGCCTTCAGACATTAGAAGTAAGGGTATTTTAGGGCATATTTTTGGCTGCTTTTGAATCCTGCCAGTCTTGTGTCAGCAGCCCAGAGTAAAAAAGTAGCTGCCATGTCAGGTAGTTTGGAAGGCTGACTAGGCAACAGGATTGTATGGAACTATTGGGTTAAGTGTAAAGGTCTACTTGTATGTCCTCTTCCAACAGTGCCCATGCATATCATGTGCATTTGGATCAGCCAATACCTGTGTGCAGCGCGGAAGCGAAAGAAGTACTGGGTGCACAGTCCTGAATGTCTTCCTAAGAAGCTTTCTAAATTGCTGCCACCAAAAGTTTGGCTATCCCTTTTGTTGAGAGATTGAGAAGTATTTTACAGCAGTGGTCTTGTAAGATAGCCACCACTTTTTCAGGTTGCTTAATGTATGTGACAGCATAAAATACCAGTCTAATGGTCCCATCTCAGCAGCAGCTCCATTTAATGTGGAAGAGTGAGAAGAATGGTGCCTGGTGCAAGCACCAGATAGGAGAGAGCTTTAGTGTTGTATTAGAACATAGTAAATAGTGGAATATTTTGAAGTGGCAGGTTTTTTAGAAGTGTATCTACAGTTCAGTTTCAGCCTCAAGTAAATTTTGGTGGTACGTGTCTTACATGTTAGAGCAAAGGTAAAGTAAGGCAAATGGGTTAAGCATTACATTACTGGGTTTAGTGCAGTCATCCAGAATATGTTGAAATGAATGATCTAGATAGACTTCAGATGATGTGCTTTCTTTTTCAGTAAAGACAAAGAGAGGGAAGGAAGTTGTTAAAGAATAGGATACATTAGATTACTTGTTTCACTAATATTACTGTATATTTTGTTTTTAAAGATGAAATTCTACACACCCAAAATTGCAACCTTATTCTAACAGTACAAAAAAGTGAATGAATAAAGTAATTCTTAGCACAGATTTAATAGTTTTAAAAGCAGAGGTTTGATTCAAAGTTTTGGAATGACCTTGCTTACAATAAAGATTTTTCTTCTGATTTTATTTGCAATGAACAGTGCAGTTGCTGAAATAACAGGATGCAGTTCTGTCAAATTCCTATCCTGCTTTGTTGACACAAGCTTTTTCATACTGGATCAGACCCGCAGTTCATCTGTCCCAACATCCTGTCTCTGGCAGTGACAAATTGCAGCTGCCTTACACACTGTAGAGCGCTGCTGCAGGCCAGGTGTATTTTAACCTGCTGCTCTCTCAGTACACACATGGACCACACACACTAATACATGTGTGCACCACATGTTCATACTGATGTTCTCTGATTAGATAGGCATGAGAACATCTGGCATCCTTTCCAAAACCTTAACATCTGTTAATTAGTATAATTTGGACAGGGTCTATCCATATGTATTTGTAGTTGCCAAAGCTTAATTTCTGTTTGATTGGAATCTGGCTTTTGGATTTTGTATTTGAATCCAAACTTTTCCCTTTTTTTTCTTCATAATGTTTTGCTGTTCTTGTAGCACTTGATTAATGTGACATAAGTTTATACTCTTGTTCGTTGTTTGAGCAGGAGACTATTCAAAAGTTTAGATACTGCTTCTTTAAAAGGAAAGAGGTGATTCCATTTCTTAATCTCAAACTATAACAAAGTAGGTATCTATTTAAATACCTTTTTTTTTTGAGAATGAAAAGGTATTTAAGTGCTGCCACTGAATGCAATAGCTGGCCTAATATTCTAGAGTTTTGGTTTTAAACAGCATCAGGAAAAATCTTTCAAAAGAATCAGGGTTGTAGTATTCATTCTAAAGCACACAAAGTAGGAATACTCAAGTGAAAAATCACTCAAATTAGTAGAAAATAACTACTGTTTATATGTTATAATTGTTTTTGTTTCTATATTATGGCTTACTTAATGAACACAAGTATCATATTATTAAAACCTTTGCCATAAAAATAGCTGACTTTTTCCTTATAAAATGCATTTTTCTTATTCTAAAATAGTCATTGTGACTGCAAGCAGTTAAAATACTGGCTTAATTACCTTGTCTAAGAATCTATTGATATGCTTAATCCTCTTAAAAGAATTGTTTTTCTACTAGGCACGAGGGAAAAAACGGCAGATAGGATGGTTCCCTGCTAATTATGTAAAACTTCTGAGCCCTGGTACCAGTAAAACTACACCAACCGAGCTACCTAAATCAACAGCATTACCTTCAGGTAAGCAGTGTGGTTGCATTAACAAATTTGGTTTTGTAATGTGTGTCTTTTACAATAAGACATCTAAAAATGATTATGGGCATTTAGAAGGATATTTAGTGCCTGTTATACTAGTCACTTTTGTTAAACTCTTTTTATTTTAAGTGAGAAAACCACACAATTGGTCTGTGTATTTATAGTGATGGCTCCTCAGGTATGAACTGTTGAGTGCTAAAAAGCCATCTGTGACATTACATATTAGAACATTCAAATTATTAGTCCTATTTCTTTGCACTAATTGTAGTAAAGAAATTTTTAAAGGTTCAGGATGATCTGTGGGCTTAGCAGGTGAGGCCTTTCAGAACCTTTCTCTTTTCCTAAAGTGATGTGGAAGAAAACAACTCAAAGGAAGATGTAGATTCTTGTCCTGTATAGCTACCTATTTTAAGGTTTATGAAAGGACTTAAGAGTGATAGATGATTATATTTTTAAAGCTATTTGTTACAGCTCCACCACAGGTGATGTCAAACAGTTCTATCAGTTTACTGCAAAATATAAAGGCAGGCAGAAGACTGAGAACAAAAAGTTCATTCCTTGTTACTGTTTAAGTCTTGAACCATTTTGGGTTTGTGAGTAAACTAAGGAAAGAGGATTCTTGTCAGTCAACATGTAGGATGGATGTATTTTCTTCCACAAGCCACCCAAAAGACTTGACATAGTTTTCTATCATCTGTTTGGATTTAGCTGGGGTTGCAGGGGGGAAAAGCTTGCTGCTTCCCAAGGCTGAGTTTTGACTGTATCATTAAAATGAAACAAATGTTTCATAATGGAAAATGGTAGCAAGCATAATTTTCTCCTTTAAGTATGTATGAAAAATTATCATGCAGTTATGAAACTAGAATCAAATACTGAGGTACTAGTTTCATGTGTCATTGGGATAAATGAAAGTGCCATATCAGAGAAGGCAGATGTAAGTGGTTGCTAATTGGCTCCTTTGATGGTGGTCATGAAGATGCAGATCAGACTTCTATAAAGACTCATGAGTTTGGGTCCTGCAGTTAAAGTGGTAACTCAGTATGGAGGCACATACTTTTACAAGGCAATATGATGGATTTTTTTTTCATTTTTTTTTTATTTTTTTTTCGTTTTTTTAATTATTTCAGGTTTGATAGCCTGGAACTTTTCACGCATGCTAATAAAACTTCTACAGAATAAACTTCTTGGCAATTTTTTGTAATTGCCTACAGAACATCAAAATCTGGATGACATTCAGTTTTATCAAATTTTGTTACAGACCTTTCATTTTGGAGGATAAGAAGCTTGTCTTTCGATTATGATAGATGGCCTCACTTGCTGTGTGGTTAATATAAAAGAGATTAAGAGATTAATGCTTGACAAGCATCTTTAGAATGGAATTATGTTAGTGGGGAGGCTTACTATAGCAAAAGACATGGAAAGCCTGAAGAAAATGATCTACAAGGGTTGAATAATCCCCAAGGTGGTACATTATGAAGGGTCTGAGAGTGTGCCGTTACGGTCTGGGTTTTAAAGGTAGCAGATCCATCAGAAACTAGTATCATCAAAACCTCTGTTTCTTTTATCATTTTGCTTTGGTGTATATGCTGTCCATCTGCCATGCTGTAATGCCGACTGAATGACTTTAACAACTCTTTTTTTTTTTGTAATTCTGTTGCATGGATGCTTTTGCTTTATACTTTGAGGTTTCCTTAATTTCCTACTGCTTTGTACATGTTCCTTTCCAAACTTGTGTCATGAATGTGTTGTTCCTGATGTTGATAAATTAACTGTTTTACTGCTACTTGCAGTTAGGCACAGAGAAGTTCACAGTATCAGAATAGTAGGGAATGAGTATCACCCATTCTGCTTGTTTAAGGAAAGACAGCATTATAGGTTGTACTGGTTGTAAGTGTTATGTGAGAACCTGGATTCCCTCTGCTGTTGCAGCAGGAGTAGTATTAATCAATAGGCAGTCTTTCAAAAAGGGAATTTTTAGGCTGAAAAGCAGTGAAGCTCAGAGAAGGTAGGCTACAGCTAGCTTCTGTAGTTAGCAATGGCTTTTGGAGTTCAAGTAAGTGAAGAACTTCCTTGCTGGCACTACTATAAAAGCTTCCTATATAGGACTAAGGTGAATTCTAAGTTTTGTGACCAAGTGTAAATAAGATCAAGATGAGGTAGATCACTGCTTCAGATTCAATTGAGGAGTCCTGTCTCTTCAAGAATTCTCTTAAATGGCCTCCCCAAGTTTTAAGGTGATTCTTGGGATCCCACTGGACTATTTAGATATTCTGATGGTACTGCTGGACAGTACTAAATTTCCTAACATTCTATGAAGTAGAAGAGAATAATCTGAATTAAAAATTCTTCAAATATGAAGAATCTATTCTTCAAATCAATCAACTCTAGAACGGGTTACAAATCCGTTAATGTAAGCTTTGTATTCAGGTATGGTCCAGCTTGAATTTTTTATTGTTCTTAATATTAGTAATAACCTGTAACAAGAATGCTGTAAAAGAGCTTCACAGGTCTTTAAAGTGAAATGTGAACATCAACAGTGTTTACAGTCAAACTTGTGTTAGCTAGCACAAACCAGGAGTATGCCATAATATACATTCCTGTAGAAATGCTAGTATATCTTCAGCATGCCAGGGAAATGGACACTTTGGTTGCTTGATGTGCCAGGTGTTACAAATGGCAGTGAGTGCCTCTTTCTTTTTTTAGTTTTGTTTTTTTCCCCACTCCTTTTGCAGGTAACAAAGCTAAACATTGAGACATATGCAGAGTCCTGATAAAGGGTTATGATCTTTGTGAACAGACACAAAGTGTTAACTAAAAGCAGTTGAATAATATTAATTAAAAAAGAGAGGAGCTGTTTGACAAATTTAAGTTGCTGGCTGTGCTCAAGAATGAAAATAGAAGAAAATCTTAGGTTTAATATAATGAAGAGAACCTGGCAGCAAGGCTAATTAGAAGTCTTGTGTCTCAAGGCAAAAACCAGAGGCTGTGTGACTTGGCACAGAGAAAACATCAGCGATATAGAGGAAGTATTTAAATAAACAGTCCTCCTGTTCTAGCGAATTACAAAAACTGTTCTATTATAATTGAATAGAAGCAGCTGTATTCTGAGAACTTGTCAGATTTGATGAGTTTCACAATAAGTAAACAGAAAGTAGGCTGCTGGAAGCAGTCCTGTGGTGCGAGAAGGGCAGCCTTAATCACCTAGGATGCTTTTCATTTTTCTCATCTCTCGAAGACCTTTGTGTTCCTAACACCTCAGTGGTACTGTAAGGATAGCACTATTGCCTTTCTCTTGAATTACAGAGCTGTGTTGAGCATGTGCAGCGCTTAATTAGAAAAGAGAGTGCCTTTTTCAGGCTTCAGGTAGCGGAATTTAATGTGTTTCCCAGACTTTTCTGCCCATTGACCAGTTCTGGTGGAAAGGATACTTTTCAGAACAGGTTGGTGAGGGTGCAGAGAAATTTAGTGCTTTTGTGGGGAAATATATGTATGTATAAATATGAAAAAGGCAAAAGAGAAGTGTCAATAGAAAGCTAACATTGAAGTGTTTGACTTCTTCCTAAAATTTGAAGTTTTTTCCAGTCTTCTCCTCCTGATGGGTACTTCCAAACAGAAGCACCTCAAGTATCATTTCAGGGAGGCTATGCTGTCCTGTTTGCTCTGCCCTTCCTAGAGTGATCCTTTGCCTTTAAACTGAAAGAGGGTAGATTTAGATTAGACATTAAGAAGTTCTGTACTGTGAGGATGGTGAGACAGTGGATCAGGCTGCCCAGAGAAATTGCAGATGCCCATCCCTGGAAGTGTTCAAGGCCAGTTTGGATGGTTCTTTGAGCAACCTGGTCTAGTGGAAGATGTTCCTGTCTGTGGCAGGGGTTTAGAACCAGATGATCTTTAAGGTCCTTTCCAGCCCAAACCTGTCTGTGATTCTGACCCCTCAGTAAGCTGATGGAGAGAGCAATGCTGTTAGGAAACTTTGTTATAAATCACTTGAGCCAGTTTGTTGAGGGCTCAGCTAAGGACCAGTACAGGGGCAGGACTGGTTCGGATCAGTGTAGCACCTGTAGTGTTCATAATTGGTTTATGCATAGCTTGTGTTTTGCTGAAACATTACCAGTGCGATAGACCTCTTCCTTTATCTTACAGTGTGCCAAGTAATTGGCATGTATGACTACACCGCACAGAATGACGATGAGCTAGCGTTCAATAAAGGCCAGATTATAAACGTCCTTAACAAGGAAGACCCAGACTGGTGGAAAGGGGAGGTGAATGGACAAGTGGGTCTCTTTCCATCCAACTATGTGAAGCTGACAACAGACATGGACCCAAGCCAGCAATGTAAGTGACCCTCTCTGCTGCCATGCTGTGATTATTTGTATAGTACTTTTAAGATGAAACATGCAGCATTGCTGTGATTCTGCTGTGGTTTGCAGAACTCAAAGCTTCACCACCGCTGCACTTGTCAAAGTCTCTTTGAAGACCTTCTATAATGCAAACTGTATTTTGTTTGGTTTATTTTTAGTTCCCATACCCTTTGTAGCATGTTACCCTTTATCATTTTTGCACCATGCTGTTTACATGCCTGACTCATTTTCCTAGCTTGAATTTGCTCATTGTTTTGTTTTGCTTATGTGTTGTTTTCCTCCTTTTTCTAGGAATCATATGTTGTCCATCCCCCACTCAGGCTTGAAAGTCCTCAAAGAGACCCACTATCCCATATCACTGCCCAGAGGGATGATGGGAGATGCAGCCTTGATCATGTGGCTTCCAGCATGATCATCTACTGCCTTCTGAGTAGAAGAACACACTGCAGAGCAGTTTACCTCATTTTACATTAGTTGCATGTAATCACAATGTTTGAGTTAATTACCTACAGATATAGACGCAAAACTAAAATGAAACAAAAAAAACACAAAAAAATCAGAGGATAGTGGGTCCTTTTGTGGCTTTCACAGTTACCAAACTAATTTTTCCACCTTTGCACAGGTGCTTTCATTAGTTTTAAAATTATTTTTAAATATATATTTTAGCCTTTTAAAGGAAAAGTATAAATTAAATTTCTTCATTGCAATTTTGTTTGTGCAAAAAGACCCACTATCAAGGAATGCTGCATGTGCTATTAAAGTTGTTCCAAATGTCCATAAATTTGAGACTTTATGTACCTTTCTTTTATATTGTTCCCTTGTCCAGTGTTGTCAATATGTCTTTTTCTTTTTTCTTTTTTTTTTCTTTTTTTTTTTTTTAATTACAAAAGAACAGAAGGAGTTAAATCAGTTTAAGGAACTTTAAATGTGCCCAATTACAGATAAGGTATTTTTTGTAGTTATTGTACTGTATGTATCAGGTGTTCCTTGTTGAGTGTGTACTACATTGTGGAGAGAAGAAATTATCTTCCTTCCAATGCAAGAGATATTAACCTTGCATAATATTGTTATCCCAGTTATGTTAATTTTATTTTGCACATTACTTTTAGCTGCATACAATTAGAAAACACCCTGGTTTATGTGTGTCTCAGACGTTCCAATTTTTGCATTTTCTCATCAGAAATCAGTCGAATGCTACATTCATGTGGGATTTGAGAATTAACTTCTTTATTTGGTTACATGAAGTTTGATTTCTCATTTTTACTTTCTTAAGAGTCTGGAACAACACATTTTGAACAAGTAATTTTCCTGACAAGAAAGAATGTATAGGAATATCTCCCTGCAATTAATTTCCAATGTTTACATTTTTTAAACTAGACTGTGGAATTTATACAAATTAATATTAAATGGAGCTTACAGTCAAGTTTATGTAGTAGATGTGCTGTAGCTAAGCCATGTTTGTCCTTCCAGCATTAGTTACAAACTCTTGATGAAATGCCTGGTGCCGTCAATGCAGAAACCCTCTCTTCCCAATGCCTAAAGCACAATGTAGCTGTTTTACTAATTACTTTACCATTTAGTTATGTTCTGGTTTGTGTATTTCATTATTTCTAAATTTCCTGCTGGCAGCGTTGTAGCATTTCTAATCCTCCCCGTCTCCCTCCTTCTGACACATTGTGCGGTGCAAAGAACAAGTGAAGCTCCTTATTCAATTGCACTTCAGTATTTCATCAATATGAATGTAAATTATATAAATATATAAAAACCTGCAGCTTTAACAACTGTAATACAGCCTTTAAAGTTAGTTACATGTATAGATAATTAAATTCTTCATATAAAAGATAGACTAAAATGTGTTTGTTGTCTTGTTGCTGTGTGCACACAGAATTCACCAAGTGGCATTAGTGCGTGTAATGAATTTGACACCAGAATAGTCTGAAGCCAACCTGTTCAGTTTCAGAATGACACTCATCTTTTTTCTTTGAATATTATTTCAATATAATTGCTCAGATTCGTTATGATTATCTGCAGCCTTTTGCACCTTTGTCTACTCATTGGTTTCTATATGTTACAAATCAGCTGATTTTTTGACACTGTACTGGTAGATGAATTAAGTATTCTTTGTTATTTTACCATGGGTTTACACTGACTTAGGCTCTGTGTTTAATGCCAGAAGCTCTAGTCTTAAAACATGCACAATTGCACAGTTTTTCTTTCTTTTTAGGATAATATTTAACATGAATAAATTTTTTCTTTACCACTCTGCCATTAAAAAAAAAAACATTAAAAAAAGTCTTCATCATAGCCACTTGCTGAAAAATATGCTGCCTGCTGTGACAGCAATTGAACAGAACGTCAGTGCCTGAGGATGATGTACCCAGATTTTACTCCACTATTTCAGGATTTTGTGCATTAAAATGTTATTTTAATGAAAGGATCTCTATTTTCCCACAATGAGCTGCTGTGTTGAAAGATTTATAACTTGACTAAAAGTGTTTGTCCTAAAGGACTTGTTGTTTTTTATTACTTTAGGCCAGAAGCATACTTTCTCTTGCTATTGAAATATTGGCAAAACTTTGGATATAGGGATTCGGATGCTGCTTTTTTTCCACCATTGCTTCAAGTGAGAAGAAAAATAAAGCTATTATGATGATCTGCAGGCTACATGTTTTCTAACATGCTTCTTCAAAGTGCTGAATGATGTCTCCTAAAAGATTTTCAAAATCACGGTGCCCTAAAACTTCCTGGGGTCAGCTTTCCACTGAAGTGAAAAGAACAGCTTTAAGTCTACAGCTCTCTGTAGAAACATACTCACACAAACACAAACAGAGGTGTATGTTGTGCCAGGCCTCCATAGACACAAAAGTGCTGTGCACTGCTCAACAGAGCAATACCTTTATCAATCGATTGTTGAGAAGAGTTAACTCACAGAAACTTCAAAGCACATTTAAAATGTCCCAGACAAAGAGATTCAAGCCATTGTGGCTTATATTGACGTACATTATTGAAATACCTATAATGTTTATTTACTCAATTATTAAAGTTCTTAAGTGTACTATTATAGCTTGGCATGGTAGTGTTTAATCTTCCTCATCGGTGATTTCCCTTGAGTAGCAGGGAACAAGATACTGCACTTACTGTTTCTTACCAGTTTGGATTTTTGTTTATATATATTTATGAGACAGGGAGTATGAAAGCAATTAATAAAGAAAATTGATTATTTCCATCAGAAAGAAGAGTTTTCCAGGATTGTGTCTCAATCCAGTTTTGACCCTCTCCCCTCCCTGGTTCATCTGAAAAGATCTTTAACCTCTTAAAGCACAAGTCCCTTCCTAAAGCCACAGATCCAGACTGCAGCAAGCAAATCTGCTTCCAAAAGAATGCTTGCCTCCTGCGGGGGAAATGTGCCCACACTCTTGTTTCTTCGGTCCTTGAATTTGTGGCTGTAAAGTCAACACAAATACCCGTCAAGGCTGAAACGAGACTTACGTAGATAAAAATAAGAAACCTTTCAGATGATTTTTTTATCTCATTTGTATTTTAAACTAACAGTAAGAAAAGGGGCAGTCTCACTGCTGCCTAGTCAACTGAACTCATTCTTTACATTAACTCTCGTGTGCCAAGTACGGGTTTTCCTTGCACAGGAGCTGTCACTTGAAGGATGTAGAGGTGACTGGATTTGGGGGTGGGATTTTTGTTCACAGTGTTTCTGTTTACCTTGAAAAGAATTTCCTTTGTGTTCAGTTGCTGAGGAAGAATTCCCATAAATGTTCTTTCAGGGAATTTGTTAGTATCAATTCCAGTACTTGAAATCTGTCCAAGGCAACTGAGTCTGGACAGTGGGTTTATTAGGAACACTTGGCTTTATACTCAGAAACAGTTTTATTTAAATGTCAGTCTTTTTGGAGCTTCAGTGGTATCTCTCCCAGTCCCTGTGAGCTCACTGAACGCTTTTGAAAATGGCCAATTACCATAACGTTCCCGTAAGGCAGCAAAATAACTGCATGTTCAGGTTTTGTTCTCTGGTTTTAAAGCAGTTCTTTTTAGTTCTTTGTGATTATTGACTCCAACTATTTAACTTCTTGTTCAATAGCTCCTTATATGCAGTCCTCTTCTGATCAGACAAGAAATGGCTTATCTTAACTTCTTTTTTTAGACAACTTCAGAAAATCCAGGGGCAACACATCTCAAATATTATTTAATCATCTGAATTGCAAGCTATGTGCATGCACACAGACAACTGGGTAACAAGCTGCTGCTGAGCTAAATAGAGAGCACTAAGGTGACCTTTTGATTCCAAACCCTGAAAGAATGTTTTCAGAAGGTTGTCCTGGATGCAGTTAAAAACGTGAATTATTTTCACAAAGACTTCATTTCCTGCATGTAGACTTTATGGGCTTTTGTACTTGTTGTTTGATAGCTTGCAAAGGAGTACTTAACCATGAATAAGGATTCATTTTGGGTTATTGCCTGTGTGAGGAGAAATTGTGAGTTAACTGTCTGGCGTAACCTGGTAACGTTGATAGTAATTGTAAACATAATTCCGATATACACAAGTTTCTATAGCTTGTTACAGCAAGTTTCATAGCTGTTTTGCTCCAGTCCCCTTGTCATACATCTCAATTCGGTAACTTGTTTAAAAAAATAAACCACAGCCCAAGAAAATCCCCCGTAGGGCTCCTCCTCAGCACAAACTTTCAGACTGCAACGTCTGCATCGAGCCAGAAGTTAATTTGAATCAAACCTGTTGCTCTACTTCGCAGCTGCTATGAATCCTGTGGAGCAACACAGAAAAAGAAGTCAGATTTTAGAACAAGCTCTATCTTGTGGAGTAGTTTTAATTAAGCATTTCATGGAAAAGATAGTCGTTAGTGGCTGAAGGGGAAAAGATGTTTATACCCAAGGTAGCTGTTTTACAGCAAATGGGCCCAGAACTTTTAGAAGGTGTTGGATTCCTTGTGGTGGTGCTTGATCACAGGATTTTGCTGTATTTTCTAGCACAAGCTTTTCGTTCATTTCTTTGTGCACTGCCTACCTTCTTGAGTCTGACCCCTCAGCAACAGCTGGCCCTAGCTGTGAGAAGGAAGCTCTGTGCCTATATGCCATTCAGTTCCCGGCTTCTGTTTGGTGTGTCCATGTACCAGCTTTCACCCCCAGAGTCCTGATCCAATGCTGCTGGCTCAGCTGAACACCTACCAGTGGAGAGCTGTGAACTGGTGACAGTGCCAGCAGAGTGCTAGTGTGAACTGGACTCAGATCAGCGTCACAGATAAAGGTTTTCCATGCCCTGGCCTAGATGGCTGAAAGTGGATTCAGGGGGTTTTCCATCACATTCAAGTCCGCCAAGCACAATTTTCTCTATTGTTTCATTTGTTGGAGTAATTCTGCATCCAGATGAACGTTACAATGAATCTCATTTGATTTCTTCAGTTTCTTTCCTGGGGGGGTGAAGGGAAGACTTGAAGCCGAGAAAGATGATGACTGGAGATCTGCCCAAGAAAGTGAAAAAACTATAAAATGTTGTTTGGTAAAAGGTTTTAACTTCTAGAATACTATGTTTAGTTACCACATTTCTGATTCCAAGTGGAGTGCCTGTACAGCATCTTTATTTTTGTGGAAGACAATGTAAAATTGGGCTGTGCAGTTCCTTCTGCTTGGATCCATGGCTGATGCTCTTGACTGTTTTGCTGTTACTGTACAGTAAGTGGTCAGAGGCTCAAGATAAGTGTGGGTCATAATCCCAAGGTGAGACTGAAAGTTACCTGATGTGATATAAACCGGCCCAGAAGTCTGTTAACACTGACGGTTTGTATTTTTAAATGCATTCGTGTCCTCACACGTAGGATTTTATTCTCCCCAAGCATATTCTGGAAAGGGAGTGGTAGGCATGTTCTGTTTATTTCTGAAAGGATGCAGCAGGCTTTCTCCCAACTGTTTCACCTGTTGCCTTCCCTTCCTTCCCTTGACTGAATACTAAAATGCTGCTTTTATTCATAGAAAACAAGGTATTCTCCTAAAACACTGCGGAAAGCTTTTGCTATTGCAAAATGAAGATGGTGTTGGTGTCTCACAAGTGTGTGTCATTGAGGACTACACTCATGCATGTTCCAAAATTTAAGAAAAAGGAAAATGGAAATTGTTATTTAAGATTCTTGAGTCTCTTGCGTGTGCGTGGATTGGCAGTGGCAATCCCTCCACCTGGCAATAGCTGACTAATATGAACAGGAGGAGGAGGCGGCATACGTGCTGGTGTGACTGGTCTTGTCAAAAACAAAGTAATGCTCAGTACTTTGCAAGTTTCCAGAGTTGATTCTTGTTTCTAGATCCTGTGTCCGTCCAGAGGGTAACCTTCTGCTCTGATAATGAACGGACATACTGGTCCACTTGAGAAATCCTGAACATGCTGAAATTGTTGAAATTAGCTGTGGAATGGGATTTTGCAATACAGAAGCTTCAGACAAAGAGATCTGATCACCAGGCTCTGCTGTCCTCAGCAAAAGCTTGAGGTGGTCTCTCAGTTGAGGGTCCATCCCGCAAGATATTTATCAGAAATTGGTGGTTGTACGTGAGGCTAGTTGATAAGAAGACTGAACGGTGAAACACTGTAATTTGACAGTGAAGGAATGCTACCATGGTGTGCTATTCCACCCTGCTTAAGGATCTGAAGGATAACTGTGACATAATATTTTACTGCTTCTGATTCCCTACAGTAGAACAGATTCCTGTCTACTGTGATCTTGTCATTATGGACTGGGCCAGCAAGAGGTTTCCAAGGAAATCTGGCAGTTAAATTGTTTTAAAAAACTCTCCCCAAATTGGGCTAAATTAGAAGTTGTGCCCATATTGTAAATCAGCAAGTGCCACAGCAGAACCTTCCTTCTGAAAAAGCAGCATCTCTTGTACATTGCTTTCATCTTAGTGCTTAGCTTATAAGACTCATATTTTCAGGCTGACTTTGTAAGGAAAAGGAACAACATGTTTTCCCTTAGAATGATATTTAAAATTGTTTTTTCATTTCTAGAATCCCTTAATCCTACAGGTCCTATGGTGGCAGGAGGTCAAAGCACGGATCTCTAGTTACAGCATTTGTGTGTTAGTTCCATTAATCCAGACAGAGTAGCCAGTCTGGTGACTCTGCAAATGTCTCTGCTCAGGTTCATAGTGCTTACTCAATCAAAGGGCAGAAAACTGAGTGTTCACAGTACTGTGAACATTCCAAGTTAGCTATTGTAATTTCTCCATTTCTTTTCCAAGTTTACCAGCTTGTAGCTAAGGATTCAAATTTGGCACTTTCCAGGTGGGATTCAGTGCTCTGCTTTCTCAGAGCAGGCGAGAAATGAAAGAATGGGGCACTCAGTAGCTGAAAAGACAAATGCCAGCACATGATTTTAGGTACCTGAATGGCTGTATGCATGAGGGTCTATCTGTGTGCTTGAAATTAGAGACATTAACCAATTCTACACTGAGGTAAAGTGCCATACCTAACCATAACAGAGCTTTCCCATCCGTCGCTTGAAATGTCTGATATCAAGGGTGCTTTCTAGACCCTAGCAAGGGTCTCTTTTAGTGTTTTGTATTCATGAATAATATTATTACAGCTGCAAGTGGAATCTAGATGTTCATAAAAGTACTTTGCACAGTACTTTGGCATCTATGAAAAACTAGCTAGAGGCCTGACATCTGCTCTTGGAAAGCAACCCAGTTCTTCTTTGGTGTTTTTAATACAAAGACAAGAAAAATCTTTGTTCTTGTGCACCTCATGAAGAAAATCCTTAATCTGAAAAGTATTTCTTCCTGCATGTTCTGCTCAGACAGAAACAGGCTATTTTCCCAAATATTTCGTGTTCAAAAGTAGACCATTTGTTGAAGTTCAGAATAGCCCATTTACATCCCAGCTGGCTGGCTATCAAGCTAGCCACTAAGTTATATTATGATTCAAAATGTAAAATGCTTCCTCTAAAAGGCTGATGGTTGGAAACCACACTTCAAACCAAGGTCATCAGCATCTTTGAATAGAAACTTCCCCAGTCTCTGGGGAAAAATAATTAAGCACTTTGTTCAGTTTAATGAAGCTGACAGTGCATGGGGAGAAATAGTTCTGCTTATTAGACTTCTGATTTACATGATAACTAAGAAAATGCTCTGAAAGCAGCCATTTATTAAACAGAAATGAAACTTTTGGCTTTGGAAATATGCCCAGTGCTGTGATTGTTTTGTCATGAAGTTGATAACTCCGAAAGCCTACTTTTTATTTCACGTTTCAGTTGCATCTTCTAAAGTTCTGTACCACCAAGGAGCATTATCAATATGCTTAGGCTTCCAACCTGACCTGTTCTCAGCTTCTTAGTCACAGAGGGACTACCTTGACTATCTGTATTGACTTTTTTTTCCTTTTAAATTCTTAAGTCAAATCTCTTATTACCTTTTCAGAAGCACACAGTTGAATCAGCAGTTGAAGGCATTCCATGATAATGGTAATTCAGGTGGATCTTGCTAGTGGCATAGTGGGGGACAACTTCCTAAGTTACATTCAGGAAGCTAAAAATGGAGTAAATACTATCAGCAGGTTGGTATCATTGCTGATGCTGCTGAAAGATGTAAAAAGAAGCCTTGACCATTTTAAACCCCCTGAACTGAAGGTCCTCTTGAATATTTTTCAGTCAGAACTTTTTCCATAAGGAAAGTTGGTTTAAATGGGGAATATACTGAACTTACAGAATCATAGGATCACAGAATGATCAGAGCTGGAAAGAACATTAGAACATCTACTTCCAACCTCCCTGCCCAAGGGAGTACCTTTCATTAGACCAAAGCCCCATCCAACCTGGCCTTGAACACTTCCATGGATGGAGCATTTACAACTTCCTTGGGCAACCTGTGCCAGTGCCTCACCACCCTCACAGTGAAGAACTTCTTCCTTATATCCAATCTAAACTTCCCCTGTTTAAGTTTGAACCTGTTGTCCCTTGTCCTATCACTACAGTCCCTGATGCAGAGTCCCTGTCTGGCATCCTTGTAGGTCCCTTTCAGATACCAGAAGGCTGCTATGAGGTCTCCATGCAGCCTTCTCTCTCTGCAGGCTGAACAGCCCCAACTTTCTCAGCCTGTCTTCATATGGGAGGTGTTCCAGCCCCCTGATCATCCTCATGGCCCTTCTCTGGACTTGCTTCAGCAACTCCATGTCCTTCTTATGTTGGGGACACCAGAACTGCACACAGTACTCCAGGTTGCAGAGTAGAGAGGCAGGATCGCCTCCTTCAACCTGCTGGTCATGCTTCTTTTGATGCAGCCCAGTATATAGAGTCATAGAATCATAGAATAGTTAGGACTGGAAAGGACCTTAAGATCATCTAGTTCCAACCCCCCTGCCATGGGCAGGGACACCTCCCACTAAACCCATGCTTTACTGAGGGGTGGGGGAAAGAACTGAACTGAAGAATTTTGATTGTATAGAAATACTTGTAAATAGTGCATTTTTAAAGCAAAATGTTTTCAACCTGTTTCAAATCACTGTCGCTTTTTGAAATGCACTTTACTGCAGAAAACTAATAAAAATAATTTTAAAAATCAAACTGGAAGCAAATGTTCTGCCTGCCAGTTTCAGGAGGATATAATTAAGGTCAGCTGAAAAACACTGGCTTAGAGAAAAAAACGTATTAAATATTCTGTCTAATTCAGAACAGAAAATAAAATCCGAGATTCTAGAATGTATACAGAAACTCTGGCATCTACACAGGGTAAACACAAGGCAGGTGGTTTGCAGAAAATAAAGGGCAAAACTGATGGAAGATGAGTTCTTAGTTACAAACTCTTGCATGCTTTTGAAGAGAGAGAACAGCAGTCAACCCCTTTGGCTTGGCCTATGAATGGGTGAAATCCTCGGAGCAACGTCACTGAACTTCATGTGTTTTTGCTAAAGTCCTTCAAATATTTAGAAGCAAGTTTTAATTGAAGCATGAAGAAGTGGATAAGCTCTGCAGTACCTTCTTGATTAGGATGCTTACTTTGACTGGAAGGGTAAAGGTGAACCTTGAAATTAGAGTATCAATAAGCCGAGGACTTATATATAATTCCAAAGTGCCTGTTTGGGTCACTATAGCACTGTTTCCTTATTCTGTTCCCTTTTAGGAGACCTCTAAATTTTCTTTGGCAGTAAAACCAGATGAAGGCTTTGCCCCCTTCTTTATTAACTACCGTCCATTTGGGGGCTTGTTTTACAGTGTGGCTCCAGTTGAACGACACAACTAAAGGGTACAGTGAACTTCAGAGTCAGGTTGGAAATGGGCAGGTAGCGGTGAGGGGGACTTTTAAGCTTTGTCACCAGAGAAAAGTTAGCACTTAGAAATGGCCTTGATTTAATAACAGCAATAATAATAATTATAATAATAAAGTGTTAAGTACTATGTTTTGAGTCACTAGGAGTTGAAGCATTGTTAGCATTGTGCTGTTAGGTACAAACGATTAAGTGAACAGAGCAGGCAGTAGTTACTTTTCATTAAGTGTTACTTGAACCGCTACAGATCTGAGTCAATTTGCAAACAACTGTGAGTAAGACCTAGGATGTTTTTGTGTTTTCCAGGGTGTGCAGACTTGCATCTTCTGGATATGTTGACACCTACTGAAAGAAAAAGGCAGGGATACATCCATGAGCTCATTGTCACGGAAGAGAACTATGTAAATGATCTGCAGTTGGTCACAGAGGTAAGATGGCACAGCAGCTTTAGGAGCAGGTTTTAATCACTCGTCTTTTTAAAGTAAATGAATAATTTCACTGTGCAAACTTGTTTCATATCACTGCTGTGTTTGACTTCCCAGGGATGATATGTGTTAAATTTTCTTATCTCTCTCTATATCTATATAGATGTATATGCATGTGTATGGGTGTGGGCGCAACTAATGTTAAGCCTTTGTGTTACCATCACCAAAACACTGATGTTCACAGTATCACTCTAGTAAACCCTTTTTGCTCCTGATTTTGAATGTTTGTTTCTCAAGTATAAGTTCTTAAACCACATTCACTGTGGCACTCAGTAATTTACCACTTACAGTGATTTTCTTTAAATGTTACAAGGAGCATCTCTTATGTGGAAAAAAGGGAATCAGTACAGCAGCTGACTTAGACAGTTCTTTTGACGGAGAAGGAAAGCCCTTTTTTTGAAAAAGAGGTCAAGATATGCAAATCTGAGACATTATGAGATAAATCAGAGTAAAACAGAGATAAATCCATAACGGAGTGCAAAGTAAAATGCTTTTTCAGTTGTAATTCTGCCTGAGATATTTTGCAGAGACCTCTGACTAAAATTCCCAACTTTTAAACAGATTGTCCAGGTCATAATTAACACCATCAACATAAATTCAGGGTATTCTCTTTTAAAGCCATACCTTGCTCACAATCAAACCTAGTATCAGGGAATATTATGGATCTCCAGGGCACAGTGCATGTTGGAAGTCTGTTCCACTGCATGTCAAGTGCTACTCTGATGGGGAGTTTTTTCACCTCCAGACTAATGAAATTAGTCATCAGTCATAGTCACTTTGATAATACTTACCATATACTCTCTAAATTGCGTTCATTTTCTGAATCTATAGATCTTCCAGAAACCACTAATGGAATCTGAGCTGCTAACAGAAAAAGAAGTTGCTATGATTTTTGTTAATTGGAAGGAGCTGATTATGTGCAATATCAAACTACTGAAGTAAGTATTTTTCCTCCATACTTAGCAATACCAAAACCATGGGCCTCTCCCCCAGCTTCTCCTTTGGCTACATGAAAATATTTGCCACTTAAGCAAGTAGTAACCAAAAAGAGCCATGTGTTATTTCTTCTTGGAAAAAGCAAAATATTAGCAATATTTCAATGACTTACTGTTGTTGTTGAGAAAAATCCAGCAGTTCTTTGCTGAGTAAATATTTGCACTTACTTTGCTTTTGGTGTGCATGTGCTCCAGAAAGCAAGATCAACCTCTCCTCAAGAGTAGTGCCTCAAAGGCTACCTACAGTCCTGTTGTAGACTTTTACTTCCTCTGTCACAGCCCATACCCGTTTTCAATCCTGTCATCCATGAATGCAGAATAAGGCACAACAATCTTTGCGTCCCTTATTCTGAGTTATCTGATGTCTTCCTTTAGTTATTGTAGCACCTGAATGAGCTGTTTTGTGAGGAGAGGCACCAACAAAGCCTGGTTTTGTAAAGATTTGTGTCCAATGTACCCTGTGCCTTTCTTTCCAAAGTCTCCAACAACTGCAACCCCAGCTCTCTACCATGAAACTCCAGGCAGTGCAAGTGTTCTTACTTCTCCCTTCATTCTCTGTGGCCTCTGATGGATTCAATTCCTTCCTACTCACTCACATCCTTCTTACCCATCCCTATTGCTTCATCAAGACACACTAAATGCTGTGCCTTCTTTAAAGGCATGTGCATGCAGATTGCTCATCTAGTCATTGACAGAGAAACTGGGTGAGGATTGGGTTAAACCTTTGTCTTCCTAAGCAAGAGGATTAATAACGTTCCTTTTTTGCCTACTGAGCTGCTAGTTTTCATTGAACTTATGGGGATTTTATACCTTTAAGTTATCTACTTTTTTGCAAAATATATCTGAAAATGGTCCACAAGTTGAAAAATTATGGCAGTGATAGGATAAATGCAGGCAGCTCAATGACAATTCATCTCCTTTCCTTAGGAAACCAGGCTAAAAACTAGAAGTAGTTTTGAGCTTAAAGCAATGGTAAGGTTTTTACCCCTCATTCATGAGCATGTCTGTTACTGTCTTTCTAAACTGCTACAAAAGGAAATTACATTTCTTTTAATATCGTATCTGATCTGGCATTGCACTAACTTAAATAACAGCTTGGTTAGCACAAGTGGGAAAAACATTGGCTGAAGGTGCAATCTTGATTATTGTGTTCTTACAATGTGTAATAAATCTTGAGGCTGATCTATTTTATTATTCAGGGGGTTCTGTGTATCAGTAATGAATGAGAATGGAACCATTTTTTTCATAATGAGGAACATTATTTAGAGGTCTATTTATAAAACACACATGACATTTTAATGTTTAGGGCTTTGCGTGTGCGTAAGAAGATGTCTGGAGAGAAGATGCCAGTGAAAATGATTGGTGACATACTGACAGCTCAGCTGCCACACATGCAGCCGTACATTCGGTTCTGTAGCTGCCAGCTCAATGGGGCAGCACTCATCCAGCAGAAGACAGATGAAGTCCCTGAGTTCAAGGAGTTTGTTAAAGTAAGAGACAAAGCAATCACCGTTAATCTTGTACACTGTAAATTTAGCTCATCATTTTATTAATTTGCAAAGTATAGTCTCAAATGATGCTCCATGTTGGGATAGAATGAAGAGTCTTCAGCCTTAAGCACTCATTAAAGGAATACATCTTTTTGTTGTTGAAAGAATACATTTTTTCAAACAACTATAGAGCCATAAAGTACTTCACTTAATGAGGGTTTTGCCATGAAGTGCTGGGACAGGCAGAAGAAGATCTTCTCTTTTACTGACAAGGCAGGTGAAAAGTAATGTTGTAAAAAACATAAGGAATTCTGCTGCACTGCCACTGTGATCTAAGAACAGATGTAGCTGAGGCTTGGTGTTCATTTGTTGCCTTAGCTTTTCCTCTCTTGGAGGAGCTCATTTTGCAGGGTTTTAAACAAACTGACTAACAACATTTTACCTCTCTAATGTTTCAGAGGTTAGCAATGGATCCTCGCTGTAAAGGAATGCCACTATCAAGTTTTCTACTAAAGCCTATGCAACGGGTAACAAGATACCCACTAATAATTAAAAATGTACGTTCTTTTGCAAAGATGATGTTTTTGATGCTGCTTTGCTCATAGCTGAATTACAGGGGAGTTTCCCTACTTATGTCAGGATTTGCCACTGTTAGACATCTAATGTGTTAGGGAATGTGAGCTATCCTTTTACATTTGATCATACTAGCAAAAATGAGGTACCTCATTGGGCTTCAGTGAAATTACTGGATACTTCCATTAGAAAGAGGTGAAACTGGCACACAAATAACCAGAAGGCAGTAAATGCTGAATGAAAACTTGAAGATTTAGATAACAGGAGTAACAGGGTCCATCTTATGCTCATCTTTGCCTTTTTCCACGGTGTCATTCCCTCCCCATAGTCAAGTAAATGACATTCAGTGTGCAAGCCTGAATGCCAAATTATTGCAAGTTACCTTCCTGCACAGCTTATATTGCTGGATAACTTACAACCCTTTCCTAACTTTAATTTGTTGCCTAACACCATCCCAAATAATGCTACTGAACTTGGCCCAAGACTTTTGCAGAGAAGAGACATAAATTGGATATTGGCATTTAAGAGTTTCCTTAAACAGTCATGGATATAATCCTGTGTATGGCTGGAATTTGTGTACTTATGTCAGAAGAATGAGCAGTGTTCTGATGCAGGCAGGCATTCATTTCAGCTGTTCACAAACAGACTGTGAGTTTGTCTCCTATTTTTCATATTTGCCAAGAAGGAAAAGAAATTTGGAACATACTGGCTGGCTCTGATGAAAATAATGAAATAAACCAGAAGTATAGGGCTGGCAGTAGGAATACGTTTTAACTGCAGATACCAGAAAAGGCTAATGCATTTTATTTATCTGTAGATAATAGAAAACACTCCGGAAAACCATCCTGACCACAGTCACTTGAAACATGCTCTTGAGAAAGCAGAAGAATTATGTTCTCAAGTAAATGAAGGCGTGCGGGAGAAGGAAAATTCAGATAGGCTGGAGTGGATCCAGGCTCATGTTCAGTGTGAAGGCCTGTCAGAGGTAAACAAAGTGCTGTCTAGAGTAATGCACATGTGAGTGCACTTCTCCACCCGTCGGGAAGAAACCATGGCTCACTTACGGCACTGCATCAGGGGACAAACAGTGTAATTAACCAAGCCAAATAACCTTCAGTCCTTTGTTTTCATCTTTTGTTTGCTCCTGCACGCAATCCTTTTTGCTGCTTGTGTTACTGCCTTCTATGTGATAAATGCTGCTTTTGTTGCTTGGCTCTGGACTAGTATCAGGTTCAATGCTGCAATGTTCAAGCACAACTTTCTGGCTTCATAGCTCTTAATAATACAGTGGTTATTGTACTGCTGTATCTTATCCGGACCATTCTGGAGGGCTTTAAAACTCATTACAGGAAATGATTTCTGTGATAAAACTTTGTATACATTTTGAAAACTCAAGAATGCTGAACAAGTCTCTCTCAAGACTTCACAGAGAGAATCACTGCCTCCCATTACATAGTATTTTTTAAGGTAACAAGCTAAGTTTCTATACTGAAACTACAGTAAAACATTGTGTCAGTATGTCCTGCAAAAGGATGGGAGGGTATTTTGATGGTCTCCCTGTTATTGATGAGGGTAATAGAGGCAGATTGATCACAGCTTGATTTTCAAAGTATGCATTGAGTTGTTTTCAGTTCTAGAAGATAAAAAAAAAAAAAAGGTCTGATAAACTTATTGTCTGAAAAAATTACATTTCAGCTTATGAAATCTGTTTAAGGGGAAAAATACATACCACAATGTCAAAAGGGTCAAAGACACATTCAGCTGTCTTATAACTACTGCCTGGAGGAAAATGGCTGCTTTTATCTCCTGTACATCATGTCTGGCCCTAGAACACTAAAAATACTACCTGAAACACCAGCTGGCTGCTTGCTGACACATTATGCCAATAGCAGCTACCTTGAGTCTGTGGCAAGGAGCAATCCAGCCTCCCCCTGGTTTTCTGTCTGAGATGATTCTTATCTGTAAATCCACATCCAGCTGCCCAGCCGGCTAGGATGGAAAGGAAAGGAGCTGGTACAGGAAAGAACTGTACCATCACCTAGTGAAGAGAAACCTCAAAATGACACTTTAGGAAAGGGCAAACCTTAGCTTGCCTGGTAAAAACCTGCAGATAAGTCTCAAATACTGCCACTTACAGCCAGTGGTCAGCAGCTGTTGTGTTACTCCAGGTATCATGGTTACACAGAGACAGGCTACCTGGAATTCCTTTGGTATGTTTTAATGGGTGAGAATAAAACACAATTCAGAAATCCAGGCCTTTATAAAGAAGCTCAGCGTCTGGAGAGACCACTTGCATAGCTGCTGCTAATCCAGGACAGGTCATCATCGGCTTGGTTCCACTCACAGAGATGCATGCGTGTGGCAGAGAAACTGGAAAGGAGGCACAAATGCTTTTGGCTTCCCTCTGACTGTCCAGGCCATGCCCTGTGCAACTGGTGGGCTGCCTTAAAGTTAATTTTCATCTAGCCTTTCTATGACTTGCACCGCTTATCATGCGCAAAGCAGAGACATTGCTCGTCATCCCTGTGACACAAACTGAAACCAATGTCAGGACTCAAAATTATATTTGATCTCTTTCAGGGGAACCTCGATTGTTTTACTTTATACAGTGCGTTGTTCTTCTTCTTCTACTTTTCGCAGCAACTCGTATTTAATTCTGTTACAAACTGCTTGGGACCACGCAAGTTTCTGCACAGTGGGAAACTCTATAAAGCCAAGAGTAACAAGGAACTGTATGGCTTTCTGTTCAACGATTTCCTCCTCCTGACTCAGATCATCAAACCTCTTGGCTCTTCTGGCACAGACAAGGTCTTCAGCCCCAAGTCGAACCTGCAGTACAAAATGTACAAAACTGTAAGTACCACTCCTTAGTGGTGACAAAGATGGTTACACGCTAACAGTGTGGATAGCAGGCAGCAGCTCCCATACTGGGTGTGTGGGCAATAACTTTTGTATAAAGAGGCATGAAAGCTTTGGCATTTGCTGGGGATTCCAGGGACTGATGATGAGAAAGCTGGTTGTTTGCTTTAGTGAGACAAGAATAAATGCTTTTGAAGTTTTGCTAAAACAACCTTTTCTGTAAGAGGTCATGTGTACCAGGGGGTAATGGGGGGAGTAGTGTTTGCTGCTCTCTGTGGGAGAGATTGCTATGCTTCATGAGGCTGCTTGCTTACTTCAGAAGTGTTCCCAGACTCTGGAGGCACCTATCTTCAATAACAAGAAAGCTTTTAAAAATGACATATCTGAAGAAAGATGTGAGGCAGGCAGAAGGGGAAAGATACTGCAGGCACAAGATAAATCTGTTGTAAATTGCTCTATGTTTAATGCATCTGTTCAGGTATTGTGCGGTAGAACTCTAGCTTTGCCTAATGTTTTACAGCCCATTTTTCTAAATGAGGTACTAGTGAAATTACCCACAGACCCTTCTGGAGATGAACCCATCTTCCATATCTCCCACATTGATAGAGTCTATACCCTCCGGGCTGAAAGCATTAATGAAAGGTAAGTACCTGCATTGGCCATATTAGTACTGAATTTGGAAAGTCTGGTGCAAATGTATATGGTGTACACACACATAGCAGTCTCCAAGCAGTTTATCTTACAAGGCTGGAGAATTCCTTTTGCTTGAGAATACAGTGGTACCCAATATATGAAAGGGAGGGAGAAAAAAAATGATGCTTCCTGAATTCCAGTGACACCAATGGTGAAATGGCTGGGAGGGCGGATATATGGGCCATATTTCACATTTTATGTTAGCATAAGGAAGCCAAAAGATGCAATCCTATCTTCTTCTGTTAACATTTGTTTGTGCCAGTGCAAGTGTTTGTATGGCTGCATGTTCAGTGAGACAGAGAATTAGAACTTGAAGCAAAACCCTACTGAGCTAATCCCAATTAGTTTTAATCTGTTTCAGTTCAGACTGAAACAATCAAAGGAATTGTGACCTCAAAACCTCAGGTGGTTATTTTTATCTGTGGCAAGCTTATGGAGAGTGACTACACCGATTTATATTGAAAAGGTTTCTCTACACGATTGTAAGGTCTTGAAAGATAACTTTTGTTAAAAAATGAAAGCTGAAAGTGCAGCATACCCTTTCCCCATGGTACAGACATTGTGTTATGCCAGCTTGCATGTGTATGGCCCCTAAAAAGTTCAGTGCCTAGAAATGTATAAAACATCTTTGCTCCCTGCCTGCCTGACAGTGTTATTCATTATTATTTGTATGCATAGTTTTTCTTGCAAAAGATGGTACTTTTGTGGGTACCATTTGTCCTGTGGTATATTGTCTGTCCCTCTAAGGCACAGAAGGAACAAGCATCATTGTTAGACTCCTGGTGATGAAAATTGACACAGCCTTTTCACCTTAGGATCTGTTCCACAAACCAGACTATAGCAGTAATCGTCTGTTCTGCATCAGAGCACTTGCAGCAGTAGTCAGAAACATCTAAACTCCGCACTGCATTCATCCTACCTAGCAGGAGGAACTTGGGGGAGATGCTTAGGCGCCCCTACACTAAACCGTCAGTGGAAGGAGCCAGATCTTCGCATTCTGAACGCCCTCTGGAGGTGTCCGCCCCTCCGTTCACTCTAAAGAGAACCCATGGGAACTGCTACCTGAATTTGTGCGCTCTTGTTAAATGCTTTTACTTACATGGGATGCAGCCTTTGACTTTCTTTTATACCAGAATTGTTAATAAATGCAGCATGTTAGGTGAGATACCTCCAGGTTTTCATTATTCACTTGCTTTTAACTAATAGCAATGTGAAAAGAACATTAGCGTCAATGAGTGATTGATTTGCCCATTTAATCTTAAAAGACCTTTGTGATCAAAGGCTTGGTGTACTTCTGAAGTTTCCATTTACTATTAAGGGCTGAGTTGGAAGACAGAATTGTCCTTAAGTGTTTTGTTTTCTTGAACAGCTCTCTGTGCAGAATACAGGTAAGTGGTCAGACCCAAATCCAGACCAGTGTCAGTAGCTACAATACCCTGCAGAGCAGCAGCTCTTCATTTTGGGATCAGAAATGGATCCACAGCTTCTAGATTCTCTCATTTTTCCTTGACTCAGGTCTGAGGCTCTCTTGTATGTCACAGCAATTCTTCTAAACCCTTGAGGTCCCTTCTTCCATGCTTTTTCTCTGACAGTCTTTCTACTCAGCCTCTTAAGTATGAAATTATTTCTCAGAAAGGCGTGTAGGGAACCATGATCATTCATCATCTGTATAGTCCATGATGTGTCCCATGGCTCAGAAGGATTTTGGTATGAAACCTTAGGGATTAAGAAATATGGCCACCTCTGCAACATAGCTTGTATCTGTTCTGTGTCAGAGCACTCATAACAGTAGTCGGAAACATCTAAACTCTGCACGGTATTCATCCTACCTAGCTGGAGGAACTTCAGTGAGATCCACAGGCTTGCTACACTTGATACTTCCTGTATCTTGCTCTCGTGAGACCTCAGTTGGAGTATTGTGTGCAGTTCTGGTGTCCTCAACATAAAAAGGACATGGAGCTGTTGGAGCAGGTCCAGACAAGGGCCATGAGGATGATCAGGGGACTGGAGCACCTCCCATATGAAGACAGGCTGAGAAAGTTGTGGCTGTTCAGCCTGGAGAAGAGAAGGCTGCGTGGAGACCTCATAGCAGCCTTCCAATATCTGAAGGGGGCCTATAGGGATGCTGGGGAGTGTCTCTTCATTAGGGACAAGGGGTAGCAGGTTCAAACTTAAACAGGGGAAGTTTAGATTGGATCTGAGGAAGAAATTCTTTACTGTAAGGGTGGTGAGGCACTAGGATGGGTTGCCCAAGGAAGTTGCGAATGCTCCATCGCTGGCGGTGTTCAAGGCTGGGTTGGACAGAGCCTTGGGTGACATGGTTTAGTGGGAGGTGTCCCTGCCCATGGCAGGGGGGTTGGAACTAGATGATCTTAAGGTCCTTTCCATCCCCTAACTATTCTATGATTCTATGATCTACTGGCTTCAAGACATTAGTTTATTGCAATAAAGAAAAAGGGTTGGTGAAACCAAACCTGTTATCTACACCTTTTGTTTCTCACCAAGTCCCTCCTGCTTGTGATTCCCTTGACCTTTCTTTGTGTGGTGGGATCTGCCAGCTTGGGATGGTTAAATTTCTGCCAGAGCTATAAATTCCAATAAGATCTCTATCAAGCAGACAGCTTCAATGTCATAGAACCCATGATGGGGCCAAACCCTTGCTTGGGAAGGAGGGACACCTTTAATTTTGTCTGCTGTGCTCCAGGGATGAAAAATGGAAATGATATTTTACAACTTCTTTCCCTTTCCTTCTGAAGGACTGCCTGGGTTCAGAAGATCAAAGCTGCGTCAGAACTTTACATAGAGACCGAAAAGAAGAAGAGGGAAAAGGCCTACTTAGGTACAGCATTGCATGAGGGGGACACGTCTTTTGTGGAAAAGTCCACAGGCAGGAAAATACACTAAATAATTTCTCTCGCCTCTTCTGTTTCACCACAGTTCGCTCACAAAGAGCAACAGGCATTGGGAGATTGATGGTGAACATTGTTGAAGGCATTGAACTAAAACCTTGTAGGTCCCATGGTAAGTTCTTTGGGTTTTTCATAATATGCTCTATGAAGAAGACATTCCTATGTGTCAGACTGACTTTGAAGGAGGTTCTGTCCAAAACATGGTTTTGTTTAATGTAGCAATTTTAATGAGCTTAAAATATGCACAAGTGATTTTGTGCCGTTCAATAACAGTCATGCGGTTTTCCTGAATAAAGCATTTGTTTCAGACAAACTTAGTTTCCACCACATTAGAGATCACAAGCCACAGGGTCCTGTCAGGCCACAGTCTTTCCCTTGCTTGTTGGCTGTAGGTGTAAAAGAGTATTTATGAAGAAGATCGCAAACCTAGAAACCTGATTATCCTCTTCTGGCTTTTTCCATCTCCCCAGGAAAGAGTAACCCATACTGTGAGGTGACGATGGGCTCTCAGTGCCACATTACCAAGACGATACAGGACACCCTCAACCCCAAGTGGAACTCCAACTGCCAGTTCTTTATCAAAGACCTTGAGCAAGATGTGCTCTGCATTACGGTGTTTGAGAGGGACCAGTTCTCCCCAGATGGTACGTAGGGGCTGCCTTCCTTCTAAGGGCATTTTTCAATTCTCCCATTCTGAAGTGATGCATGCCTGCTGAGGTAAATCACAGAATCAGAGGATGGTTTGGGTTGGAAAGGACCTTTAAAGGTCATCTAGTTCCAACCCTGGTATTGAACCCCTCTGCATACTGGGAGCCTACTACCCCTGCTCCCTCCTGAGTGGAGTCATGCTATTATCGACATGAAAAGAATCAAGCTTTCTCTGTTGGTTTTTTTTTGGGGGGGTTGGGGTTCCTTTCCTGTGCAGCTTGACAACAACTGAAGTATGGTTGCAGTTCTGCTAGGTCTTTAAAAACCTCTGGGTGCTGTTTGCAAAAGGGTGGGTGCATGCAGGAGGAAGAGAAATGTCTTCAAGTGTCTGCAATATGCAATAACAGTGGCAGAAACGAACCCAGGATTCCTAACCCGTTCATAACCTGGGATAAACATATGGAGCATTGAAGAGTGCATTTGGATTCATAATTTCTCAAGAGGTATTTGTATAGGACTGTCATTCACGTGGCCAGGGCCAGTTGGCCCATTGACCTTGTTGCTAGTGTGGTGCATCTCTTGGCTCTATCGCCTCCAGAGGGCTTCACACTCTGTTTGAATGGGCAGCAGCCTTTGGCCTTTTTTCTAACATATCATGAAACAAATAAGCTGCTGAACTGAGGCAGCTGTCAATTACATAGTGGATTTTTCTGATTATGAGGCCATTTACTGTTAATGCTGCTGCCTAATACAGTCTAGATAAAATCCAATTTGCTGCCTTTAACTGCAAAAGATGTAGTTGGACTCAATACGTGTTTCCTCTCTCGTTGTATATAGATGGAAGCTTAGTTCCTTCTGCAAATTGGCGTTTTGTTGCAGCGTAAACCAGTCGTGTCACTTCTGAGCATCCTGTCTCTTTTTGCATTTCAGACTTTTTGGGCAGAACAGAGATCCGTGTGGCAGACATTAAGAAGGATCAGGGTTCAAAGGGACCAGTTACAAAGTGTCTCCTTCTACATGAAGTTCCAACAGGAGAAATAGTCGTCCGACTAGACCTGCAATTGTTCGATGAGCCTTAGAAGGAAAGGGACCAATGTTTTATTTCAGCCTGAGTTCACTGCAATGGGTGTCTGCAGAAGCTGTCACAAAACCCTTACTGGTGTGGTATGAAACTACTGCTTGCCCTTCACGCGTAAGAGGGTTATCAAAGCAAACAGGAGCATCTTTGTGCCTTGATAATTCTCACTGAGAAATGAATCCCAGTTTAGTGAGGAGACCTCCCTCAATTTCTTTATGAGGAACTTGATGTTAGTTTCCTGGGTTTATGAAATAACCTAGATGTTTGTTGTGCTCCAGTCTGAAAGGCTGGCAAACCACATAGGTTGCTGTGCTTGCTCCAGTTACCCTACTCTTTAATTTATATGAAGAAGGCAATGTTGGTATGTTTTGGAGGCTTTCTGCAGGGTTTTCCCCCTTAAGGAATTCTGTGTCTGTTGCTCAGCAAAGTGGCGTGTAAATGTAATGTGAGTGGAAGGAGCAGTTATGCAGTAAGATCTTTGGGGATCTTTGTGATGGTACTGAAAAGACTTGGAAAATACATAGTCTATATAAACAGAGAAGATTCTATTAACGTACCACTTCATGATGCACGTTGCCCCTAAAAATGAATTATGTACAGGCCTTCTGCACAGAGGCGAATTGCAGTCCAGAAGAGTCCACCCACTTGGTACCTTTGGAAGTTGCTGTTTTCTATAGGTCTGTAAATGTTTGAACAGTAAGCGAAGGATTAAACGTAGAGCCCTGCTGTATGTCATCTATACCACTTCAGTGCTCCTTTCCTGCTGCGGCTTGACTGTGTGACTGCAGATGGATGATCTGTCACCTGCAGTGGGGGAATTAAAAAAATCACAGCTCTAGCTCTGGAAGCTAATTTCTACCCCACAGAGTCTAGTTTGGAGAGCAATTAGTGGTGACCAGTTATTAAATTGGACCATGCCCGTGCTTGACATAGTGTCACTAAATTCAGGGCAGCATCATTCTGTAGCTCACAAAGGTGTTTGTGGGAAGCCAGTGTGATCACAGGGCTGGTGGAAGTGATACTGAGTGCTGCCAGAAACAGAGTGCTTGTGATGGTGCAGAGTGGGTGACCCCAAAGTAAAAGCCTTGTCACATGGGGGAATGCCAAGGCTTATATATCCATTTAACTCTAGAAATGCACACACATAGGCCCACATCCAGCAAACTTTCCCTGTTTGGCAAAGCACCCAGCTTTAAGCTTGCACTTTCGTCTTGTTTCCCTTAAGCACGTGCGTAAGTGCTTTGCTGAGTCTGGACTCGAGAGAGAATAGACCCCTAAGAGTAAAATTCCTCTACTCCTCTTTGTTCTCCTTGGATTCATTTTGTTCATGACCTATCATGCATACACTGGTATTTTTGTAAGGACTTTCTTGCCGAATGGGAGGTGTCAGCCTGTTTCATTAGCATGTGAACGTTCTCGTGGAGCCTGTTATTAGGTTTTGGTGTTCCTTGCATGTCCTTTCGGTACTGGTTTCACCTTTCCTGTATAGGCGGTGTTCTCTAGCACTACAAGTCTTACTGATTTCCATTAGGAAATGAGGATATATTCATAACGGATAGGTAGATACAGTATGATAGTAAGTGTAAACTGTGCTGGGAAGTGTCTGTGTGTTATAATTTCCTGAAAGACCACTGTAATGTTTCAAGCAATGGGAAAAAACCAAGTATGTTGGAGGGACAACAAAGTTTACATTTCATACTTATCAGAATCACTTTATTATTTATTTATTGAAGATAGTGTAGAATTTTGTATCAGAAATGACAGACATACTTATGTATTTTTTGAAACAAAACAGAGATACACACTTTAGTTGAAAACTTTCAACTGACCACATTTTAGAGGGAGTATAACCTCCTAGGCACGCATTTGTTTACCACTAACTGGCTGAAAACACGATTAAGAGTACTTTAAGTTTCTATTTTTCAATGTTGTTAAGAAAATGGTTTCAATTAAAATATGTAAATAGTACTAAACCCATGCTTTCCTAATTCCATATCAATACATTTTATTAAATATAATGTATATGAAAATACACATTGTTGTGGTAGGATAAAAAAGTGATAAAAATCTATTAATGGAGTAACATTAAATGTCATTGTCTAACCTTTTATCGCTGTCCTAATTTTACTCAGTTGCTGTAAATATGGTGAACGTTCATTTCAGTGTTTAAAAAGTAGCATCACTTTTTTACGGTCTCATTTCACCAGCATGAATTACAGTAACAGCTAAATAGACCTAACAGGACAAAAAAAGACAGTGTGTGTAACACAGACATCCTGGCCATGTTTTCAAAGGGAGCCTCAAGGAGCTGCACCGGCCTCTGAGACACAACTGATGCTGGAAGTGGGGAACCCTTAGCTGCAGGGGCTCCTCTGATTGCGACCCTTGTCATGGGCACGTACAATTGCACCATTTTGGGGAATTGTAATGGAACTGAGTACCTTCTCAAGCACCATCAGGTGTGATTTCCCACTGACATGCACAGGAATGTTTAACTCCCATTAATGTCAGAAGGAGATACGCAGGTGGGATGATGATGAAAGGCTGGAGTTTGGCTCACCAATATTTAATGAATCCCTCATAATGGGTCTAATCCTAGAGAAAACTTGTCCTAATCCCTCTGCATCTAGGACAGAATGCATATATGCCCTTAGAGCCAGCCGATGGCATCAGGATGTCCCTGTTTTCTTATTGCTCGCCCTCAGAGCTCTGTAGCACATTGGCACTATTGGCTTCCCTGATGGAACTACTTTTCACTTGTGTTAGCCAAAAGTTTTTAGAAACCCATTGACTTCAGCCTGGTTTTCCTGGTTCAGGTATGCTATAGTCTTGCACATTGCTTTGGATTAACTTCATGGCTGTGTGGGCTTACAGCTTTCTGCTTTTCTATCCACCATAGCTGCATAGATCTCCTGCTCATCCAGGACTTACTGCTTTAAAGGATTTCATGCTCTTTACTGAAAGAGAAAAGAGGCTCATTCACTGTATTCCTCCTAGTGTTTTCATAGAGCAAACTGCAGTTTCTCATAGGCTTGCTTAAATACCACCTGTATTGAGGAAGGGAGAGGCACACAGCAATACCTAGGAAGTCAGGTATCTCTCCCTGTCTTTAGAAAGCCAGCTGGCATTACCACAATGTATGAAGGTTGAGCCATCCTCTTATGAGTGCCACATGCTGGCAGTCAGGCCGAACTCTGCTAGTCAGTGCTAACAGTATTTAATACCTATATGTAGATGCTATTTTTCAGATGCTGGTTATTGATATCTCTGAGTATCTTCCTAAAATAGCACACCTCAGCTCACAGGTTCCTTCTCCAGCCCCATCAGGATGTGTGTAAACTTTTCCTAACATAATGCAAAATAACCGTAACAACAAAATCGAAGCCCAGATAATGCTTGGATTGCATTTTGGATTAAAAGAGCAGATTCATGTAGATGAGCATCCTCACTACAACACAGAGCTTGTAAACCTGTTTTATTCCCTTAGGCTCATTAATTTTAACAAGGAGAATGGTGTTTCTCTGTAGTGCTCCCCTGGTTTTAAGTCTTGTAATAGGACTGAGTGAATGGGTCAGAAACTGGAAGGGAACAACACCGCTTTTAGAAATTATTCAAATGACTTGTGAAAGATGCTGGTAGCTGGGAACAGGCAGGATGTCAATGCTGTGGCTGCGGATAGGACAGCATACTGAAGAAAAAGGAAAGAGTCTCTTTTTCTTCCTTTTTTTTTTGGGGGGGGGGTAGATAGTTTGAGATGGGATCCACAGTCTCACAGCAGAACTTCAATTATCCAGGATCCCAAAAATCCGTAATATAACAACAGTTATTAATAACAAACCCTGCATTTGTCCTCAGCCTGGGAGAGCCACACTGGATTTAGTGCAGCTCTGTATTTATGCAGGAGTTTGGATGCACTTTCTTATACAAGTAGAGCATTTTGGTGTTTGTAACACCCTTGTATGCCTCTTTCCAGGAATTCCCTTCTGAGGTATAGGTCTGAAGTGATTTGGCACTGTGTTGTTCCAACATACTTTCACAAGGACTTCATACACTTGTTAACACTGCTGTCTGGCTCTTTGCTTTCCTGGTGCCGCCCAGGCAGCTCTCAGGAACCATCCAGAGGCACATGGGTCCATGCCCTTTCCACACAGGGGAACTAGCTGCACCACCATCAATGTGCCAGTTTTCTGTCTCTCAAAGTGCTTGTCCTTGCAGCATACAGTCATATGAGGTAGTTGCCAGCAATGCTGTTATACATCAGCAGGGCAGATGTCTGTCCTTTCTCATGTATCATCTCCATCACTGCTGTGATTGCTCTAAGAATCAGCCCGATCTTGCTAATCCACCTTGAAAGCTTTTTCTCCCTGTGGACAGGAGGCAGCCCTTTAAAAGATGCCTCTCAGGAAAACCACCTGAGCTCATTTTCCACAGGTGCAGCTGGAAGTCATTTTGTTCATGGCAGCTTCAGCTTCCCCCTTTTCCATGGTCCAGCCTGCCACCTGAGCACACACCCCTGCTGTGCCAGGCTGTGAGCTGAGCCCATAGCCTCTGGTTCATTGCCATTAGGGTTGAGGCTCATGTTTGAGATCACCCAGGTCCCCTCCCAGACATGATTTTCTCCACCTGCTGAGCCTGTCACCTCTCTCCAAGCCAAACACCAGCTGTGTTGCACAAGTGAACAGAGTGGGCGACTGGAAAACACATCTCACCTCATCTCACTGCTGTGTTCCGCTGCGTTCCCTCTGGGTTTGTCTTCTGTGTACGTCTTGTGAGTAAACTGGTGCTTCTGTCCTGTAATTAATTAAGTCCTTTGCAAAGCATCACTCTTTCTTTCTCTTAAACCTCAACTCCCAGAGCTCAGCTGTGTGAAGCAGTGCTGTTTCAGGGACTTTTTTCCAGGCTTCTCCCTCACAGTTCATCTGGTAGCTGCCACCTCTGGTGCAGCCCCTGGCTCAACAAGCACTTCAGCAGATGCTTAACTTTAATTTGTGCCCCAATCTAGTGCAAAGGCAACATAAAGACAGCCGGGGGCCTATGTGCTTTGGTGAGGATGCATGGAGGAATTCAGAAGGCTTGGATAAAGTAGAATCTACATTATGAACTTGATTCAAGCACTGTAAGGGTTGGAAAACAGAAATAGAGCAGCAAGCAAAACGTCAAGATCAAGGTAAAATGCATAAATAGTTCATAGTCTTTGCAGCTGTTTCTTTCCTTATCTTTCTGAAAGTGTTTTTAGCGACTAAACTCACCAGAACTGTATTTACTGGGCAAATCATAATTCTTACAGATTGTGAGCCATTGGGAAGCACTGTAAAACAAAAAGCCACTAAGGCTGACCTCAGCCTCGGAAATACCAAGTACCTTGACAAGTATGGTGCTGGTAGAAAGCCAGACTGTAAAGCCCTGAGAGGATGCGTGCAGCCAGTGAGTTGACTTGGGCACCTTGAAAGACAGAGCATGTCACTGAGGTGACACTAAGCCAAATAACTGGTTAATTACTGAGCTCTTTTCTAGATGTGCTAAACTGCTGTGTATTTTCTCTACATGAGTTTTTATGAGGGGACTTTTTAAATGTTCATTTTGTGATTTTTTTTACCCTTTAAATAAATCACTTTTTGTTACATGTGAGTAGGGCTGCGGGGGACATTGTGGATAATGCAGTTTTTGTAATATTATTAAATACATTTTCAAAACTAAGATGTGACAAGTCCCAACTTCTACTGCAACAGCAGTATCATGTTACATACTGCTCTGCTTGCCACTGTGATACTTCAGTGTATTCAAATCCAGCAGTCGGAACCCTTGAAACACAGAAAAAGCTGGGAATCAGGTTATATCACCTTAGCTTTGAGGGGCGTGCTTCATATGTACATACCACATGTATCCGGTGTTCGTTTAGCCCCAACACTCTTGTCCTAGGTGCATATTGATGTATCTATAGTTAAGTACATGCTTATATATATGTGATTATTTGTATATATACTATAAAAACACAGCTATGTTGTCATTGTCAAATACTGAGTAAATCTAACAGAAAAGAGTTTATAGGAACCCAGTTTTGTTTGTTCATTTAAATATTTTAAAATAAGGACTGTCCTTGGGAAATTATTTTTCTGTACATAGGAGGATATATTTAGGACCTAATTTAAGAGAATAAAGAACTGCAGTAAGAATATGTTAAACTAGCCTAGTTGCTTGATGTAGTTGTCAAAGGCTCTGCTGCCACCGTAGATGAATTCCCTGTGCTGCTTATAAACCTGCAAAGTGTCACTAACCCTGGACTTAGCTTTTGGTTCTGGGATGTTCAAGTGTTGTGCGAGTGAAGGGAGCTGGTGCTTTCTCCAAGCCCCATGTCAGACTTGTAGGCAGCAGCTCCTGACCACTGCAGGGAGCACTTGTAGAAGGAGAAGGCTGGCATGCAGGGGAGTAAGGGACAAAGGGGAGAAATAGGGGCAGAGATAAAAAGAGCTTTTTGAGCAGTGGGATCTGTGCCCCCTGAAAATGTGGGTTGGTGTCCATTGGGTGGTGGATTGAAAGGTAAATCCCTCCCAGCTGTGGTGCCTGCTCAATGGGAATGGCCTCATGGTGTAAACTGCTCTTGCCAAGAGGAAGAGGGAATGTTAGGTGTGGGGCCATAGCGCTGGTCCCGGTGCTTGGCCAGCTTGCTGCTCCTGCTCTCAGTCCTTCCTTTCCTATCTCACCACATCTTTCAGGCTCTCCTAGGTTTGCACCACCATGCTCACCCTGGGGATGGGCTGCTTTTGGAGTGACCAGCCCTGGGGTCTGTAGCATTCATGTGATCCGAAAAATCACAAAGACATTATAAGATCTGGCCAAACAGGAGAAAAAGGTACTTTTTTTTTTTTTTTCCCCTCAGAGAAAATGGAATTAATTTGTATTGTTCATTTCTGTCACATCCAACTGTTCTACAGTAAAACATTCAAACTGTGAAGTTGTCTTCTTTGGGTTTTCAAAGCATTTGTAATAGGTGTAATGAATAATTATGAATCAGACAGCACTGTTTCTAGCAAGACAGTTCCAATTGTACTTTGATTGCTGCGAATGTCACGTTTCCTCAGCCACACTTAGTTAAATAATTCTATTATCAGACATGGTCCTTTTAAGCAAAAGCTCTTAAAATGTGTTCACCTGCTTGAGGAATTGTGCTGCTTCCGAGACTGCAGTCACCAAGGTGAAAACTGCCGATGCGGTTTTAGGCTGTGCAATTTGTTTGGCTCGGATGAGACTGTAGTTGTGTGAGTGAAATTATGCAAGAATAAATCCCTTTTCTCTTTTCAAGTTTAAGTGTGTGCTATTACGTTCTTGAGAGGCGCTGAAGAGCGGTGATATGGGGTCAGACACATGAAGGAGATCTTCAGGTGAGTATTTTTGACAAAAGGACTACACAGGTATAAGCAAAGTAATAGTTATTATTTCAGGAAAACTAAAGCATAATAATAATTGAAATAATAAAATACATATAATAAAAATATAAAAATAGAATAAGTGAAAAGCTAGCCACCCCAAACCCCCCCAAAACAATTAAAGGCACTTGCTTTACTGGCCAGGTGCCATTACTTTGTGGTATCAGCACTTTACAGGGGCCCTGCTCTGTGGCCAGGCATGCCGGCAGCAATTTTTATGCTTGTGGCTCTGCTGCTGAGAACACAGGAAGTCGCACACTGATCTCCCCCCTAATGTTTGTTAATAATTACTGGATTTGGCCAGCTGCCCCGATGGCAATACTCTCGGTATCCTGTTAAGCAGTGGGTGCCTGTGTCTAGCTCAGCCCCTTGAAAATGTGCTTTTTTTCACAGCAGTTTTTGGCTAGGTTGGCACAACAGGACAGTGCTGTAGCCAAAGCCCAGTTGGCAAATCACAGTTGCTGTAGTGGTAGGTGATGTGGGATAGGTCAGGCAGCTTGCAGCTGTTTGGGGCTGCTTCATCCAGGCCGGGGCCAGTATCTCTGCTGCACGGTGCTGAGCTCTGGAAAGCTGTATTGCCTCAGGTACAGCTCAATGCACCCCACTGCTGCTACAGGAGTGGAAAACAGGGTGCTAGAGATAACTTTGGGCCTTGCACTACCCCATGGTCCACTCCACCTGCCCCTCTCCCCTGCCTCTCAGCTTCCCAGGGGTCCCACGCCCCCCCACCTGTCACTGACCCGTAGAGCTTTAGCATTCCCTCACCTTCCCCAGCACAAGCCTGCCCTGCCACTCCCACTGCCTCCAGAACCAGCACTTCATTCTGCCTTGGACCTTCCCACTCCCAGCTCAGAAGCTGAGGGTGGCTTTTACCACTCCAGGCGGGATATATGGCCAGCAACCCCAGGCTGGCCCCCTGGGGAATGTACTTCCAGGGTGAAGTTCCAGCAAAAGCCCAGGGCTAAAAAGTCCCTCCCCTGCAGGGATACTTGTTTTTAATCAAAAATTTTCTAACAACAAAATTAAACATGGCTGGTGAACAGGCTCCAATAACACCACTGAAATGAGCTTGTGCAGCAGGACTGTTGCTCCGCTGGCCTGGCAATATCCTGAGCAAAAGTTTTCTCTGCTGACTGGCAGAACCTCACCGCAGCAGTGACCCCATTTATCAGCTCCTACACTGTTACTCTCCATTTCCTTCAGAGCAATGTCCACCTGCAGCCAGGACAAGCTACATTTTCAAGCTGGGTTATGAAACGTTCAGCAAGAACTAAGCGAAACTCACTGCAGCTTCACCTCTCTCCCTCAGTGCTGGTTCCTGAATCAAAACACTTCACGCCATCTATTCAAGAAGAAGTTTATTGTTTCCATCTGACAGGTTGCACTGTGAGTGACAAGGACAGTGTGCTAGGCAGTCTCTCTCATGATTCTGGTGAGTTTCTGGATCTTTGTCCTTGTTGACATGTCCACGTACTTCTCCCCAACGTTGACAATCATGCCACCAAGGATGGCCGGGTCAGTCTAAAGGAGAAACATGCAATTTCTGTTCAATTTGCAAAACTCTGTGAACTCAGCACGCAATTTTTACACTGGTGAAAAAAGAAAGCTTTTAAAAGAGCCTTAAAATAACTTCACAGTCACTGATTCCAAAGTTAAGATTTTAGTAACTAAAGCACCATCAGGAAAGTACAGATTATGCAATACAGCAACTGGATTCAGTGGAATAATTATTTTAAGATCAGGGAGACAAACCCCAGCTTAACACAAACCTGCTGAGATCTATATACAATTCAAAAATTCAGACCTTGGTCTCCAGCTTCAAGACCTCTCCCTTAGCCAAGAATCCATTCAGAGCACTTTTTAGCTCAGTAAGGCTGGCATCATCCAAGGGCTAAAAAACATGAACAGAAGACAAAGAAAATGAAGGACTAGAAAATATCCAAGTGACATAATGAGAATCCAGATTTTCTCTTCAGATTATTCTAAAGGCAGACACATGCCCCAGGCAGAGAAATTAAGCACCCTTCTTGAACGGGAAAAACTGAAGGACAGCACAGAAACTCAGCAGTCAGTTCGTGTCCCCTTAATTTCATAAATGTGCTGTTTGTGCAAACTTCTGATGCTGACATTTTCAAATGGCATCAGGAATCTGTACGTGCCGAAGTACAGACGTGATGGAAAAATCTTGATCTGCCTCACAGCAGCATTCAGGTTGTGCAAGATTAATTTTGCTGCTTCTAGCAATTGAGACCATGGGCTTGAGAAGAAACACGATTTCACGTAAAGCACTGGGGAGCGACTGAGGACTTGACAGCGAGCTCCACCCTGGCTGCAGGCTTGCAGAGTGCTCCTGGCTAAGTACACCTCTCTCCATCACCACAGAAGCTTGAATCTGGAGGTTCCTAACTAACCTGTGCAGTGGTGACTGTGCACACCACTTCTCCTCTGTATGCACTCATGATCTTCCCAAATGCAGAGACAATGTCTGGCGTGTAACGCAAGCGACCATTTTCAGCCAGCAAATCTGCAAGAGGCAGATGCATTGGAAGGGTTTAAAGCAGCCACTAGAAGCAGTTTTGGTTAGCTAACAGTAATAACAAGTAGCCTTACATGTTTTTCTGAAGTCAAATGGTTACTCACTCATCAGGTTGACAGTAATAGGGGACATCTTCTCTTTTGCTAAGGCATCGTTCACAGCTTTCTGTTTAACTGCGCTCTTCGTGTGAGGGTTCATAACAACATTGGATAGCTTGGGGTCCTTCAAAAGGGTCTAATAAGATACACAAGGACACACAAACAATGTAATGAAAGCCAGGAGTTTCCAGGCATTACAAGGCTCAACTGGACTACCCAAAGCAAGGAACACGGTCATTCCTTGAGGAAGAATGAAGAGGTCTAAAGCTGATGGGAAGTGAAACAACAGCTCCAGGTGTAGCTCATTTACAGCAGGTTTTTTTTCTTAGAGCTGATACTCCTCCTGCATCTCTTCCAAGTACCTTAACAGTGGGTGTGCACTGCAGGCAGCACAGCTCTGAGTGGGAGTCTCAAGATGCAAGAGTGGAGGCCATCTCTCTCCTAACAACCAGCAGCCTCGCTGCCCCCCACCCCACGTGCGAGCTTCAGGGAACACAAGCTGTAGAATTCCTTACCCACACTCGGCTCAGCTCCTTCTCCACCTGCTCCAGCTTCTTCTGCTTGGTGGCGGCGGAGTACAGCGCGGTGGCATAGCGCCCTTCCAGCCCGTACACCTGGATGGGGGGCTGAGGGCGAGAGACCGGGAGGGCGCTGAGAACGGCCCCGAGCCGGGGCCCCGGTTGCTGCCCGCCTCTCGCCACACCGGCGGCCCCGCCGGTGACCCTCCTGCTCCCCTCACCTTGACCAGCTTGGAGACCGGCCTCGCCGCCGAAGTGCTCAGCTGCCGCACCTGCGGGGCACAAAGCGGACGGAGTGACCGGGCTGGGAAACGGGTATGGGAACACGCGCGACGAATGCGCGTCCCTTCCCGCACCTGTCCCCCCATACCACGGCACGGCCATCGCCGCCCCCCAACTTCACCTTCAAGGAGAGCCCCGCTACCGCCGCCATCTTCCCCAGCCGCCGCTCAGGGTCACCGCCGCGCCCGGCCCCCGCGGCCGGGCACTGAGCATGCGCAGCTGCGGCCGCAGCCGCTCTTTACCCGGCGTCCTCTTCCACAGTGCCTGCCGGGAGCTGTAGTTCCCGAGGGCGGGCAGGCCCCAGCGTCGCTTCACGCCCGCCCCGCTCCCCCACTGTCAGCTGTCCCTCTCTCCAGCGCCCTCCGAGCTCCGGTTGAAACGTTCCCCTCGCTACCGGTTCTCGGACCCTGGTGCTGAAGGTGGCTGTCCTCAGGCAGGGTCTAGTGGTGCGAGATGTGGAGAGGGGGAACCAGACTGACCCAGGCAGTGGGTCCCCTAGAATGCCTCAGTCTGGCCTATGGCTGTCCTGCACGCACAGATGCGCCCAGCCCCTCAGCTGGCTATGCCTGTGACTATGGCTTTGCAGGTGGAGGGGCTCTGGGATGGGAAGAGAGGTCCAGGTGATCTTAAGGGCCTTGCAGGCTGCAGTGGCCCACCTCCCTGTCTCATTACTGTAAGGGTCCTGTAACTCTCACACCCATGCACATCCCTCTGTTCAGATGTGCCAGGAGAGAGTGTCCTGTGAGTTCTTGATAGAATCACAGAATCAACGAGGTTGGAAGAGATCTTTAAGATCAAGTCCAACCATTACCTCAGGACTGCCAAGTCCACCACTAAACCATATCACTGAGGACCTCACCTACATGGTTTGTGAACACTTCCAGGGACGGTGATTCTGCCACATCCCTGGGCAGCCTATTCCAGTGCCTGAGCACCCTCTCTGTCAAGAAATTTTTCTTAATATCCAGTGTAAACCTATCCTGGTGCAGCTCGAGGCTGTTAACCTCTTGTCCTATCACTTGTTACCTGGGAGAAGAGACCGACACCCATCTCACTCCATCCTCCTTTCAGGCAGTTATAGAAAGCGATGAGGTCTCCCCTGAACCTTCTCTTCTCCAGACTAAACACCCCCAGTTCCTTCAGCTGTTCCTCCTCAGACTTGTTCTCCAGACCCTTCACCAGCTTTGTTGCTCTTCTCTGGTCCTGCTCCAGCACCTCAATGTCTTTCTTGTAGTGAGGGGCCCAGAACCGAACACAGGATTTGAGGTGCAGCCTCACCAGTGCCCAGTACAGGGGCACAATCACTGCCCTGGCCCTGCTGGCCACACTATTGCTGATACAGGCAAGGATGCCACTGGCCTTCTTGGCTGCCTGGGCACAAGCTGCTCATGTTCAGCTCCATCAATCCCCACCCCCAGGTCCTTTTCCACCGAGCAGTTTTCCAGCCACTCTTCCCCAAGCCTGGAGTGTTGCATGGGGTTGTTGTGGCCCAAGTGCAGGACCTGGCATTTTGCCTTGTTGAACCTCACATCACTCACTACGGCCCATTGACACAGCCTGTCCAGATCCCTCTGGAGAGCCTTTGTGTCCTCCAGCAGATCAACATTCCTGCCCAACTTGGTGGTGTCTGCAAACTCACTGAGGGTGCACTTGAGCCCCTCATTCAGATTATCAATGAAGATATTAAACAACACTGGCCTTAACACTGAGCCCTGAGGGACACCACTAGTGACACTTTCAATGGAAAGGGTGTCAGCTGTGCTATTTCCACGCAGACATTTCTGCTGCCCTCTAACACGGTGAAACTACCTCTGAAATGCAATGAGCTATTTCCTCCCTTCGGGTAAACTGGATCCAAAAGTCTCCTGGGGCAAAGAAGCAATATTCCAGGGAAAGCATATGGTAGGCAGCTTGACTTTGGCAGGCTATGTGACCTTGAGCAACTAAGATCCTGCCCACTAATGAACTATCTTGAATGGTTAAACTCTTTCTCCCCCTAATTCTTCTGTCTTTTTTGTAAGAGAAGATAAAACGCCTGCCTGCTTTGCAGAGCTGTTACCAAGTTTGAGTAATTATTTTCCGTGGTATGAGTAGATCAGTTGGGCGCAGCTATTGAGATACAAAGCATGGCATTAGTGAAAAGCAGGGACGACTTTAAACACTAGATGTTGCTGTTGCCGCAAATTGAAAGCGAAGTGATCCCTTCAGCTACGCCAAAACCCAGAGAACTAGAGTAAAGCTCTTTAGGAGATACAGTTTACCGTCCCACCGGAAATAAGACACTATCACCAACAGACTTTATTCTGGATATCGGAATTCACTTCACTCTTCTACCTCTGGCTGCATGTGCTGTGGTGGCATTCAAAGGCGCAAGTATAGTCCATGATCGGTTTAACCCTGGCAGAACACCATTCTTCTTAATAACTTTTATAACTACAGTACTAAGAACAGCATATTTAAAATATAGAAAAATGTTTTTCTTTAGCAAAACATCAACGTCATCTATTTTTTATTTGTGATAATGTGCATGCACTGATTTTGGAATGATACAGAGAATGGATTAATCTGAAGTGGGGTTCCATATCCAAAATTTTGTTAGTGTAATTCTGAAGCACTCTGTGATCTTGCAGCATTTTAATGCACAGGGAATCTGGCTTATTGAAGCCAGTCAAACCACTGAATGCCGAGGGTACTTTAATGAACTAGGGATTGGGTCAAATCCCGGTAGCGCTTTCAGGAATTAGAACACCTCTCAGAGGTTAATTTTAGGCAAGTAAAATCCCACAGGTGTTAAACAGTTTGTACCTTTATGCCTTATACTGTAGGGAGAGTTTAAATCCTAATAAAGCCTGTTCTTGTATTTGGATTCCTGTTATAATAATGGATTCCTCCATCATCATTGTATGGGTGCTTTTAGGAGTTACTTTTTTTCTAGAAAGCAATTAAACTCCTCAGGCTGCCAGTCACTAATTATTTGACATTTACCTCTATCTCTGGTTCCAATTTGGTCACCTAGTGAGCACTTGAACATTTACAAGTTCTTCCATGAGAAACACCTGAAAGAATATTTATTTGCGGGTCTGCCACTTCAGTGCATGAAGGATTGTAACATTAAAGCACTCTTTCTTAATAAATGTGGTGATATTATAAATGTCATATTTTTGTCCTGTTGAGACTGACTACAAATGAAACCACACAAACCATTTTATTTCCCTTTTATTGAGAAATTTTGAAAATAACCGGTTTGAGTTTAGGTACTTTTAGATGCATTCTTGTGCTTATATTGAAGATACATGGACTTCTCTCAGGCATAACAGCTGCAGAGTTCACTGTAATCAGCACTTTTATGTCTCTAGAAAGAATGTGATGATCCTTCAACTGTGATAGTGGTGGGATGTGTTTTGATGAGGGCCCAACTGCACGAGATGCCATAGAACTTGTAGCAAGACCTAGACCATTCCACAGATAATTTGCAGCATATAGAGGTAAAAGGGAGGTGAGGTTTGTAACAAGACATCTGGGGTCCTCAGCATATCAAGTCAGTGCCACAAAACATGCCAAACTTACTCTCTATCAGACTGTGGTCAGCTCCTTTAAAAAAATCAAACCAAAACCCACTGCTCATAAAAACCTCCAGTAACTGTACTAGTGACCCAAAAATTTCAAGCAATGCTGAAAACAATACTTTTCTCCCTTACCTTGCAACTCACCTGAAACATGAGCTTTTGGCCTGTTTTGAATGCTGTTGTGCACCTACTAGTCAGTAATTGCACACGGCTGTTTCCCTTTAGCTGAGCCTGTGATTCGGCATGGGAGAGTCGCAGAGGAGCCAGGGTGTAGCTGCAAACAAGTTCCTGACAAGTTCCTCTGTAGAAAGTTCAGGTTATTTACAAGAAGTGGAGGAGTTTTCCTCTCCTGGTCTCGCCTTGAGCCCAGAGAATGTCACACAGAAAAGTTATGACCAAACTCACCTCCTCATTGCTACTGTGTTTTTGTTCCTGCAGCTGCTGAGGAAAGGTTGTTGTTTGTTTTGTTTTGTTTTTTTTTTCCCAGTCTCCCAGGGACTGCCCTTTATCTTCCACAGGAACAGCTGGTACTCTTGCTGAATCTAATTCACCTGGTTGTTTTCCATACCTCTGCTCCATAAGCAGTTCCGCTCTGGCAGGTAAGTTCAAGTGCTCTGTCATGTTGACTCCCTGGGGACTAAACCTTTTCCCACAGTGACCCACCTGCTAAAATCTTGCTGACTGGGGAGGACCTGGCTCTTTTTCCCATTAATAAAAGGGGTTTCCATTTAATGTTGAATGTCAAGGGACAGTAAACATACCCCTAAAGGGGAAGAATGATTGTAAAACCACAAAAATGGTTAGGCTTGTTCAAAGTAGGAGCAGGAGCAGTACTAGGAGCAGAAGCAGTACTAATTGAGTTAGGCAACTGAACTCACTGACCTTGGCATCAGAATACGCTCCTATTTGCAAAACCAAGCACCTATGCCTATGTTTTCTTGTCCTCCAAGGAGGTTTAAATCTAGTGTTCTCACACGATAAAATGAATAATTGTTGTGATATTATTGTGGTACTTCTGGGTGCTCATGGTGTTCTAGTTTATTTTCCGTGCTACCATAGTAATCTGTTATAAAAAGGGGGAGAAAAACATAAGTAGGTGTTTGTAGTTTCCTTGGCAAAATATCTACACTTTTTAAGTGTAGACTTAAAAAAAAATCTACACTCTAGGTAACCTAGAAAGCTTGAAAAAATAATCTCAGGGTAAGCTATGACATGATTTTTATAGGTTGGTGAAATAAGCACTCATCTGCAAGGCTTTGTGCTAGAAAAAGTGATGTGGGCTCACTTGGACTTTTGACTGTTTTAGATGTTGTCCAGGAAATATCAAGGGTAAAAAGAACTGGTTTGGGAAAACATGTGAATAATAGACATGCTTTGGTGTAGGTAGTACTGATAGCTGAGCTTTATCGTTTCACACAATGGCAGAGGAGCAGTTAGAACTGCACTGAGACTAGGGAGATTTGGGTTCTATTTTCAGCTCTGCTTTGGGCCTGCTGATTGGCCTCTAATTATTCTGTGCCTCAGTTCCCCCATCTGTAAAAAAGCAAGAATGAGACCAATATCCTTTTGTAAACAGTTTTAAATTGTGTTGATGCAGCACACTTCGTTAATAGCAATGATACCTTCTCACACATGCTGTCATTAAAAAAAATACCGTCAATTCACAAATGTCAGTCAGACTGTGGTGGTAATGTGCGAGTGGCTATGGAGAAAATAATGAAAAGGAGATTCATCACGCCTGCTCCAGGACTGCTGTGGAAAATGAGATGTTAACATAGACTCACCTCTGGAGTCAGAATGTTAGCATACATGGTAAATTAGAGGTGCTGGTCCATGTTCTTGAGGTCTGTCACAGAAATGTCCACTGTCTTGGCAGAATCAGCAGAGATCATTGACTGAACAGATTTGGAACATGAACCACCTTTTCATCCGGGACTGAAAGTGCCCTTTGAAGTGGAAGACCTCTCTTCCTTTGGTTTAAACTTGGGCCAGTACCTGCCTGGTTCATAGCACAGTAGATCTCAAAAATACTCAAGGTAGAGGTATTTCTGCAGAGCTGAGACCCCAGCCTGCCATCCCTTCACCACATGTAGATCTTTGTATCTGCCTCTAACTGAAATTAATCTGTCTTTTGCATTGATGCAAGCATCTTGCCCGGTGAGCATATTGCAGCATTTTGTGTTAGACAGATGCCTCAGCAGATTCTGGTTACATATTAGTGCTACAGCTTACTCATTACCACAAGAGGGAAGCCAATACTAATATTATAACTTTCTGCATGTATTAGCTATAGTTATTGTGGCAAGGCTTTTATCCATTTCAAGGCTGTTGCATGTTCTCCTCTTTCCTAGTAGCAAACTTGCATTTGATCATATGTCAGAAACTGAAGAACATTATTCCACATTCCGTTTGCTCAGTGTTCTGTGAAATGAGTTTCATGGATTTGCCTATCTTGTTTGAATGGCAGATACATGAAGCTGAAACAGAAGTTTGGGACAGAACTAAGCTGGTTGCTCTCAGTGAATTTAAACAGTCCACGTGCAAGCAAGAGGAAGTTTGATGGGCATGGCACTTGAAAAAATAAAGATGTTTTCCCTCATTTGGGTGAGCATGAGAAGTTGTAGACTATTCTAGAAGTCATGAACATAGCTGTTTCTAGTAGTTCTTACCCCATAGTAATGACAAATTAATTCAGCAAGTCTTCTGACTCTTGTTAGCCTGTTTCACAATCTATGAAGATGTTTCACATCTTCTTTACGGATTCATTTATTATTGCAAATCTGTTTTCATTTACTCTGCTGCAAACCAGAGTAACTTTGCTGATTTCATTGAATCGCTTATCATGTGGTATGGTATGTGTGAGAGTCACCCTTGTTCAAATCACATGCTGAAGGCTTCAACCTGATAGGACAAGATTTGGCGTTACATTTAATTTTGCAGCCGGGCGTAGAAAAAGGTTTTTGTAAAGTTGTGAAAGCAGTGCTATTGCAAACAGGGATCTTTAAAATAATCTGGGTGTAACACTGAATTCATTGAATTTCTTTGGTTGATGTTTTCCTGTGTTCTACATTGCTGCAAGATATAAATATAGAAGAGCTGCTGTTCAGAAGATTTCTGTAGAGCATTGCTGACATAAGACACTGGTTAGAGATCATAATTCTTAGTATTTGGAAGTCATGGTTTTTGAGGAATGGCAGAAATGTGAAGTCAGAAGCAGTGCAGAAAATCATGTATGTTGAGGCTTCCTATAAAGACCCCTAGAGTGTTCCCTGCAAGTGAAGGAGAGAAAATTAGGACAAGGTTATGAAAGTCACAGACATAGATTGCAGTCCCAAAGGACATTTGCATAACTGGCTTCTTTGGGTTGTTTTTTTGTGTGTGTGTTTGTTTTATTTTGTTTTGTTTTCAGTTTTTTGTTTAATATTTAGGAGCATTTTGGGTATTTTGTTCTCCTCACCACCCCCACCCTCTCCCTTTACAGCAGTCATACCTTAAAATGCTTTCCTAAAGATCCTGCTGGTGTCAGAGAAACTGTCAAGCTTAAATGGGGAAACATAGCCAGAAATGTTACTGCTACCCAATTGGAGAGACACTCTTCACAGACCCCCATGGTACACTGTTGTTCAGGAATACCTGAACCTATTCCAACCCAAACCATTCTATGATTCTATTCCTACACTACTTTTCTTTCTTCTTTCCCTCCAGTGCTGTTTTAGGCCCCAGTCTTGTGTGTATATATGCATGCATTTAACTCTAAGTACATGAGCAGTCACACTGCCTCCAGTGAGAATATTCACATGACTAAAATCATGCACTTGCATATGGGTTTCCTGAATTAAGGGCACAAAAGGAAATGGCCAGGTTAAAAATAAAGAGTTGGTTTTGTCCCTGATGTAATGCCTTTGACACTAGTGGAATTATACAGAGCTGAAATGGATCCAGTATGTCCAAAGAACTATCTCCAGCTCCCTCACCTGCCAGTTTCCATATCTATGTTTACAGAGTAATAAAATTCAGTCCTCCTTTCCCTGTGCTTGGGTGGCTGAGGCTGGGGGGGGAGGTGTGCGTGTGGGAATCCAGATCACTTTGCACATGCAGGAGCTGCTTTCCTTCAAGACAGTATCTCCCAGTTCCCGTGTGTTTTTGCCCTGTAGAGGTGTTATGCCCATGGAGCTTCACCAGAGCCTGTAATTCTCTGTTGCCTGGTCATTGTCAGTGCCACAGAGGGAGGTTGGGGTGGCTAATAACAGAGCAGGTCGTGTCTGTTCTGCCACTTACCTGCTCCTGTCCAATGCTGAGCCATTCTGTGGCCTTAGCAGGAGCTGCTGATCTTGGAGAGAGAGGCCCTCTTGTCTCGGTTGGTGTCTAGGGTGCTTCTTTTTGTCTTCTGCTCCAGCGCTGCTTTATTCTGTGTGGAATGTGCATTATTAAATGCTCCAGAGGAATGCTCAGACTTGGAAACACCTGGCATGTAAACATTTACAAAAAATAAAATATTTTTAGGCTTAGAAGGAACCCCTCTTAAAAATATTTCTACCTCCTTCCTGTGACTGTCCTGCCCCATGCCCACATGGCATTTGGGAGTCCCCAGACTGTGCTACTGTAAAGCTCTGACCTGGGACCTGTGTGAGAGTGAACTCACACCCACAGCTGTGGAGTCTAATGTTTCCTCCAGATCATCAAAAGTGTGTGCCCATACCTTCCTGCGCACCCAAATACTCACTAACATGGGATAGATAGACCTCTGAATGTGAAAAGTTAGGGTGTCAGGAGAGGGAGAAAAAAGAACCCACCCCAAAACACAACGCTGAATCAACAATCTCTAGCATCCAGGGCTCATGACTGCTTTTGACAAGATCTATCTTTAGTTATAATAGTGAGTCACATCATTGTGATCTGACTTTACGGTTAGTTTGAGGTATGAGCCAGGCCATGGGATTGAGAGCGAGAGCATCATGGGATGTAGCTGTAAAATTCCACTACTCGCTACTCTCTAAATCAGGTTTGAAGAGCATTAAGAAACAGGAAGCGTGGGGGTTGGGGGGAGGTATTTTTTCAGCAGAAAATTATTGCGGCGCACGGTGCATCGTGATGCAGTTCATCAGAGCAGGGAGAATAATAGGGGAGACGTATCAGTGATCGGAGACGCCCATAATAGTCTTGAGCAAAGCACACCTCTCTCTACATCGCTCTGTGTGCAAAGTGTCACGTCTAACCCACCCCACCAGCCACTACAAGCTAATGCAGGATTTTCTTGGATGGTGCTGCGTTGCTTAGCAACATTGCTAGGCAGCATGCTATACATCACGCACCGTGCCGGCTACTATGGTGTGGCAGGGCAGCTGCCAGTTATTTTTCTCTGCTATAAAATATTCATTTTCTGCTCTCCAGCAGATGCGGCACCGAGGAGGTTGAGGGATGCTGCCTCCCAGGTGGACATGTGCAGCTCCCGGCGACTGTAATGGGAATCACAAGCAGCCCCCGGCTGAGCTGAGCTCCAGGTATATAAAATGTGGGCGTGATTCCCAAGATATAAACACTTGCCATGCCTGAGATGGAATACAGGTTGGCTTTGGCATAAATAAATAAATAACGAGGCAGCAAAGGTGGTGTGACAGACAGAATAATACATGTAACCCACACCCCTCCTACACACCTTTTTTCTTTGACTGGCATAAGCAACTCCTGGTATGAGAACTGTGTGTGTACACAGAAAGAGGGACATTTACTTGACATTCTGCGATAATTCTGAGGCTCATCCATACCACAGCACTGTTGGATGAGACATATCCAACAAACACCAGTAGTGGTTTTTTAGACTGATGAGTGTGATTTCAGTGGAGTCTGCCTGCCAAGCCCCCTCCCCGAAATGATTGCATAACCAGCTGTTGCATGCGCACACACACAAAAAGAGAAAACCAATCCTATTCTATAAGAAGCTGAGGTGTTATTACAGAAGGCAAACAGCAGAGATCTTGGTCTGCAGAGCTATGGAGAAGATGGCATCTGTGGCTCACTTCAGGTGTGTGGACCCAGAACTAGGAGCTGTCTTGTCTGAGGGCGAAAGAGACCCCTGCAAAGGTTCTACACAGGGCCCGATTTGAATAGTTCTGGAATCTCTGCACCTAAAATGTTTGGGTTTTTTTTTAAATATCATTACTGATACTGTTGGCAGGTGGCTAGAAGGGAGGGGTGCAAAAGAGCTGATAAAAGGCAGCAGATAGTTTCTGGCATCTGAAAATGTGTTTTAATTCTGCACATCAGCGGACAGAAACACAATGTGTTTGAGCCAAGCAAAGAGGGAAGCAAGAGGGGAAAACCACACTGTCAAAATACACAACGGTTTGTGAGATGAACAGCTTCATTACCCTCGTTTACACTTGCAGATATGGCAGCACTGATGAAGTCAGCAAAACTGTGGTTTGTACAACAATTATTTTTGAAGGGATCAGGAATTCAGTTTTAGCTTAGCCCATCCTATTGTAGGCATGTCTTGGGATGTATGGTGGAATCAGAAGAATCAGACTTTTCTACAACAGAGGGGTATGTCTTCACATTACAAATCCTGGAGGAGTACAGCGACTGCAGTTTGATACAGAAACTGTTCTCATGGTGTTCAATGGCATTTGTCCAACAGCAGAACAAAGACAACGACAGAACTTCCATTTCATGTTTGTCACCAAATTGCAGCAGACTGAAGTGAAGTCAGTGCCCAAGGCTCAGCTTCTCCATCAGGCTCCTCAATCTCTGCACATAAGGCCAGTTTAATCCTAGAAGATGTTCAGAATATGCGCTGAGAGTCCAAAGTATGTATAAACTTTGGAATGAAAACTACTGCTACAGACAAGTAAAATATCATCCCTCTTGTACCTGTGCTTCAGGCACAAGTGTAATCTACAAGCCTGTCCTGCTTTTGCAGCCATTTTTGTTGCATAAAAAAATAAAATATAATTTGTCCTTTTTTTTTTTTTTAATCTGAAGGGCTCTACTTGGAACGATTGCCCGGTTTTATTGCTAGGTTTTCAGCAAGCTCTTTCTCCCATAAAAAGCTTCAACAGATGCTGATGGCAGTGACACTAAAATTTAAGGTGTATGAAAAATCTGAAGAATTTCACCATACGTTGGCAAATCTTGCTGCCATTTCATAAAGCCTCTCAGAGCTGATCACTTGAACGTGGACAGAGCTGCTCTACTTTTGGTGAATGAAGACCAAAGAAATACACAAGGCCTGTAACTGTGCACGTTCACTGATGTCTCAAGAAATTACTTCCCCTTGTTATTCAAGAAGAGGCATGGATTACTCCAGGAGGACAGAAGAATGTCTGTGGGTGGAAGAATGAAGAGGAGCGCCAGACCCAGTGCATGTCTAGGACAGCCATGGTACCATGCCTTGTTCTTGCCAACGCAAGGACTTCAAATGAGAAAGGTACTTCTCTATGAGTGCAAATGTCATTTATACCTGCTGCAAGACCTCTGCAGAGTCTTAATGATGATCTATCTCAGCCCTTCCTGGGGGCTGAGAGTCATCACAGCAAAATTTGAAAGATAAATTACACCTTACCACAAACCGGTGCCAAATACGCATGCAAGTGTCTAAGTCTGTTCAGAAAGAATAGTGTTGTGTGGGGCAGGAACAAAAAAAGAAACAAGCTAATCTCTAATGAAATTGGAAAAGAAAATAGCCAAAGGACTTTTTCTCTCTGTGAGTTTCATGGTAAATACCACTCATTTTGTGGTATCATTAATATCTTCTTCTTATTAAGGAGTAGTCCACCTACTTTTCTCTGTGTTTTATGGGCATGCCTCAGCATTTTACAAGTTGGAGGTTGTGCTAAGAGCTGGAAATATTGTATCATCATTTCATTACCACCTGGCTTGAAGAAAGGATCCATTAATCTGGTTTTGTAGGCATCTGCTGTGAGAAAGTAAGGGAGGAGGCTGCTACAAACTCTACTATAGTTACTGGGAAACAGCAATTATTTTTTAAAAGAAAATGCAGTATTTTTCCTCTACTTCCTTAAATTTGTCTTCACAGCTTCATGTCCCCTCCCCTCCTTTTTCTAGTTATTTGCAAGAAATAATGTTTGTTTCATGCTACAGGAGGTGTCGAAGTCTTCTTTTTCTCCAAATGACTCAGGGTCAATATAATCTGAAAAACAACTCTAAGAGAACAAACTTTTCATAGATAAACCCAGAAAAACTGAATCCAATGCTGGTCTCCTCCAAAAGTTATTTGCATGTTTCCCTTTCCTTTTTCTAGTATGTGTCGATAAGTGACAACATGTAGCTATGTTCAGAAGCAAAAAAGCTCTTCTATAAAATGTGGACAAACGCGATGTGTCAGAGAGGTTACATGTCACATACTTCACCTGGAAGAAGTCTTAAAATGAATACAGTTGTGAAAAAAAAGTTAGAACCAGCACTGAATAAAAATTAAGTGCAATCACATAGGATGTGGAATGCGTTTGTGGGGGGTATCAGTTTCCCTGACTTTCTCTGATACTTTAAACAGCAGTATTAGAGTTTGAGACAAACCCTGAGAGCGGATAAATGAAAGCAGACTAGCCTGATCATTTGCCTCTGCATGTCTGCTTTAGGACAAGCTTTTAGTTAAACGGTCAGCTGCTATTTATTTATGGAATACCTACCTCATTAACTCAAAGCAGATGGCGAACACTGAATAATGTTTTCAGACCCCTTTCTATCAGAGTGAAAGTGTGATAGAAATGCCTTCAAGAAACCTCCCAGTGAAGGACTGGAAGCATACATGCAGAATATAATGCAGAAGTCACAAGCCAACTAGTGAAGACGAAAAAGTCAACTTATTCTTCAGCTCAGTACTCTCAGTTCTGAGCTAAAGAATGTAGTAGGTGTTCTTAGATCTGTTCTTGTAATAAAAAGATATAATAATTCAAATGCACTCAAAGGCTTGTTAAACCTATTTGGACCATCATGATCATCTCATCATAATTCCTGCAAAATTCAGGCTGTTGATCCTTAAACTACAGTTCCTCTGACTACTGTTTGAGCTATAATATTTGTAACAGTGCTGTGATCATATTCTTTAGATGCTTATTTTAAATGCTTTACTTGCATTTTGCCTTGCACTTTTGATTTGATGTTACAGAGTAGCCAGCCCAGGTTTGCTTACGAAGATGTGTGCAAAGGCTTTGTATGCAAAGTTGTATTTCTAGAGGCAGTCTCACATTGATCTTTTTAAAATGTTTAGTTTTAATTATATTTACTTTTTATTTAAACACTTATTTATGTTTGTATTTCAAATTCCAGTGAATTGAAAAATTAACAAAAAATTATGGGTTCTTTGGTTTGTTGGTTTCATTTTTTGCTTGAAGAAACACTTCTCCTAAGCAGAGAAGAAAAAGAAATAGGGATTTTTGTAGGTGTAGACATTTCAAGATGTTTTTCCTTTTTTTAAATGAGGGGAAAATTAAAATAAAAATAGTTCCAACTCCTTCCTTTATTCAGTCATTTTTAATACAAGACTCCTAAAAGCTGGTTTGGAAGATGAACATTCATTACAGAAATATCTAAGCATGCATTTTTTCGCTCTTGTCCTGGATCAGTGTCAGTAACACCCTCCTAGATATTTTTCCAGTACACAGGAGGCTGCTGATTACTGGTTTATAGATGTTGGGGCCATTTTGTTTCTTCCTTAAAATCATGTTAATGTTGCTGGCATCTGACAGTATAGAACTATGCTGTTGCTACAAACTAAGAATTCACTGAAAAAACTCAGTTGTTGAAAACAGTTACAGAAATCTTTCTGATTCATGAATGTAACTGTCCTGATTAGGAGTAATAGCAACACTACCACAGCCAGCTTACTCTGTCAATAAATCTGTTGTTTCAGTCTGTGTGAGTAATGTGATCTAGCTTTTGATATTACACTGTTGTTCTGCAGAGTAACATTTGTGCTCAGGTGTAACGTGAACCCATTGTTGACAGCGTGTCAAGGAAAGTGATGCCAGCCTCTACTTTAGCCAGCATGTCATTGTGCTCCTTACTCCAGAAAATTGTACGTTCTTGTCATATATGTTAATGCCAATGGGGTTTGTTTTGTTTTTTTGTTTTTTTTTTTTTTTAGTTCAGAAGAAGATTTCTGATTTGATTCTGATTTCATGGGCACGTGAAGCTCATGGGGCTGAGGTGATCCATGAAGATCACTGGTAATTTCGTTTGAACCATTGGAACTGGATTGCTCTAAAATTGGAGAAGGGCTTGGAGAATTAACCCACGGTTTAATTTACACAGCAGTCCTTCTCTTGTAACTCTATTCACTTTGTCAGCGTTAGGAGGACAGGCAGGAGGACAGAAGTTTTCAACTCCTTGCCCAGGCTCCCCGTTGCAACACAGCCTAATATCTTTTGCTCGCTCCTTGTCACACTGCCTTCTCCTTGCTGACCTTTGTGATCCAGTTTGCAGCCCTGACAGTCTATTAAAATTCACAGAATCATAGAATAGTAAGGGTTGGAAAGGATCATGTTAAGTTCTACCTGCAGGTCAGAGGGACTTCTGTTCTTCTTCAAGAGCTCTTTATGTCATTTGTTGCATAGCCATCCAGTTCTTTTTCCCAGGTGTTTTCATCTTCTTCCATAGCTTCAGGTTGTATTTGGTGAAGTGACCTCTTCAGAGAAATCTTATTTATCTTTAAAATGCCTTTCAAACTACTGTGATAGTATAAATGTAAAATAAAAGTTAATATCAGTGAGTTACATAGTGTAATGCACTAAACAGTTCTGATGAGCAAGTCACAGGCAACAGAGCTGAGAAAATCTATTTGCTCATAAGCCCCTGTCAGTACTTTGCTGCTTCTCCACAGGATATTGTCAAGTGCTCTTTCCAGCTGATGTTTAACTGGCCCGTTGTTACTGGCCAGATTAAACATTCCCTTGTGGGATCCCGTTGAGGGGGGGTGTCTATTGCAATAGATGCTGCAAATACCCTTGAGCTCAGCTATCCTTCTGTGGGCTTTTCTGACTTGTTGAAAGGTGCCAGCAAAGGAAAATTGATACAGAACATGTAAAATTGCTGGCTAGAGGTTCGGAATAACTTCTGATGCAAAGAAGGGAGATAAAGAAGGCATTTCTAGGAGGTTTTTTTCCAATATTTAAATTTGGGAACAGAAAGTTCTAGATTGAACATATCTGTTTCCAGGGGAAAAAAAAAAGAAAACAGCATGTATTTCTCAATCAGCTAAAATGTCCCTGGCCATATGTACTGGCATTCTGAGACCTCTTTCCACACAACTAACCCTGGATTTAAGAATGCAAGTAATTATTTGCTGAAAGTTAAGTCTAGAAATAAATCTTTTCAGAATCCAAATCTTGTTAAATATTTTGTGGTGCTGGTGTTTGCTGGACTGGACAGAAGAAAGCTTGCAAATTTCAGATTTGTAGTTATAATTAACTCTTTGGAGGGAGAAAATATTCTCTGAGTTTCCCTATCCTTTTTCTTTCATCCTTCAAAGACTTTGTATGGACAAGTTCTACAGTTGCAGAGTTGTGGAAAGTATTGAAACAGTGATGGTGGTTAACAACTGGAATGGTTCAAGTGCTAACTAGATGTAAAATGGTACAGAGAAAAAGGACTAAAGAATGTCTACTAACATCACAGTCAAGACAAGGAAATATAGGGCAGATTTTTTAAGATTTAAACAAGATTTTAAGAGAATCTGTTTATTTTCAACAGGAACATAACAGTTAAAATCTGCCACTGTTTCTGCTTGTGAAACATCTCTTCTGAGAGCATGACTGTCATGCATCCAGAGGTACCTTCTTCCACCCAGAAGCTTTGCACTGTCACAAAAGGAAGAAGGTAAGCATCCACCTTGAACTTCCAGTTGCCAGGCAGATGTCCCAGGTCTCATAAAGATGGCCACTGGGCCTGTGTAGAGTAACAGTGCAAAGTATGTGTGACAGGTCCAGAATACTGGGGCTGTGATAAGCACCTTGCTCTTAGTCTGTAGGATTGATCTGTGTGCCCACACTATGTCCGGAGCAGTTACAGCACTACATCATCTTGTTGTGGTGAGATTTCCCAGAACGAAGAATGGCAGCCTGAATTGGGTGGAAAAAAAGAATGGAAGAAAAGGCTGTATAGGTCTTCTCGGAAGTCTGCATGACACACAGTTTTCAAAATTACCACTGAATAGCCATATATGCACACAGCAGCTGTCAGCCTGCAGTTTTTGATCTTCTTCTTGGTCTGTGACTGTTCCTATGCGGTCATTGAAAGGTGTTTAAAGAAAGAGAGCCCACTGGCATGGGAAACTAATCACTATAGAGGGATCTGCAGCTCCACTGGAAATTTTCTAGGGGTGAAAACTGGGGAACCTTGAAAATGTAGGTTGGGTAGAACTGAGTTTAAGTGTAAAATGCTGGCGTGAGCCAAGGTGGCAGGCTTTGCAGTGCCTGTTTGTAGAATTTGAATTTTGGCATAATTTGATGTCGTTTGATGCCGTTTTCTGTTTACTCGGAAGAGATTGGTGTAGATAAGTATGTATGCCATTGATACTTCAGATACCTACATATATGCATATATACTTAGAAGTTTATACATATTCTAGCACACATATATAGATATATATACAAACATATATACACATACCTATACTTACATATGTATATTTATTTATCTATATGTACACATACCTCAAAATTCACCTCTGTTACTTTCCTGCCTATGTACTTTTTGTGTGAAACACAGAGAGAATAGTGAGAAATCATTCAAAGGATTCAGAGAGGTGGTTCAGTAAACACTAACTGATGTGTCATCACCTCAAAACTCACCCCCTATCTTGCTTTCTTATTTATTTCTTTGTTCTCCTCACTTTCATACCGCAATAGCAGTAGCAACCTCTGTGTAGGGAATTTTCTGTAAGTAGTAGCTAACTAGGGCTAGTGGGTTTCCACTGTTTCTCAGGTCATCAGCTCCTCCCAGCTGGTCCTAATCCCTGCAAATACCTTGCACCTCAGCTGTTCTCTTGTTTCCTGAAAGACAATGCAACAGACCTTTGGTTTTTCAAAATGGGTGAGCCACTTTGAATCACATTGAAATAAAATATCCAATTTTAGCCTAGTCAATCTTAAATCATGACATGAGTGCTTCACTTTCTTTCATTCCCTCCACTTCTTATATATGGCAGCATGTCTTTCGTAAATGCCAACAGATAGGGAAGAATCACTTTTAGTTCCTCTTCCAAGGTCAGCAAATCACAGCTGACTCAAGTGTTATCTGGTTCTTGTCCTCTCCGAAAGCAGCTATGACTGTTTGAGAATATAGCTGTTTAAATTATTCAGATTAATACTTTCCTGAGGCAGTTCTTCTTATATCAAGGCTTTCTTTTGTAGTTCTCGAAGCACTTTTTAGGGGGTGTTTTACAGAAGATGAGAACTAAGATAAAAGTCTTGCCCAAAGTCCACAGGATTGCTGGGAGTTTGATCTCAGGAGTGGTCTGCAATGTCCCAGTCATTGCTCCACTCTTCCTCACACTAGGTGGATGGCAGAGAAGCAGAAAAGCGGTTCTGAGGAGGCTGGCAGCGTAGCTGCCATACACACTGGTGTACGCTTGTACTAGCTTTTACACATCCACTGTTGTCAGCGTGTATCTTTATAGGTAGGGATTTACTGCTTTCTGACATTTCTGCCAGTGTAAATACAGGATAATTTCACTGTTAACCATGGCAAAATTGGTAAGAGGCAGTACAATCCAGCCCACACTGCTTTTCAAATGAACATACGGGAATGTTTTGTTGACCGAAGATAAAAGTGGCCATTTGTACCATCCAACTACAAAAATGAAGAAACAATTGGTTTGTTTAATTAGCAGTCATATTCCTATTATTCATGCTGGCTGTTCCAAGCAAATGGCAGGTCTTTGCTTTCACTGGGAGTTGGAAAGAGGCCAGTTTCACTCTCTGCTTTTTTGTTATTATTTTTATTATCTTAGTAGTACATTGATCAGAGTTAGTTGGCAAGTATTTAGCACAGATCACAGACATTCCTGGTGGTGTTTTATTGAAATGAGTAAAATGACATCAGGAGGAAAGTTGACCCAACATGTTTTGTTTTGGTTTTAATCAGAAAATCTTGCTGGGCACCGATCAATTCATTTTTAAACAAGATTGCTCCAGATTAAACAAGAATAGTACAAACCAAACCATGCAGGGTTTGCTTGTTTTGGACACTGTTATTGAAGAGGTGTAGCTTATAAGCATCCTGCCAGTGTGATCAGTTTAACTGCACAGGAGAAATCATATGGCGAATTGACTATTTGTTATGCCAACTGCCCATGCAATTATTTGAAGCTCCTTAGTTCATCTGACCTTTAAAACTTACTTTACAATACAGACACTTTCAATCAAGTGGAGCATTAAGGTCAGTTTTTCCTGTCAGCAAATTAAAGCCCTCCACTGTTGTGCAAGCAAAACTGGACCTTTTAAAGGATATACTTGTTTTACAACTGCAACAGAAGATTACTTAAAAAAGTGAAGACTAAAGCTGATGTAGTTTTTAACTATGTTTTAGATCCAAGCAAGCAGTTCCAAAATAGGTCCAAATATAAAATGCTGACATTTGCCCAGATCATCATATGTCTCTTAAACTTGATCGTGGTTGTTTTGGGACACTCCTGAGTAAAATTAAATATGTATGAATACATGTGCAGAATTTGGCAGAATCTTCTGCATTCACAGAAATGGACTGCTGTTAAGAAGAGCACATTTCAGCCTTACGGATCATCTGAAGTGCTTTTTAGCCATATAATAAGATTGAAATAAGAGCTATATGGCCAGGAGGTAAATGTTTCCCTTGTTCCGCTCCCCATTCCCCCTTTCAGGTTAAACTCCCACTGACTTCATTGACAGTTTGTCTTAATGGAGTGATAATTGAGTAAATCTCAAGGTCTGACTCACGCAGTAGCTGTGTGATCCACCCAGATGCGGTGGCTTCTTACTCTCTTTTAAAAAAAGCAGGCCTGTTTTGGGTGATGTTATCTTCAAGGAGGAAGACTTTGCCCTTTGGCAGCTGTTGCTGTGAGAACGTTCACCTCCTGTCAATATTGTGATATCAGACTGGGGCCTCGTGATGCCCTTCATTTGGAGATGTGGAAGCTCAAAGTTTAGCAGAGTGGTATGGTGTGTGCCTTTATCTTGGCTTTCACTTGTCCGATGACAGCAGAGATGTGCCTTGGCCAGTTGGTTTTGACCACAGGGGAAGCCTACAATCTAAGCTGTGTTTCTTGCTAGGTCCTCAGTGGACTTTGAAGACTGGACCAATTTTAAATCCCACAAATCATCCTTATTCAATTGACAAATTGTCAAGGGAGTAAGATACTTTCCCCTTGTTTGCACTCCATGTTCCATGATAACATTAACAGCTTGACTTAAGTCCTCTCGCCCATTTTCAGCACAGAGGCTCCCTCTTTTTCACCCATTTATAGAGTTTGTGTCACTGCCTCCCACACCTGGTACCACACATACATGTTCCTCCAGAGCAGAAATATACCTGTGCTATGGTTACAGTGTAGTTTCTTAGGGTCATGTGTTAGGTGCAGCACATATTAGACATACCTGACTTTAGTCAGACTCTATAAGATCCTAATTGTCACTTTGATAGCACAGGAAATACACTGACTTACTAACACTCCTTCTCCCCTGCCAAATAAAGCATAAAATTATATATATTTATTTAGATATAATATTTGTTTTTCCTGTCTCAGTATTCTGAGGGAGTTTTTTACTTGTGTGTCCCTGTGATTCTTCTGCTGCATCTTTGTGCTTCTACTCATCTCTGTCCAGCTCGTATTGGTCAGCTTTTTTCTAACTTTGGACAGCCTGAAGTATCCTGAGCACCACCCAACTGTGAGAGCACTGACTATTTGTTTCTGTCTTCTTCCAGTGGATATGGAAGTCTCGCCACTTACCTTCCCTTGGAGGTCTGAAGGCTAGTGTCAGTATCTTGCTTACCTTGCCATGTCTTAGTGCGTTTTCCAGCATAAAATAGGGGAAAACTTGCTTCACATAGCCCTTATCTGAGTAGACAAAGACAGAGGTGGATTGAAAACTGGCTGAATGGTAGGGCCCAGAGGGTGGTGATCAGTGGTACATAGTCTGGTTGGAGGGCAATGACTGGTGGTGTACACCAGGAGACAATATCGGGTTCAGTCTTGTTCAATGTCTTGGTGGACACCAAGTTGAACTTAAGCCACTGAAGTGCCCTTGTAGCAAAGAGGATGAATGGTACCCTGGGCTGCATTAGGCAAAGCATTGCCAGCAGGCGGAGGGAGGTGATCTACTTCCCTTCTACTCTGCACTGTTGAGGCTACACCTGGAGTGCTGTGTCCAGTTCTGGGCTCCACAGGATAAGAGAAACATGGAAGTGTTGGAGAGATCCCATTGAAGGGCCACAGAGATGATGAAGAGACTGGAGCATCTCTCCTATGAGGAAGGGGCTGGGAGAGCTGTAACTGTCCACCTGGAGAAGAGAAGGCTCAGGGGGATCTCATCAATGTCGACAAAAACCTGAAGGGAGGGTGAAAAAAAGGACACAGCCACACAATGGGAGCAAAGTGAAATACAGAAGGTGCCATCTGAACATCAGAATTGTGATGTGTGAGGGTGACCAAGCACTGGCACAGGTTCACCAGAGAGGTTGTGGAATCTCCATCCTTGGAGATATTCAAAAGAAGTCTGAACACGGTCCTGGGCAACCTGCTGTAGGTGGCCCTGCTTGAGCAGGTATGTTGGACTAGGTGTACTGCAGAACTGCCTTCCAACCTCAACCCTTCTGTGATACTGTGAGAAACCGTTTGGATTTAGTTACCCGCCTTGCTTTTGTGTCTTGCAGTGATATAATCCTTGTCAGCAAATGTTGAATTCCAGAGCCAAGCAACAGTATCTCACAACAGCTTGATATTTCACAAGTTGTATGTAGATGAATGCCACAGGTTCTCTCACATATATAAATGTTAATGCATGTGTGAAGTAGAGATGGGTATAGATAAAATGTATGTGAGTGAATTTTTATCTCATAATGAGTGAGGAGGGGTTACTCAATGAATTAATCTGTAATGAGTCATAAGGTAAACGTAAGTAATTGCTCACTGTTTTGTGTAATAAGTGGTAACCAAAGATTTATGGATAACTGAAGATTCACTGTTTGATAGCAGGGAGCAATCTAATGACATTAGGTGATATAGTTTGTATATGTGGGGCGAGAGAAACTCTTGCCAAACAAGGCAGCCTGTAAAGATACACGTCAATGGCATGTGCCAAGGGAGACAAAGGACTGTTCTAGGAAGACGAAAGGTGAGGGTAAAGGCCCCTTACTCCCCCACCCCCCATTAAGCCAAAACCTGCATGAGCCAGAACTGACACTGGTCCTCTATATCTGTACTTAGTTTCCATGTTATGTTATGTAATTATGGTTGATCTCTTCTTCCCTCCCAAGTGCTTCAGTCCCTCTTGGCTGATTTCAGCTACGTGAGATAGAGGGGCTGGGTTTTCAAACATACTAAATTCCTACCAGTCTCATGAAAATCAGAATCTGGAGAAGGAGAGAGGGTCAACTCAACATCACCACTGAGGGGGTGGACAGGCAGAATTCAGGCACTAGTTTGATAGCAAGTGTTTTGCAGGCTTAACAGCCCATACATAGCCCTGGACTAGCTGCATTGTGTGCTGTTTCTTCCTTGATAGGAACCTCATGGAGGAAGGTGCAGGGAGATGGCTTGGGTAGGGGATAAAGAGCGACAAATGGCAGACAACCTGGCTTTATTCATACTACTAGCTGTATAATAACATGTGGAATTTTCCCTTGTGATGTTTTCCTTTTCTGTGTTTAATTTTTATAATACAGTGATTTAATTAAGGGCTTCAAGAAGCTCAGCTTAAGGTAGTTTGCTGAATCTTTATTCAGTCCCTTTTGATATTTAAGGGAGTACCGTAGAGGGACTTGTAATGAGAATTTGGAGCCTTTTGAGAAGGGTTCCAAATGAGTGTTTTAGAGATAGGTCTTATTTTTCTTAAAATCTGCGTGTTTTCAGATCCAAAATTCTGTTCTGACCATCTCTTGAATGGTAATTTTTTCCTATTGTACCAATAGGGAATTTTGTCCTCACAGGCTGGGTGTTGGGGCTTGATGGACAAGCTGCCTCATCTGTTGTGGCAGAGCCTATGTTTCTCCTAGCATCTTCTCAGATAAATATTCCATGCATCAAATATGTACGACACACAACATAATTGCGTAAAAAAGATGACGTATGAAGAAAAATACACAGTGCCTGTGGCTAAGAATGTCTTAATCAGATGTTCAAAACGCACATCTATGTACCAAGGAAATATTTTGAGGTATATTATCTAAGCCTGCTATGAATAAACATTTTTTTTCATGTTAAACATTATAGCTGTCATTGGAGGACAAATCGTTGGGATGTATTTGCAGTCCTCTTTTTCTGGGGCAGTGGAAATTTTCTTTCTTTTTTCCTTGCATTAATTCAAACAAATCTGCTCTTTTGGTCTTTCCAGCCAGATTTCTTCACTAGTTGCCCTCAGGGCAGCTTGTTTAAGCATAAACTTATGTGGGACTCATGCTTTTGTGTGAATTCCAAGGGTTTTTATACTGGGTTTCCTATTAAAATTGAAGAAAGAGAGAATTACTTTGTTGTTGTGACTATTCTCAGTGACGATGAGATACTGTTTAATCCCAGACTGTGGAATTCCCTCACTTTAAGATCTAATTTGTTAAGATTGGTAACTTGCAGTGCTTGAATTTAAGAAGTGTGAGATACTGTAAGAATCAGCTGGAGACAGAGCTTTAGGTGCAGAAGTACCACATACACTTGCAGGTCTGAGGATTGAAAATCTTGAGTAGGGAAGCTGGGAAAAAGAGAGGAGACTGTGGTGTTCTATTGTCATGTATCCTTAGTGAAGTACAGTGCTGAATTTATGACTCGCACTGAGGACAAGTTGCTTTTGCCATAGCCTGTTAATTTCTAACAGGAATGAATGAATAGCTGAGTGGGTGAAAGTGGCAAAGAATAACAAATAAATAATACAAACGTAAAGCTATATTAAATAAATTTAATGTTACAGTATGTGACTATGCAAGAAAACCTGGGGAAAGTGCAAAAAAAGAAGGATTGAAAGGGAATGGGAGTTTGTAATAGAGTAAATACAAATTAATGCTAAGCTACAGTGAAATTCCCAAGGAAATATATTTTGCATTCATATGAATACTAGGGTAATTCATCATGATTAATGATGTTACAATGAATCCTGGCATGTGTTGAAATGCTTTCTTGTTCTGAAAGTAAGAGAAAAATGTTTACTGTGAACAGCTAAATATGGACATTAATCATTATGTCTGTAATGCCAGGTCAAAACTATTTTCCTGCTGCAAATATTCTGCTCATTATTATAACAGTTACAATTAATAGACTGACTGAGACAAGTGTAAAGTTCCTAAAGAAATTGTGTAGTTGAAGCTAGAGTTGCATAGAAAGTCTCAGACTTCTCAAAATGTTTGGGTAGTCTCCATTGCTGCTTACTTTTCACAAGGCATGGGTGCAAAATAGCTGAAGGAGCAACACTGGAGAAGCAACAAACAACATGAGGTGTGTTGACACTGATTTCACAGTATCTTTTGTAGTCGAGGTGTGGAATTAAATTCTCAGAGTCATGCTTTCTCTGTGAAGGACAATGTGGACCCTGAATGAATGGGTGCAGTCCTGATGACTGCAGTGGCATGTCCTTCGGTAAGCTATTCTGACTACGAGCCCCAGTGTCCGGCTTCTCTGCTTGGAGCTCCTACGTCCTGTGCGTGTCCTTGGACAATCCTCTCTGAAGCCCATCCTTATGCTCTTGCAGTCAGTGCCACAACTACTAGTCTCACCAGGAGCAGAATCAAACTCCTAATTTACCTCTGCCTCTCTTCCCTATATGGAGGACATGCTTTGAGTCCAGTTCTAGAAACCTTTACCCAATCTGTCACCTGATTTCTGCTCTCCTTGCATCTGAATGCATAATGCCACCACCCTTAGACATATTTACAGCTCTTCTGGCCAGCTTGTGTTGCCTTTCCCCATGCTGGCACCAGTATTTTGTGTGATCAGGAGTTGTGTCAGGTATTTCACAGGGCTAATACTCAGCAGTTTCAGTTCCCTGGTTTGCCTCTTGCTTGACCTTACGAAAACTAGAACTAGCTCAAAGAAAGCAGCAGGATACATTGTGATGCACTCCAGCAGCAGCCTGCACTTTGGAACTGCACTATTGGCTGTTCTTATGGCTTGGAGGGAATTGTAAACTTCAGCTTGATGCTGGTGTTCAAATTCCGCTGGCTCTTTCCTTGTCTGTGGCCCATCTACATTGGCCTCCTCTGATCAAACAGCTCATGTTTTAAGTCCTTTTTGGGTACCTTATGATAACTTGGAGCCAAGACAGCCCACCTACTGAGCTTCTCCTCTGCTTGGCTCAAGCCTGTGCTGATGTTCAGTGGAAGAACTGCTCAGCAGCAGCAGCCAGGAGGAAGACTGTGCAGGAGCTAAGACTAATGGCCACATCCAAGGTGGCACATGTCTCCCGGAGAGCTAGACCCCTCTGGGGAGTATGTGACAGCTCTGGCAGCATATGGGAGCACAGGCCACAGCATCCTTGAGTGCTAGTATCGCTGTTCAGAGTGGGGTGGCCCAGGCTCTCTGGCAATCCTTTGTTAATGACACGTGGCAGCAGGCTGGCGTGCTCTTCTTCCACAAGCTTGTCTCCCACAAATGTGTTTGAGAGGCTCTTCTCATGCTGGAGTGGTTTTATTTAGGGGAAATTACACTGGCAGGCATATACCCATATCTGTCTGTTTACATTTTGAAGCTTCTGGGGCTGTGTCCAAAGTCCACTGAAATCAGTGGGAGTCTTTCCATTTATTCCAATGAACTCTGATCAGGCTGTGTACCAATACTGAAAAGAGACTTACACTCACTTTACTACCTCCCCACTCCCTTTCTCCCCACTTCCCTTGCCCTGGCTCCTCATCTTCCTCCTCTTCTCCCCACTGACACCATCACCACGTGAAACAGAAAGGCTTAACCAAAATTTGTGATATCAATGACATTTAAAGCTCCCAGAAATTAGAAGTCTTTCTAATCATGGTTGCAGGCTTTGTGATCCTCCTGTGCCAGTACTGATTATACAGGTAATGGGGTGCTGTAGCAAATGTTATCACTACCTCTTCAGAGTGCTAATCCAGTGACTAGAAAGTTAATGATCGCATTACAGTCATATGTATTTCTATCTGTCTAAGGCATTGGAATATCTTGGTTTCTTCACTGGATTTACTTTCTTGGTTTGTGTTCTCTTTTCCCCCGAGGAAACGTAACTGTCTCCCTTCTGTTGCCACACACAGTGAAAACGATGTGGACAAGGCAAAGCAGGCGGTCTGTGGCAGAACAGGGAACTGAATGTGTGTCTCCAAGCACCACACTAGAGCAGGAGCATAGATCCCATGACTTCAAACAAAACAATGATTTATTTTTTGTAAAGGCCAAATTGGTGACTTTTTGCAACACAAATGGCTGAAGTAATCATTACCAAGTAAATAAATAGAGGTAGAAAAAGGGCAGGGAGAAGAAACTGTGTATTTCAACATTTTTTGATGTTTCAAGTTCTTGGAGAGAGCAAGGCTTCTATCTTAATCCAAGCTATACTTGGAGGTGATGCTGGAGCAACTGAATGGCTTACATAAGGGAACCAGTGAAACTAACAGTGCTGCTCTTATCTCACTCCGGTGATTCTTTCAATTTATTAGGCCTGGAAATAATTTTACAATGCTGTGTGTCCTGTTAAAGGATGTTAATGTTTTATGTCATGGAAACAGGATTTTAGGCTGCCTCAGATGAGTATTTAGAGGAGAAGTTCTCTGGAAAATAATACTTGCTACCTTGCTCCATTCCTTCTGCTTCCCAGACATGCAGCACCCTCAGCCTTTGTTAGGGTCTGGCCCCACTGCCTTGTTCCGGTGAGTGGAGGAGCAGGAAGCCTGGCTGCTATCAGCATTCAGGGTGGGGGCACCAGCAGGGAAGGCTCCTGGGCTGCTGGAGGGATTCGCTGTAACCCCCTCCTGCAGCCCCTGGCATGGGAGCGGAGCCAAGGGGAGTTGGCAGGGAAGAACCTGAATGTGTTGCAACCGATTACTCTGGGCTGACATCAGAGCCCCCGTGGGGCTGCCTGCAAGCCAGTGCAGTGTAAGCAGGCCTGCTGGCATGGATTATGAGACATGAAAGTGGCTTGGAGCCACCTTTGTTCCTCCCCTTGTAGCCCCTGTGCTGGGCCCAGGAGTGGAGGATCTCAGGGAATTGGGATGGAAGCAGTGACCGGCCAAGAACCCATGGAGAAGAGAGAGACATTTAGACAGTGATAATTTTGATCAGCTCTGCATTCTTTTAATCACACAGTCCTTACAAGGAGTTGCAAAGACTAATGGCCTATGTGGAAAGATACAGAGAAGAGGATTTTGTTTAGCGTAGTGGGGAGTGTATAAAGCAGCAGACAGGAGCTTTGGAAAGATTGGATTAAATTCAAGAGATCTGGAAGAACTCTGTGTATGTGTGTGTAAACCCTAGGGTCTTTAGCTTTGTCTTGGGCTGAGCACAGTCTGACTCGGGTCTGCAAAGTCTACATAAACTGTAGATTATCCTGATCTTAGACTGTCAGTTTTTATTCTATTTCTTATTTTACTTATTTCTGAGTAATTTCTGAAAGTTAGCTAAACGTCTAGTACAAATGCATTCAAATGGGTTTACTATGCAGTAATCTTCACACTGGGGTTTCAGTCCTGGAAACACAGGAGCTTTCTGGAGTTAGTAGCCTGAGTCATGTGAATGCTTCTGTGTCATCTTTGGAGTTTATTTGCTCACATGCGGGAATGGGCCTATTGGAGATCATATAAAGGGCTAATTAGACCTTCCCTATTATCAGGATAGAAAACTGTAAGGAATAGGCTTTAGAATTAAGTAGAAAATAGGTTTTGCTATTTTCATAATTTAAAGTAAGAGGTAGTGCCTTACCTCATTGCTTGAAAAAGACTTGGTAAATTAACTCAGTCAATAGAATGGTGACGTTTCTCAGCAGTGTATAGCATTGCCTCAAACAAGCATTTATGTTTTTCATAAGCAACTACGTTAAATTTTTAATCAATGTTTGGCAGATGCTTTTATGTTTCTAAGCATTTCATTAATGTTTCAGCAAATGTGTCATATCTCCCAAAGCAGAGCTTTTGCTGCATGTGTGAGTGCCCCAGAATCCTTTACCACAGACAGGAGTAATAGTTAGGAGAAGCCCATGGTCTTGTGTGGGCTTGAATGGACCCATGGGAAAGCATGGATGTACTGGTGATTTTCGTGAAGAGCATTCAGGCAAAAAGAGCATGGAGGAGATAACAGTGGGGAATTGAGGAAAAGGTCCTAGATGTGACAGGTAGTGGAGGAGCAGCACTGTTGAACAGCAGATATATAACATCCCAAGAACCAGAGGGTACTGGAAGACTTAAGTGTGGTCTAAGATAGAGCAGTTCTTGCATGGCCATGAGTGACTGTGATAATGAGGTGGGAGTGAGTGATGAAGGATTATATTCAGCAGGAGGGAAGCAGTTTGATTCCTTCATTGCTCATTCCCAAGCACTCTAATGTTTGGGTGGTATTTCAGTGGCAGGGTTTTTATAAGGCAAGTGTGATGTTGTTTTATGGGGTGCTAGCCAGATCCCACTGAGCCATACTCACAATCTTCAGTCTTCTTAGTCACAGTTTCTTCAACAGAGCATTCATCTGTTCATAAAGTTGCCAGTGTTTCATCATTATCATTGCTAAGGACTGGCCTATATTTACGTTTTTTTGCTAATATAACTGTCTCAGTTAGAAGTGGGGTTTTTTATGGTTTGTTACTGTTGTAATAAAGGTATAGTCATTAATAGGAATGACCACAACAAAAATCACTTGTGGTGACAGTATCCCACTTAGTGCCTGGGAATTACCTGCATTATCGGCTACCATTAGCACCCTGTGCTAGCGAGGTCCTTTGGTCTGTTGTCTTGATGGAGGGGATGGAGATCTATGTGGCAGCAAAGACGCAAGGGTTATTGGTGTGTTAAAACCATGGAATTGCCTGAGAATGGTCACATAGGAATTAGGGCTTCTCCCTTCAAAAAGGTGTTGGGATCAATAGTCCAACTGAAGTGCATCAACACCAATGCATGCAGTATGGGCAAACAGGAAGAGCTGGAAGCCACTGCACAGCAGAAAAATTATGCTGTAGCTGCCAAACATGGTGGGATGATTTGCACAACTGGAGTGCTCCAATGGATGTCTATAAACTCTTCAGAGGCGAGAGGCAAGGAGGGAGAGGTTATGGGGTAGCCCTGTATGTTAGGGAGTGTTTTGATTGTCTAGAGCTTAATGATGGTGATGATAGGGTTGAGTGTTTATGGGTAAGAATCAGGAGGAAGGCCAACAAGGAAGATACAAGGCAGATATCATGGTAGCAATCTGTTATAGACCACCCAACCAGGATGAAAAGCAGACAAAATATTTTAAAGCAGCTGGGAGAATTCTCACAATTGCTGGCACTTGTTCTCGTGGGGGACTCTAAATTTACAGTAGAGAGGAAACAGTCTAAGAGGTTCCTGGAATGTGTGGAAGATAACTTCGTGACACAGCTGGTGAGTGTGTCAACTAGGGAAGGCACCCTGATGGACCTGTAATTTGGGAACAAAGAAGGACTTGTGGGTGATGTGATGATTGAAGGCCATCTTGGGCATAGTGATCATGAAATGATATGGTTTTTGATTTTCAGAGAGGTAAGGAGAGGAGTCAGCAGAACTGCTACCTTAGACTTCCAGGGAGCAGACTTCAGCCTAGTTAGCAGACTGGTTGACGAGTCCCTTGGGAGGCAGTTCAGAAGGGTAAAGGAGCCCAGGAAAGCTGGGCATTCTTCAAGAAGGAAATCTTAAAGATAAAGGAGCAGGTAGTCCCTGTGTGCTGAAAGATGAGCCAGTGGGGAGGAAGACTGTCCTAGCTGAACAGAGAGCTTTGGCTAGAAATCAGGAAAGAAAAGAGAGTTTATGACTTTTGGAAGAAGGGGCAGGTAGTGAGGTGGGTATTGATCTCTTCTCCCAAGTAACAAGTGATAGGACAAAAGGAAACAGCCTCCAGTTGCACCATTGCTAAAATTTCTCTAATGAAAGGGTTGTCAAGCACTGGGACAGGCTGGCCAGGGAAGTGGCTGAGGCACCATCCCTGGAGGTATTTAAAAAACATGTAGATGTGGCACTTAGGGACATGGTTTACCGGTTGACTTGGCAGTGCTAGGTTAATGGTTGGACACAATGATCTTAAAGGTCTTTTGCAAACTAAATGATTCTAATATTCTATAAACAACTCTTCTTAGGGTTGTGTAAAAGATGTATTACCATGAAGGTTAACAGTATGGGAATGATAATGCACTACAGAGTTGTAATATGGAAAAAACCCCTTGAAAACAATGTTGGAAAGTTGCTGCTGAGCCTTCATAGCATTTCTTCTTGGTTTTGAGTTTGAAGGAGCTTTCCGATGCTCTAGAGCTTCTGCGTTTTTCAAGAAGACATAAATTTTCCAAGTAGTCCATGTCTCTAATCTAGTACATTCCTGAGTACTTTCCTGAGTACTTAGCTTCAGTTATTTTCATGACAGGCCAACAAGGCATTTAGAAAAATTCTTGTCTTCTTTTCTTTAGCTGTACTGAAACAATGGTGCAATGAGTGGAATTTGAAACAAACACATTGTTTTCCCCTTTCCTGCGATACCCCTCACCAGCTGAAGATAGCATTATATTGTTGTTTCATGTCAGTAAGGTCTTCTTGTTCTTTCTTCCCCTTGAGAAAAAAAAAAAAAAAAAGAGTTCTGAATCCTCAGAAATAGCTTTTACTTAGTGGGCTAGCATTTAATCTGTGATTTTGGGCTCCAGTAGTCAACATAAGCTGTCATAAAAACCACTTGGAACAAGATTGGCAAAGTGAAGTTGAACCTATATGATTTAAAGCCAAAGTATCTGTTCAGGGCAGAGGGCTTTAGAGCCATAATAGTGCGCATGTGAGCAGGAAAAGAGCTGAAGGCAAATGACCCGTCAACCTCTGCAGCAGCATTTTGGCTTACATACGGTGACAAAGGGTGCTTAAAGGCTTCTAAGCACATACCACACTAGTTTTACAGATGCCCATTGTGGCACAGTCATCCTTAACCAGGAAGGTGCAGTGACAGTGATCTTTTCAGGATCAGCTAGAGACTCATCACCACAGTTCAATAAATGGGATTGCTTGTTGTAAAACATGCTCATTCTGTCATGCTGGAAATGAGGTACAGGTATTAGCAGAGCACTGCTCACTTGCTCTCATTGAAGGCCTTGCAAATAGGTTGTGTATGCAGTTTCATTTTTCTCATTTTAAATGTTTCACTCTCTGCTCAGAGGGTTTTGTGTTATACTTCGCATTGTGATGTTAGTTGTAGTGGTCAGTCAGCAACAGTCTTATTTCTTGGGACAATTGATCTCCAAGGAGTTAGTTTACATGCATTGCTATTCCTGACTGCAGAAAAAAGTAGGCTGGATTTTATACCTGGAGCCACTGCTTCTGTTAGGGTAAACATTACGGTTGCTAGAGTAATTGGACACATGCAACTTACCTATATCGACATGCTAGCCCTGCCCAGATTTCCTTCAGTAGCTACAGTCAGATTCTGCATTGTCAAGGTCCAAATACACTTCAGATTTTGAACAGTTCATTGTCATTAATTTGCAAAAGGGTACAGTGTATTGTACCCTTGTACCAGTCAAGTTGTAAAGCAGACTCGTCTGGGGATAGATTTGGAAAGTTTGGAAAGGGCTTTGCCAGCATTCTGGAGGCTCGGTACATAAAAATTCCTCTGATTTGCTCTGCAGCTAAATTTTAAGCCAAAGAGTTCAACAGCTTCTATTACTTTGGGACTGAATTGCAGTGATCAAGTTAATGGAGTTGTTGCTTGTCAGGATCAAAGCGTCTTTGTGTTCCCTCTGCAGTCATTGCTTGAAGAATGATCATGTAATCCCATTAATAAAAGGATGACTAGATACCAACCTGGGTTTGGGGGTGAGAAGTAAGGCTTGCAGGGGGAAGAGGCTGAGATTAGGTAGCAATGCAAGTCATCCAGTGAGTCAGTGGCAGGAGGAAGAGGACCAGGACCCCTGACATATATTGCCAACTCTAAATGTAGGAGCGAAATATAACAACGATATAAACCCTTTAGCTCCCTAGAGAGACCTACTCAGATGGAAACCTGGTCCCCGTAGCAGGCCCTGTAATATTCTGAACCCGTGTTAAATACTGAAATGAAAGTGACTCAGTGCCAGCTTTTATTTTCGAAATGCTATTAAAATGTTTTTTTAAAAGCAAAATAAAACCAAGAGACACATGATCAGTATGAAGCAATTATTAGTAAAACTACACTGATCCAGGATTAAAATACTTTATTAAATAAAAAGCAAATCAATCTTAATACTGAGTAAGAACTAAGTCACCAAATGATACCAGCTCTAAGCAATCCTGAGCTGAACTCTAGAAAGTGGAATACACAGTTTAGCTATAAATCTCACCTACATTATTGTATTGAACACTTAAATTAATGATCTGAAACTGTTGGTTGTTTCATACTTAGTTCAAAGGATTAATTTGGGTGCCCCCTTTTTTTGAAGAAGACTGTATTTTTAAAATCTGTGTCACATTTGTACACAGGACAAGCACGCTGCTACATTTTTACTTTTGTACCTTTAAAATTAAGAAAGAGATTATGTCACACATGCAACTGATTAAAACAAAAGATGAGAGGAAGTTGCTCCACAAGGAAGAACCTTTGCTTCCTGTGGGTTTGTGCCTTCTCTCTCTCAACCATCAGTTTCCTAAATTCTCTTCCTGTTTGGCTGAGCAACCAGCTGGCTGTAGGTGTCCTGACTGCCCCAACTCATAGAGGCACTGGTCCCACACGTCTTCCTTGCCAGGTTAAAAGGAAGGCATAGAAACTTCACATCTCAGTTCTTTAGAGCCTCCCCTTGTCAGTCAGTTTTAGCAGAAATGGACCACTGGTTTGCAATATTATTGTGGAAACTAACAGTTGAGCGAACAACATAATCACTTAGCTTTGTGTCCTTGGGAAACCAGAGTAAGGAGCAGAAAAAGTAAGAACGAGGACATTAAAAACACAAGGGCAGTGCAAGCTCTTTGGTTCTTAGAGCCTTCTGCACGCTAGTGTGTTAGGGGCTGGAAGCGCAGAGCAGATGTGGCACTGTTTTGCCAACATACTGCTTTCTACCAGGAGAGGTTTTTTTCAGTCTGGAGAAAGAAGATGATTGATTAGTCAGCTACTGAAGGAGCTTTAAAAATGTTGATGCAACAACTTGCTTTTCCCAAAATGATAGCTGTTGATATTCTGAAGCAGCAAAATTCCTTCAGGTTGCTTGCTGACCCATAAGACAAGGCTTTTCTGTCTCACCCTTGAATTTTGTGGGTTGCCTTGCACTGTTTCCCTTAGGGCCAGGCATCTTTGTCCAATCAAGCTTGAATTAGGTCACTGTTAACTAGTGTCGACTTGGAGGAGTCTTGCTGAAGCTGGCAGTCTAAAAAAAAATTAAATATTTTCCATGCCACAGAGACTATTGGTCTGTGACCCACCAAAATATCAAAAATCCAGATGCATAAGACCAATTCTGATGAAGTTGGCATAGTCTTATCTGGGTCAATTGTCTTAACAAGACATTATGTCACCAGTTAGGGGAAAATACAATCTAAAACCCCTAAAAATAACTAATGGGAAAAACCTTGCACAACAAAGCCAGTTGCATGGCATTTGATCATCAGAAAAATAAAAATAAATTCAGACTCATGATATATTTAATCATCGGTATTTATTCCTCTGCTAATCTAAAAACAGGCAAATGTTCTTTTTCTTCTTGGAAACAAGGCAATTCCGGAAAACTTCATATTTCAGGCAGCTCTTCAAACAGCTTTTCTCCTAAAACTTACATTTCTTTATTTGTGAGGAGGAAAACCATTGGAATGAAAAAAATAGAATTGAATTGTATAGAAGTTCCTTTACCATACCGGATATGTTGAGAAGAACTGTTCTGTAGGCTCTCAGAATAGGCACTAGAGGAATATGCTTTCTGTGTTTTGTCACAGAAAGAGAACTTGGATGTCATGGCAATCACTCTGACCTGGCCTGAAGAAGACTGAACTGAAGACACCTGGAGGAAGCTAGACCGAGGATAAAAAAGTGTCATATGGGAACACATACTTAAGCCACATTAGCTGCCATTTTGTGCCAGAAGTGGAGTGGCAGCTAACAGCAGTAGCAAAAAAGAGCCCAAGGAAGAAATGGAAAGGCAGAAGAATCTCCAGATTTGTAACATGTATGCAGGGAGCACACTGCATGTGAAAATATTGTGCAGTGCCGATGACTGAAGTCTTCAAAAACACTGCTCTGTTAGGACAGAAGTTATCTAGATATTCTCAGCCACCAACTTCCAGATCTTTTGTATGATAAAGTCATGGAGGGGAAAAAATTGAGGCAGGAGTACTCCAAAATACAGTGTTGAACCACTTAGGGAGTTTCTAAGACCAGCCTAGATTTGAGAAGGAGAGAAAAAAGCAATGCAGTGAGAGGCCTGCAAAGCAGGTCTCAAAGTCTGCGGAGCTGCAAAACTACAAAAAGGTCCTGTGGGCCTTCATCACAGCAATACCCAGAAAACCCAGTAAGTTTTAATTGAGGGGACACCTTTAAGCAAAGAGATGAAGTAAAGCATTTCAGATGCCTTGGAGATTCTTGAAGACTTTTGGAATCTCGAAAATGGTCGTTTGAAGCTTTTTTCTTTTGCTAAGTAAGTGGATTAGAGATTTGGTTGGATTAGGGCCTTAATAAATACCCACGGTGTTTGTCTTTCATCTGCAAAATGTTTGCCTGCTCTTAAATAGACTATTCTTGTTTGCTTCAGTGTTGTCATGTTGATGTGAAACTCTGGAAACAGGAATTCTGCCCTTAATTCAATAGAAGGATTTGGAAACCTGAGGCTAAAACTCACTTCAAATATAACTGGTATAAATCCAGAGTAGCAGGACATTATTTCAGTGCTGGAGAAGCAGCAGGAGACTAGCTCCTTGACAATTTTTGATGTCTGGATGACTTGTTTATTTGCCTCAAGATAGTTTGTGGTAGTGTAGCTATTATTTTTAAAGCTCAGCCCTGGCCAGAGGACAGCCGTTCTGTTCCACACAATGGGGAAACCCAGCAGTGCTTCCCTGGGCAGGAGACAGTTCCTTCGTCTGGAGAGCAGTGGATCGCTGGATATGGCAGTGGTAAATGCAAAGGCAAGGCCTGGCCATCTTCACTGGTCCAGCAGCTGTGCAATCATTAAATGAGAGGAGGTCTCGTGAAACAAGAGAGGGTCCCATGAAATCTGTAAGTGGCACCGAGTCAATGGGGTGCAAGGAAAGGTGCAGTCCAGCTATGCTGTTTTCCTCTGCTGCACAGCACTGCTGCTGCTCCTCTCTCTTAGCTGTCCTTTGTGGAGTGGCTTGGGTGGCCCTGTGTTCGGATAAGCCTGTGTGTGTGGTGGAGGAGATGCTGCCTGCTCTGTAGCCATAAACAGAGGAGTCATAAAACCTGCTTCCCATCAATCTGGCTATCCTCTGGATGCTGTTAACTGATGAACAATTCAAAGGTGATAACTCGATGATGACAATTTATTGCAGCAATTTATAACTTCAGTCATGTACAATTAACAACCTACAGGCAATAGGAGGGCAATGATGAAAATTTACTGCAGCAATTTGTCATTTATATTGGTGGCCAGAACAAAGTACGTCAAGGCACAAAGACAGGCCACAGACCAGGCAGTGGGAGCCAGCTGTCAGCATTGCAGATGAGGAAGCCCCCAGCTCCAAGTACTGACCCATGGCACATCAACTGCTTTTCACACCCTCTCCCATGAGAGCACAGCTACATAGGTTTTTGGGCCTGGATGTGTACCGGCACGATGGGTAGGGTTTCTTACTGGAAGCCACCAGTCAGGGTATTGCAAAGTGGGGTGCAAGGTGGAGCAAGAGGCTGGGGAGGTGTGAGAGGTGCGGTTGTATGAAGGGGTTGCATGGCATGTCTGTTCCACAGTCTGAGGGTGTTGTCCATCCAGATGGGCTGAGTTGGCTGACTCCCAGCAGACTGGCACAGCAGTTGTGTTGGCCCCTTCCCTCTCCTGTTCTCCCACCACCCAGTCTGCAGGTCAGGGCTGCTCACCCATCCTCACCAAGAGGTGCTAGTGAGTCACAAACCCAGCAAAGATTTTTCTGATGATGTAGTGGGTCACACTGGTTTGTTGAGGGTTCAGGTGAACATTACGGCATGGTTTGGAGCCAAGAAGAAGGCAGTGGAGGAGAGGGAGCAAGACCCCTGCCCCTTTTGGTGGCAGTGAGATGAGGGGACTGTCTGCAGTGACTGGAGGTGAGACAGTCCCAAGTCTGCTTCCCAGCAACCTGGAGAAGGGACAGGGTTGTGTCTGTTCCACAGGCAGAGGTCTGTTTCCAAGGGCATTATTGACAGCCTCTTTGTAGAGCAGAGATTAGCTCAATAATGAATGCCTCAAAATAAATCAATGGTGGGACAACTTCTGGATCTGGTGATTTTCCACCCTCTGCAGCTTCTAGGTAGCAGACTAGCACAGGCTGCAGCCTAGCAGGGACAGCAAGGCATACCTCAGCTCCACCTTGGAAAGTGCTTAAGAAGCCCACCTGCTTTCGCTTCAGTTCAGGAGTGCAGCCTTTTTTCTTCAAAGTACATATCCTCCAGGCTGGTGTTTTTGCTTCAAGGAGCTTTAGAGGTCACTGACAGGGCTGTTTAGTTGCCATTACTCTCTCTTCTAGTAGTGTTCTACTCCTTTGTCATCTGATCTTTTAGCATTTGTGATGATGGGACTGGTTTTCATTCTGCCTGATGAAGACAGCTGGTAACTTGCAGTGTTTATTTCTACTGTCATAAAATCTTTTAAGAGAACTCTATTGATCTTTAAAAAAGAGAAGTACAAGGTCATAAGACAATTATAGCCTCCTGAATTGTGCGGTGTACATCAGTACTGGAGAGGTCAAGTCCTATGAGTGAAGGTAAATTTTAGATCTGGAGTATAATTACAATTGACCTGCATGTAACATCTCACAGGGTGATATAAATTAGTACATATTATTGCTTACATTTTAAGAATCCTGTTTCTCTGGCCCCCACAGCCCCAAATAAGAGAAGGACTCCCCTTTGCAAAGACCTTATGGTGGCCATCTACTTACAGGACAAAAAAAGCAGGTAGGAAATATCTGATCACAAATGTCAACATACTGTCTACCTGCCCCTTGTTAAATGATTTTCAGACATAGGAGTTGTTCAGCCACCTGCTTTTTTTACAGGTATTCTTTTGATACAGCTTTTAGTTGCCTTCTTTTCCTTCATTTTTTTCCCCACTAGAGCAGGACAGCAGTAGACAAGTCATTCACAGAAAGGAAGAAGCAAAAAAGGAACCAGAAGGTCCATGCCTGAGTGGAGAGTAAACAGGAAAACTGTTTTGTGATAGTGAGAGAAAGATGTCAAATGACAGGCTGAACAGTTTGAGCAAATGGAGGTGTTATTCTCCATGTCATTTCAATAGCTGATGGTTAAATAATATGAAAGAGAGGGCAGGCAAGAGTGCTTTGCTATTAAAAGGGACAAGAAGGAAAAACTGTGTGATCTCTTAGGACAGGTCACACACCCAGTGCTAAACTTGTCACAACAGAATCAGGTTGATTCATGAGTCTGTGTGCTGTGTGCAGTTATACCTTGTTTAAAAATAAAAAAAAAAAAAAAAAGAAGAAAAAATTAGAAAGAAGAATGGTCTTATGGTTCAGACATGCTGCTCTTGCAGAGCTAAATCCTGCCCAAATTAGGGAGGAGGAAATGGTGCTGAAAGGCCCTCAGTCGCAGGGCTCCTCCTGGCCAAACCAAGATTCCTTAGGGTGGTTGAGGCAGTATGTTCTAGAAACAAAAACACACCCGGGCCTTCCTCCAAAGGCATCTGTCGTGCTAGTAAGCCTAATAAACTAGCCACCCCCCCCAAAACCACAAGCTGTGGTAAGCTCTTGCGTGAGCTTGCCCACATGGTGAGCTGGTCCTCTGTGCTAGTGCTTTCTTGAGCATGGAGAACCTGATCAGCTACATGGGCCGGAAAAAGAGGCCCTCTACATCTGCTGAACAGCACATGATAGGATTTAGCCAAGAGATGACTTAATTTCTGTGGAAATAGCCTGTTTTTTTCCAAAGTGGCTGAACACCACGCACATCCTACTGAGATGAGGGGAGGGGGAAGATGCAGGCGCTCAGCCTCGCTGAAGACCACTGTGAAGGGCTGCGCTCCTTGGTGTGATGAAGAGCTGGGAAAGGCTGTCAGTTTCTGCGCATCTTGCAGATGTAGTTTTTGTTCTTGCAAAATTCAGCCGTGGCTGAAAGGATCCAATGAAATCTTTTCTGATGCAGAGACAAAGCGGAGAAACTTCAGCTTGAGCAGAGAATCGCTCAAAAATGTAGGAATGGGTGATAATGGGATTCAAAAAACAGCATTGCAGCTTGAAGTGAAACCATTGCTATCCTAGAGGCTTGTGTATTGTGATCAAGAGTGGGAGGCAAATTAGTCTGGCAATACCTCTGTCTAGTCACCCCACCTGCAGAGTTTCCAAGCATGTATTTCCGAGCTTTTTCTATTAAACAGCTGAAGTTCAGCCCCTTCCACAATGCTAAAACCATTTCTCTCTCTCACTGTCATGTCCTTGATTAAGTGATGGCTACTGATAATGTTATTTCTCCTCTGCCAGCTCCCCTTCATCTAAACTGCCTCTCTTAGTGAGGACTTCCAGTCCAGCTGGCTGACTTACTACTTCAAAGCTTCTGTTTTTCCCTACTCCCTCTGTCCGGGAATGTAGGAGGGAAAGGAAGGCAGCACTGCACAGAGGGCATCGACCAGGAAGGGACACAGACAGCCCAGACAGGCTGCCAGAAGTGGCTGGAAAACACCCCAATCCTTCTCCATGCTCACAGATGTTGGCATTGGACAGCCTTTCCGTACCCCACCAATGGCACTGTTGACAGTCTCGAGTTAGATCAGTTAAAAATGTACAAGCTAGGGCTACCTTCTGCACCTACACAGTTAATCACACCATTAAATGTCAAACAGCTTTTCTTCCCTTTTTCTGCAGATCAAGTGCCCAGTCTGAAAGTGTGTTTTGCCCACCTACTCCATAAATTCTCACTGTTTTCATCTTCCGCTATGATTTATTGTTATCTCTTACCTGGCTTGTTTGCCTTTGCTGGTGTCATGGTTGCAGCCCTGGATGCTTCTCAGTCTGGGACACATGTATTTCTGAGGTGTGATTGGTTTTGTGCAGACATTGCTCTCCCGCACCCTGTTGACTTAGTGGGGGTGGCACCTCTGCAATGAATAGCAGAGCATTGCTCTGAATGTGAAACACGCTAATAAATAATAACCTTGTTGACTAAACGCCAGCTTATTTTGTAAGCCTAGAATTTATACCCCAGCAATAGCTTGGTATTTTCTTGCCTGGTATGAGTTTCTCCATTTTGCAAGCCCAGTGTGGGATAGGCACGTAGGAGAAGTGAACATCAGGCTCCATCTTTTTGGCTGATCGAGTGAGCCGAAGCACTCGTGAGACCACCTGGTGCAGTTTCATGCTGATCTCAGTCCATGAAAACATCTTCCTCTCCATGCATATTCCCTGTTGATTTTCCCCTCTGCCTTGATATCCTTGTGGTCATCTTACTGACTGTATGATCACATGAGCACTAGCGTGACTATGAGTATATCAAGGTGGAAGGGAACATTAACAGGGAATATGGACGTGGAGAAAGAGGAGAAGGCATGAATATATACTGAAGGGCAAAGGTTGATTCATTAGTGATCACAGAGCCACTTGGACATATAGCTGATGGTGCATGAATCCACACATTTTCTTAGAAGTTACGAAGGTCAAGGGGCCCTTGCCCAGCCACCTCTACCTCTTGCTATGCTGTAGTTTTGGATGTGGAATAAAGATGTCCTGGAGGTTTAATACTGGGGACAAGATGTTTGTGAACATGACAGGGCTTTTTTGCCAGGTAGCTAAGATAGATTTTCAGTCACTTTGTATCATGTGAATGGGGGTCTGGATTGAGCAGAGTTGTATGTGCATGCTCAGGCTGCCTGGCACTTGATGTTTAGACACCAAAATAAATGTTGAATTGAATCCTGCTTTCTCCTTAGCACTGTATTGATCTTTAAATAGGAAAAGATCAAACTGTAACCCGGAAACTCTATATCCATGGAAACATGGAGCTTAGCTCATACGAATCAACAAGCATGACAGTAATTATTTTGCTGTAATTTCTACAACTTCATAGCTTAATGGTATTATGAGACCCTCAGCTCCTCCAGTTGATTATTATCTGTCATTTGTGGTTAAATAATGCTGTCAGAAGAATATTACTGAATTTTATGCTCCCAGTACAAAAATGACACCTACCATATACTACTGTGTTACTAGTATTTGAGGTTTAAAAATTAGATAGATAGATGGATAGATAGATAGATAGATAGATAGATAGATAGATAGATATTTTGTCTCTTTCTCCCCTCTCATTCATTTTCAAATGGAGATGCAAACACATTCTATAGTTTTACTATAACCCTGCTAGAGCCTGTTAGCTAAATTTCTTTTTTCCGTGGTTGTCAGGTTGGTCTTTCACTCAGCAGCGAAAATAACCTTTTTGTAAATTGGAAACAAAACTACTGTTTCAAAACTGAAAAGGCAACAAGAATACCTCTGGAAGGACCAATTCATGCATAAAGACTGTTTTTTTTTACTGCAGCATCAATACTGATGAAACTGATTTTATCAGAAAGCAGAATTGCTCTTGTTAATGATAAGTTTTTTGGTTTATCTCAGAGCTTTGGGGAACAAATGGGGCACCATACAAACAGGACAGGGCTGGGGTAAATGGATCTCAACTGAATGTGATCAAGCTTTGAGTGACAGGAAGTTTGGTGTTTCAAATAAGAGGTTTTACTTTATTGAATACCATGGTATTCTTTACTTCATAAATATGAACTTATTCATATTGAGAAAGACTGTCTCATGCCATGTCTGGAACAAACTAGTGCCAGATAAAGTATTTTTCACTAGCTTTGTCATAAGTTAATGACAGGCTAAAGACTGCGTTGGAAAACCTGTACTGAATCCTGCGGAGAAAGAATAAGGTGGTCTGATTTCCTTACCAGAGCCTGCAGGATGCTCCCTAAGTGTAACAAGTGGTACTGCAACTTCCAACACAAAGGGCTCATAAACAAGGGAGCCTTTACTGCAGAAAAGTTTCCACTGCAGCAAGTTCTCAAATGGTCCATAAAAGGGCATAAATTGGCTCTTTCGTTTCAGAAAAATAAAATGCCTTCTCATTTGATAGCACAAATAGTAAAACCTGAAGCCAGCTCTTGTTTAAGGTGTTTATGGGACAAGGCACACACCAGAGGATGAGAGTGGAGTAGGGCAAGGGAGGAGCCCAGGCCACCCTGGATGGCTGCGTCACGTACCTGGACCCAGAAGATCCAGTCAGGTTTTATGTTAAAAAAACCATCCAAACAAACAACACCTTAATGGTTTAAAAAGCACTGGCATAAAAGAAGCACCGGGAAACGTGCTGGGTTTTGTTGCAGCCTGACAGAAAGAGAGAAGGCCTTTAATTTTAAGAGTTCCAGGGCTTGCTGTTTTTTTTTAATTTCAGTTATTCGCATGAGAAAATAACTAGGCATTCCAACGACATCATTTGGCAGAAACGAAATCTAAGTGCTCCAATTTGAGTTTCAATAAATCAGCACTAGAATTGGCTCTGTCACTCTATAAACTCTTGGGCATTAGCTTTTATACCCTTTTGGAACTGGCTGGCTGCACTCTGAGGCACGCTGATCATGACGCAGTGATGGTTTCATCATGACACGCTCTAATGAAAAAAAAGAAAAAGCAGGAGAATATTTGTATTGTGTGTGTTGTTGTGTCGTCGTCCCCCCCCCCCCAGATGAGTAGGTTTTTAATGATTTTATTACAGCCTAATGAAAATAGAATAGTTTGTTTAACATTTATAGGATTTCCTTCCCCCCCCCCCCTTTTTTTTAACTATTTGGAAAAATAAAAAGGCAATATGATACCACGCAGCAGCCACGGCTGTTAACATGATCTTTCTGTAATGGTGTGTGGAAAGAATGCACAACAAAGGAACTAGAAAAGCTTTGTAAATGTACATTGCTCATTTTGGCAGAGAATAAAACTAACTGATTATCTTTCTGCTACCGCTGTAAACGATATTGCCCTTTTAGGGAACAGATGCAAGCCCTTCCAAATACAATTAAAGGCTTCTCAGGTGTGTCCATATAGGCAAATGTTGGATGCTGAGGTGCCTGTGCATTGGTGGAGCGGGTATTTCTGTCATAAAAGCTATGAAGGCCTGGGTATAAGTGTGTGTGCACTGTTTGTCCAGTGTAGATGCTGTCAGAGGATCTTGGTATATGAAAAGCATTGTTGTTTCCCTAAATGTTATGGCAAAAGCATGAATGGAATTACAGCATTTCTAAATATTTTGCCTAATTAGTCTGTTGGGAAGAATTTGAACTCCACTTGTCCTGGATGTGAATGCTAAGTATTGACTAAATCCAAAACATGCTTGCTGACCATCAGGAAGGCCCAAGGTCAGTATTACGAGACAGCTGCAAATCCCAAAGGATGCTTTTCACGAAACCCTCCTTCCTAGCCTTTGCCTCTGGAGTTTTTTTGACTCTGAACCAGAAGTGTCTCAGATTGCAAGCCAAAGTCTTCCTCCCATGTCTTAGGAGCATGTAATACAAACAAAACTGAAGGCATAAGCCATATCAATAGAAAGTAGCCCATGAAATTATTATATCCCTATAAAACAGCTATGCCCTGTTAGTCATAGCCCAAACAGCCGTGTTCCCCTCTGCTATGTCTATCGGAGGGACACCCTCTGATAAATTATTCTCCCGCTTATTCAAAAGCAAAGCTAACTTTCTGTGGTAGAAAAACTAGATGCTTTCCCATGGGAGAGAAGTGCTGGAGCAAAGGAGCCTGCCATCTGTTCCACAGCCGTTAATGGAAGGGCTGGAAATGGTGGAACGACAAGCGATCAGAAGGTTTTATCACTGTAACACAGGTTTAAAAAGAAAAGGTCCTTAAATGCTCCATCTGCCTTTGGTCCGCTGCTACAGCTACCAACACTGCCACTATAACAGTGAGTGGTGGTGGTTAGGTTTGCCAGCAGAGATGTGGCTCTCTTCATATGGAGGTCTCCCTGGGATCTTCCAGTTCTTGGGAAGGTGTTTCCACCACTAGACAGCTTTGCAGAACACTATTATGCTTGGGTATGTCTGAGCAGATTTCTGTACCTTTTCAGTGTAAATCTCATTTAAACAAACCCTGCGTCCAGTTGGTAGGGCATATCTTTCCCATACGCTTCATCACATCATGTCTGCCAGAATTGGGAGCCAGCAAATGAGAGAAGCAGGATGATGGGGGAGCTCAGAGGTAGGCACAGGACAGAGCAATATTAAAGACACTGTTGAAGCAGAGGAAGATCAGTTTGGCCTCATTCTTCTTATGTGGGCGGATGACAGGCTTCTGTTGCCAACTTCTCTTCCATTAGTAGGAGAGATACCCTTTCCAGAACTGTTCTGGTCAGTTCTTCTGCTATGTGTGACACACAAGAGTCCCAGGTGCCAGAAACTTTTCCAGGTATGCCCCTTTGTGGGTGACACTTTGGTTGTCCCTTAGGTCTCTGCCTTTTGCAGAGCACCTGAATTGTGGTCATCTGGAGATGAATATCACTCGGCTTGGACAGACGATATAAACACTGATCCCTTTCAGAGCAGGGAAGGCCCAGAACTCAGAAAAAAGGGGTTCCACTACTTGTCCATGGGCTAAGACTATCTGTGCAAGTGAAAAATACACATGCTGTTGTGTGTGGTGTGCAAGTCTGCATGCACTTAACTTCAGTGAACATGGGCTAACCTGCCATCATCTGGTGAATGAATTATCAATCTACTAATAAATTCTCTTCCCACTAGGTTCACTTCTGCCTCCCACTGCTGTTCCCCTTCTCTTGCTCCCAGCCAGCCTGAATCCCACATCACCTCTCTTTCAACCAACCCTTTACCCAGCTGAGGAACAGAAAAGCCCTCCTGCTTTTACACTTTCACCTCACACTTTTCCCTGCTTCTGTGAAGACCAATCCCTCTCTCCTGCAGTGTGGTCCTGAGCTTGTTTCCTGCCAGCCTTTCTCCTGGGCAGGGGCTGTGCTCCTGCATCTCCAGGATGAGGATCCCAGTAACCGGTGCCAGAGGCAGGCAGTGTAAGCAGGACCTGCTGCTGGCTATTTGCCTGGGACAAGGCAGCACTATCTCACTGATAGCGTAGAGTAAGATTACCTTGAAATTGCAGATTCAATATGCAGTGGAAGGAAAATGGTCTCAGACAGTTCACGGTAAGTTTTACCGCTTACTGTGGAGAAGCTGGTTTATTTTCTGCTCACATTTTCATACCATAACATGAATGGGCTTGCAGAGCAGTGACAATTCTTCCATGTTGCCTTTTTATTATTCTCTGAAAACACATTGGGATGCAGTCTTGGCTCTATAGAAGGTACAGCAGGCACTGAGGTGGCATCTAGAGTCACTTTAAGTAGTAGCCAGTGACTTCCCAGGTATGCTGTAGAGTCCTCTAGTTCTTGTGCACTCAGAGAGCTAACCTATAATCCATGCTGGCTGTAGTAAGAATCATGGATACGGTGAAGATGGATTTGTTACACTCAAAATAAATAAATACCTAGGAAATGAGCATGCTGAAAAATTCAGAAAAATGAGTGTGAAGATTCAAAATTAGTGAGGAACTAAAACTAGCAAAAATGCCTACTGAAGGGGAAACAGCCAAGAAATCATGTATTAGTGATGCTTGTTAAATTAGCAACCTGTTGTGTCTGATATTGTAAGGCTATTAGCAGGCTTCCCACTTCACTTTTGCACATTGGGTTTGTTAATGCATGCTTCAGTCCTGTGATTATTTTTCCAAGCTATTTTAATGTGTGAATTTCTTCTTTATTTTACTGTGGGTAGGATTTGTTGTATGAAAAGAGAGAGGGAACTGCCAGGTAAGATGCTCAGTATTTAAGAAGCGTCTTCTGGCCACAGCCATCATGTAATGTTATCAGTAAAATGTCAGTGGTTTCTTATGCTTAGTATAGGAAATAATAATGAGAATTTTAGATGCCTCGGTGAGGTTGCACTTACCAAATGCAGTCACTTTAGCAAACTTTTTGCCTTCAGAACCTGAATTTCTTGAGTCAAGTAAACAACTGATCTGTCTCATTTCTACACGCAGATGATGTTTGTGGTAAATTATTCTTTGGTTATATTTTCCTGTGCCTGGAGGCTTCTACCTAGAGCTGAAATTTGTTCTTTTATTTCAGGAAGTTTTCTAGATATGGTCACAGCAAATGGCCCGTGACAATCCTTAATGCTAATCTTTCGCACGCTTCAAGACATTAGGTTAAAGGGAGGACAAATACCATACTTGCTCAGGTAATTGATATGTTCCTCCTTTCACTTACCAAGATTTTATCCATAGAAGCAAGGATATGCCATTTTGCACATCTTTTCTACAACTGCTGGTAACCTTGCTCTTGATCAGGCAGCACGAGCATATGTTATGCTATCAGGTCTGCATGCAAGTCTTGTCCTTCAGGACAGAACTCAGAGGTCAACTTTCCCTTCCTAATGTTTCTGAGGTTTCCCAAGTACACACTGACTTCGGGCCCTGTTTTCAAGGGTGTACTGTGGTTTAGGATGCTTCCTTTGTGAGTTATAAAGTTGAGATACTTGGGATTTTATTTCTGGACCAAAGGAGATCTCAGTGTTCCACCTGCAATTGGCAGCTGCCTAGCAGAAATTCAGGCTTAAGTGAATCCTGCTTGAAGACATGCAGAATGGGTACTACTTTTAAAAACACTGGATTCTATCTCATTTTTCTCACTAGAAATTATTGCAAATATTAACATCTCTCATCAGGAAATAATCTGACTGATAATTTATCTTTCTAGTCTCTGATGATTTCTATTTGATGTGTAAGGTGACTGAAATTGTCAAACCAGCAAATTTAAATTAAGCACAAACTGCATTTTCTTACGTGATAAGACAGCCTATTTGTTAAGTTCAAAGGGGCTCTTCTGGCTCCTTAAATGTGTGTCTGAGTTATTGAGTACATGTCTAGAAATAGGGAATAAGAAACACAAATAGATAGCATGGGGAGGCATTGATTCATCTTCATTTGTAAAATTGACTGATTAACAAGTCTTTTATAGCAGTAACTTCTGGGATCGAGTCCATCTGGGATGAATACCTTTTATATAACATTTGGGGTCTAAATTAAGAGCTGGATTCTGCCTTTGGCTCTCCCCCTAAGTAAGAGAGCAGAGAAGCACAGATGGTAGGAAAAGCTCAGTGTAGTGACCTTATATGCAGTATGACTGCCCAGCCAACAAATCTGCTCTCTACCATAAAAAATATTGCTCATGTAGCAGACTGCACACTGAGGTAGCTCTTAGTAGCTACAAAATAGCTAGTGGGCTATTTCTCATGTTAGCATAGGCATGCATCGTCCTCAGCGGTGAAAGCAGCTGCTGATACAATGTGCAATCAGTTGGGGCTGGAAAGAAGAGCAAGGAGCATCCCACAGCACCAGGCTGCCTGGCACAAACTGGCCTTTAGTGATTGTGCTTTTTATGAACTGGGGTCCCGAGTGTCTCTGTTCTTTGCTGATTGGGGCAGGATGCACAGGCAGGATGGTCCCTAACACTTCAATAACAACAATTAATTGTTTTAGAATCATAGAATACTTTGGGTTGGAAGGGACCTGCAATGAGCAGGGACATCTTCAACTAGACCAGGTTGCCCAGAACCACATTCAGCCTGGCCTTGAATGTCTCCAAGGATGGTGCATCCACCACCTCTCTGGACAACCTGTGCCAGTGTTTTACCACCCTCATTGTAAAAAATTTCTTACTCACATCCAGCCTGAATCTTCTCTCTTCTACATTAAAACCATTACCCCTTGTCCTACAGCAACATGCCCTGCTAAATAGTCACTCCCCATCTTTCTTATAGGCCACTTAAAAAGAACTGAAAGGCTGCAATAGGTTCTTCCCAGAGTTTTCTCTTCTCCAGGCTGAACAACCCCAACTCTCTCAGCCTTTCCTCAAAGGAGGAATTCTCCATCTCTTTTTTTTATGCTTTAATGCTTTAATGTTTTAAATGCTTCTGTGCAGGATTGGGGTCATCTTCTTTTTCCTGGTTCGTTTTCATTTTAAAGACCAGCGAGTAAGTGTACGTCCTGCTGGAAAAAGGCCTTCCAGTCCAAACAGTGCAGGCAACTGAGTGCCTTGGCATGGGAGGTCTTCACCAAATGGGGAATAAAAACAAAGGGAAGGGGACCGGTCTTGTTCAACATCTTTGTGGGTGACATGGACAGTGGGATTGAGTGCACCCTCAGCAAGTTTGCCGATGACACCAAGCTGTGTGGTTCGGTTGATACATTGGAGGGAAGGAATGCCATCCAGAGGGACCTTGACACGCTTGTGAGGTGGGCTGATGCCAACCTGATGAAGTTCAACCATGCTAAATGCAAAGTCCTCCACCTGGGTCGGAGCAATGCCAGGCACAGCTACAGGTTGGGCGGGGAGGAGATTGAGAGCAGCCCTGCGGAGAAGGACTTGGGGGTGTGGGTTGATGAAAAAATGAACATGAGCCGGCAGTGTGCGCTTGCAGCCCAGAAGGCCAACCGTATTCTGGGCTGCATCAAAAGGAGTGTGACCAGCCGGTTGAGGGAGGTGATCCTGCCCCTCTACTCTGCTCTCGTGAGACCTCACTTGGAGTATTGTGTGCAGTTCTGGTGTCCTCAACATAAAAAGGACATGGAACTGTTGGAACAAGTGCAGAGGAGGGCCACGAGGATGATCAGGGGACTGGAGCACCTCTCATATGAAGATAGGCTGAGAAAGTTGGGGCCGTTCAGCCTGGAGAAGAGAAGGCTGCGTGGAGACCTCATAGCAGCCTTCCAATACCTGAAGGGGGCCTATAGGGATGCTGGGGAGGGACTCTTCATTAGGGACTGTGGTGAGAGGACAAGGGGTAATGGGTTTAAACTTAAACAGGGGAAGTTTAGATTGGATCTGAGGAAGAAATTCTTTACTGTGAGGGTGGTGGGGCCCTGGAATGGGTTGCCCAGGGAAGTTGTGAATGCTTCATCCCTGGCGGCGTTCAAGGTGGGGTTGGACATAGCCTTGGATGGCATGGTTTAGTGTGAGGTGTCCCTGCCCATGGCGGGGGGGTTGGAACTCGATGATCTTGAGGTCCTTTCCAGCCCTTACTATTCTGTGATTCTGTGATTCTGTGAATATGTGACCTCCCAGCCTTAAGCTCTGTGTGCCATGTGGCTGGTGGGAGGCATTAGCGAGGCTCCACTGTTCATTGTTGTGGGCGTCTTTATGAACATTAGTGACAGAGAGCCAGCAGGCCAGCCATAAATACAGAGAAGCACCAAAATCCACATTGCTTCTCCACTCTGCTGACACCAGAAATTTGAAGTGACTGTTTTTCAGAAGTTATGTGTTGAATTTGGTCTACAAAGCAGAGGTATTTAGGACCATGTGACATAATATATCCCATCAAAAAAGGAGTATTTGCAGGGGACTGTGCACAAACCAGCTATATATGTGCTCTAGCCCTACTTAAAATAAACCTACACATACTATGATTTTCTTATTCTGGGAACCAGCTAAACAGAATGAGGACTGCAGCAGCTACATATCAGTATATACTGCACATACGCTGATTACTCCCACTCTTGTCACGGCCATTTCTACTCAGTTGCCAGTGTTGTGAAGAGGCATAACTCCTGATATTTTGGAGCATGCAGGAACAGGGAATCAATGTTTGCTTTCCACCCTTGCTGTTGTCAACCCAGGCAATGGGGTTGCCAGCAGCATGTGTGCATGTAGAAAGCAATACATATGCACACAGGCAACTGGGTTAAAATTCCTTGCTCCTGTGGAAGAGAATGGTGTATTTATTGCCTGAGGGCTGCCCAAGCCTTGATTCAAGCATCACCGAAATCAATGGGAATCTCTCTGATGGTGTTACAGTTGTAGTGTTACAACCCTCACCATGGCAAAACAGCAAAGGCTACTAACCCAGTGCCTACCTCCCCTCTCCCAGTTCCCCCATTTTTTTCCACCCAAGTGTGCTGGACGAGCTTGTAGAGATGAAAAACTAAATATTTTGGGATAATGATGCTGAGTCATTAACCATGTGATTGAAACAATTCATCCAGTTATCACCAGCCAGCTCCACCTCCAGCCTCCCAGTAGCTGGGGGCTGATAAAGGGCCGTCCCTCCTCCTCGGAGCCTTTTGTATTACAATTCCCTCTGTCCACACACAGGAGCAGGCACTCTGGTATATGACTCATACGCTGGGCACAGTACTAGCCACGATAATACTTTCTTCTCAGACTCTTTCATATTTAACACAGTTGGTAAAGTCTGAAATAAGCAGAGTAGGGAGCAGAGAAAGATTAGCTCCCAGTTTCTTTTCTTTTATATGTTTAGATTAGTATCTGAACACTACCTTTAAAAGGGACCTCAGCTTGGCCTCTATGATTGTAATTCTCAAATTTCACATCTATTTCTGCGTATGTACCATCCTGGAAATTGGTGCGTGTATGCTGCAGATGCTAGTTTGCATACAGAAAAGCTGCTTGTGCAGCTTTTCTGAGGTGCAGGAAAATCTTTTCTATACGCAAACCAACATCTAGGTTTTGAAAATGTGTCATTCAGTGGTAGGTTATCACATATTTTTGCCTTCCTTCCTTCCAAAACACTGTATACATATGACTGAAATACTGTGCGAGCCGCTAGTTGGAACAGGATTTTCTGATTCTTCAGTAGTTTATATTTACTTCCATCTAACAATGGAAATTGCTTACAGTGCACAACTTTCAGCCTACTATGGATTAAAATGCATTTTGGAAATCTCCCCAGATTCCTGGCACATTTATTACAACTCAAAAATATAGAGCATTTGGGATCTTCAGTCTTCACATTCCTGTAATAAGAAAGGTTGTATAATCCACCTCTGAAGGACAAATCCTTGTAAAAATATGATGACTAAATACTGACAGTAGGCTTTCTTTGTATTAAATCTCTTATCCATATTCAGTGAGGAAAAGCCTCTCATTTTCTTGTATTATGACTTTTTTTTTTTTTTTGTTGAAAAGCACCCATGAAAACTCAGCAGCCTATTTCTGGAGGTCCACTTTCCCCGTCCATCCCACTTTCCCTCCACACAGCTGGCTTCTTGCACTGGAGCAGCTTGAGGATGGGCAATGAAGGAATCACAGCAGTGCCCACGGGAATGGCTGTGGCTCCCACCTGGGAGAAGAGTGAGCCCAGGGGATAGACAAGCAGGTAGAAAGGCTGGGTTAAAGTATGTTGCATGTGCTTTCTACCCTTCCCTATTTGGTGTCCTTAACATGGTGCTGGAAGGAGCAATCTTTCTCTGGCAGAGGTCTTATGGGTCATTTCCATCCCTAACTTCTAAAGTGCTAAAGTTAACGGCATTTTATTGCTTCTTTTCCAGTTCACCTCTAATAACTTGGCCTCCGAACACTGCAGCTGCAGATAAAATATATACATGAAGGAAAATTCCACGGAACATATTGTTTTTCACTTTCTCCTTGCTTCCAAACACCACTCTCAAAGCATGCAATGCCAAGTTACATATTATATATTAGTCCTCCTTCTTTATTCCTGGGTCCTGCACAGAAACTTGTTTGTCATCTGCAAGGGCAGCTGAAAAGCGAGAAACAAATGGATCATTCTTTCCTGTGCAGTCCAGAGAGCAAAACAGCTGAGCTGGTCTGTTGACAAAGACCTAGTATTAGAAAGCATACAATTTTCTGGAAAGGTGTGTTGTTCAGTGATCATCTATCTAAGGAGTGATCTTTGGATGTGATACAACATGAAAAAGTCTAGCCGTTACTTGGATTCTTTCAGGGTACAGACATTGTGTATTGCCTGCTGAATTTGAGAAACCAAAGAAACTGGAGCACCCTACTATGGATAATAAACCGTTGTTGCTGGTTATCCGTTATGGAAAAAAATGGGATTGAACCTATCAAAACTTCAACAGGCTCAGTTCAAAACTTTGACAGTCATTTGCTGTGTGATATCTATATTTTTATCTGTAGATAGAGCTAGACCTGTTGCTATCCTTGCCAAATGAAAGGATAGAAATAAATCACCTACGTAAAACTGAGATGTGGGACTACTGTTTATACGATATGTAACAATTTCATGATTGTTAACTATTCATTTTGGTAGAAGTACAAAAAGCAGTAAAAGGCTTTTTTTTTTTTAATTTATTTTTAGAAAGACAGGAAACAAAGCAAACTTAAAGCATTCCAGTTGCTTTGGCATTTTCATACTGCTAATGGGCTTGTTCAGCTTCGAGACTTAGAAATGCACAGTGCCCACGAAGTTAAGGTTAAAAAAGCTAAATTTTGCCTTACCAATCTGCTAAAGGACATTTGTCACTTCCTATATGTTTCTAAGTGCAATTTTAATGCTCTTTCCAGTGTGACTTCCTAAAACCACCACAAACGCTACACAGGGCAGAGCTGCTGTTTCTTACAGGGAATTGAAGTCCTGGTCGTTTGGGTTTTTTTGTTCCTTCCTTTGTTGTTGTACTGGGTCTTCATCCCTCCACTCTGCAGCCCACACTCACCTTAGTAATGCCTGCATGAGTGTCCTGCTCACAGCTTTGCAGCAGGTGTAACACATTTCCACAGCAGTTCAAGCCACCAAAAGGACAAGATTATAGTGACTGCAGTTGCACAGTTGATGCTATTGCTGCCACCAAAACCATGATCACACCTTGCATCTGCTGCTCTTTCTTCTTTTTTCCTCCCATCTCTGCTTGCCAATGCTAGCAATTATTTAGCTGATTATTGAGCTGAACCATGGATTTGATCTGGCTGAAAATTAAACAAGCACCACAACTCCTCCATGAACATGTATGCATGTGTACACACTCATGTATGCCTTTGGAATTGCTGTAGAAGTCCTACCATAGGCTGCAGGCACAGGTTATCAAACTGTAAACAGTTTGGGCTTTTTCTTGTTTCCTCTTCACAGAATGCCTGGCACACACAAAAGCACTAGACAAATAACAGCATTGCCATGGAAATGATCATAGCCAGTAAAGATGATTGCTTGTATTTGGATCTTCTGCAGCTGAAGGATTCACTGAGATATCATTGCATTGGTACCCTGGTAAGTAAAAATGTCACGTCATTTAATCACTGGCTACAGCTAAGACTTCAGCCTCTATTGCACATATTCTATGAGCAGAGAAGCCACAGGGGTGTTGTAGGGGCCGTCCTGTTGTCAAAGAAATCGTCTAGTGAATGCTGCCTGGAGCACCACCAGTGTCTGCAGTGGTCTGTGGCCACTGTGGAGAAGTTTTTCTCTCCACTGGTACCAATCTGTGTTATCGTAAGGTGCCATGGCAGTGCTGGATAGCATGGCTCCTTTGTGCACAGTTCCCTCTGTGTGCATAGCAGTGGATGGTTCAGGCTCAGTTGAAACCACTGCCTAAATAGGTGAGCAAACAAAGGAAGGCAGGATGTGGTCTTACTGTTCTAATTTTACATCAGGGGATGTTGGCACAGTGCTGAGCATGAGTAGTTGGCAGTGCCAATGGAAAAATGCCAATATTGTCAGCTGCTGCATTGCCAATATCGGAGGGGAAGAGGGTGTAAAGCACTGGGTATAATTATGTGCATTACTGCGCTATTAACATGAGGTAGGTGTTTGGTACCTTCTATCTTATAATCTAAGTTTTCCATGAGAATTTGGGAATGTGACACTTTAAAGAAGCGCCAGCTGAAATAAGTGATCTTGAGAATTACTGATTGTATCATATCCTCTGCACAATTTTGTTCAGGGAGGGAACTATGCAGACTCCACTGCTAAAAAGCAAGGGAAGAAGTTGCTGTTTTGCCCTGAGTTATTCTGCTGAGAATAGCACAAGTTGTTCTGCCTCGCAGATCTGTAACATCTTATAACACAATACAGACAATTCCACATCCCATACAGCAATAATACATTGTTTCATGGTGTCTAGTTTTTTTGTATCTAATTTCACCAGCGGAAATGGGAATTGCTAGGATATTTTTTTGTGTGTGTATCAGCATTCATAACATCTCTGCAAGGGGCTATTTAACTTCCTACTTTCCTGCAACTGTCATCTGTTTTGCTATGTCTTCCTCATATTGTTTTTCACACACATTTGCTGTAGGACTTGTTCTGTGACTTACCTAATCCTAACTTCTGTACGTAGATCCCCACATGTTGCTGATACAATATACAGTTCTGAAAGCAAAGTTCTGTTCTGAATTACCTCATTTTTGGTACCACTGTCAGTGTTATAATTGCCCTCCACGCATTGCAAGTCCCAGTAAATGTGCCAGATAAATCTTCCACTGAAAAAGGTGTGACTCTTTCCCAGACACTTGTAGCTGATGAAGCAAGTCTGCAAATCCCTATTTAATTTGGATGCACTATTGAGGATCATTGTGGTACCTCATAGAGATAGCCCCATTTCATTCTCACTTGCTGGACAATAATGTTTGCACACACACACTTGGGAGGGCTGTGTGCATTGCTGCCAGGCTACGTGCTTGCCTTAACTTGCTGTGCTTAGTAACTCAGGTTCAACGTACTCTTGCTCCTACCAAGTTTGCTGTGTTGTTAAATTGTGTGTTAAATTGCAGAACAGACCCAGCAGGGCTCTAAGTAGAAGGCAAATCCTACTGATTTTCTTGAAAGCTAAGATGTTAGATACTATGGATACAGCTTGGTATCTACATGAAATGGTCCTGCAAGTGGGTTTTTCCTGTTGGCTGTATCATTTTTGTCTCTTTTTTTGAGGTTGTGGTCCTGAGAGAGGTTTTTGAGTTTTTATTCAAAGCATTGAGGGAATAGCTGATCCTCCCTTTTTGCACAGTCAGATATTCTCACTTGCACTGTTTTCTTCTAAGGCTTTTGCTTTGTTAATTCACTGTGAATAAAAAAAAAAAGACTGAACAACCTGGAGCTTTTTCTCTCTTACAGGTAAGACAAAGCTGTTTAACACATGAAGTTAACTCTCCGCAAATTCACTAAAGGCAATGGGGTAGCTAAGATGACACTAAGGGCATAAAAGGACCAACAAGTGTCATGACTGGAAATTATGCATATGCTATTAAATACCTCTGGGCTGACCCTCAGAACCCATGCTTTTTTCAGGTTAGGAGGTCAGAGTATACTTTAATTTCTAGGTGGAGCACCTTTCCAGCCCAAATCATTGAGACAGAACTATGGAGCCCAAATTTCTATTTCAGGCCTTTTTTCATGGTAGCATCCCATTTAGGAGTTCAGACTAATTGAAAGTTTCATGTTCACGAATGCAGAACTGGCCTGTAATTGTCACTAAGATAGACTGTTCCATTACTTCATTCACTGAGGAACTTAGAGTATATTATGCTTAAGATTCACCACAAGCTTCATTAGCTTTTTGAAAGCCACTAAGCTCTTAATGTAGATTAGTTTGAGTATACTGATGATTTCAATACACTAGATCCAAGCACTGATTTTGTTTGCTGTGTATTAGAGATAGCTAAATATATTTACCATGTGGATATGTTGTATTGGTTGCTATAAATCATTTCACAGAATCCCATATTTTAGTTAAATTTTAGAAATATAATAAAAAGCAAGACAGCAGATTACTTAATATATGTGTTCATTACATTACATTCCATGAAAAGAATAATAAACTTGTATCAGTTCCTTTTATAAGAGAACTTAAATTATACTTGTAGCTGAATTGGATAGGTAAAAACAAAGTGATACCAAACCCGGAGGTATTATCATTGTGTTATACCCTCGTTGTTTAGCTGTAAAGTTTCACTGGGATAAGTTAGTACGAAATTAAGTGTTTTTGAAGAAAGAAATAGATCTGGGTGAGCATGACAGGTCATTCCAAATCAATTGCTGCTAGTGGCAGAAAGAACATTGGCTTACTCTCCCTTTTTGTTTCAGTACTTCCGTATTGTTAAGACCTGTGGTACTGTCATTTTCCTCCTGTGTGGTTTTCCCCAATATCCACTGAGATGACTTATCATTTTTAATGCTTAAATTTCTGATGACATTTTTTCACACCTGCACAGTTTTTCATAACTTACTTACAGTGTCTTCCCTTCTTGATTAATGTGACAGGTGGAAACAAACAAAAACCTAAACAATTTTGGTTCTGTAAGAGCTAGGTGAGTTGTCTTGGCAGAGCTGAATCTGCAAGGAGGAGAAGAAGGGAAGAGCAAATGGTTTAGAAATCTGTTGAGAGTCTTAGTTCTTAAAGCATAGATGGTCCTGGTCTATCACCAGATAGCATCCCTGTGGTCCACCTGTAGGCAACTGCAAGACCTTAGGACCAAACACCATTTTTGTACCCAGAAATACCTTCACATTAGAGATGATCTTCAACTCAGTGTTTTTGCCAAGGTTATGCTTTTTCTTGTGTGATTTGAGAAATGCAGAAAGATCAAAGTTAGACAAGGGTGCATCCCCACTCTCTGCTCTTGATTGTGCTATGTGAGATTATTCTCATGATGCAGAAGTATGTGGGTCAGCCAAAATGTTTGCATGTTCATCAGGAGGAAATGGAATGGTTTCTGAACTGAAGCATGGAGAAAGCATTTCTTGCAACTTGCAGAATCGGGATTCTTTCATACTTCCTTGCTAAATGAAAGGGCAGTACTTTAAACAGTGGCAGAAGCTGGTGCGCTTGCCAGCCTCTTACAACATCTTGCCTGCCTCACCGTGACTGTGTCGGCCCTGCCTGATTTCAGACTAAGCTGTTCAATGCTTCCTTAGCCAGCTGTAGCCTTCTATAAGCTATCTATCATTTTTCTGTGACATAATTGACTGTGCTTGCTGAGAAGGGAAGAGCCAAGTGATTCTCAAAGTCATTCCAGTGCAGTGTATATCAGTCTGTCTTATAACTTTTCCATGGCTTGCATTTTGTGTAAATGGAGACTCAGACATGAATCTAAAATTGTATTCCAAACCCCCAAAATCTTCAAGATCTTGGGGGAGTTTAGACAAATGTTCTGGATTTTACTTTCAGTTCTGATGTCTTGTTGTTGTGTGGGGTTTTGAAGAGCTATTAAAAGGATATTTTGCTATCGAATTCCCATCCATCTGGATGGGAATGGGAAATGCTCTCATTCCCATCCAGACAGAAATACAGATGACCAGAAATTTCACAATAGTTTTAGAAAAGTGTTACTATTACATTCTTAAACCTACATAATTCCCAGGTAGATGATATCAGTAACATTAAACTCCTGTAAGGAGCCTGCCCTCTGTAAAGGTACTACACTTGCACAGATGTTAATTGTAGAAACTGAGTAACAACTGCACTAGTTAGAAACTGAACTTGAAGCTTCCGGCTGTAGCAGTATAGGCGTCCAGTGCAGGTTGCAAGTGCATGCATAAATATATTACTCAAAATATTTTAAATTCTGTAATTGAAATGATTTATATTGCACTGAACAGCTTTCTTAGCATAATAATGCTAGAACTAAATTCCTTTGTAGTATGACTCAAGTGAGCTCTGTTCACTGAAGTTAATACTGGGAAAAATATGGGATCCTGTTGGTATGGATAATTATAAAATGTAGCTCCATAATAAAGAAACCAAGACCAATAGCAAGGCCTTTTTTCCCCATGACATAGCCCTTTTTCTCTGGCTAGCAGCATGAAAGGGAAACAGAGAAGGTGCCTGATGAATGCTATGTCATGCCAAGAGAGAATTCCTTAATCTTGTGGAATGAATGATGCGGGATACATAACACTTCTCGAAGTGGGAGTATAGCATGTCACAGCTAGCTTACTTGCCAGGCAGGCAGCCTGGGGAGGGGTAGATCTGCCTCCTCACCTGCTAAACATACTTTGGATAAACTGACCATTTCTTGCAAATATTCCTCTCCCTTCTCAACAAATTCCCACCTGTTGTCTCCCCTGAACCTTTGAAATAGCATAGCATAAGTTAGGTCTTCAGGTATCTCCACAGAGACCTATAGAGGCTGTTTTTTTCCATAGGGATTTCTCAGACAAAACCAGTTGTGCATGTTCTGGATAGCACATGTACACCAAATCTGAGGCTTTTTAGACCTTTAGACTTGCTCTGCAAGATGGTATAATTGGTCTGTGAATGTATAGTAAATCAAAACCCCTCTTGTTGCATCAAAAGGCCTGCAGAGGTGGTAATCTACAATATATGCAACAATAGGTCTCACACTTCTCGGAAGCATCAGCCTTACTGCGCGTGAAGCATAGAGATGATCTGCAGGTGTGCAATAGGTGAGTCAATGATAGTCGGACATCTAGCAGCCATGCTCAAAGCCACAATTGTAGTCAGACTGTCTGATATCTGAAAATTCTGAAGAAATGTATGAAATCTGTGTTTCCTGCCCAGACACATTTTTTGAATGGAAAAGAAATAAATGTTGAAGGAAACCTAGGTATATGGTAACCTGGCACAGAATTTATTGTCTCTGTAAGAGAGGCAGAGACAAAGACAGGCTGAACAGTCTTTGCTTTCAGAAACTAGAGTTTGGGAAGAGAAAAATCTGAAGCCATGATGCAGGGCTTCTCCTGGGAAGCAGGAGACAGGTAGGCTCCAATGAAAGAAGGGAATTGCATTTGCTTGCTTATTTTTGCTTTTCTCATATACTTACAAGATTATGAGCACACCTAAACATGTCAGCATTATTAATAGCAACATAATAGCGTGGGTTTTGCATGTGTGATTTATAAGGGTGATGGATCAAACTTCTTTGCTTCTCCAAACTAATCTGGGTTAGGGATTCCTCTGAGAAAATGTAGGTTTGAACTAGATTAAACAATTGGATCGCTTTAGATTTCCTTGTTCGTGTTACTTTATTTCAACAACACAATTTATTATCAGCAAATGTTCTCACAGAAAACACAGCAAACAGCTGTAAAACTAGGGAGAAGCATTATATATATAGGAAGCATCATTTTAATTACATAGAATTACATTATCCCTTTGATAGCACTAGAAAGATGCCTTACCAATATATGCTTTTTATGTTGGTCATTGCCAACATAAAATGCAACCATCACATGAGTTTTTTGTAAAGAAAACTTAACTGTTGAATCCAATACAGTTACAGTATGACAGCAGTGCAAGAAGATGGATGGCTCTGATGTGAACATCAGAAAGACCTGGGTTTTATTCCCAGTCATATCATACATGTTTTGTGCAGCTTGGTGCGTGTCCTTTCCCCCTCTTTGTACCTCTGCTGCTTCTCACACCATTTTCTTAGCTTGCCTATTCAGAACAGCAGGACCCCAGGATAAGAACAAGGACTGGTGCTTCCCAAATGTTTGCTAAGCAATCCAACAAAAACAGTCTTTCAGGTTCATGACAAAACCTTTCAGCCCTCTCATAAAGAAGAAATGCTAGTACTTGGTTGTCTCCCAGGTGATGGGATTTGAAGTCCTTTTGCCAGAAATGCACACGATATAGCTAGATTTTAAGTTACCAACAAATGCTTAATATCTGGTTTTCTCCTGTAACAGGAAAACACTGCAGCAGTAATTTGGCCATTTACAATTGTAGATGGTAGGAAGAGACCGCAAGAAAATATCCAGGGGACAGAAACCTTTCAAAGTTTGCATATTAGATCTGATTTCTTTTTCCCTGCTTTGAGGTTATAGGCTTAATGCAAGCTGAGAGACACTTCATCCAGTGACGACACTCTCATGATGCCATGACTCCTAGCTCCAGATGCTACATATGCCTCTCAAATATGTGTCTGCAAGTCATTACGTAGACTTGCCTCACAAGCTGTTGCCCTTTGGTCTAGAAACCCCCTTCCCAAACACACTCAACAGTACTGCCTTTTTCAGCTGTGTTTAAAACAATCAGTGCTAAAGACTCAGTGGCCTCCACTGACACCAAGGCTTTCTTAGTCACCTAGCTAGGAAGTTTTTCCTTATATATAGCAGAAATCGTAACCCTAGATACTATTTAAGCTCCCTGCTCCCCTTGAAGCACTGAGACTTAGTTAACTGCCTTCCACTAAGTAGCTACCTTTCACCTATTTGAAGACCGTTGTCATGTTTCTTCCCAGTCCTCTTTTCTCTATGTTAAACAAATCCAGTTTTTTGAGATTTCCCTCCAGGGTCATTTTTTTAACTTTCAGTACTTTCTGTTGCTCTCAGGACTTTCCCTAATTGCCCATTCCTCTGTTGCATTCAACGACCAAAGCGAATCAGTCCATTTTCCAGTTTTAGACCTCACCAGTGCTGAGTAGGAGTGGAGGAATTATTTCACATATCCCACCTAGCCAATTTATACATTTCGGCACAATACTTGCTTTCCCACACCAGTGTGGCATTGTTAATTCTTTGTCAGCATGAGTTCTTCCAAAATCCCCATGGCATTTTTGTGCAGGTCTTTTGCCTTGCTGGCTGCTTTCCATTTGGGGGTTTGTTCTTCCCTAGGTGTAATAGTTTACACCTGTTCTTGCTGCACCAAATCCTACTGTTTTCAGACCATTTCTTCAATAGATCAAGATGTTAACCCTGCCAAGGTGCTTGCAGAACTTTCTCTACAAATTTGGCAGCCACACTTGATATGCCATTTCCAAAGCACAATAAAAATAGTGAGTGTTAAGAGTCCCAGAAAAGGCATCTGTGGAACTGCTTTCCATAAGCCTTCCACTTCAACAGTGAGCCAGTGATAATACTCTTTTAGTACTTTTTTTTCCCGAAGCAGCTATGGGTCCACCCTACAACAGTTTTGTTTTAGTTTGCTTACAAAAAAATTGCAACAGACTGTGTTGAAAGCCTTGTTCAAATCAAGATATGTTAATATCTATTGTTCATAAGACCTGCTACTTGTCAGAAAAGGAAATTAGCCTTTGGTTCGGCACGATTCGTTCCTGGCAAATCTTTTTGGGACTCTACTTCTCATTTCATTATTTCTCATACACAAAAGAAAACTTTAATTACTTGTTTCTATGTATTTCCAGCAATTCAAGTCAGGCTGTTTTCTCTACCTATATTCCTCAAGCTGCTTTTCTTCTTTTTAAAAAAAGGGTACTGCAATTACCTGTCACCGCTCTTCCACCCCCCATGTGCTGTGGAAAGGATCCCTTGTGGCTTTAGGATTGCTTCAGCCAGCTTCCCACGTGCTCTCAGTTGGTTTCTCTTCAGGTCTCACTGACTGGAAAATACCTGACTTAGCAAAATAGTCTATTCTGTTATTTCTGTTATTTAGCTTTAGACATTACTGGTTAGTCAACTGATCATAGTTAACTCTTTTTGCTGAGGAGTGAGAGGAAAAAGACATTAATCACTTCGGCTTTTTCTCTGTCACCTCTTAACTAGCTTTCCATCCTTGTCAAAGGGCAGATCATTTTTTTTGCCATTGTGCTCCAACTTCTAATGCATAGAAATGCCTTCTTGTTACCCTCTTTCCTTTGCTAATAATCTTGACATTTTTGCATTTTCCTTTATGATTTTATTCTTACAGGCTCCTTTTATGTTTTATTCTAGTTCTTAGTTTACTGTAGTGCATGGTAACATTGGAGGGCTAATGAGCCACTTATTGAGATTTAGAGAAGTTACTGACTGTAAGCTGGGGCACAGAAACCAACTGTGTGCCTGCTCTGGCTCTGCAGCTTTGTTTCCAGGATCTTCCTCTACCTGCTCATACACTTAGAGATGTTTCTTCATCATCCTGTACTCCCCACAAACCACCATTTGTTCCAGTTACTTGTGGAATCGTATCACTGGCCTGCCTTCCTCCTAGTTTAAAGTCTTACTTACACAGTTCAGCCCTCTCTTCCCACTTTTTTCCCTAAGCCCCCCTAGCACTCAACAGTTCTTGAAAACACACTTGAGCCCTCCTGGTGACCTCACCTTCCCAACCACGCATTAATTCCAGTGTGCCAGTGCCGGTGCCTTTACCTGGAAGAACTGGACCCTGTCAGAACCCCTGACTCCTCCCCTGTTAGCTCTAGCACCATGCAGCTGTATTTGACTTGCCCACGGTTGTACCTGGCAGAACCGTTAACATACCTGCAAAGGAGCAGTAGTGGGTCTCTGTGAGAGGGCCAGGTGAGTCACACCAACCTCACTGCACCATCCACTTGGATTTGGACCAAATCCACTTGGATCTGGGTTTGTGGTGGGCAGGCACCTTCTGGAATATCAGGCTGAGCAGCAAATAAGATGCCTTTTCTTCCTCCTTCCATAGAAAAGAAGCCATAAGATGCATTTTGTTACCCCCTTGGTGCAATGGCTTTGGGCTGGGCTTGGGTAGGAATTATCTGTAGTTTCAAGTTTTGTAGATTCTCGTTACTCAGTCTGAGACAGCTAATATTTCAAGTGAATTTGAAGAAGTTGATATGTTATTCATTCAGAACACTTTATATGTCTAGCACCCCACTGAATTCAGTTTCATCTGTGATCATTCAGCACTTCAAATGAGACCACAAAATGTCAATTCAGATACGCAGAAACTAGGAGCATGAAATTCATGGCCACCTGCAAGAAGTGTGGTTCAACTGACTTATCCAGCATCATACAAGAACTATGTGGCAAAGGATGGACTGAATCCATTCCTCAGACAGATGATCCTGTACTGTCATTTACTGCACATCTTGCATTTGCTGAAACAAATGTGGAAAAACTCCTGTAGACAGTGGCCTCCTCCACTATGTAGTCCTGACACAGCTCCAGAGCAGCTCCACCCTGACAAATAAATGTGGCAGAGATACCATGGAAAGAAAAGTATGCAATTATACACTTTGCATATGCATATGCAAAGGAGAGGAAGGAGAAAATAACACTCCTCATTATGTAGTATTGATTTTGCAACCTAGTCCTCATTTAAAGCAGATTTTGTCTGTGCAATTATCTAGCTTTTTAAAAAGCAAACTAAAACAAAAAACTCAAACCCCCTTCCATCATGCAGCATCATACTGTTGTAAATGTCATTAGAGCTGAAGCCTTTAGCTTCACCACAGAGCTCTCTGCCACTCTGAGCTAACAGAGAAACTGATAAGAGCAGTGGGTTGTCATCCGTGGGTGGCCAGCAGGAATATTAGACAAATGGACTTTGCTGGGGGATTCACCGGTATTCGCTGACAGAGGAGGGCTCCTGGTGGGGGGTGAGTGGGGTGGGGAATCTGGAGAACTGTGGTTTTATTAGGAGGTATGAAAAACATGATTCTTCCTGTCCTCTTCTAGCACAGGCCATTTAGCTTTCTACTACCTCATCTTCCCCTGTCCCAGTCTTCTTTGAGACTGCTAAGTCTTTCTCCATCCAAGTCTTCTTCCATCCACTCTTGCTTCCTCCTTTCTCCTTACCCTCTCTTCTATATCCTCTCATTAGATCCTAGGCCCACATCACAGACTCCTCCACAGTCCTTCCATCTTGTCCCTGCTGCGGTCCCTCTGGCCCACACTTTACCCTGACAATCCCACTTTTCCTTCATTTCTCAGCTCTGTTTCCTTTCAGTCCTGCCTCCAAGAGCAACCCTGCTCACGTGTCTGAGAGACACGTTCCCAACCAGAAACTTCAGGAGCCCAGTGTACAAGCTTACAACAGCCCCACGTATTAATACTATCTCCTTCACTGCAGCTTTGCTCACTCATTTGCTCCCTTGGGACCAGATGACTCCAGATATTTCACTGTTCTGACTCAGCTCCACCTGTCACCTCTCTGGAGTATGTCAGGACCACAATCACTGCCGTGACTGCAGAGCCGTGCAGCTATTCCCATGCAGGCTTTGTACTCCCTAGTTCATCTGCTGTTATCTCAAATGTATAGTGCTCATCTTCAAACCTTACTGAGAAGGTCAGTAAATACTGGGGAGAATAGGCATGTATCTGTATTTGTATCCCTGTCTATAGTCCATAGACAAACAGCAGTACAAGCAAAGAAAACCATACTTGGCAGTGTAATTTCTCTTTCCACAGGCAATTCCTGTTTTTTTACTAACTCCTCTGAAAATCTGTCCCAATCTGAAATCCAAGACAGTAAACATGATAGTCCTAACCCTGTGATAAATTCTGATTTTACTTTGATATTGTGCAACATATCACAGCTAGAAATTAAAGCTTTTAAGGGGAGAGAATTGGCTTTTCCATGGTGCACAAAGTATATGTTGCAAAACTAGGTATATTCCACCATAAAAAAGATCACTGAAGCACAACATAGTTGTGCTTAGAGAGGCTATTAATGGTGACATTGAGGTTTTAAAAGTGCAGTGTTTTTTCTTTCATTTCCCCTCTTAATCCTGTCATGCTGGGCTAGCTTCTTTGTCAGACATCTGTGAAATATCCCATGCCATTTTTTAGTTGCCTAAAACATTTCCAATAGCTTTTTCACAGAACAGGTTCTGTATTTACATATGCACATGGATTGCATGAGGACATATTTTTATCTTACACTTTATTAGAAAGAGTGGGGTTATTGATTAGTGCCCTCTGTGCTGCATAGGGATGGATGTGAAAAGACACCAAGATGCAGAGAAGATGGTTTGCCTTTGTAGCACACCCAGTCTCAAGCATAAAAAAGTCATGACTCGAGCCTCTCAAAAGTCAAAAGTTTCAAGAGCCAACCCCCCTGTGTTAGGGGAGTTTATATTTCCTTACTGAGTATTTACGGCACGGCCACTATGTGTTTTTCAGACCTTCCTCCAGAACTGTGAACTTTTAAATATTAAATGTGATTTCCTTATGGTCTTTGGACACTTGTGATTAGCACTTCGAAGAAAAAACAAACTTGTGAGATTACTGGTAGCTCAAACCTGGTGGACCAGTAGTAAGAAGTCAGAAAGCATTAGGCACTCCCATAAAGATATGGGGCATCGGAGACATATGTGGTAGTCAGTCCATGAGTGTTCATAGTTATACAGATGAATGATGCATGAAAACAGATGCCCTTACATGTGTGGCGTTCAGACAGTCACTGTATTTCATACATCACAGAATGGTTTGGGTTGGAAGGGACCTTAAAGATCATATAGTTCCAACCCCCCTGCCACAAATGGTGGACTTGGCAGTCCTGGGCTGGAGGTCTGACTTGATGATCTTAAAGGTCTTTTCCAACCTAGTTGATTCTATGATTCTATGCGCAGGGACACCTTCATAGAATCATAGAATAGTCAGGGCTGGAAAGAACCTTAAGATAACCTAGTTCCAACCCCCCTGCCATGGGCAGGGACACCTCCCACTAAACCATACTACCTAAGGCTCTGTCCAACCTGGCCTTGAACACCGCCAGGGATGGAGCATTCACAACTTCCTTGGGCAACCCATTCCAGGGCCCCACCACCCTTACAGTAAAGAACTTCCTCCTTATATCCTATCTAAACTTTCACTAGACCAAGTTGCTCAAGGCCTCATCCAGCCTGGCTTTGAACACTTCCAAGGATGGGGCAGCCATACTTTCTCTGGGCAACCTCTTCCAGTGTCCCACCACCCTCACAGTAAAGAATTTCTTCCTTGTATCTAATCTAAATCTACCCTCTTTCAGCTTAAGTCCATTCTCCCTTGTCCTGTCACTACACACCCTTGTAAAAAGTCCCTCTCCAGATTTCCTGTATGCCCTTTTTAGGTACTGGAAGACTGTTGAAAGGTGTCCCCAGAGTCTTCTCGTCTCCAGACTGAATAAGACCAACTCTCTCAGCCTGTATTCATAGGAGAAGAGACCCTCAGGCACACAGATCTCACTCAGTGAGTATATATAGGAATGCCTGTCTGGAAGCATGTTTATTAAATCTGATGCACAAGTGTTTCTGCATGCGTGAGCAAATCCCAGGCACAGATATATATTTGTGGGGCTTGCATGTGAAACGTAGAAGTGAGCTTGAATGGTGAATATAAATGTATAACCAACTGAGAATCAAATATTGGCATTTGAAAGTGTCAGTAGATATTTCAGTATATAGACTTGGGGATTTGCATAAAGTTCTGTGTGTGAGAAAGACTTCAGCAACAGGGATTGAATCCTTCTCCTTTTTTCTGGCAAAGGAGTGTTTTAAGCAGGTAGACCGTTGATAGTGCGGTGGGGTGTAAGGCTTTCATGTGGGAAGAGAATAGCATGGCTCATGTGTGACTGTGCCATCAGTGACAGGGTGCACTGAGAGTGTGGGAATGGCTGTCCAGTTGTTCGTGTATGGCACCATACCTGGTCATTCTCACCTTCACTGGGGACCATCACTTACAAAGTACCTGGGTTACCTCTGGAACTCACCAGGCATCTATTCAGAACAAGGATGAAATTCAGGCCAGGCAAGACTGTACTGGTTTAAAAAAAAAGGCAAGCAAAGTAACCCAGGGAGAGCTTGTATGTGGTCAGCACCAACAGGCAGCAAATTATACCTGTCAGCTTACTGGCAATTACTGCCTGAGCCCTGCCTGAGGTGTGGGAGTTTGGGAATATGTGTAAATACTTCTGCACAGGGAATGCATCCTGAACTGCTAGCCAGACACAAAACAACTCCTAGCACCCAAGCAGGCTTTGTTGTGCCTGTAGGGCAGGGTACCTGTAGGGAACTCCCTACAACTGGCATTTGTTTAAGATGAGGAAGGCCCACAGCAGTACCAGTGCTGGATGTGCTGCAGACCATGATGGAAAGTGCTGGGAAACATTTTCAGTTAGCAATACCTCGGTTTCGTTTCACCAACTATGGTATCGCTCATTGGCAAGCAGAGCAAAACCAAGCCATGCTACTTGTTGGTGCAGAAGGGCGTAGCTGGGGTTCCCAGGTCAGGTGCTGAGGCCTCTCTCAATGGGGCCGGGCTGGGATTTCATGGATAGATATTTCACTTAAGTTTTTTAAAATCAAGCTCTGATTTCTCTGCTTCCCTTTCCTCTTCAGCCATGGCGTGGTGGCTTTGCTTGCCCATCCCCTTCCTCCCTCTTTTTCTGAGCGCAGACGTGATGAGGACTTCAAAACCTTGGGCAGAAACTTGGCATGAGCTTGCCCTCCTCAAAGCCACCCAGTATGTCAGGCATGCTGAGGTGTGAGCGTGAGGGAAGGGGCTACCCCCAGAGGAACACATCTCTTTTGTGGAAGAAAGAAATACTGCTGAAACAAGCCTGATGTACCCCCAGGCTCTCCAAGGGCCCCTCTCTGATGGATGCAGGCTTCTGGCACAGCCACAGCTGGATGCTGGTGTCAGATGTGCTGCTGACAGAGGGCATCTGTGTGGCTGACCTTGATGGCTGCATCAAGTAAAGTACACTCGGAGTACAATGCCGCGGGTGCCTACCGACCACTGCCGCCTGGGAAACATTTGCCCAGAAGCTCCCTCACTCCCCCCAGGAGCACACAGGCACTAAAGGCAGCTATGCAGTTCTACCTCCACCCTACCAGCCCTCCTTCGAGTTCCAACACCCAGCCCACTTCAGGTGGACCACCTTTGCCTGCACTTGTCAGGGACGGCCAAGGCACTGTGCCGTAGAAGGTTCTGGAAGAGCTCAGGGTGCCCCACACATGCAGCTCTAGCCTTCCACCGCACCCTCACCTCGCCCTCCTCTACAGGGGAGATTCTACCTCGCCGTGCAGCCCGCGGCCGCTGCCAGCCCACCCAGGTGCCGCGGGACGATGGCCGCAGGGCCGCGGGCGCCGGCGGCTGGCAGCCAAGCGCAGGGCCTCCTGCACTGTAATCCCCCCCCAGCATGTGCGGTCTCGGCTGTGAGTGTGCGTGTGCGCGGAGGGGGGGAGGGAGGGGGCGGACACAGTGGAAATTTCCACTCCCTGCAGCAGCCACAGCCACCGCCGCGGCGGCGGGAAGGCGGAAGGCGGGCACAGGCCCTCAGCCGCCGCGTGGGGGGGAGGCGGTGCCCGCCCCGCGGCGCGGCCCGCCCGGCTCGGGCCCGCTCTCCGACGAAGGGTGTCCCCTTCCCTCCCTCCCTGCCGGCCCCCCGTCTCCCCGGACCGGGGCAGCAGAGTAGCCCGAAGGCGGTGGCAGCCCCCCGGCAGGCGGGCGTGTGCGCGGCGGAGGCGGTGCTTGGCGCGGAGAGGGGGCGGTGCGGTGGAGCCTGCGCAGCTGCCGGCGCCCTTTAAGCCGCGCCGCCCGCTCTCCCGTTTGGGTGTCTGTGCAGCCTGGGAGCCGCGCGGGCAGGAGCCTGCGCCAGCATCGCCTGTCGTCTCCGGTTCCCTTCCTGTCCGGCATCGCCGTCCCCTCCTCCCCACTCTCTCACCCGCCGCATCCCCGCTCCTCCCGCCACGGCCAGCTCTAAGATGCCCCGCTATGAACTGGCTTTGATCGTGAAAGTCATGCAGAGGGTGAGTGAGGGAGGGGAGACGGGAGGGAGCCAGGTGGGACCTGACAGACACTGTCTCCCTGCCCCCAGCGTCTCCTCGGTGCCTTCTCTCGCCACCGCGTGCTGCCCGGTGGAGCACGGGACTGCCCGGCCGGTCCCTTCCCGGGGGCGAGCGCTGCCCTGCCTGGCCTCTCCCTCCGCGCCATGCAGCGGGGCCGCGCAGCACGCCTCGGGCTCCCCATGTGTCTTTCTCTGCCCTCTATCCCCTTCCTCTTTTTCTCTTTCCTCCCTGCTCCCTTGAAGAGTTTGCTTAGTTGCTGCCCTAGAGCCGCAGTCACCTTCTTTCCTCCTCCCGTTTGGTCCGCAGGTAAGCAGATCCCCTGCGGGGCGAAATCGATGCGTTTCTCCCTCTCTTATCCCGCCCTCCCCTCCCTGCGCTTTTTCTGGTACAGGTGAATTTAGCCCTTTCCTTGCCCCTCTGCGTTGGTGCAGGCAAGTCACCCTCTTCCTCTGCAGCAGCAGCGCTTCCCATTGCCGTGTGCCTCAATGCCTCATCTCCCCCCCTCCCCCCAGCACCTGCGGTGGCTTTGCTGGGCACCTCGCTAGGTCGCAGCAGCCCCATGATAGGTCCCCTCTCCTCTGCGAGGCCTTGCGGGGAGCCTCGGTGGGGCAGAGCGAGGGCTTGCTCTGGCAAGCTTCCCCTCGCGGGATGCCAGCTCCAGCCTCTCCAGCCCCCTCCGTACCAGGGGAGTCTCAAGAATTAATTATTTCTTATTTTTACTTCCCTGCCGTTGCTAACACCAGTTGAGCTCGCTGATACGGCTCCCCATATCATTCACGGCAAGGGTTGGTAGCCGTTGCCGCTGTTTTTGGTGGCATGATGATAAGCCTTGGCATGAGCAAGTGAGGTTATGTGATGCTCTGTTTTACGAGAGCCGAATCTGTGCAGGGGGTGTGTGCACTTGTGTGTAGAAATAATAAAATAGAAGCACCTCTGTGTAGATGGGACCTTTTTATTTGGAAAATAATAGCAGATACCAGCCCTTCTCTACCCTTTGTTTATCTGCTGCTTTCCAGTTTAGTATGCAGTGCTGTTGTTGGAATGTAGCAGCACTTCTGCTAGGCTGTAGCCTTCTGATCTGACCCAGCACGGACATGCTTGCTCTTGCATTTAACCTTCATTTAAATGAACATGTGTATCTGTCATAAAATAGCAGGAAGCTATTGCCGTGTTTCTTTTGTAGTTATAGGAGCATGTCTTCGTGTATTATATGTGCCACATCTACTAGTACATTTCCATTCATTTTACATGTACCATCCACATGTCGGGGTTGTTTTTTTTTTAACTTGGCTTAGCTGCAGGAGCTCGTAGTAGACTTCTCAGGTGAGTCCTCTAGTGGAGAAATACAGCAACAGGGAGAAGAAATCTGGTGACATTGCTGCACTGCCTCACAGAGCACCATTTCTCTGACAAAATACGATGCGTTTGAACTTGGGTTGTCAGCATGTAATTAGTTTTCCTTTTGCCCCACACCCCTCCCCATCAGTGTATGAGCCGTAGGTAAGGCGTTGAGGTGCTTTTTGTGTGCATGCTGTTAGTGTGGGAGATGCATTATGCCATGCAGACACTGTAAATGCAAAGCAGGACAGAAAGTGTAGCAAACATGACATAATTCCGAGATACAAATGAACTGACTACTCAGAAAGGATGTCAGGGAGTGCTTTCTGGTGGAAAGGATCATTGGTTCCTAACATCTGAGCGCAGAGATACAGGGATAAGCTTTTAGCTGCAAGATGCTTCTAATGAGCATCAATGCACTCAGGTTTTAACATCTGCAATGTTCTCCTCTGAAGTTTAACTCTAGTATATTCTTTCCTGGTAGATGTATTTGAAAGTGTTCTTTTAGCTTCATGGTTATGTTAAATTTAAGTTTTGGGTCAGGTGTACTGCTGTTTTTAACCTACACCTGTTGTATTCTAAATGCCTTTTTTTTGTTGTCGTGGCCGTTGACAATACACCAGATCTAGGTGCTTTTTTTTTGTGTGTGTTCCAATATCTTGCTGCTGCTGCTGCCACTCTTGTGTAATGAGAACACTTGAAAAAAAATTCCTATAGTGGTTATATGCTTCATGGTGCTGCTGAATCCTGGGAATGGGGTTGCTTTAGTGACCCCCTTAGCAGTGCATAATCTCAACTGGAATGCTAGCTTCAGTTAGCCAAAATAAGGAGACCTGAATGTGGGACTGATAAACCAGTCTGAAATTATGGAGTGACTAAATAACTCCTTCCTTTACAAGTTGGGGAGATCACATACAGTCGTGAATAAATTGTATTGTTTCTTGACACCAGTGTTTCTTGATGAAGCTACTGTGGGCCATGTGTTCACTGTCTGGCTGTGTCAGTCCCCTCTGTGTAGTGGCTGTGTGCTGCAGTGCCTGCTTTAGTCTGAGGCTTGAGCAAGTGCTGACTCTTCTGTTGGTGTTTGTGGCATCCTTCCTCATCTCTGGTAGCTCCCCTGCCTTGCAGGGAAAAGAAAAAAGCCCCTGCTGCTCAGCTTTATTGCCCTTCAGGGCTGTCACTAATTCCTGTCAGCTCCCTGGCAGCTTGAGCGCAAAGCTTCTCATAGTTACAGTCTGGTAGACTTTCACGGTTCTCTTCAGAGGCAAACTTTGTGATTCTGTGGGGTTTCCCTTACCCACAGTTGTTTTTAATAGTTAACTTGGCATTTTCGTAGATCTAGGCAGAATAAATCCCTCAAATCCATTTTTTTTGTTGCCATAAGCTCTGTGCCCTAGCACTGCTTGTGTTCGAGTTGGGGATTCCTCCTCATTCTGCTACTGCATGTAGTTTCTGTTGTGAGCTGCGGAGCCTGCTGTGCAGCTCATCTCCCTCTACAGCTAGCATCTGCATGGGCACAGGGCAAGCATGACCCCTTGGTTCTGCCTGATGCTCCTGTGTGTTTGCTTGGCAGACTTCCTCAGAGCCTCTTCAGCTTTCCTTTTGTGTCTTGAAAATGCAAGACCCAAAGGCTTGGGTGTAGGGAAAAGCGGCAAGGGGAGAAACTTTTGCTTTCCAGCCTTGCCATCAGTTGTCTGCATGTACTTGTCACAAGAGCTTGTAACTTTGTTCTGAAGTCAGAACTGCACAGTCTCTGTCTTATTGTGTAGGGAGTGTATGAGCAGGTAACTGACTTGCACTAGAAATACTGTGTTTGTAAATTCTCTGTGGGCAGAGTCCTTGATCAGCAGAGAGCCCCAGTCAGTGACTCTTAGGAAAACAATAATAAGAAAAAAATGTAAAAATAAAAAAGCACCCCAAAATAAATAAAACCCCCATACTTCTGTGGTATTACTGTATTCAAAGAGTAGCTGCAGTGAGGGCTTGGATTGTGTTCCTTCATGTGTGGGTCTATGGAGGAAATGCTTTGGGAAAAGAAAGATAAGAGGTCAGTGAAGTGACTGGAACTTAGAGTGGAAATAATGAATTTTGCCCCTGTGTGGCTTTCTACACTGCAACATGCAAATAACAAATAGTATGGTGAGCTTGGGGAGTTTAATGGCAGGCTTGCTATCAGTTTCATGCAGACACATGTAAACAACACGTTGCCTACCCTCTAGAGCCTGAGTCAAAAACCACAGTTGTGGTGAAGGTAGAGGTGCAAAATGAAGACACAGCTGTTCATGTTCTCAACTTTACTATTCATAGCAAAAGATGAACTTCTAATTATTTCTGTCTTTCTCCCAGGAGAGTCATCTTTGGCTTTCAGCTGGGGGATTATGGCAGGGCAGGACCTTCAGCAGGAAAGGGTAGCGACCTGCTAGTGCATTAGCAGGAGTTGTGGCTGGCTGGAGAGAGCTTTTCAGAGAGGCTTCCTCTTCCTACCCTACTCGTCCTGCCAAAACGCTCTCGAGGGCGCGAGGGAAGGAAGTGTGTGGAGGGAGGGGGGAGGAGGAGGGAAGGGAAGGAAGAGCTGGAAATGGCTTCCTATTGCTCTGATGCTGTTTTGCAGACTGACCACAGGGCGGCAATGCGAGATACCCTCCAAGAAAATCTGACATCCTGGGGAACCTAGGACAGACAAGGTGGCGGTGTTTCCATGCTGCTTTTGGTGCTGCTCGACTCTTGCGAGCGGGGACACCCGTCTTCAACAGAGCAACTTTGTAACTGGAACTGAAGTGAATGGACAGTTTGAAAACACTTCGAGTAATTCGCTAAAAATGAAGTATATCAATATTTTATTAGTGATGTACTCTTCTCCCCCACTTCACCTGTAACAGGTGACAAATACGTAGTATTGTGTCTTAGCCTAAGACCTGATTACCTTGTTTCAGTAAATACTAGACTAGCAGACCCATCCACCCACCTCAGTGCATCTGGACTCTCAGTTTGACTGGTGTGTTCACACAACATAACTTGTCTTTAGCATCTGTTTGTTGCCTTTGGAGTGGATCACCATGTTTCAAAAATTCCCTACCTGCTGTGGAGATCGGTAGCTATTTTAGGAAAGCCAAAGTAATGGGCTGTAGTGTTGCTTGACATCTTGAATATTGCACTTAATTGCTGTGTAGGCAGCTGCAGCAGTTGGGCTTTTGATGTTGTAGTTGCTAGGAAGAAGTGGGGCAGAATGAAAAGGGCAGTGAGCAGGCAGATGCTAGTTTTACCTTCTTTCCTGTTTGGTGAACCTACCTGTTCCTGCAGTTGAATCGTACATATTCCTTGCCTCTCTCCTCTACTAAGCAGGTTAAAATTACGCAGAAGTTTTCCTCTGTTTCTTTTGACTTTTTTAGTTGGCAGAAACAGGCTGCTCCTCACAATAGTATGTCTAGGAGGGAGGGACCCTTGTGTTTGGGCTGGTGCTGAAGAGAAGACCAAAGAGTTGGAACTAGAAGACAAGACTGGAAGACAGCAAGATCTAGTATTGACTCTGCTTGTAGGATTCAGCTTTTTATTTTCTGCCTTAAGCATTTCCATAAGAACAACTGGATTTTTAAGTGTGTTATGCAGACAGCATTTCAGAGTGATACCCTCTTGGTTGATGTCTACCTTTTTTCAATCTTAAGACTTGAGAGTGGTCCTTTTCTAAGTTTCTGCTAACTGGGGGATATGTGCCTGACTGTGATTTTGGGGGAGGTAGATGTTTATTCTCTTCTGAAAGATAGCTTAAGCCCTTTTATAGCAGGTAGTTGACAGCGAGGTGAATTTGGCAAAGATGTCCCAAGTGAGCACTAAGCTGATGGTAAGAATAGCGGACTGGAAAGCCTCTTGGTTTACACTGGGTTCTGCAGTGTGTTGAGTGATGTGCTTCAGTAAGCATAGGTAATGGGATGCCCTGGTTAACTTTGCTGCTCTTGTTCCTTAAGTTATAGAGCTACAAGCCTGAATGCTGAGGCAGGACCATGGGCAGGCCCTTGTGTCCATGCTGGGGCTGGCAGACTTGGGTGGGATTTGGCTAGCCCCTCTTCCATGGGAGAAAATGGCAGCTTAACCTTTCAGATAAGACTTCTTGCTCCTGTTGCCTAATTAACAACATGATCTTCTCTCTTGGCTGCGTATCTCTCATCATTTGTTCACTGTGCACATGTATACATGTGGATGCACAATGTATATGAACAGGGAGATGTTTTATAAACTTTGGCATGCAAGCAGATTCTGTCCTTCAGCTGTTGGGGTTGGGGGGAAGGCGAACTTGTGATAAAACAGCGTTATTGCTCTCCATTATTGTAAAAAACCTCAAAAGCAACTAATTTTTAAAGCTATCCATCATATTGCTTAGAATCAGCTGTTAAATTCAAATGTGAATGTGTGTGTGTTTCCTTTCTTCCAATACATCATACATGTTTGGTAATGATGAAGGTTCTTGCTTTCTTTATGTATTCTTTCAGGAGCTGTTTTTTCCAATTCTCTTGTTCCAGAGCTGTAATGCTGGCAGTTTCCACCCTAGAGTTAGTTTGGTGGTTGGTGATTATTGGTCGAGTAACTTAGTAGCCTGCTCTGATAAAAAGCAAGATTATTCTTTGATGCACAGCTGCCCAGGCCTCTTCTGTTATAAGTCTCTGGCAATTGTTGCTTATGTGGAAGCAGCTGGTTGATAGAGCTGCATATACTAGCCTCTGTGCTGCTTGTCTGAGGGCAGCAGGAGCCATTGGGCTGCCCAGTGGATCAGGAGGAATATCACTGGTAGAGCATTCTGGTACAGCATTTTGTATAAGAGCTGATAAGAAGGTGAAAGAGGGAGAAGTACAAGGGAGGAAAAATCTGCAAAACATAACTAGTTATACAGGAGTGGAACAGGAAAGATGGGAAGTGTAAGGCAAGATCTGTACAAGAGAAGGACCTGTAATGTGTGAGCATTAGTGCAAATACTGGTGCTGGAAATGAAAGAAAATGCATCACCCCTTGTGAGAGAGGGGGAGGAAAGAAGCAGATAGTGTAAAGGAAGGTCATAAATCCTAGAAATAAGATTGTGGGGAACTACATAGAAACTATTCTGCTATTTCTTGCTCTTTTTTTGTTTGTTGTGTTTTTTGTTGAATCCTGGTTTGTCCACTCGCAAGCCAGTCCTTGTGCTTCAATTATGTAAATACCTGTGGAATAATAATTAAAAACAAAGGTACATGCAGAGCATGGATACAGGAATGGAATGTGTTCAGTGGAGTTGATGTGTTTGAGACTATTAGAATCGATGTTTGCTAGCTTTTAATATAGGTAATTACAAAGCTTGATGTAGAATAGTACCACTTGTTTTATAGCCAGGATCTTGTTTTGATATCTTAAAATCATCAGGAAGGTGCAAGAGCACCCAGCAGACTAGGAAGCTTGGAGGGTCTCACCAACTGGATCACATCTTTGTACTTTGCAGCTAAAGAAAACCTTCATCTTCAGTAGTGGTGGAGTTTTTGCAACACTTTCTGATGGTGTGCTTCTAACAGGGTAGTAAGGTTGGTCCTTGATGTCCGGAACGCTTGATTATATGGTCCCAAATCCTCTACAGAAATGAAATGCTTACATGTTTATGCTTGTTTTACCCATTTTCTTGCTGTTGCTTTTAGTAACTAAGTAATTCATTGAATTAATTTAGGTAAATAGTACTTGCCAGTGGCAGTGAAATGATTGTGCTTCTGAACTATAGATTGCCACAAAAAGGAATTTGAGTCTTTCGGCTCAGTGTCCCTCTGCAAAATCCAACTTAGTATGTAAGCTGATGTCTTGGCATACTTACCCGGCAGGGAAATTCTGCCTGACTGCCATCTCCTGGAGGAGGCACCGCTTCCCACCTCCATTAAATGGCTTGCTTTCCCTGTTTGCTCTGTTGTGCTCTTTAATTGGTTACTGTTGACCATGTACCTTTTCAGTACCCTCTGTCCTGTTCTGCTTCCAGTTCCTGTGTAGAAGGAAGAATGTCATCTGTCTGCAGTTGCAAAGCAAAGCATGATTTCTGTGCTGAGGGATGGAACTGCTTGCAGTGGCAGCCTGTCTTTGAGCATCTGAGCCTCTGGTGGTGATCTACTTGAGTTACGGCAGAGGCATGAATGATTCTGTTTACTTGCCGGGGAAGAACAGCCCAGTTCCTCAGCAATGCTGAGCAGTGGCTGTACTTTCTGCTCTCTTCAGAGAACCCAGATAACATCTGGCACCCATGTGAACAAGCGGATTCTTTGGGCTGACAAGGGGAAGGGGAAGTTCTTACCTACATATTGTCTTTAAACTAATAGTCAGTTTATCTTAACCTGATGGACTAGTCTTTCTTAAGACCCAAGTAAGGTAACTACAGTATGTCTTGGTAGGCATGGAGAAGGCAGTCTTTCTGGTGTCTGCTTATTTAAATAAATAAGAAGGAACTTTCTATCTCCTTTCTTCTGTCCCCAGCTTAACCCCTCTTTTTCCCTTTAGTTGTTTGGAGTTTTTTGGAAGAACAGTGGAAGCAAATAAATCCATTATTCCTGACAGTGCTGCGGACTGACTCACGGCAAAAGAAACCATTCAAATGTGCATGCCACAGGCAGTGGCAAGAAGTGGCTTGCTGAGACACTGCTAGTGATGTTTGTTTCAGAAAATAAGTGGTCTTCGTCTTGCTTTGCATTTCAACAGTACTGTAGTTTCTGTTGTGTTTACAGAGTGCTGAATGAGCACTGCCATAAAGGTGCATCCTCCGTCTGCCTTCCCCCCTGCCTTTAGTTTATGACTCGGTGGGAGACCTAAATGGGTGTGTACACTTGGGGCGGGGGGAAGAATGGTTAAAAACAAAGCCAACTACATTGGTGTGCTGCTCTAAAACCGACAGTCACAGTGCTCTTCAGCTTCAGTTGGCCTTACAGAAATCCAGTAACCGCTTCTGTAATAGTAGCATTACGTTTCTGACTGGCAAATGCAGTGTTGTTCTATTTCTTCTGCTGAACTGCATGCTGTGAGGTTACTTATTTCTCTCATGTCTCCTTCAGCAGTCCTTTAGAAAAGGATCGAGAAGAATGTGTTGAGGAGCAAGCTTCTTTTTCTGATGCTGCAGTTAAATGAAGACCAGGACTGGAGCGATTCCTGATACCCCAAACAAAAAAGTGCACTGTGTGTTCATAACTCCTTTGAGTGACTGACTTGAACCTTGCACCTCAGATTGAACGTTCGTGCTAGTGATGATCTATAGAGTTGCTTCTGGGGCACCTGTGTTCTCAAAGGCCAGCAGAAGTGTTGATGCAGCAGAGCTCATGTGGCAAACAGGTTAGTCAGGTCATTGCTGGTTTGGGTAACTTGTAAATGTGGTACTTTTCTACTTCAGCCTGTTGAGCTCCTGGGAATGCCAGTGCAGACCTTAACCGAAGTTATTTATTAGATGCTACAGGTCAGCTTGTGCCTCTGAGCTTTCCTGCTTCCTGTGACATATGCTGTTTGTCTCAGGTGGGATTCCTGCCCGGGTTTATTCCCCAGCTCCTGGTTTACAAGGGGAAGTCCTGAAACTGTGGTCCTGGATGTTTAGTGCTCTATTCAGCAGCTGCAAGGATGGCCTCTGCTTTCTCAAGGGCGTGTATTATATAAGGACAAGTATCAGTTATTCAGTTATTGTTATCAGTTCAGTTATTTGTGTCAGTTATTCCATGAAGAACATTTGTGCTCCTTTTTTGTATTCTCGAGTGCTGCAGTAAATGGAATGAAGCTTCCCCCCCCCCCTTTTTTTTTTTTTTTTTTTTTTTTTTTTTCCTTCTCTCTGAGATAGGCTACCTCAGAATGCCTTGTGTTTGCTGTGGAGCAGGTAGGAAGTCACTTGTGTGCCTGTAGCAGGTAGCCTGCAGTGGAGCAGCCCAGCCAACACACTCGGGGTTGGATGTTGTACAGGCCTGCTCAAGGTATGAGGGACTGTTGGAGTGTTGTTGTTTTCTGCGTAGGTGTTGAGCCTGGCGATGTGGGTATATTTCTTCCATGCAAGTGAGTTGTCCAATAGGTAAAATGCTACCAGCACGAGTTAACATAACCCCTGCTTGAAGAAGGTGGAGAAGAAACCTGTTTCTTCTAAGAAAGAACCTCAAAACTACTTTGAAGTCTAGGAACACAGTTAAGTATATACTTTATTTGTTAATAAATAATAGCAGTGGACACTCCTGTGTGATATGTGGGCATTTGCATCCTCAAAATAACCCTTAAAGCATTTGCCATTGGGACTGATTTTTTTTAACTGTAAAGGAAGAGGAAAGTCAACTGAAAAACTTCCCATCTGCTGAGAAGAGAAATACACTAAGCAGAAAACAAATAGTTGCTTTAGGGCTGGAGCAGTTTGATTTTGGCATGCTTAAAGACCTATTTTATTAGAAAAGCACTGTGGAGAAAGTTTTCCTTTAAAAGTCATAAAAATTTCTCCTAAAAATCCCACCCTAAATCTGCTTCACATTATCTGATATCTCTTCAGGGAATTGCTTGAGACTTTTTTTATTATAGGACAGGCTGCCCATTGGAGAGACATATGCATTGTTTCACCAGAGCTGTAGCCCTCTATCTTCAGACAAGAGGGAAGCACATTGTATTGTGCCTTTGATATGATCCAGCCATAAAACAGCCTGGGGGGGGGGGGAATCAGTCCTTGGCAGCAGTTCAGTCTTTCTGTCTTTTTTGTGTTCTGTCAGTGCCACAATGTAATGCTGTTCTAATAAGTTGAGATTAAACTCGCATGGGGCGTCTCAAAAGTCCTTCTTAAGACTTGAGGTCATAACTTGCTGAAAGTTCAGAGGGATGAGTCTCAGTTTTGTAATGAAAAAAAGTTCCAGGGTTATTTTAGAATTAGGTCTAATAAGAAACTGGTACAAGAAGCTACTTTAGTGCAGTAATTTAGTGACAGTGTAGCAGATTTGTAGCAGCTACTGAAAACTTTCCGCCTTCCTGCTCAAGCAAGCTGAACCCTGCAGATTCAGATGTTGGTTACAAAGGTGATGTTTCGGGTCCCTGTAGGCCTATCATTTCAAATGCATGGTCTGGCTGTGCCTTGAGGTGGAAATGCTCAAGAAACTTCACGTATTGTTTATTTGGGTTAGAATGAGCCCATTGTAGTTTGGCGAAGTATCTTAATTGAGAAATGTCACAATTTATTCAAGGGCAGCTGCATCTAATACTTACACACTTTTTGGTGGGGTTGAACAGGCTTGTAGTAGTGTACCTCTTGTAGATACCTCTTGTATCAAAAGATGTAGTTTTAACAAATATTCATTTAAGTTACAGTATAGTATAGTTTTGCAGGGTCATTGATTAGCATACAGGGGAGACGGTGGAAAGTGAACTGAAGTTCAAGTCTAACATTTTCCAGTAATGCAAAAGAACAATAGAAGAGGGAAAATATCAATTATCACTATTTTCCTTAGTTTGCCCATTATTCTAATTTCCTGTATGGTAGTTTTCATTCTTTCCACTCTGAGGAAAGTATCTTTTTCCCCTTTCCTTAATTTATAGTTTTGGTATAAATATAGCAATGTAGTTGTGTTTGAAAGCTTAGTCGAATATAGTAAAAGATGCAAAACTATTAAAGTGTTACTCAAAAGTGCTCAAAACTAAGAATAGTACCTTATACTTGTATCTGATCATGTCATATGATCTGAAGTGTTCATAACTTCGTATTCGATTGAACTAATAGACCATTTAACTACCACTTCATTTGTGGGTGAGGGTAAGTGTGAATCCTTCTATGTAAGGATTTAAAATACATCTGTGGTTTGAGGCTTACGAGCATGATAAATTTAGCACACTACTGTAATCAGTCCATTTTGTGCCATATCTCTGTAGTCTCTCTTTATTGGCTATAACTTCTGCAGAATGAATATTTGTATTCTCATGTGGGTTTGTGGTGGTGGTGGGGATCCCTTGTTATCTTTTTTGACTCTGAACTACTCTTGAAAAACAGCCAGCTTATATGAATGCCATGGATGTGAGTTTCTCAAGGCTGAAGTTGTGGTTTGCTGTAAGCTGTTTTAAAAATGCATCTATCTTAATGAGAAGTACACATTCTTGCATCAGCACCGTTGCTGCCTTTAGTAATGCACAAAGTAAGGTAGAGGGGGGAATGTCTGCATTTTCAACCTTGACTATAGTTTTTATTGTAATCTCTGAGAATTTGTAATGGTTTTATTTGCCTTTTTTTTTTTTTTTTAACATAATGAATATGCTGCGGGGATGCTAAACAAGAGCCCACCCAAATGCTAGAATGTTATATGATTGCTTTAGTTAGTCATAGATGAATTAATAAGGAAATATGAGCTTCCACATAGTGCTAAAGCACTTCTACAACTGAAGTGAAAGGGGGAATGCCTGAAGCTGTTGCTTGTAAGACTTCTAAGGCTGGCAGACCTTATGGTCAGAAAAAAAAAACCAGTGCAGTGATTTTATTTATTTATTTTTTGTGCCTATATTGCTTTTACCAGGGGATGGTAAAGAGGAATGGAGTCAGACCCTGTTCCTTCTGTAATAATCTTGAATACTAAAGGTTTGAGTTGTGATTTTTAGACTAAATGAGTTCTTTGCTTTGGTCTTCCTGTTGCTGTGCACATTTGGTGTAGGAAGTAGAAAAATCTTGTGTCCAGCACTCTCTAAACCCATAAAGGTTTGGGTGTATACACCCAGGACAGGTGTATATAGGCAGATGATACTTCCCAACATGTAGAAGGAGATAGGATTATCGTATCTTCATAGCAGAAGTAGGAGCCACTGTGAAGCTATTCAGTGCTGCTTCCTCTCCAACCTGTTTGGTTGTCTGCTAGCAAATCATATTATCCCCTTCCCTCCTTTGAGCACTTCAGACCTGCTTGCTGAAATGAGTGCCTGTTTCCTGACATGCTTTGGTAGAATTGGGTGTGATTGAGGGTTCAGGAATGGAGTGGCAGAGTATGCTTTGTCTCAAAACTCTCTACGTCTGATGCTAGCGATCCTCTTAGTGCTTAGATACACATAGATAATGCTGGGAACTGTTTCCTGGCATCCTAGCAGCTGTGACTGCTACAAAATCCATCCGGTTCTCTCCCATGTGCGTAGGGTGCTCCCAAAAACGCCGAAACCATGTGGGTGTGAGGATCAAAAGGCACATAGCAGACAGAAATACCCTAAAGCCAGATGTCAGGCATTGTTTTGCTTTTGTCCCTCGTTTGGATGGGACTTTTTTTTTTCACTTAGATTACATGGGATATTGTATGAAGAGCTTTCAGAGTAAAATGTAACTCTGTAATCATCTGTACTCCAGACAGGTCCAAGCTCATCTGAATAACCTTGATTTTTTTCAGCTGATCTTAAATTTACGTTGTTTTTTTGACAGTATTACATCTTCACTTTGATTTTTAGCTAGCAGCCAGCTGGTGTCTCAAGTGCATGTGTGTGATGCCAGGATCTATGAAGATTTGTGGAGTGCAGTGCTAGAGCAATACAGGAAATGACTAGCCAGGTTAATGCTCCTTAGTGGCTGTTTTCTGTTTGGTTTTGTTTTATTTCCCTAAGATTGCTTGAAAGAGAAAGGCCTATTTAATGACTAGAGAAGTAGACTTGTGAGACTCTGAAGAAAAATGTAATGTATTTCTGTTCCTTGCCTTGTGGGGAATTTGGGTCATTTTATACTCCAGAATTGCTGCGTCCCTTAAAGTACTTATAAACATTAAAGTTGTATTGTAAAAGGCATTACTGCTTAGTTCTGCGACTATTTAATTATGTCTGTTATGGATTGCATAAAATACAGCAGAAAATATAAGGGGGAAAAAAATCTGTGGTGTTCAGTCATTGTTTTACTAGACTTCAAATTTTTTCTCATTACTTCATGAAATTCTTCTCTAATTCAATCTTTGTCTTTTGTCTTTGCTGCCTTGCAGGGTTGGTACAGTAGGCCTCACTAAACTTAGCTGCAACTAAGAATTTCTCCTACATCAACTGAGTTAAGGCTGATGCTCTTGTGGAATGTGGATTAAAAGTGCGTGCTAAGTTCCAAATTTCCATTTGAGAAGCGGAGAAAGTAAATGTACCATAACCACCAGCATCAGGACAGCAAACCAAGGGACAAAGAATTTGATCCACAGTGTTGATATATGTTAACTGGTTCACGTGTTGCTTAAAAGACATTTGCTGGGGGGCGAGAAGTGGACGTCAGCTGTGCGAAGGCATTTTGTTTACAAAATGAGGGCTTCTTTGGAAACAGCAGACATTGCCATTGTGGTGCTGTACTTCGTGCTTGTAATGTGCATAGGTTTTTTTGCCATGTGGAAATACAATCGGAGCACCGTAAGTGGCTACTTTTTGGCAGGGCGTTCTATGACCTGGGTAGCTATTGGTGCATCTTTATTTGTGAGCAATATTGGAAGCGAACATTTCATTGGGCTCGCAGGATCTGGAGCGGCGAGTGGATTTGCAGTAGGTGCATGGGAATTCAACGCCTTAATGCTTTTGCAGCTTTTAGGATGGGTCTTCGTCCCAGTCTACATCCGGTCGGGAGTGTACACCATGCCTGAATACTTGTCGAAGCGTTTTGGAGGGCATAGAATTCAAATATATTTTGCAGCATTGTCTCTAATTCTTTATATCTTCACCAAACTCTCAGTTGACTTGTATTCAGGGGCACTTTTTATTCAAGAATCGCTGGGGTGGAACCTCTATTTGTCAGTTATCCTCCTTATTGGAATGACTGCACTGTTGACTGTGACTGGAGGTCTTGTGGCTGTCATCTACACAGACACGCTTCAAGCTCTGCTTATGATTATTGGTGCCCTCACACTTATGATCATAAGTATTATGGAGGTTGGTGGGTTTGAAGAAGTTAAAAGAAGGTACATGTTAGCATCACCAAATATTACGTCTATCTTGTTAACCTACAACATTTCCAATACCAATTCCTGCAATGTCGACCCAAAGCCTGATGCTCTTAAAATGTTGCGTGAGCCAACAGATGAAGATATTCCCTGGCCTGGATTTTTGTTGGGACAGACTCCGGCTTCTGTCTGGTACTGGTGTGCCGATCAAGTCATAGTTCAGAGAGTTTTAGCTGCAAAAAACATTGCTCATGCCAAAGGATCCACTCTGATGGCAGGCTTCTTAAAGTTGCTGCCGATGTTTATTATAGTTGTCCCAGGAATGATTTCACGAATACTGTTTGCAGATGATATCGCCTGCATTAACCCAGAACACTGTTTTCAAGTCTGCGGGAGCAGAGCGGGATGCTCTAACATTGCCTACCCACGTTTGGTGATGAAACTTGTGCCGGTTGGTCTGCGGGGACTGATGATGGCTGTGATGATTGCTGCACTGATGAGTGACTTGGACTCTATATTCAACAGTGCCAGCACCATATTCACACTTGATGTCTACAAGCTCATTCGGAAGAGCGCAACGTCTAGAGAACTGATGATTGTAGGAAGAGTTTTTGTCGCGTTCATGGTAGTTATAAGCATTGCCTGGGTCCCGATAATTGTAGAAATGCAAGGTGGTCAGATGTACCTTTATATCCAAGAGGTAGCAGACTACTTGACCCCACCAGTGGCTGCTCTGTTTCTTATGGGTATCTTTTGGAAACGTTGCAATGAGCAGGGGGCTTTCTATGGCGGAATGGCTGGGTTTGTTCTTGGAGCTGTCCGGTTGATACTGGCATTTATCTATCGTGCTCCTGAGTGTAACCAGCTGGATACTAGGCCAAGCTTTATCAAAAACATCCATTACATGTATGTTGCGACAACTCTCTTCTGGATCACTGGGATTGTGACCTTTGTAGTAAGCCTCCTCACACCTCCACCTACGAAGGAGCAGGTTCGGACAACCACTTTCTGGGCCGTGAAAAACAGGAATGTGAAAGAGAGTGCTGCAAAGGGGGAGCTGTACAAAGTGCAAGAAAAGAGCATCCTCAAGTGCAATGAAAACGCTAACCATATAATTCCAAATGGCAAATCGGAAGAAAATATTAAAAATATTAAGCCGGAGGATATCAATCTTCTGGTTACTTGCAGAGATGACAGCAACCTGGTGGTTTCTGTGAGTCACTCTGAAGTCGAGACACCAGTTGATTGTTATTCGAACGGACAAGCGGCTTTGATGGGGGAGAAAAAGCATGAGGAAGAGACTGATGAGCAAGAGAGACATTTGAAATTCATAGATTGGTTCTGTGGCTTTAAAAGTAAAAACATGAACAAGAGAGCTGTTCGGGAGATGGAGGAAGAGACTGTTTGTTTACAAATGCTGGAAGAGACTCCGAAAGTGAAACTATTACTAAATACTGGACTGGTCTGTGTCTGTTCGCTTGGAATATTCATGTTTGTCTATTTCTCTTTGTGAGTGAATAGTAAACTTTTAAGGGTATGGCTAAACATACAGAAGTTGATACAGGTCTCCTTGTTTTAATTTTTTTTCTTTTCAAATAACATTAACTGCAACCCAGGCATTGTTTACGCTATAATTGTAAGATCAACTCAACTTTAGCCTATTTAGAGACCATTTGAGACATGTTGTCCTATCTCTGCTGAAAGCAGAACCTGTTGTGTCGTGTCTTTTTCCCCTTTTGTCTTTTTCTTTTTCCTATTTGAAGTACTAATCTTTTGTTTTTTCATGTACATGTGTATAAATATACCAAAGGCAGGCAGGTGGCTGTGTTTAAAGTCAGGCAGTTACATAGCTCACTCAGCATTAAGATGAAAATAAGAACTTACCATTTGCTGATGTGTAAAATCTAAATGATTAAAGCTGTGTTGAAAGATTTCTAAACGTAGGGCTGCGGTGCACATCACTGTAGTCATTCTTTGTAACATAGCTATATTACCTTGGCCAACTTGGCACTCTTTAATTTTGTTCACTGCTTTTAGGTTTTGTTAGTTGTGTTTGGTTTTTTTTATGTTTTTAGTTTCTCACTTCTCTCATAGCAACAACAGGAAGATATTTTATCTCATCTTGTAGCACTTAAACCATGATAGCTGTTAGTAGCTTTCTGTCTTATTTTTTCTCTGTAAGAAAATCCACTGTAAATTCCATTACTGAGAAGTTGCTGTATTTAAAAAAAAAAAAAAAAAAAAGGAGATAAAAAAAGAAAAACCAAACCAAAAATCTTGGAGATGACAAACTGGCAATGGAGGAGAGGGGGGAAAGGAAAAAAAGAAATACTCTTTGGTTATGTTTTGTAGTATGTTGAAATAGAAGAGTGTTTATTCAGGCTCCTCAATGTCCAAACCTTTAGTACATAATTAAGGTTAGCCTCTTTCTAGAGGAAAAAAAAAATCTCTGCGTAGGTTCTGCCACATGAGGAAAAGAAGTGTGAGACTTGGCATGTCTTCAGTTTGGTAAGCACACTGTAAAATAACTTCTCTGCTGTGTACGTTTAGAAGGGCAATATTCTGCCTTCAATAGGAAAATACTCTGTATCCCTACCATTTTAGAAGGGCAATACTGTGCATCCCTACCGTTGCTGCACGCTGAGTCTTAAGGGAAGAAAAAGAAGTGGGAAGACAAGAGGCAGGGGAAGTGAGGGAAAGAGGTGGAAGTGGTCCTTATTTTCCAAAGTCCTTTTGCCTCATGTCTTTTCCCACTTCCTCTTTCTCCCTATCAGACTTTTTTTTTTTTTTTTTTTTTTTTATGGAATGACTCCTGAGGGATTCTGTGTCAGGAGATAAGGAGCATGTGCAGTTGTAATCTGTGTCAACAATTGAGGTCTGCCCTTACGATTCTTCAGATAAAAGTGAAACTTTTCCCAGGTGATCACAAGTGATCAGTAGCTCTAGAGATGCTGAGGTTCTTTTCTTCTGAAGGATGGATGCCCAAGGCGGGGGTGAATGGTTTCCAGGTGTGGACGATGTGTGTGCAGTAGGTTGGTGGAGCTCAGCAGACCACAGGGTCCACTTCTCCTTGGTAGAGCAGGAGAATGTGTTGCTGTCCTGGGTGCTCTTGCCCTTACACTAAACCAAGTCAGGACCTGTTTTTTGGGCACAGAGGCCAGTTGACAGTGTGTGGCTGCACCTGTGGTAGTAAACTGCCTTATCCTCCATGTCAGAATAGTCATATCCAGGCTTCCTGTGAAAATAATTCCTCTAGTTGTCTTTGCTTCAGAGCTTGTCTTGGGGATTTGTGAGAGCATGAACCGGCTAGGCCAGAAACAGTCTGAGGGACCATGCTGACAGTTCAACGTCATTGATTCAAGGGTCCAGCAATGTTTCCTTGGCACATAAAAAAACAATCAATCTCTATGGGTGAAACAGTTATGTTGTGATGAAATTTGGGTGCATTCTGCCTTTGACTGCTGGAGAAAATTTGCTTTCCAGTACAGTGGTGCTGTAAGCTGCAGGCCGTCCAAATAGCTTGTAGTAGTATCATGTATAATACATATTTTCGAATAAAATTACTAACTTCCATTTTTGGGGGGTTTTCTTTGGTGTGTTTTTTTTGTGTTTTTTGTTTCTTTGTTTGTTTTGGTCTTTATTTTTAAATCAACTGAATCCCATTCATTCCAAGACTTTAAACAGAGGCCGAGATGCCCTGCCTTTCTCCACTTTTAGTTGTTGCTGCTGGAAAGCAGACTGTTCTTAACTGGAAATACTGGAATAGGTGTAGGAGTGCAGTTGCAATATATGTAGAAGAGGAGAGTTGCCATACCTGAGTCTTGGTGTTAACAGCAATGTAATGAGGCACATTTTCTTACGGTTTGTGTGGCTGGCTTCATTCAGAAAAAGTATTTTAAATTGTTTCTAATGGTAAAGTATGTGAAATGGGTAATGGCATCTCGAGTTGCTTCATTAGTAGGCTGTGTCGGGAAGGACAGTACTGTTAGAAAGCTGTAAAACACAGTTGATTATTATTTCTTTTTTCTATGCTGGATAAAGTAACCTAGGGCAAAATTTGATTTTAGTGGGATGAAAAATAACTTGTGGTGGGTAAAGATAAGTCTCAGTCCAATAGTATCTTCTTGAAAAGGCTGGGATCTGGCTAATATGCCTAATTTGGCACAGGAAAAGAGACTCATGTACCAGGCACTGTCCCTTAGTAACTTGGCATGTCTTTCTCTTAGTGGCTGGTACTTGGATTTTCTAGACCAGTCCTTTCTGCTCTCAGTACTAACAAATGCATTGCCACCTAACCTGTGGAGCCGGGTTAGCTCAGGGACCCTAATGCTTGGCTGCTGGTGCTTCATCTGTGCTTGCTTTTTTCCCAGGGTGCCTTACATGGTTATGAAGCTGAAGGCATGGCTTTTATAGCCGTCTGAAGAGTGTTTTGCTTATAATGGCTTTTCCCAGCTTGTTTTTCCTTCTCTCTTCCCCCCAAATCATTTGCTTTTTTAAAAGAGAATGCTGTTTAAAAAGTTAGCATACAGGTTGCCAGTATCCTGTTCCGTGTAACTACAGTCAGTGTCCATGGTGAAGGTATCCTTCGACAATGGCAGGGAGTCAACAGTCCTTCACAAATGTTACAGTGCAGCCTTTGACTGTTCAATCTGAGCTACTCCATCTTCCAGTTAATGTATTCTTACTTTTGCTAAAGTAACAAGTTGCTGCATTAATCACAGTGGCAATTGGCAGTCAGTCAGGATCTTAATAAAGTAATACTTTGCATCCCCCCCCATCTTTAGACCTATTATTGTGAAGAAGCTTTTAAGCAAATTATTTCTCCAGTGCTTCTTTACTCATTTAAAAATGTTCCTATGCTACTCTCTGCCTAATGCCAGCCTCTTCAGTCTTGCTATGTTTTCATGTCTTAGAGGTTGTAGAACTTGCTAATGTTTTTTGCTGAGTGTAACCACTTAATAAAACGCCTTTATTAGAAAAAAACCCCATATATATATATAAAAATATATATATATAAGGTTTCAAGCAAACTAACTGTTGGTGAGCAAGTACCTTGCCCTGTGTTATGGACCTTATAAGTTGCTTGAGGATTTTTTTATAGCGTAAACATGCCTTTGCTAATCTTCTGATCATGATCTACAGCGAAGAGATGTTAATCCAGGTTAATGTTCTGGTATAAACACCAACTTTTTGGTCCAGTAAAACTACAAAGTGTCTCCCATAATGGACAATCAGTTTCATGAATTCTAATGCCTGGCTGCCTCCTTGGTGAGACTGGCTAGTCATGCAGGGTTAGATCCAGGAGGACACATGCTTCTGTCTTGTAGCGGCTGATTTATTTATTGCCTTGAGCTTAGAATGATGTCGTGAAAAACTTATTTTGGAATGACACCTTTTTTTGTTACTTCCCTTAACTTATTTTTCTGTGAAGATATTTGAATTTTCTCCCAGAAATTTGTTAGAAGCCTTTTAATTGAAAAAGAGGCTTCTTGAGAGCTTTGGGAGACTTATTTAACTTTTTTTTAAATGACTGATTTGATGCTATTCTCTACCAAAGTTTAGGTTGGTTTGTTTTTTTTTTTTATAACTTTTTTTTTTTCCTGTTAGCTTTTACTAGTACCTGAAAGGAAACAGTGAGAGATTGTAAGAAATTAAAATGGCCTTCAGTATACTGCTTGTGTATTTTCTACTTCTCCACTTTTGTGTTCCCCTTTCCACTCTAATCCCAGAAGGTCCAGCATGAGACTTCTGATGCAAGTCATGAGAGTACTGTAGCCGAGTAGTGGAAAGGATTTCCCACAAGGTTACCGTGTAGTGGGGAGAGCCATCAAAGGATCTCTGTGCGAGCACTTGAAGATGCTTACAACTTTAAAACTTACAGCTTTATTTTTTTTATATATATATTTTTTTAAATCCTAAGATAAAGGAGGTGTTGGGAGATGCTCCCTTTCAGAGAACAGGATACATGGAAGAAGTTGGAGTTGCTAAGCTCTGGCTTTCTTGAGGAAATCTTTGGATTTAGCATATATAGTGAAGCAAAAATACTCATCTGTTAATTTGGTATTCTGTATGTTCTGTGCCCTTAAATGTAATTGTTTTGAAAATAAAACTAACCTTGTTATGTGATGTTAAAAAGCAGACGTGTGTGCAATGGTTTGAATTTTTTTAAGAAAATGTTTGTATATAATTAAATGGTTTAATGTGCTTTAATTGGCCTAAGGTAAAGAGTAGTCCTAGAATGTAAACATATATAATTAGGATTTCTGATTTCACTGTGAGATCTCTGAACTCTCTTGTTTTGCAAAGTGGTTTGTTTTGTTTACAAAACACTTTCTATTGTTTCTTTTATGGTGTTGGTTTAAAGGCATTTGCTTCTCTCCTAATATTCATGATATAGTGACATCTGGTGACACTTAGCATTATCAGTTTCACTGTGTAAAGTCAGACACTTTGAGCAAAAATGGTAATGATATGACAATTCTCTGTGTCTATGAATACACGTTTTTAAATGAGGTGGTTATAAAAATAGTTGCTGTGCAAAATGTTAGTAGTCTTCTTCTTCAAGAAGAAAGCAAATTTTCTAATATCACTAGAGCAGTCTCTTCATTCATCTTCTTATTTTTAAAGCACAGTGTCAAAGTGATGCTGCTTTACCTTTATCTCTGATATAATGTTTTTTTTAGGTATCTGTGAAGTACTTTTGGTTTTTGTTGCTGTTGTATTTTTCTGCAGATTTTATATAAAATACCAGTTAATGAACTGCCTTTTTGTTCTTTTGGTTTGTGTGGGGTTTGGGTTTTTTGTGCTTTTTTTTTTCTTTTTTTTTTTTTTTTTTTTTTTTTAAACTATTCAACTAAAATACATTTCAGACCAAAACCAAATGATATCATAGAACATTTGAAACCTGCCTTTTTCCTTGTCTCTTGTGTTTTGGTTGGTTTGTTTTTGTTGTTTATTTTTTTTTAAATAAGCCAAATGGGCATGTAGATAAGATCACTATAATGGATCCAGGTCTCTTTTGGTAAAGTGTTATTTAAAGGTCTGTTAAGATCTTACAAGACAATATACTGAAAAAAAAATTACTGTAGTAGGAATATAGATTTAGAAGTGTTAATGAGATTAATACAGCTTAAGTATATTGTAAGTTGCTACTGTCCTTAATGACAAGCTTTTTGTCATAGAAACGATGTATGATAAATTAATTTTGGTCTAGTGTATAGAATTATCATATTGCTATAAATCTTTGAAGTAAATCTGATGCAAAAATTTCATAGTAAGCGTTGCTGGCCCTGTGTATACTGTTCTTTGTACACTGTATGCATATTATTTTGCCTACTGCATTAGTCTTCAAACTAAAACTCTTATTAGAGAGTATTTGGATACTTCAGACTGTGTTTCTTGCAGTTTACATTCCTTTATCATGGCATTTTGTCCTGTCTAAAAGTATTGTATGGAAATGTTTAAAACTTCTGTACAAAGTTTCAATAAAAATAGAGAAAAAAAAAAAAAACAACCCAAACAACAAAATAGATATTTGTGAAGCTGTTTTGGAGAGCCAGTCCATAATTGTCATGGCTGTTCTTACTTGTACTAAGCCTCACATCCTTATGTATAAAGATGCTTCCCGTTTCCCCCCGCCCCCCCCCCCCCCCCCATTATTAAAAGGCATACCTCTTGAAGCAGTGTGTGGGCATCTGGGTAGGAAAAAACACCAAGCAAACTCGATTCTTTAAAGCTGCAAGAAGAACTTAGGGAATCCAAAATATGGGTGCATCCAAAATATGGGTGCATCCAAAATATGGGTGCATCCAAAATATGGGTGCATCCAAAATATGGGTGCATCCAAAATATGGGTGCATCCAAAATATGGGTGCATCCAAAATATGGGTGCATCCAAAATATGGGTGCATCCAAAATATGGGTGCATCCAAAATATGGGTGCATCCAAAATATGGGTGCAGTGTTTGGCTGCAAAAACCTGAGGCCAGCTCATGTCATGGGGCAGTGGGAGTGGGGTAGGCTGGACTAATCTTTCTACACGCTGAAGCTGACAGGGCAAGGTTAGCTGCCTGAAGCACCCTGGAGAGCAGCAGCTTGCATGCAAAACGAAATAGGAGTGAACCCTCATTTAGCAGGGCAGCCTTGCTGGATATTGTGCAACATGATGACTTATTTTTTTCTTCCTTCACCCCTCCCCCCTTCCTTCTTTAAATGTCCTGTTCAGCTGCTGCCTGAGCAACCTTGAGTGGGACAGGCACCTTCTTAGTTAGTTGTGGAGTGTCTTTAAATACCTCCAGTTGTACTTTGCTGTCCCTCTGGGGCTGCCCCAGCTTGAATGCCTCAGTGCCTGTCTTGTGTTTTATTTCTCACTGTGATCTAGAAATCGGTCCTGGTGCCTAAGTCCTCAGAGAAGCCCGTGCCAGCAGTCATGCCCTGAGAATGTGTGTGATGCTATCTTTTCCCTCGTAGGAAGCAATTACAACTTATGGTAGTCAGTGCTTAGCCTTTGGGGAGGGAAGGGTACCTTTTCACTGTTTGAAAGAGATTAAAACATTGACACATGTAAGCAAAGAACATGAGTCTTGCACTTCCTTTTCCCCCTTGTACCTGTTCCCCCATAAGAACATCTTTGAACCAACAGCCATGGAAAGCATGGTGCGAATCATGTGTTATTTATTGTCCAGTGGCAGGCCTGGTGTTAAATCACCTGTGCATTGGGAATTAAGATGTTCTTTTTAGATATGGGATGCTGGCAAAAACTGTGAGAAGGACCTTAAACCCAGATTTTCAGCTGTAGAGGAAATGTTGCATTCATCGAAGTTATTCTTGGTATTATCTTTGCTGCTGTGTTGTAAAATAAAAGTGGAAGCTTTGCTGTTTGCTTGAAGGAATGGATAAAAAAATAGCTTTGGAGAGGAAATTTTGGATTTGGGATGGAAAAATGAGGAGTTTTCTGCCTGCAGTCTTGGTTTGGATTTGTGATTTCCAGGAGGGGATGGGACTCCTGTGCTTTCATTAGTTACCTGTTAATTAATTGGATAATTAGTCTATTAGGTGATTAGTCTGTGAGCAGCTTTCCATTTCATTGGTTTTAAAAGAAGTTCAAGAAGCCTGTTTGTCACCAGCTGCTTCCATTTGTATTAGTAAAGACTCTGTCAGTCCCAAATTCACTGATGTTTGAGACTTCCATGTTTTCTTTGGGTGTGGAGTTCTGGCCCAGGCAAGCTGTGGGTGGGTTCAATGAATGCTGCAGCAGCATTTATTTTGAGGATTCGCTGAAAAAACCCAAGGAGATGGTGGTAATGAGTACTCTTTGCCTGCTGGCTCTGAAGTGAATTCTCCCTCCTTGGATGTGGCTGTCCCAGTTTGCCCTGTGCATGTTCTTGTGCCAGGGAAGTAACAAGCCAGGAGGTTTCAGCTCTCTGCTTTCTTCCTCCCTGACTAGCAAACACATTTAACTAGGTTCTACTTAGGAATTTGCTTTTTGATTTTATTTTTTTTTTTATCTGTTTGTAGTCTTGCAGGAATAAAGTGATGATTTGGCTTCATGGTTGTGAGGTAACTTGAATTTGTTAGCAACTCTTTTTAATACTTAACCTTGGAACTAGTTTTGTAAGTTAGCTTTGCGTATCCCAGTGTGTGTACTGGAGAATTTGAGCAAGAAGTTGCCAAGGTTCACTTTCACTTCTGTGCACCAGTTGGTGAAAACAGTGTGACTTCCATCTTAAACACTATCCATTTGGTTTGGAGCCAAAGGTAGTTACTTCTGTGCAAAAGTGTGAGGATCTAAAAATTATGGCTGTGGTTCTCACCACACTCTTTGGAAAGTTTGGAGGTTTTTTTTGTTTTGTTTTTTTTATTATTATTTTTAAATTTTTTTTGCTAACCATGGTCAGCTTTTTCTTAGTCCTGACTGTTATTCTACAGAAGTGAGTGTGATGTGTGTATCAGTTACATGTTAAGAACTAGATCTGTAGTTCTTAGGAGATGTTTTTCATTGAAGGGAGCTCTTCAGTGGCTTAGATTAGTCTGGATGGTGCTAGTGGTACATCCTATGTTTGGAGTGTTGGAACTTGGCTGGGATATATTCTTACACCTGACTGCCACAATGGATACTTTAGGCTGTTGCAGGTGTTGTTTCAAAGGCTACACTGGATTAAGGCTAGGTGTTGCTCCAAAGGCTGGTGCTCCAAGGCTGGAAGCCTCCAACCTGGAGAATGTAAAAATAAATTGTGTTTGGCCTTTATAGCTGTGACTCAAAGTGGTGTTTGTCTTCTGGAAGCCAAGCAGTGCCCATTTCCTTTGCTGCTACTAAGATTTCCCCCAGCTACAGAGGTGTGTGCAAGCTGATTTGAAAAATGCTGACCATGCCCCAAACAATTTACACTGGAAGAACCTCTGTTGGTTTGGAACTGTGTGCATGTGTGCCATATTGAACTGGGAATTATTCCCTGTGGGAAAAGTACCTCAGTATCGTGTGTGTCAAGGAGGTGGCTTGTGTTGTGAACTCCAGTCATGCGTACCCTTCACAGCACACCAAAGCCCTTCTCCTTGATAATACCACTGACTTTGTCCCTGCAGCATCCAGGGAACCAAATAGCAACAGCCATGTGGCAGTGATTTGATTCATGTTCCTTACCTGGCTTGCAGAGAAGCTAGTGAATGGAGGTGCTAGGCAGATGAAGGGGTGAGGAACTCTGTGTTCACGCAACCTTTTCCTATCAAACACTTGGGGCAAGGGGTTGATGGGCTTCAGTTTACCTTGGAAATAGCAGCCATCACTCTTAGGCCCTTTCCGACAGTGTCTGTAAGTCTTCCAAGCTGGTGTTAAGTACGTGGGTGAATAGAAAAGCTTAAAATAAGCTGATGAGAGGAAATACTAGGGAAGCCATGCGTGCAGAATGCGGAGATGGAAACAAGGCTGAGTTAGAGGAGAGAGATTGAAAGAAAGAAAGAACATATTTGAGATATTACTGAGAATTTAAATTCTTACTTAAAATTAGTCTTGATAAATTTGATAGTATAGGTGACATTCTTGAGAAGTAAGCTTCCAAATTTAAGTTCCAACTTAATTCTTGTATGCCACTTGAACTTGTTGTATGTGTTATTTTTCATCCACGGTTTGTTTTCATGGGAATTACATCATATTGAACATCTTAGTATGTAAGAAAGCACCACGAAACCTCTTACCCAGAGGATGCATAACCAGCTTTCTTAAGAAAGCAGTAAACTGTAACAGTCAGTTGTAATATTGGAATATGGGGAGGAAGAAAGAGCAAAACTTCTGGTGGTAAAAATCCTCAATATGTCTAAAAACACTGTTACGCACAGGATTCCTTTTTTAAACTTGTCTAAGGATGACAGTGCAAATCTTGATTAGTCTTGACTGTGCAGTTAAGTCTAGGCTTTACATTTTCCTTTCCTTATGTCAGGGTCTCCTGAAGGTGGATCTGTGAGGTTGGGCACTTGCAGTCCAAACGCTTCAGGAATTAAAGGGAAATTTGAAGTCAGAAAAAGTTCCAGGGTATCTTAAAACTATCAGCTCATTGCTCTGGGGAGAGGAATTGATGGCCTGAATTAGCAAACTGTAACCATGTATCCCTCACGGTGTGCTCAGGAAGAGGTTTACTAGTGAGAAGTACTGAGTTGGTGAAAGAAGCTCTGGCTTCTGGACTGTGGTTCCAGCTTCTGTATCACAAGATTGGAGAAGGCTTCTTTTCCTCTCACCTTTCCCTTTTCCTGCTCCTATTGCCATCTTTTTATTCTCTTCAGTGGCATATCTTCTGTGTTTCAGCTGAAACAGACCCAAGTGTGGAAACAATAGGAATCGCACATGAGTGCGTATGTGCCTGTGTTTCAAAGGCCGGGGAGAAAAGGTGTTTGAAAGTGACTCCCCCATGTGTGTTTCGCTAAGGCTTTTTTTTTTTTTCCTCCTTTCCACTCTTGATTATTTAGGCTTAATGAATGTGTAAAGTAAACCTGATAAAATGAATTCACATCTAAAAAGCATGAGAGGGACACAAGTTACTTGTAGTGTCTGGTAAGCCTGGTCTTAGCAAGTTCCTGACAAGTAGACTTTACTTGAAGTCGATATTATAATTTATTGTGGTTGAGATGAAGAGGGTACATTTCTCAATAGAGTTTTAAGAAAGGCGTTTACTTGATTCTGAAGTTGTGGTCAATTGCTACGGTAACTTTTTCTAGTGATAAAACATTGAAATTGCCCTGAATCAAGGAGGTTTTGGTTGCTGTTTACTTCAGTCTTACAAGACACCTTCTAGAGTTCTTTTTAGAAATTAGGAGTATCAACTCTCTAAAATAAATTAAATTTAGCTAAGTTCAGCGTTGAGACTGAGTTAATTTAACTGTAACTTGGTATTTATATGGTACTTGTAGTGCTTGATTTTTTTTCAGTTCAGTGTCTTTAACATATAAGATCAAGGAAATTGAGTTTAAATTTTTCTCTAAAAAATTTATATTGTGGAATTTAGATTCTTTGAAGAAAGGTTTATTTTGGAACAGAAGAGATGCTAGCATCACTTTGACTTTAGAAGTTGCTGCTGCTTCTGCACCCAAGTCCCTGGGCTTCATATTCACATCAGGTGAAGTTGCTAGTTCCTTGGCTTATACCCAGATAAAAAGCTAATTGAAGATGTGTTTTCAGTATGAGGTGTTATTTTTAACTCAATCTGAGTCAATTTTGATCTCTTCCCCAAATTTATTTTTGGTGACTTGCCTGTTACAACTTTCTTGCTATTTGCCAAATCCATTTCTATAATAGTATCATGCCTTTTTGTTCAATCAGGCTTTGATGGAAAAGCAAAACTGTTATCACATTGAGCAGCACCTGGCTTTCTCCCACTTCTTCCTTATTCTGTATTGTGAAAAT